>CM021698.1:96854458-96875353 GCA_011074415.1 Stictonetta naevosa
TTTTTTTTTTTTTTTTTTTTTTTTTTTTTTTTCCTGTCTTGCCAAGCTAAAACCCTCCCTGAACATTTTGTTTCTCTTTTCTTCCCAGGAATTCTTTTCCCTGCTTCCTTACACAGAAAACCGTGGTCTGTCCCTGTCCCCACTTTTTTCTTTGGTCTGTTTGTTTCATTATTTTTGTGGTGGTATTTGTTGTTGCTTATATATATATATATATATATATATATATACACACACATGTATATGTATATTCATATTTCCAACCAGTGAAAACTTTTAAAATCTAATCTGTGTATTTGGATATGGATGTGTATACTGACATGAATTTAAGGAATTTCAGGCACTGTGATACCCATTCTGAATTTCTTTGCCAATATGTCTGTTTTAGAAGGGTAATTTAAGCTTTTGAGTTTTCTGTTGTACGTGAATGGCCAATAAATCAGATCAGATGGGTATAAAGAACCAAACACAACTCTGTATGACACTTAAGTACATGCATTTCTGTCAATGGAAAGATGAGCTTCTCCCCCTATTAATCTTTTTGCATTACCATAATCTAACACATTTTTTATAATAATAGTAGGGTAGAGGGAAAAAGAAAGACAAAAACAAACAAACAACAACAACAAAAAAACAAACAAACACACACACAAAAACAAACAAACAAACAAACAAAGAGATTTTGACTTAAAAATGGACTGAGGGCTTTTAAGTGCCATCATTTGCTTCAGCAAAAGATATAAAAGTGCCTTTATTCTTTCCTTTATGTGTCAGCTTTCCAGCTGCCTGCTTTGTGGATCTCCAAGGGGTTTATTTTAGAAATGTCAATCCATAGTACACCTGCGGGACGGGCATACTTTGAGATGAAAAAAAGAACAAAAACAGTAGAACAGAAAACAGAAAACATCAACAGCCTTCCTCTCACCCCAGTTTTAATCTAAATAGAACTAGAAACAAAAAATTACCAAACTAAAAATGCTCATTTGTCAGACTGGTATCTTTCGTCTTAGCAGTCATATACACTGGGGGTGTCAGAAGAGGGTAACCTTTTGCTTGCGGGGCAGTGATACATTATGAAAACCAATGAGGCAGGAATCCCTTTTCAAACATTTACGAACCATTTCATACCCTGGAGCTGTGCTGTGTCTGCATAGTCACTATAACAGCAAATATTATGTCTTAAAACTAGCCAGCCATATACTGTGAAAGACAGGAAAAAACAGTGCAATAAAATATAAAGAATGAGTTGTCCATGATCAGAAATACTATTGTATTTTACTTTATTAACAACATTCTTAGCAGGGGAGAAAGAAGACTCTCAAAATAACTAGGATTCTGCATAAAAATTACCATTTTATCTTTCATTAAATTAGTTCCTTAAAATCTCTATTAACCTATATCTGTAGCTTTACCTAGGGGGTGAGCTCAGATTTGCTGCTTCTCAGCTTTCACCCTTTAGCATGACATTTTTTTGTTCAGTTGCTGCACTCTGATAATGATCAAAAGATTTATGTGACTTGGAAAGATCCCTCAGCTTATCCCACAAATATTAAGATCTTCATGTGTTGTGATTAGTGGCAGAAACCATGTATTACTGGTGCATGAACAGAAGTGTTATGAAAAGACACAAATGTTATCAATATCATTTGATTTCTTAATGAGCATTGCATGTTAATAAGTACTTCTATATTCAGTTCTGCTTATCTCTCATGAAGAAACTGTGTATGATGTGGTTAACTGGATGATTTCATATTTCCAACCCATCAAAAGTGCTCTGCTCCTCAAGAATATATATATATATACATATATAGTGAGATGGACTCAATACTGTTAAAAAAAAAAATAAATACAAAAGGCAAACAAACAAAAAAAACAAGGTTAGTCAATGATTATTCAGATAGTTAAAACAATCTATTAGAAAAAAAAAAAAATAATTGTAATATTTATTTTGTCAGTTTCAATAAAAATTTCAGTATGCCATACCGCATTAATTTGTGTAAGGAGGTTTTGTTTCTTTGTGTTTTTTTTTTTTTATATATATAAAATTAAACAAAAATTATACTAAATGAAAACTGTTGTGTACAGTTTTTAAAAGTTAATTTGAATGAAAATAATTTTGGTATTTCCTATTAAAGACTGATATTTAACTATAACTAACATTTTCCTGTGAAAAATATGATTTAATTATAACTTTATATTTGCTTGAGAAAATTCCGTGTGAACAATTTTGGGGATATTTAACATTCCTTTCTAAATTAAATGTTAGATCAAGAGATCCACATCTCACTCAGAAATTGTCTATAAGAAATTAAACTTTTTAATGTTCTCACTGAGAAAAAAAAAAAAAAAAAAGTATGTAGATATGTATTTTAAGCAAATTAAAACATTACTGAACATTTTTAACTCAATAGGTAAAAACTTTAAACCAAAAGAAAACTCTCTCCTTTTGTGATATCCTTATCTGTTCTGACTTGGCTTAACTTGGGACCCTCAGTAGGGATAGGGCCTATTTTAAAATTTACAGTGAATCTTGGGGTAAATCCAATTCTGCTGAACTTTTTTTTTTTTTTTTTTTTTTTTTTTTAAATGATATGGAATAGAAAAGAATAGTTTAAGCAACAAGTGAATTGGAAAATTCTCTCTCTTGCTCTCTCAGCACATTGATAATTGTTTATCTGAGAAAATTTGCCTGGCACAAGACATTTGGGAAGCAAGCTACTCCTCTTCAACAAGAATGATAGCCCTGCTGAGATCATGCTGAAGAAACAGGCCCTTGCTAATCTACAGCCACATCTTGCTATCATTGCCACTTCTCCCCTCACCTCCCACCCCCTATTGTAACAAGATCACAAAATTGTTCCAGAACCTAACACCAGGTTCTGTTGCTGATTTTCACATAGTGAAAATCCCTTCCTCTGCTAAATAGCCGGATGTGATAGCAATCTCAGAAATGATTGATGACATGCTAAATGTGGTCTTCCAGTCAATACAAAACATGGAGTTATGCCTACAGACAAAGCAATAGCAAATGAACAAACCAACTTAAATACCTTTTATGCCTTTAGTAAAGAATAAAAGAAGTTTCTGTAAAAACAACAACAACAACAACAACAAAACTGGTCTGCAATAGATTGCTTAGAAAGCATTGAACTCAACAGTGGTGTTATGTTAGTCTATGGCTCACTAATGCCTGCCAATTGCCAATGTATTCCTGATAAGTTAATAAATATTGTATGCGCTGTTAATAGATCCAAAATTTGAAGTTCCTTTTGTAGAAGTATATTGTGCCAAGTCATCTAGACTTAATAATGAAAAAGCAAAAAATATATAATAATACTGAGTTAAAGTGTTTTATGATGTTTTCTCAGAGTGTTTTTTACTACCCATCCCAAGTACTTGGTTGTCAGAAAAAAATGCAAATAGAACTTTCACAGTCACTTAATAACAAGCGTGTTGCCCAAATACTCCCCAATATTTCCTAATCATAGTTGCAAAAGTTATTTGAGATTCCATGCTTATTATATCATGTAGGAGTAAGAAAGCAGCTGCCTTAAATCTTTGACTCCATTTAGCATAAATCTTTGACTGGTTGATGAGAAGCTCTACATGAGCTGGCAATGTGTTCTTGCATCCTGGAAAGCCAACCTGGGTTGCATCAAAAGAAGCATGGCCAGCAGGCCGAGGAAGGTGATTCTTCCCCTCTACTCTGCCCTTCTGAGACCGTAGCTGGAGTACTGCATTCAGCTCCAGGGCTCCCAGCATAAGGACATGGAAGTGTTAGAACAAGTCCATAGGGGGACCACAAGGATGGTTACTGGACTGGAGCACCTCTCTTATGAAAACAGCCTGAGAGAGTTGCACTGGTTCAGCCTGGAGAAGGAAAGGCTCAAGGGAAACCTTATAACAACCTTCCAATGCCTAAAGGGGGCCTACAGGAAAGCTGGGGAGGAACTCTTTGTCAGGGAGTGCAGTGATAGGGTAAGGATTAATGGCTTTAAATTAAAAGAGGGTAGATGTAAATTAGATACAAGGAAGAAATTCTTTACTGTGTACTGAGGCACTGGAACAGGTTGCCCAGAGAAGCTGTGGATGCCCCACCCTTGGAAGTGTTTAAGGCCAGGTGGATGGGGCTTTGATTTGGTCTATGGGAAGCTGACCCTTCCCATAGCAGGAGGGGTGGAATTAGATAATCTTTAAGGTCCCTTCTAATCCAAACCATTCTAGGATTCTATTATTTCCTTTTGTAACTCTTAATATTTATGTAGCTGTACACATATTTTTAAGGCAAAGAACTAACTTCCAGTTTAACTTCTGTTTAATTCTTCCACTCTTTGTTCCCACGCTGTTCCTGTACATTTCAGGCTTTGGGTTTAAATGTTTTGTCCTCTACATTTTCAGAGTCAGGCAGTCTTCCTTCAAAAGAAGGTGGCTTAGAACCAATGTGCCAAAACAACAAAATTAGGAATATACTCAACCATACCATGCATATAGTTCAAATAAGTGTAAGAGCTCTGCAGAAATATGATTCTATTAAAGAAAAATGATTTCTGTACATTTATGCTCAGGCTTCTCTTTCATTTACTAAGTTTCACTTTTGTCTAGAGCTGTAAAAGTTTGGTTTCTAGATCCAGTCAAATGTAAAGACAAAAAAAACCTTGATATTTTGACTAAGTCAGCACTTTAAATTTAACCACCGACTAGCAGCTGGCAAGGAATTAACATACCTTATTATACAACTATTGCATCAATTATTAACACTTTTTTTTTTTTTTAACATAAACAGCTAAATATATATTTTTTCTGCCTAAATATCATAAAGTTGCATTAAAATAAGTATTTTTAAAGGAGATCAAATAAATTGACACTTATTACCTAATTAATTTATGTTGACTTTGATTACCTAGCTTCACCAGGAATGAGAATTAGGTTTCTAATGTATAATTAAAATTTTTTAGGGATTAAAAACTAATCAATATACTTTACAAACTCTATAGCTTACTGTTAGAAAAGAGGTTAAGGATCTAAATAAAAAATAACAAATGTGCAAATTTGTGCCTTGTCTAAGGGACTGCAAAAATGACTGCCTTTTAGCCCATGTTTACTACATAAATCACAGATATTTGCTTCTTTCCTCTAGCCACGTTCCAGTTTACTTTATTACTCCTATTACCTCAGGAGACTTTATTTTCAAGATGACTTTTATCTGTCATGCAAAATAAAATGTTCTAGAACTCTAAACAAAATAATGTCAACTACATCCCTCTGTCACTTTGTTCCTCAGAAAAGTCAAGTATATTTGTTAAACTAGAGCTGCTGTCCCTGAATTCTTACCGATCTGGAATTTAATGAAACTTGCTCCTTCAAAAGCAACTTTCCTTACACACAAACTACATCTCAGTTAGATTCAAAGGATTCAGTATCACAAAAGGAAGAGGTGTTTCAAGTTATTGAATTCTAAATAAATTTGTAGGACAGTTCTCATAATTATCTCTCTTAATGCCTGTTGAGATTTGCAGTATTTTACATCTTTGCCATGCTACACTAATACCCAAACTTAAACATAAAAATAAAAAAAATCAAACACAGTAATTACAATTATGGACTGTCATCACTGGATTATAAAAGAAAGAAGAGAAAATCTGAAGGGGGGGAAGAAAAAAACATAACAAAGACACAAGAAGAAATAATGATTATCTCAGTCAGAGTGTCTTTTGTAAATCTTTTCATCAGAGAATTTGAAAAATCTCAAAATTGTCATGGAGAAGCTCTCCATCCACAAATTCAGAGACACAGTGCGTTATTTCTAAAATTAGAAAGTTTTCCTTGAGTAAGCTTTCTTTGGTGAAGGGCTTAGAGGGGAAGATATACAAGGAGCAGATGAGGTCAATTGTTTTTTTCAGCCTGGAAAAGAGGAGGCTGAGGGGAGAGAAACCTCATCGCGGTCTACAGCTTTATCTTTGCTAAAATACTGACACAGTAGCCTTGAAGTGCTGTATTGCTTAGGAAATAAATAAATAAATAAAAAGGGCTGAGACAGATATCTAGGGAAATCAAAAGAAAAATATGTTGCTCTCTACTCAGAATGGGTACAGTTTCCATTGTAATAAATGTTTTTTGCAATCTTCTATCTTACATGTACCCAAGTTAGACTCCTCAGTCCCTTATGTAGGTCTCAACATGAGCTATTCCTCAGGATCCACCTCAGGGGAACATTGCAGTGTACATGTTACAAAAGCCAGACAAAGTAAAGCAGCAACAATATACAACAATATCAACCCTCCAAAAGCTGTTCGCTCTTCTCATTTCAGGGTTTCACTGAAGCTACAAAACACAGTTGTTTAGGATTTGATTGGAGGTACTTGCAATCACCTTTCATTGACTCAGTATGTGCATATGTTTGTTTTGTAGTTGGTGAAAACACTCAATAAATATGCAATAGCCATTTAATTACTTCTACTCTTGAGACCATGGAATCTCAGCCTACATTTCTAGTTTATGTTCTAGATATTTTTTTCTAGTTCGTCCATTTTCTGAAGTACTTTTAGCTTAATACAATTTGAAATTTTATTTCAAATGTTATTATCTGCCATAGAAAAATTTCTTGTTCTGAGAGTGATCTTTCTGGTTTTATGTTTTAAATCTGAGTTGTCATCAAAGACCATCAATGTTCCTGTTGGCCTCTGGGGAGATCACTTCTGTCTTTTTAAGGAAACCTAAATAATTTCTGGCTTTTTAACGGCACATTATAACATTATCCATCCCTATACAGAAGACTTAATATACTTCTTGGTATTTTTCCAAATTAAACTATTAATAGTTGTCAGACACATAGAATTTTATTCATATTTTTAACAAGAAGTTCTTCATTATTTCTTTCAATAAAATCTGTTCACTAGGTACCACTAAATGTCAGCTTGTTAATTACTGGCCCTAAGGGGCTAAGAAAGGAAAGGGAAGTCCCCTATTTATTTTATTAAAATTTTAAATAGATTTCAAGTGTGTTGCCTAGGTGGGAATTGCAGTTTTTGACTTTATTACATATAATGTCCAGGTCAAAACCAAAACAACAACAACAAAAAAGCAACAACAAAAAAGTCAAACAAAAATGATAAACAAAAAAAGAGAGGATCCAAATTGATTTTTGTCAGTAGTTGAGACACTACTTGAGCAAGTCCAAGATGAGCTTGCTATTTATGAGGCCTCAAATAAAAGCAAGGTATCAATTATCCAGACAGTAGAATGGAACAGTGAGTTACTTCCATGGATTGTTATAGCAAAGACAGTAAAATTGGCAGAACACCTAATGCCACAAACACGAAAAAAAGTCATAGTAAACTCCTATCAAAGGCTATTTTTTAGGTAATCAGAAGTTATAGGGAATGTGGTATTAGAACATTAACTGTGTACCTAGGAAATAAATTTAATATTATTTTAGATCAAAATAATTACAAATTGTTTAAATTAATAGATATTCACTAGGAGAGCAGAAGAACCTAGATTCAACTAGGGAAAAAATGAAACTTTAATGGTTATTCCAGTTACAAACTTAAAAATGATTTGCAAATATTTTAATAGTCATATCATTCACAGATACGGGTTTGCCCTGTGTTTTGAGAAGCTTTCACACATTTTTCTAAAAAAAAACTAAATACAATACAAAACAAAAATACCTTTATGGTCTTGTAAAATATTTGGAGATGTTTATTGCTGCTACTGACTTCAGACAAAAAGTTGATCAATACATGAATATATAGCCAATCCACCATTTTCCATTTGATTGGTGCTGCATTTGTTCCTCAAAAATGAAATAAAAAAAAATAAATTGTCTATGTAAATGTATTTATTTGTTCGTTGACCAGTTCCTCAGTTAGTGGAAAACACCATAGCTTAATCCACTTTAGGACAATTATATTGATTTTTCACTAGGCAAGGGTAAAATAGGGCACATCTAAGTATCTTGATTTTTTTCCATTTCTATTGTTTAACATTTCCATTGCCTTGTTCCTCATTTATCTGGGGCAGTGTGTTCAAATTCAGATCTTACTAAACTATTTTAACCCCCTAGAGTTGTGACCTCTTCAAGACAGACTAATGACATCACTGTGAAGTATTTGGGGAAAAAGCTGCTAGTTCTTGAAATTTGTTAGAACTGTATAGAGAAGACTCCTTTCAGCCTTGAGGCTATCATCTGGTTCCTTTCACAAACATTTAATTCACTTATTAATTTAGTCACCAACTGCTCTATGTTCATAAGAAAAAACTTGATACCAATGCCATCACAGACTGAGGCTAGAATGTGTCTTCTGTAAGAGGAAAGAGTAAAGAAAATGTGTTTTACCTAGAACTTGGGAAAAAATAAAAATACTTTCCTTATCTTATTTATTTACCATTCTGTTCCCCCTTATAAAAGTAGCAAAAATCATTAATATTGGATGTTAATGTACAAGACGTGCAATGTAAATCTCTTGACAGTCATTCTGTATACTGAAGAAGACAACTGTAAGGCTCAATCCTGAAACTGTAGTGTGTAGTGTGCAGTGATTTTTTTTTTTTTTTTTTTTTTTTTTTTTTTTTCCCTTAAGTTTCATGTTAAAAGGTGAAATCTCTGCCTCCAATCTGTGACTCACCAGTTTGGCAGCACTGTCCTCTGCTGTCGTCTACAACGCCAGCTGGCATTGCTTTGACTAGTGTGTTTCTAGGCCCAAATACTAGGGAGCAGGCAAATCCCTAAATAACAGCAACTGAACAATATAGATGAGAAGCAGACTCAAGAATGGCCTTAGACCTCATCTGAATGCACAATGTTGAAGTAGCCTTAAGTTCCATATTCATGAAATCCTACATGTTGTAAACAAGTCTGGATGAATGGCTGTGTTCTCAATGCCTCCTCTTCCCTTCTTGAAGACAGAAATAGCCATTTTGTTTGGCCTTTGGTGGAAACTATTAGGTTAAAGGTTGGAGTAGATCATCTTAGAAATCTTTTCCAACCTGAATGATTCTGTGATTCTATGACCCTACCCAGATAAAAGGATGTAAGTAGCTTATACGCATCTGCCATTATCACATACTACATTTAAGAAGACCTGTAAAAGAAATCAACAAATGTTGCTTTGTCTTGAAAAGAGACAGTTACAGAGATGCCAGCTGCTTTGAAGTCCTTGCAAAAAAAAAAAAAAAAAACAAAACAAAAAAAAAACTATCTCCAGAATCAGTTTCTCCCTTGTGATAGAATAGAGCTGATATCTGAGAGAGAGATGTCTGGCACAAGAGTCTCTACAGAGTTGCAACAAAATTCTTTTTGTCATCACACTGACAGTGCATAATAAAGTAATAATAATAGTGATTCAAGAGCATCACAAGCACAAAGTCATGAAAATAAATACTCATTTCTTTTGGTACTTTTAACTCCTGTGCTATGGTTCAAGGTTTACAAATGTTTACATACATAAACAGTGAAGCTCAGTGGGAATGTTCCTGCACCTCAGGCAAAACACAGGCTAAATCTTTGTAGACCAGAGACCTTCAGTTTGGCCTGTCTATACATTAATTTCCCTTTCAAGTATGTAATGCATACTATATTTAATACATACACATTACATAATAAATACAATACATATATAACAATTGCTATTTGAAGAAATGATTTGTAATGTACAATTTGATTTTAAAACACATTTTGTCCTTGCATGTGGCAAAACTATAACAGATTTCTGTAATTTTTCTTTAATTTAAAGTCATTGCATTTAGTGTTGTTCAGTTCAATGCACTGAAAAAACTTCAGATGTGAAATCCCTCATCAAGGCCTCAAGAACAGAATTGGAAATGCTAAGTTTACCTTAAGGTCCCTAATGTAAATGTCTAAAATTTTACAGTTGTTTTCTTGTACTGAGTGTTTCAGCAGTTCTCTGGAAGGAAAAGCATGAGGTGATTGGAATGACTGTTTCTATATCACCTCTTTTTGTCTGTATCACAATTTTTCTATGTAACCATATACAATAGAATATGTTGAATGCTCAGTGTTTGGGACAAGCACAGACCAAGCTATATGAACCTCTTTACTGTTAAAGGTTGCCCAGGTCTACTACACAGAGTTCCGCTTGAATCAAGGGATGTGACCAGAGGTGTATGTGGTTTCTCAGAGAAATGGCGCAAACACAAGTAAAGATCCTTTAAAACAGATCAACAAGTTCCTTTATAAAAACATCTCTCTCACCTTCAAAAACACTACCTAAGTAAAAAACGAAATGACTAAATAGTAATATATGACAAAGGTTCAAATTGGGTCAGAAAAATAATTTTCAGTTCCTCTTCCTTCATAGGAAGTATGAAGCTGGTAAAAGTAAAGCCTATTATTATTCCAAGCACTGTGACTTATACTACTCAGACCCCTGGGCTTGGCTCTCTACTACTTTGTCATCAAATATACTGGCTTTTCTCCAGTGACATCTTCTGTCTATTTCTTTGAGGACCTCAGACAGTTACTGGACTCTAGATGAGTCTCTGGTTTCAAGGAAAGGCAGACAGTGGTGCTCTTAGATGCAATTCAACAGGTAATGTTGTATTGGCTTTACGTGGCAAGGTCTTGATAGGTGAGGGGGCTGCAAGGGTGGCCTCTGTGAGTCCAGCAGCTGCCCCATGTCAGATCAGAGCCAGCTCCAGCTGGCTCCAAAGGCTGCCGCTGGCTAGAGCTAACCTAGTGAGAGACGCTGGTTGGGCCTCTGTGAGAGCATATTTAAGGAAGGGAAAATGTGCAGAAGCAGCTGGGAGATAGAAGTGAGGAAATATAGAGAGGAACAATTTTTTAGACACCAAGGTTAGTGAAGAAGAAGAATGCTGGAGCACAAGTTCCCCTGCAGCCTGTGGAGAGGCCCCTGGTGGAGCAGGTTGTCCTCCTGCAGCCCATAGGTCCCACGGCGGAGCAGATCTCCACACTGCAGCCCATGGAGGAGCCCCCAGTGGAGTAGGTGGATGGGGTCTGGAGGAAGCTGCGGCCCATGGATAGCCCCCGCAGGAGCAGGCCTCGGGCCGGAGCTGCAGCCTGTGGAGAGGAGCCCATGCAGGAGCAGGGGGGTCTGTGGGGAGCTGCAGCCCATGGGGGACCCATGCTGGAGCAGTTTGCTCCTGATGGATGGACCACGTGTTATGGACCTGTGTGGGAGCAGTTCTGGAAGAGCTGCTGCCTGTGGGAAGCCTCCACAGGATCAGTTTGGGAAGGACGGCATCCCATGGGAGGGACCTCACATGGAGCAGGGGCAGAGGGTGACTGTGAAGGAGCAGCGGAGACAAAGCTTTAGGGACTGACCACAGGCCCCATTCCCTGTTTCCCTGAACCTCACAGGGGGAAGAGGTAGGAGAGAATGGATTTGGGGAAGGTGTTTTTAGTTTGCTTCTAGTTTTCACTTCTCTAGTCAATAGGCAGTAAATTACATTAGTCTCCCTTATTCTAAGTCTGTTTTTAACATGATGATAATTGGTGAGCAATCTCCCTGTCCTTACTGCAACCCATGAGCTTTTTTCATCTAATTTTCTCCCCCTGTTCTCTTGAGGACAGAGAGTGAGAGAGGAGCATGGTGGAGCTTAGCTACCTAGCTGTGTTAAACTAACACAAATGTTCCATCTCCTTTCCTACCTGCTTTGATGAGGACTGAAAGAAGTGGCATGTAATGAGTGTTTTCAGAGATATCCAATTTAGCACCCACTAAGATGAATAGGATAGGTCATAACTCAAAATGCAATGTTTAAAGTAGCAGAGAGTTGCCATTGCATCTATTGCCATGGCTTGTGAGGCTATCTCTATCGCCATAATAGCTAAAACCTTTTTTGATAAAAGCTTTAGATTCTGGAAGAGAACAATGTAATGCTGTACTGATGCACAATGACTGGATTTGGACTGGCTGTACATTCCCTGATGCTTTCAAAGGAGACAAAGATTGCTATTCAGAACAATTTCTAATGAGGTAAGAACACAAGTCTTCACAGACCTGCCAAAGCTAAAGAGGTAAGAAATTTTGTCGTGAGTGTTGGAGCTGAAACCCACAGCAGCACAGATCTGAGTTGAGGTGTATCTAATTCACATCCGGGATGTGAACTTCTTGGATGGACATAAATCATCCTGCATCCTAGAGGACAGGTGTGGGTTGACCTTGTCTGGCTTTCTGGTGCCCACTGAACTGCTCTCTTGCTCCCCCTCCTCAGCAAGACGGAGAGAGATATTTTGATAAAAAAGCTCATGGTTCAAGATAAGAACAAGGGTGTTGCTTGCCAGTTACCATCATTGGCAAAATGGACTCAACTTGGGGGAAGATTAATTTAATTTATTGTTGTTTGATAACAGAGTAGGGCAGTGAGACATAAAAACAAAACTAAAAACACCTTCCCCCCACTCCTCCTCCTTCTGAGACTTAACTTTACTCCTGATTCTTCTTCTACTTTCTTCCTGCTGAGTGATACACGGGATGGGGAAAGGGGGAGCCAGAACAGCTCCTTCTTCCACATACTCTTCCCCTGCTCCAGTGTGGGATCTTGCCTAAGAGCTGCAGTCCTTCATGAACTACTCCAACATGGGTTCTTCCCACAGGCTGTAGTTCTTCAAGAACTGCTTCAGCATGGTCACTTTCCATGAGATACAGTCCATCAAGAACAGAGTGCTCCAGCATGGGTCCTCCATGGGCTGCAGTTCCTGACTCCATGGTGGGCTCTCCATGATCTGCAGTTTCCTCCAGGGCACATCCACCTGATGGATTATGGGGTGTGCCATGGTTTGTAGGAGCAACCTGCTTCAATATGGTCTCTGTTCTGGCACCTGGAGCACTTCTCCTTCCTTCTTTCCTGACATTGGTGTCTGCAGGGCTGTCTCTCCCACTTTTTTTTTTTTTATCTTTTCTTAAATATGTTACCATAAAAATACCACCAGCTTGGCTGATAGACTCAACTTTGGCCAGTGGAGCTGGCTGAAACCAGATCTGTCCAATGCTGGGCCAGCCCCAGGTCTCTTCTTACAGACACAATCCCTGCAGTCCCTCCATTACCAAAACCTTGCCAAATAAACTAGATACCTTCATAATACCTTGTAATACCCACATAAACCAAATACCTCTCTTCCCATGGCAGCCAAGAGGGCAAATCACATTTTGGGGTGCATTAAGCATAGCATAAACAGACAGTGAAAAGAGGTGGTTCTCCTGTTATTTTGTTGCAGCCTCACCTTGATTGTTGTCTGCAGTTCTGAGCTCCCTTATAAAAATAAGTAAATGAATAAATGTTAAGATACATGGAAGAGTCCAGAGGAGGACAACAAAGCTGGTAAAAGGGATGGAAGGCATATCCTATGAGGAGAGACTGAGGACACTTATGTTGGGTTAGGGTGAATAGAAGACTCAAAGGTGACCTCATCGCTCTCTACAGCTTCCTGAGGAAGGGAAATGGAGAGGGAATTGCTGGTCTCTTCTCCCTGGGAACCAAAGATAGGACACACAGGAATGGCACAAATCTGCACCAGGAAAAGCTTCTTTACTGTGAGGGTGGTCAAATACTGGAAAAGGTTTTCTAGAGAAGTGGTTGATTCATTATGCCTGTCACCATTCAAGATGCATTTGACTAATGCTCTCATTGAAATGCTTTAAATTTTTGTTAACCATGTAGCGATCAGACAGTTGGACTTGATGATCTTTGTAGGATCCCTTACAACTGAACTACTGTATTCTGTTCTAAATACAACCTCATTTCGACAGCCACCAGCTACTTTGGATTTCACTTAAGCTGTTGTAGTAACTTGCTAAATGCTACAGTCATATAATGTGTTCAACCGTATGTCTACATTTGGATATATTAGTTTAATTATCAGAGAAAATAATGAACTCATGAGGAGGAAAAGTGAAAAAGCATGGCATAACACGTTAGAAAAAATGCTTATGACTAAGTCATTGACAGGGATCTTTTTCATTACACAGTGAGGAAAACTTGGAGACTCAAATCTTTTGGGTCTCTCAAATGTCATCAGAGTATTCTCAACAACCACTGTTCTGAGGTGGAATGAGCATGTAGAGGTGACCAGTACATCTGTTTTAATTTTCTAAAGCTATAATTAGTCTCTTGGCTGAATCACAGTTCTATTTGATTAATTTTACATAGACTGAACCTAGCCGGTTTTACTCTGTAGCAGAATGATTATAGTTCTATATAACAGATAAGGTTTCTAAAGCAAGTAGCGTTTTTTTTTGTATTCTTGCTTTGTAAATACAACTTGAGACAGTATCCAGAGGCCTCTTTACTGAGCAGTTGCTTTCTCAAAAAAAAGTTTTTCCTTTTTCAAGCAGAATCAAAAACTGAAGTAACAACAACAATAAAAATTATATTCACAAGAGTTATAGATTTCCTTCCATGTATGTCATTAGGCAGTCTTCTGGAGCATTGCTTTTCAAACCTGACTTTTTATTCTGAGAGGCTGAACTGAGAAGTAACTGAATACAATAGTTAATGATCTAGTCTTCTATCTGCACTATATATTTTTATTTCAGTGGATAGTTCTCAGAAATGTTAGTTTTCTCTGATAAATTATCATACATTAGTAAAAACATGAAATTTGGTGTAACTGTTTTCCAAATAGAACTGGAAGACCCACTTTGAAGTCTAGATGAATGAGCTATAGAAACCAAGTAATGCAATTGAAGGCTGTGTCATCCCTTTGCTGTATTTCAAAGCCCACTTTTAAGAATCTTCCAAAAATAAATAGTCCGTATCTCAGTTGTAAAATTAGCATCTGTGTGACAATGTATAGCCACATCTCACCTGTAGCAAGCAAGTCAATGCAAAAACTATTTTTAAAAAGCATTAGTCCTTCATGAATCTCACATGGAACGAACACATAGTATCTATAAGTACCTAATAAATACCTATGGTATCTATTTATCTCTCTATCTGTCCATCTAACTAGTATCTAACATACATTAACTTCAAAGAACTTTATATATATTGGCTCTGATTCTGAAGGGATTTCCTGAAAGGAAACTCACAAATGTGATATGTTTATAGCAACATTTTGATTAAAATTTTCATTTAAAGTTTTCAGCCTCTGAATTCAGTTGGGAGGCTCAGAGGGAAGATATTAGGTACACACATACATTTTTGCAGGTGCAATAGTATAGATGAAATCTTAAGTTCTGTTAGTATAGAGATACATTTAAAAATATGCTTCCCTGATTTAAAACATCAAGTTGTAATTTGGTATGACTGGAAGGTGCAGACACAAAGCTTAGGCATACAGGCAGTGCTGAGCATTGCATATAAAAGAAAGAAGTATTGCTACTAGTCTAATGTGATAAACATTACCCAAAGTGTTTTCTCTTCTTATATTAAAAAACAAACAAAAAAACCTCAGACCCTGAAACATGAGGGGACACTGGGTTGCTCTCTTCTGTTATAAAGTTATCAAGTTAAAAGCTGTTAGTTTGGAAAGAATGATCTCAGACAATAGAAGAAAGGTGCTCAACATCATTGTTAAAGCTTGTTCTGAGGACATGACCAAACCTTGTAGACTGGACTTTTGTTGAATGCACTGACTCTATAGGAGACTGTATGCACATTGCCTGAACATTTCTGATTTTCCTGGTTAGAAAATAAATAATAATAATAATAAAAAAAATCTGCACTATTTTTCAAATTATTTGACATCTGCATTTCTAAATTCTCTCAAACACACCAGAATGGCCTGAAAATTTGTTGGTCAAGGAGGCTGGTGACAGAGTCAGAACATTATATTAGAAAAAAAAGCACTAAAGAATAACTTTCATTTTAGAAACTATTAATCCCCTCTCCTCCTGGAGCTCAAATTCCATGAAATGAGAGAGATTAAACAGAGTACAGCAGCATATTGCTAAGTGCAAACCATTCCACTGCGGGGGCTATTTATTGAACATATCTGGTACAGTATGTAAGGTAGCAACATCACAAATTTGTCTTAGAAGAGTGCATTTAAATATCACAGCACAGCCATATGTAAGAGCTCTGGTACCACCACAGTTACACAGTATTTCATGTGCATTTCATCTCCATGGGATGTACAAGACTCTATTCAACAACATTTTAATAAAAGAATTGACACATACAAATTTTGCTGAAGAAAAGCTTTGACAATATTTCAATAAGTTTGTACATCTGAAGAAAAAGTATTATCCAAGTAATTTTGAATGTTAAAATATAATGACATTCAGAGATTTAATCTGATATTAAATGGTATTAAATCAGGGCTCTATGATGAACGACATTACTGCAATTAAAATTTATTTTAATGTCTTTTTTTTTTTTTTGGTGTATCATGCTTTCATTAATTATTTAATAAATTATTAGAAAATAGAATTATTTTATGGAGAAAATTTCATGTATCAAAACAGATTGCTGTTTTGGATTGCGTTGATATTTTTATGAGAACAAATAATGTGTTCTTGAGGAATTACACATATTTCTTTCAATGTGCAAAACATTATGCAAATATTTCTGAAATTATATCAGACATCATATTCCATATGAGGATGTGTCATGCAAAAGTCCTGACCTTCCTATGAAAGGAGTACTTGTGCAATTAAGAACTGACACCTCAGAAACACTCAGGATAAATCTTCCTCTGCAGGAGAAAATATAACATAACTGCCTTGGTTGATGTGTGAGGCATTAAGGCTCGGGAGAAAAGAAACCTAAGCATCTCTGTGAACAAATTCTAATTTGTTATGTTTGTTGTTGTTGTTTTGTTTGTTTTGTTTTTCCTGTGTTGTGTACACTTGAAGATATTGTGCATGTTATCATCAGAAAGTTATATAATCTATGCCATAGCTGGTAGGTATAATGCCATAGCTGGTAGGTCTAAAACAATCTGCCCTAGTGCCCTAATAGACAGATAAAGAACTACTGATTTGAATTTACAAAGTTTTAGTCTTATTATTGGTTGAATTTAACAGATAGCTTACTTTCACAGATCGGGGGATGGAGGTGGGCGGATAGGTGTTACCTTAATTGATTTAACCACAATTTGTGGTTAATACTTTCTCTACTAGTACCTGTTTGCAAAGAAAACATGAATCAGATTTATTAAATTCCATTTGTTTTACAGTACAAATTTTTGAAGGATATAATTCATGAAGACAATGTTTATTAGTCTATTTAATAAATGAGTACTCAGTCTTCTGTAACCTGGATGATCAAAAAAAAAAATTCTATGTATATATATATGTATGTTCCTGTCACAAACTTATACTAATATTATGGGAAGACAAAATGTATTTCACACTAAGTGAACATTCCCCCTTTTTCTGTGTTTTATTCATCTGCTTATACATGTAACATCCAGATACATACAAATATCTGTGAACTAATTTGAGGAACAGATATGCATGTGTTTTCTATGGGAAAGAAGTGTCCCATTTTGTTAGGCATTAATGTAAATAATGCATGGGAAACAGTTGGGACTTACTGATCAAAATACCTTTCTGCTGATTTAGTAGTTGAGACAAAGTTTTTCCCCTTGAAGACATTGGCTTTAATGAGTTCAAGGTGAGTGCTAGCTTAAGGAGGGCCCCAAAGAAGTGAGCAGTTTCATTTCTTGTAGAAGCCCATGCCATCAGGTGTCCCTGGTAGAAATGTTTGTATTCCTAGCAGTCTTGACAAAGTGATGAAAAATGGCACAAGCTTGATAACACACAGTTCTTTTCTGACATAAAGCAATTCTTTGAGCTAAAAAAAAAAAAAAAAAAAAAAGAAAAAAAAGAAAAAGAGGACTGTATTTACCTTATCTATTTTCTTTAAATGTTACAGTTTCTGAAGTCACATCATAACTGAGTGAACTGCAACCAGTAATTGCAAATGTTGTGTTTTCAGCCTAGCCACTCACAAAAGAAAGGAAAATGCAAACATAATTCTTCCGGCCACATAGCTTCAAGAAAGCTACAGATTTATCCCTTAAGGACAGCATTTAATTAGAAATAATAAGTGGAGATTTTTATTTTATTTTTAAATAAACACTTTAATGTTCATATAGTTATATATTTGTTTAGAAATAAATATTCTTATTCTTTTATTTCTTCTTTCCATTCATGCTTTACTGACAGTTCTTTTGCTATCTATAGAGAAGAAGGATTCAGTAAGTGTGGGATTCATTCCTTGCATTAAAAGAGGAGCAAGATTTCATGTTTAGTTATTTATTTATTTCTGTATATGAACAGTAGATTCAATGGCCTTCCAATTGCCTTTAGTTTTTATGCTCATCTTTCTTGAAAGCAGCATAAAGAAGTGATGATGTGCCATCACTCCCTCACCACCAGGCCTTACGTTGCAAGTCACATAAAACAAGGAACAAATCTTTTGGGTCTGCTTTCATCCCTTGTTTACACAACAGAGTAATAATCAATGACTAGTCTGATCTAAAGAGAAATAATAGCAACTCCCCAGTGTACCAGACCTATGTGAGATTGAGTGTTGATGTTTTCTGAAGGAATTTTTGTGGTCCTTTTCATTGCATTGCAGAATAGGTGCTGCCTTACAGCCACAGACTGGTTCCTGCACTGATTTCTC
Organism: Stictonetta naevosa; assembly: GCA_011074415.1. Classification (NCBI taxonomy): domain Eukaryota; kingdom Metazoa; phylum Chordata; class Aves; order Anseriformes; family Anatidae; genus Stictonetta; species Stictonetta naevosa. The sequence continues at coordinate 96,873,014 of CM021698.1, forward strand.
ATATTTGTTAATGCACCACATTTTTCAGCTTTTACTGTCATCCCTCCATGCTTGAACTCAGGAAAAAGACCATCAAACATGAGTATTTCAGGCTTAGTATAAAATTCTCATTTGAAATAAAGAGCTATAGGTTTGGAATTCCCTGCACACTGCTTAGCTGTGCTTTCAGGGCGTGATTAATTTCTCAGTGCAAATCATCAGGCAGACACCCACAGGGGTTCCTTACTGGTGGTTAAAGCAGAAGATTGAAACAGGAGTGCTCATTCATAGATGAGATCGTAATTTTACTACGGAGATACACCTGCAATTTTTTCTCCAGCTCAAGAACATTAGGGCTACTATTTAGATTTATATGCAGTTTTCTAACACGTTACTTTTAGACGTTGAAGTCTGCTATCAGGATCTCCAGGAAAATGCCATATGCATCCAGAAAACCAATTTACAACAGAGTGAAATGCATCGAAAGTGATGCTTTTTTTCACAAAACTTCACTACCAGACCTTCCCCTCCCTCTCAGCAGCCGAGACGCATGAAACATTTGCAGCCGACGGTAGAAGATGCTGACCTCGGCGGTCACATGCAGCTTCACGACTGCTCTGCGAGGCCGGAGGGTCCCGCAAGCCCAACTCCCCCGGGCCCCGCGGGCAGCGGGAGGGGGCGGCCACTCAATTCCCCGGCCCTTTGGGATTTTCCCTCCCTCCCGTCCTCCCAGACCCGCCGCCGCCAGGTGGCGCTGCCCGCCCGCGCTTAGCGCCGAGCTGCGGGCGGTGCGGGTGCGGTGCCGGTGCGGGGCTGGGAGCGGGTGTGGGTGCAGATGCGGGTCCTGGCCCGGGAGCGGAGCCGGGAGCCGGGATATAAATACTTGGCTAAAGGGGGAACCGCCGCCGAGCGCGGTCCGCCCTGGGAACCCTTCAGGGCGTCGTGGGCAGCCTTTGGGCTTGGCGCGCCCCAAACGAGGCGTCCACCTGAACGATTCGTATCGTCGCTATTATCGGCGGTAAAGTGTGTGAATCCGAGCAGCTTCCAGCACGCGGTGCTGCGCCGTGTCGCCGCAGCGGCTGCCGGTAAGCGCTAACGCCTCGGTGGCGTTTGCACCGCGGCGTTTCAACTCGACGGGTTGAAGTGCCGAGAACAGGGGGACGGAGCCGGCACGGCTCTGCCCAGCTGCATGCGACGAGCTCCAGCGGCCGCCCCGGTAGAAGCCCCGCGCCTCGCCGCGGGTGCCCGCGGTGCTGGAGCGGGAGGTGCTGGAGCTCCGCTGCCGGCGCCCGGATCCCTGCCGGGTGCGAGAGAGTGTGCGTGTGTCCGTGTGTCAATATGTGTGTGTGTGTCTCTGTGTGTCTGTGTGTGTGGTGAGGGGAGGAGGGAGGAAGTGGGGTGGTGGTGGTGGTGCCGGCCGGGGGGGGAGGGGGGGTGGATTATTGGCAATGGGCGGGAGAGAAAGAGGCGACTCCTGTTTCCTTTTCTTTCTGCCAGCGCGATCTCGGCTCATTTTCTCTAAGCAATACAAGTTCACGGACGCGCTACCTAGCCAGCCCTCCTCTCCCGTCATGGACCTCCCAGGTAAAAAGGCCGTTCCTCTGCCCGCCGGCCGTTCCCTTTACAAAATACGATTTTAAATATTAGCAGTGATAAGGTGCGGAGTAAGGCGAGTGGTAGAGATGCCTCGGGGGAAGCGTAGGGGGGATCTCCCGGCAGCGAGAGCTCAGTGTATTCTGCTGAGCAGAGAAAACTGAGATGCAACTTCCCAGGGAGACGCCGAGTGAGGTTTTGCCTCTTGCGATGTGTTCTGCATGCCGGGGCGGGAGCCGGGGGATGCCTGAGCCGTCCGCTTCCTTCCCCAGAGTTTAGGGAGCCCCAGGGATCGGCGGCAACGACGGTAGCCTGGCCTGGGGACAAAGGGCTGGGAAGTACAAGAGACCCCCGAGCGCAGCAGCCCCCGGGCCGGGAGGAAGGAGGGCGGCGGCTCCTGGAGCCCGGCCGGGGCAGCGCTGCGGCGGGGGCGCGGGCTCCGGGGCGCCCCGGCATCCTGCGAACCCCAGGGATGGAGGGGCAGCGCAAGGCAGGGCGAGAGGGGGCATAAAAATCTTTTTAGAGACTCTTCCCTAGTGGCTGGGGCGTTAGGAGACCGAGGTAAAATAAATAAATAAATAAAATAAAATAAAGTGGGGCTACGGGAGCTAGCGGCGTGCTGGAGCTCCCCGCTCGGTGTGGGGCTGGGAGGGGACCGCACGCCGCGCCCCCGGGGTGCTCGGCAGTGGGGTCGGGAGCGAGCTCTGCCTCCCTGCCGCCTCCAAGTGTCGCTGGGGCTGCACGGGGGAAAAAGCAGCGCAGAGGAGG
>CM021698.1:96877503-96913099 GCA_011074415.1 Stictonetta naevosa
CTTTTTCTTTTCCTTTTTCTTTTCCTTTTTCTTTTCCTTTTTCTTTTCCTTTTTCTTTTTCTTTTTCAATTTATTTATTATTATTATTTAATTTGTTTTGTTTTGAGAGACGTTGAAATATATGGCGAACTGAGATTATTGTCGGGGAAGAGGAGCAGGCTCCCACCAGCCGCCCGAGGCGGTTGCGGGCCAGCCGACACCTGTCCAGAGAGATGGAGAGGCACGGGAAGCAGATGATCCTGGTGCTGAGGATTCCTTATCCTCCTTTGTTCCTCTCAGATGAAAAATATCATGGTCCGATTTTAGCTGTATACGCTATTAAACTCGAGAGCAAGTATTTTCAGCAGTGCTAGCCGAAAACGTACATTTGCTGATAAGTTCCAGGTGTGTCTTTTTACTTCACTCCCCACCACTGCCACCCCTTGCCACCTTTGCTTTATTGACAGCGCAGTGTGGACATTTGCACTTCATCCAACAGGCTTTGGAACTCATCATTGTGTAACTAAATCATTTATGATCTGTGATGTTTTTTAAATGCCTCTGTAACTTGTCTCCTTTTCCCTGCAGTGCACTTTTAATTGCACTGCAAATGCCATTTTGAGTACACTTTATATTGGTCATGGAGCTCATGTCAGATTTTCACTGTCACTTTGCTAAGGCGGGGTCTAATCTTTCTTTCTGTCTTTCTGTGTCTCTCCTCCACATCCCCCCTCCTTTTTTTTTTCCCTTTGTTTACTTTCCAGGTATTAGTTAATATTGGCAACCATTTTGATCTTGCTTCCAGTATATTTGTAGCACCAAGAAAAGGGATATATAGTTTCAGTTTCCACGTGGTCAAGGTCTATAACAGACAAACCATCCAGGTGGGTTGTGATCTAAAGAAGATGGTATCTTGCCTTTTTCAAATGCTCATCTCTAGACTGCTTTTTTTAAAATTATTTATTTATTTATTTTTTAACAAACCCAGGAAGTAAAGAATGAGGCTGTAGGTTATTTTAATTAAAGGGATCTCCATGCACGACAAAAGTCATGCATTGCCTTAGTTTAATTAATCTGTTTCTAACCTGTGCAAAAGTTTACTGAAATGCACAGGACAAACAAGTCACTGAGAACATTGACAAAACTCAGATTACCTCTCTTTGCACTTTTTAGGTAAGTTTAATGCAAAACGGCTACCCAGTGATTTCAGCTTTTGCAGGGGATCAGGACGTCACCAGAGAAGCAGCCAGCAATGGGGTCTTGCTCCTCATGGAAAGAGAAGACAAAGTGCATCTCAAACTGGAAAGGGGTAACCTCATGGGAGGGTGGAAATATTCAACCTTTTCTGGCTTCTTAGTCTTTCCACTATAAAAGAAGGCCAAATAGGAGACAGATTCATGAGCTGGAGCAAGGATTCAGTTGTTAACAACACCCTGAACTTGGCAACACATGACAATATTTCCAGTCACCCTGTCAGACTGTCACAGTAGAAGAATGATAACCTTCTAAACTCCAATATTTACTTTGAATATTGACAATTCCTCGGGAACCTGCGCCTCTAATTAGTTTTAGACGACAGTGATCTTTAGGAGAAATGAAATTATCGACCTGAGCAATTTGTACCTGTGATTGTAAAGTCAATTTTGGATTTTATTGTTGGGATCATTGACTTTCTTCTTCCAATATTTTTTCCCTCTCTTTATTTTTTTCCCCTTTTCTTTCTCTTCTTGTTGTCCCAATGAGACAAATAACTCGGACCACACAATTGCTTTGTCAAAGGCTCACGCCAGAGCCAGAAGAATGAAGCGTTCAACTCAATGAGGTGTTATTTCCATGCTTTATTTCTTTGTGTTGTATAGCCTTGAGGAAAAAAAAAAAAAGGAAAAAAAAAGAAAAAAAAGAATCGCTTCAGTCTCAATCATGTATTTTTCTGGGGGAGGGGGATTCTGAACATTACTGTGTCAAGAAGTGCTTTATCCAGTGAAGCAAAATTTGCACGATTGGAACCTTATTTGTTTTGTGTTGTTCGTGTTTTTTCATCGACTTTTTTTTTCTGATTTTTGTTTGCGTGCGCTAAAAATGTAAGCTAGATTGATCAATAAGGCAAAACAAAGCACATATATACCCTGTAGCTCTAAGTAAAGCTAACCAGTGAACAATTCTGTCTGCACTTTCTAGCTGATCTTTATAGACCTACTTAGAGAAAGGGAGAGAAAGAGCAAAAGAGCTACATGATTCTTCAATTACAATCTGGAAACCAGTAAAGGAACTGACATTTCTGAATTGTCCTGACATTTCTAGAAGCAGCAGTGGAGGCTTTGAATATCTTATTTGTACATGCCCTAAGATATATCCTTTCTTTGCATTACCAAACATGTTTTGGGTGCTTTTAGTTATATTTGATATTTGTTCACAAATGCTTGAGTACACAATGTGGGAGCCCGGAAAGATGGTGGAGTAAATTATTCCACTTCCAAATTAACTAAAATCATCTCCAATTGACCTGTCCACGGCAAGTATATGAGGACCTGCCCTTAACATCTTTGACAGCATTTGGGAGAGGGGCCTCAGAGGATCAGCAAATGCACCTGAAGTTACGCAGATGCCGTGTATTTATTAGTCATGTATATTCTTCTCAATACAATTAGCCTCAGAATTGTGGGGTTGGAATGTGATCAGTATTGGTGGTTAGGAAAAGTTATAACTCCAATTGACAACAGGTAAAATACCAAGCCAACATCAAATAAATACTTTTACCTCATTCTTTTAAAATAAATTTTATTTATTCTCTTATATATGACAGCGTGCTGAGAAAATTCTTGCATGAGGAGGTCCAGAAGGAACGTTTGTATTTTTTCATATGATTTTAACTTCATTCATTGAATTTAAAATATTTCATCTTGCTATTAATCCCATAAGAATGGATGTGTATAAGAATTTATTTTTGTCAGATTTACTCCTCTGCCACAAAAAAAATAAATAATAATAATGCAAAGGCATTTGCAGCAAATCGGTGGTATCTAATGTTGTATTTCAGAATTATGGTGGACATGTCATTTTCATTGTAAATTTATCATTAAAGGGACAAAATAAATTAAAGTCATATATTCTTAAAAAATTATTATCTGTTGCTTATGATAATTCAGATGACTAAAGCCAATTTTATACTTAATATTTTGGTGTATTTTCACAGTTGGTGTTTATTCGCTTTGGCATTTCACTTACCTGGTTACTGAATGAATGAGTTTCAGGTTTGTTTTTTCTCTACGTTGCATTTTCTGGTTCTTTCTTATACATTGGCATGATTGTAATGTTTCTAGTTGCCGAATATCACAGGGCTACGTTTAAACAGAAGAAATAAAACCTGAGAGAACAACATTTTATTGTTCAAACACAAAAATAATTTTGAAAATAGTTAAACTATAAACTGTAAAACTATTTTTAAATCTAGGTTTTTGTGTTTAAAACTTGCTTTCATCTCTCAAGAAAATATACATTGATTTTTGTTCATGGTCCCAAGTTTTCAGTTTCTATTACATTCCCTCAGTGTTATTTTGAAATTATGCCTACCATAATCATATTCAGTTTTCCCATTTATCTTGGTTGATCTGCCTTGAATAAGACAGATGTCTTAGCTCTAGCTCTCTCCTGAGCCAAACAAGGCTAATGACAAGGTTTTCTTTGGACATAGGCTTGGAATTTTCTTAAGCCAATGAAGCTGCAAAATCTGAATATCCCATTTAATGAATTCAAGTTTAGTAATTTTGTCCATGCTTCTGTTATAAAGCTAAATATGTTTATATGATTACCAACCTCCTGAACGTGAAGCAAGGTCTCTAATATACCGCTGTTACATTAAAAGGAAACAGGGTAGTAAATTCTCATTGTACACTAATTAGAAACATGGCTACATGGCTTTTTAGGAGTCTTTTGTTGTTACTGTTGTTGTTGTTGTTGGGGGGTGGGAGGGGGGGGGCATATTTGTTCTTTTTTCCCTTTCACTTTATTTTGTACCTGAGTTTGAGTAGGTGCATCTGTCTGTCACTGGCAACAGTAGACATTTTGATATGCATATAAAGGATAAAGATCCTTATATGTATTAGGGAAGCTATACATACAGCATTGTAGAATGCAACAAGAAATATTATTTGAAGCTGCTTGAAGGAGCCTCCTGGGACATAAAGAATAAGCTTATCTAAAGTAATTTATAAAAATAAATTGATTGGGTATCATTAAGAGTTGGTGCAAAGTTCATGTTGAGAGTAATTGTGAAACACATCATAAGGAAGCAGGCCAGTGGCACAATGACAGCTCTGCTTCCTGTGGGAGTAATAATACAACATTCCTTCCAACAACTTTCAAACTTTCTCATAAATTGCTGTGTAACCCCGGCATAAATTATTCCTCTGAGAACACTGTACATATGATAGTTTCCCTTCCAGGGACCAGCTGTGTCCTCTCCTGGGTGTCTTTGGGAACTATTATTTTATTGTTCCTTCAGTGTACATTTGTCAGACTAGAAACCAGACCTACATCAAAAATTATAAATACTCATCATATACTTCATTGTCTTCCTCTACATCTTCAACTTTTATATCCAGAGAATGAACATGATCTTGCAAAAATCTGTGTGCCCTTACCTCCCTCTGATTCAGTGGGTGTGATGGATGTACCGTGTCTCTCATTACTGGTCAGCATCTTGGAAGCTGGATCTGTTTATACTGATGGTAGGAGGAGAAAGACAGACAGGGTGACACGAAGGAGATGTTTAGCAGTTATATTTTGCTTCTTGGCTGTGACATTTTTAACTTCTAAAAAGAGCATGTTGTTTTTATTGACCAAATTTCTATCTTTCACAAGTTGCCAAAGTAGAAAATATGCTAAAAAAGCCTGTTTAGTGATGCAGTTATTCAGAAATAGCTGAAAGTGGTTTCATATCTTTGTAATGTAACAATCATTTCTGAAATATGCAGGGTCACAGGTAGAGTTGATTAAAAATAATTTGTATAATTAATAATTTTATTTAAATACAGGATATATTCCTAGTGTTAACAAGCACCCAAGTATCAGTGTCGCTATGATACTTTATGATTTTCATCAGTAATGACTTGTCATCTCAAAATCCATTAAAATTATATATGACTAAATTATATAAAAAGGATTCACCTGTTTTTCACCTTTTTTTTATTTATTTATTTGTTTATACTATTGCAATGCCAGGGAAGGTTTCTGGGTCAGTGCATGATTCCTAGTTTTTGAACTTCATACTGTCGTGTAACATTGTTCCAGGACCATCTTTGATCAGATGAATTACGTCCGTTTTTAATCACGGTGTTAAATAATGATGATTCATTGTAAAATAACCACTGAATGGAGCAGATTCTTTTGTTTGGCTTAACTTGACTTGACAGAATGTTCAAAACAAATTTATGATTACTGATTGTCTTTTAACTCAATCATATTAACAGGTTATAAACTTCGGAGAATTATCGATATCTACCATGACTGTAGTTAGACACAGATCAGTTGGTTTTCCAGATGACAGAGAAAGCTTTTGATCAGCTGCTGATGTAATCAATTATCAGCAAAATTCCAGTGTGCTATAGTAAAATAAATATATTGTCTTTTGAATGAAGAGGATAATTCTTCTTGTTTTACTTCTGTATAGTCTATTCCTCTATAGGAGATCTTATGAAAGGCATCAGTAGTGTTGGGCCTGAATTGTAGGGCCTGGATTTCAGTTCACGATCTACAGTTATGTTTACATTTAAAAAGATTGATAATAATCGCTGCAAAACCTTAGTTATCATGAAAAATATTTTTCAGTTTAAATTTATTTCAATTGTAATCATAAACCTGATAGTGTAACCAAAGTCCTACAAATATCTCATGAACTCATGTTATAAATCATTTTCAAAACATCAGTGTTTCCAGTGTTTCACATAGCTGATCTTTTCCTTGTTAGCCAGTATTAGTAAAATCCAAAGACGAATAATTTTATTTCATACTATCTGAGTGTAATCAAGAAAATGCACTTTACATAGCAAGTAACACATAGCATATAACTTTTCTTTTCAAGTAATATATATTGAAGTATTTAGTTAACCCCCTCAGCCCTTCATCAGCAATATAAAGGTGGCTAACTTGTTAGTTCTCTGCAAATTAGGTGCCATAGATAATATAAATAATGGCCTAGCAAGACAATGAGAAGTAATTGAGTACTATAATTAATTCTGTAATTAATAAATAAACAAGGAAATAAAAGTAAGTAAATAAATAAATAAATAAATAGAATCTGTATCAATGGATATCAAGGTGGTAGAGACTCATGCTCCAAAACTCAGGAGATATTAAGGTATATGGACAGAGAGATGAATTTTTCTGCTATTGTTTGGCCTTCCTTTTTCTGAAACATTAACTAAACAACTTGTTATTTTATTGTCATTCTAAACCTAAAACTGTTTATCTCTGCTTACATCCAAAAGTACAAAAAATTATAGCTAGTGACATTATATATTTAAGCACTGAGAGCTGCCATAGTTCAGGTAATATTAAGGTAAAGTGAAGCAGAGTTATTAATAAAAGACTTAATTGCCTCAAGTTTTGAATGCTTCTGTTATGAGTGAACCTCTAGTGCTGTGTAATGCATTGTGGGAACTGTTTCAAAACATCAGACAGAGATATTAAAGAGTGGAGATTCAGTCTGTCCTTCTATTGACAATTGACAGGAAATCCACAAAACATATTCAAACTGAAAGAGAAAATATGTCCGTTATATTAACTTGTTTATCAAGAATAATTTTTATATGCTGACTTAATTTAGGTTGTGCAAACATTTTCTGTATGATGCATTATATTGACACAGAATTAGTCATGCAGGGTCCTATGGTGACTTCAGTGGAGAAAGGATAGTTTTCCAATTTCATATATGGTCTCTAAGAGAAAGAACCTAGCACAGAACTCATGTTGCTGCTATATCTTTCTTTTTTTTTTTATTTTTATTTATTTATTTTTTATTTTTTCCAGAGAAAATATATAAGAACTTAATTCAGAAAGTATCTTGTATCTTTTGAATTTTATTAAATTATTTATTGTTACTATCAGCAGAATTTTCTCAGCCCTTTCCATAATAGTATTTTAGGATGGAGTTTAAATGGATGTAGATAGACTCCAGCAGCTTGCTCCTCTCACCTAACTTTTGTGGAGAGGCATGTGTTTTCAGTTAAATTTTATAATCTCTCTAGATACAACTGTCCCTGAATCCTGACACTAATTACTTCATCTGGACAGAGAAAGCATCCATTTTTTTCTTCTTCTTTACAGTGGTTTCTATTATTTACACTTCATGTGTTAAAACTATCCAGTAGAGAAAAGATTTCATTCATACTTGTCTAAGTGACACTTTCATTTCTTTTTCTCCTACCCTCTCTTACTCTTTATTTCATATTCAAAAGTCTAATGTTGATTTTCTAAGAGCATTTTTAAAATAATGCTTTTCCATTCAGCTTGTCATTCATAACTATGTAATACCTCCTTCATGCAAAATGATGACAGCTTTAGTTGGTTGTTCACAAGTTGTCTGATCCCACATCTCATCACCCAGAACTCTCAGTTAAGAGAACTCACCCTAGTTAACGAAGAAATAGAAATCTATTAAAGAAAGAAAACAAAACAACAACAAAAAAGAAAACAACTGAAATTGTTATGTATATAAATCAGTGATTTCTAGTAAATATTTAGAATAATTTCAGTCATTTCAGTCTGTTTTCTCAGAAAGCCTGATTTACATAACTGAGTGACTTGGCATCTCTGGATTCTCCTAAATCCCCATAAAATATCCTATCAATAGAGATACTAGGATTTATTTTTTATTTTTTATTTTTTATTTTTTGTTCTCTAATGGGGTGTTTACAAAATACAGACTTTCTTGTGTACGTGTTAGGGCACTGGTCAAGAATGAAAAACCAGATTTTTAAGTACCCAGTTGTCTTTTTGATTGAACACTTTATGAGAAAGAGAGAACAATGTGCAGGAATTAGAGGGGAAGGGAAGAAACCCTGTTAACACAGTATAAAGGTTGCTAATTGTTCTTGCATATATGCCAAACTCAAAAGTGTATAGGTAGACACACACACAAATCTCATTTTATGAAAGCGTTTATAAAGTATAGTGGCTTAATACAGATCTATTACACAGTGTACCCCACTCATGCATAGAATGCCTCACTGTATAACAAATATATAAGCCATCCCCAAGCAAACTTTACAAAATTATCGTTACAGTGCTATTGGAGACAGAGATAAAATGGCAGCTAATACATTTCAGACCACTGGGCATGTTATAAAAAATGAGATGAATGTTTTGGCATTTTTCTCTTTCCCTCAGTCAAGAAGTAGTTTACCACCTGAAAACAAAAATGTAGTCCACATGCACTATATAACATGATCTAATTTTCACTGGAAGTGAAAAGACTTACTTATTTGGCTTCATGTCCAGATCCTCTATAGTGTTTTTGCCTGTAGCATGCTTTTAACCTGTACATTAATGTTTTTCAGATCTTCATAGGTCAATGTCTGACGTAACCAATTAGAGGCAGTTTTGCAAGTGTACTTTAACATATTAAACCCATAACAAATAGGCTTTCTTACCACACTGCTTATTGTCAGATTTATTGGAAATAAAATTTAAAGCATCTACATCATGCTTGGAAAGAACTAGGCTCATACATTTCAGATAGAAGTTGTATTGCTGTGGGCTCTATCAATGCACAGGGCAGCCAGGTGCAGTGCAAGACAACTTGGAGCAACATTTAATTGGCATGACAAAGTTCAGGCTTAGTATTTCAAGAATGCTCTGGTGCTGGACCTAAGATAGGAAATCAGCATATGCTTTCTTGTAACAATACAGATGGTGAATTAATCTGGACTTGAAAAGAAGTTCCCAGTCGTATTTAATTCCCCAATAACACAGATTTAATGATCTCTTGGGAAACAAACAAACATAAAACCCCTTTTAGACTCCCATTTGGATACTCCTCTGCTTGATTGTCTCCTCAGTGTCACTTCTTTCCTGTATGGGGAAACCAATGTTGGACACAACACTCCAGGTGGGATTACAAGTGCCAAAGACAGAGGAACAAGCATTTTCTTTGTACTGCTGACTATGCTTTTGCTAATATACCCAACCATGCAATAAACCTTCATTACTTCGAGTTTGCACTGCTGGGGGTTCAACTGATTACCCCAGGACCTCTATTTTTTATTTTTTATTTTTCCTTCAAAATTTATGTCTGTCCAGTTGGCCCCAGACAGTAAATGCTGCATGCAGATATTTCATTGTAGGTGCAGGACTTCCTACTTAACTTTGCTGAATGAACTACATGAGTTTCTGTCAGCCCAGCTCTCAAGTTAAAGTACTGCCAAAGTACTACTGAACAGTAATCCTTATATTTAGCATAACCATTTCTTTCTCTAAACTTGGTGTCCATAGACTTCCTATATTTTGTCTAGTAATCAGGGGGCTAATGAAGAAAACGGTGGGAGCCCTAGTACTGATCTGTGAGGAAAGCCATTTGTAACCATCTTGCAAAATGTATTTCAAATTGTTGCTCATAACCAGTATTCCATCTTGTTTTTACTGCTGACATACAGTGAAGTCCATATCATCCAGCTCGAATGCAAAGATACAATTGGAGAACATGCTGACAGCCATGATAAATTCAAGGTAACCATCATACTCTGTCCATCAAACCAATCATCAGAGAGGGCAATCAGCCCCATCAGGCATAATTGTCCATTTTAAAATCCATTCTGTTTGCTCCTATTTGTCTGGTCATTCACCACTCTCTATGGATGACTTTCATATGAGGCTATCCTCTGTGATCTTCAGGAGACTGAAGTGAGGCTGAGCAGCCTGTAGTGTCCCAGATCCTCTTTTCTCTCTGTTCTTGAAGAGGAATATGACACTTTCCATTCTCTAGTCACTAGAGACCTCTCCTGATCACCTAGTTTTGAAAGATGACTTTGGCCAGTTCCCTCACTGACTTCAGGTATATCTCATATGGTCTCATGAACTGCCATACATCCACTTTGCACAACTGATCTTTCACTAATCTCTGCCTATCCCAGGCAATGCCACTAGGCACAGAGACCTGGAAAACCTAAGGACATATGTTAGCAGTAAAGACTTTGGCAAACAAATCTTTAAGCACTACTTTGAGCACTGGAGTCATTTCCATATCCTTATCACAAGATCCCCAAGTCTTCCTCTGCCATATTTACATAGGTAAACTTTTGCCTTTTACCTCCCTTGTCTCTGCACCTCTGGTAAATTTTTGCCATTCACCTCCCTTGCCTCTGCAACTACCTTCACCTCCCTTTTTGCCATTCACCTTCCTTGCCAATTGCAATTGCAGCAGAATTTTGGCTTTCCTAATTCTATGCCCAATCAATATTTTTAATCTTCTTCCTGATTGCAACGCTTCTTTCAGTCATCTAAAGGATTCTTCTTTTTTGCCTCTTGATAGGAAGGTCTGTAGCAGAAACCCATCACAGCAGCATTTTCATTACCCTCCCTTTGATCCTGACCTATAAACTCTCAGCTGGCTTGTGAACCATTACATTTCAAAGCCCCATGATTCCAAGCTACTCTTCTGCATAGAGCATAACTTCTATTTCTTCTGTTCCCAACCTGTAGTTCCTAAAGAGCCTGTAGCCAGCAACTGCAGTGCAGTCATGTGAGCTATCCCACAGTGTTTCTGTTATCCTGCAACTGCTCATAACTTCTAATTCTTCTATTATTTTTTTTTTTCTCATGCTGGAGGAGTTTGTGTGAGGGGAGATAGGCCCCCAGTCATGCTGCCTTCTTAGGGAACATATGGAAACCTTCTTTATCATCTTGTCACCCAGACATTTACCTTTTTGCCTCCTGTTCTACTTCTCTAAGTCTTTCATCTTCATTTCTTGAAACCAAAACCAAAACCAAGCAACCAAACAAGAAACTAAGCACAAACTACTTTAAAACCTTTGCCATTAGGCTGGCAATTTTGTTTGCAAAAAATACTTGTGTTCCACTTTGTCAGATGGAACCAACCATTGCTTGTTCCTTTGCATTCCTATGGGTATGCCAAAACCTTGCATGCTATACCAGCCCACAGGCAAGTATTGACACACAAGATACTTCTGTGTTTACTTGAGCCTTTTCCTTTCACTGGAAAGACCACATAGTCTCTCAAAATCTTCAGGGTTGTCCCCCCTTGATAAACTTATTTTTTCTTGGCTGTTTGTATTCACATGAACGAGTAGCAAGGAATTATATAATTCAGAGATTGGCTGAGCCTTTGCAATATTCCTACAGATTCCTAGATTCCTATATATGCCCTCCAGATCTGCTTAGAAATAGGCAACGAATGAAGAGATAAGGATGTGGAGACGGCACCCCCAATACTAATTCTTTGAGGCTTGGTGCGAGCAGAGGAAAATTTATCATTGCACTCTGTGACATTTAGACACTACCTGAATGCTTCAGCATCAGCTAATCTAACAATAGGAACAACAATGTACTTTATTCAATCATATTTTTACCATTGTGTGTCCTTCTAGCACCTTAAAGTCAGGTAAATATGAAGAAACAGAAAAAAGTATATTCCAGAAGAGACAAGATTAAATGAAATTAAATGAAATGAATGACAGATTGAAGAATATGGAAGGCAAGAGAAGTCAAATGAAATCAGGGATCCTGTTTGGAGGGGGCTGTTAGTAGGACTGAAAATGAATTAGTGAAATGATAGATGGGACATGGGGGGAGAAGATAAATTATGTGTAAAAAAATGGGGCATATCTTGAAATACTAGAATAAGAATCAGAGACTAATATTTTTTATCAAAGAGTGGAAAAGAAAGATTTACAGAATGAGAGTCTTAAGGCAAAAGTTGTAACAAAATGCAGGGAAAGAGAAAAAAATACAGACTGAGCAAGGGAACAAATAAATTGGGTTTCAAGGGCTGTAATGCATCTGGTCAGACTGCAATGAGAATGGGTATAGGGAAAGAGAGAGTGAAAGAATCTGTGAAGTATACAATACCAAAAATATGTGGTAAGACAAAGCAATATAGAGATGTACAGTCTGACGCAACAGTGGTGGAGCATGGAAGAAGGGACATAGCTTTTACAGGTTATTTCCAAGTTAGAAGAAAAAAAATCAATTCACAAAAATAGGTAAAATATTTAAGGTTTTGTGTGTTTGCCTTGAAAATGCATCATATGGATGGAATTCTGAGCACTTCTTTATTTTTATTTTCTCACTACTGTTTGTTTCAAGGGTTTTTGTTCCCTCTTGTTTCTTTTTAACAACCTCTCCATTTATGTTAGTTCCTTTCATTCTCTTCAAATGACTCACCAGTACTACCAACTGTTGAAAATATAGCCAGCATGAGCAATTCCCTCCTGTCAATACCAGTGGGAAGTGAAGCTTGTATTCATAATAATGGATTTATTTTCCTGGCCCACTGAAAGACACCATCAGACTCATTTAGGGCCAGATAGTCTGCCTCTTCCCCCTTGTTTTCCTTTTGTGGTCTCTGTGTGCCCCTGGCAAGAGTGATGCTCTTCCAGAGGGGTCCTTGTTCTCCACTCTTCTTTGCCAAGGTTTGGTCCATGTGAAGTGGATGGTCTGGTTAGCCACAATTCTTCCGGTCCCAAAAAGCTGACTGAAAACAAAACAAAAAATAATTGATGCATGTTTTGAGTTTATAATTTTGCCTCAATTTTTAAAATCTGCTGTAGATTTAGTTGAAATATTTCAGTTCTCAATTTGGGGAGGGGGAATATAATGGAAAGTATATATATATATATATTAAATACCCTTTCATGGCTTTTCTTTTTATCTCTTTTTGATTAAAGTCTGTGAATTGTGTGACCTGATAAACACAGTGAATATAAACATTTAAAAAGGAAAAATGCACTTAGGAGGAGCCATCCTAACACACTGCCATGGCCCTTAGGCATTGCCAGTCCTGACTGTCCCTGCAGGACTGACCCCCGGGGCTCTGATACCCTGCCCATGACCCAGGACCCCACATTGCCCCTGGGGCCATCAGCCCCTGTCACAGCAAGACTGCAGCAGGGCCAGTCTACAGCTCCCCACAGTCTGGCCCTGCCAGGCCACAGTCCTTGCCCAGCTGGCTTCATCTACAGGCTCATGTCCAGGCCTGAACACAGGCTTTTCTCGTCTCCTGGTGTCCAGGCTACCCCAGTGCCTCCAGCTGACCTGCTTCTGGTAGGGTGGTAGGGTGGGGCTGGGCTTCCAGGCCCTGCCCTGATGGAATTGGGGGCCTCCCAGATTTGAGGTGTCCCAGCACCCTGGAGTTACCAGCTCCTGTGGTACCTTGACACAACGACTGTTGGGCTATGGAAAAATGTCCAATATCTTGTATGCTGTTTGCGTAATGATTGTTGCAACTCACACTAAAAGAAGCCAGAAGCCACATCTCCACTTCTGTCACCAGCACTTGGACTACTATATTTTTCACCAGAAATTACATCTTGCTCTAGGGAAAAGTGAAATTTGTAAGTGCAGTATTCCTCCTGTACAATTTATGTGGATCCCTCTACAGTTTGGAACACTGGTTTATTATTATTTTTGTTATTATTATTATTTATTGTTTTGTTGTAGCTGTTATATTGTTTGTTGTTTTGTTGCTATATTGTTATTATTATTATTAATGTGGCAATTAAGTGTTTATTATTCACTCTTACTAACTTGAAATAGTAATTGATTCAATTCTCATTCAATTTATCTAGGATTTAGTTGCCTTTGATCAGAGCGAGGCAGGCCTAGGTATAGTGAGTTGGTATTTGTCTGTTCACTATTGCAGAAATGTCACCATTCCTTTAATTGGATTTATGTATATATTAAGGTCATTTGATCATCTTGCCAGGCTGTACAGAATATTTTACAGTTTTATCTGGTTAGGAACTTCATTTATCCAGTGATGCAGTTACTGAGAAAATAATTCGTCTATGAGTTAAAGTCTTCCAGAAAAGCATATAATGATCTCTTCAGTAGATGGCAGTGCTGGGATTAAAACTGTTGCTTGACTAATATGCAAATTCCTGCTTGCTGGGATTTAGGTGTACAAAGGCTTTTCAGGGCATTCTCATCTTTACACTGGGGCTCTAGTTTGCTCTGAATGATGAAACTGTGGGGAGATTTATTTCTACTGGCTCAGAAAGATTGAATACCACAAGTATGATCAGTTTGTGCCAGAGAGCTGATGCACGCATGATCAAGCTAAAGCTGTGGAAAACATAAAACTCCAAAAGTACTAGTTTGTCTACTGCATATAATATACTTCTGCTGTTCTCTGAATTGTTGCTAGTTGAGACGTTATAGGTTCTGAATACACAGCTTCTGTGTGGAAATATTATAATTTTACTTTTCTTCATCAGAATCAGTGTGGTATCCCTATATTATGGTATTATAGAGAATTTCTCTTTATATAACAACATAAAGGACCCCATTACTGGGTCCTTGTGACTTCATAAACCATTCCTTAAATTATAATGAAGAACATTTTCCTACCAGGATAAAATATACAAGTTAGGAAGTTCTGATTCCTCATAAGATCTAAAATAGAGATTTATGTCCCTACATGATTTTTTTTTTTTTTTTAAATATTATTTATTTTACAAACAGAATCATTTCACAAAAGATGGTTTGACAGAAATCTCTTTCAAGGTCATTTATCTTAATGTCATGTATTAGGTAGTTCACAGAAAACTGCTCTGGAGTACAGAATAAAAAGCAATAATTTCCTGCATCATCAGGGCTTTGGGAAAAAATGAAGGTCTCTCTTGGATTAGAGTTGTCCCGTATCTTGTGTGGATAGCAAAGGATGGTTTATTGTGAAAATTTCAATGCATGGTGGCAGCATATCATTGTTTATCTGTTCAGAAAGCAGGCTAAGGAGAAACATCACAACTACGTGTAAAGCAATGCTGAGTAATGTATTCCAGATCACATACTTAAGGTACTAAACACATACTAAATCTGTGAGCAGCTAGGAAATCTCAGTTATACTGATGATACCTGTATTGACATAGTACCTCAGAAAGGCTATAGAGATACCACCTAGATCTTTTCTTCTCAGCCCCAGAGAAAGAGAATTTGGTATTTTCTGGTAGTAGTAGCATGTCTATGGGAGATCCACAAGTTAGATCCTATCTAATGGGGCAAACTATTATACATTAGAATAAAACAAACAAACAACAACAACAACAAAACCAACAAAACACTGCTAGCATTTTTCTACATCAAAAGAGTGGAGATAATTTGTCCACAATCTATAAGGAACAAAAAACTTGTAAACTTTTTTGACAGAAAATTGAAAATATTTTATAGTTAATAAAATGATGTTGACATTTATAGTGGCTTATCTTCCAGAAATTCTGTTTATTAGGAAAGTATAAAATCTGAAAAAAAATCATCTGTAATTTAAACATTTCCAAAGGAAAGGAAAATATCTTCAAACACAATGAGATTTAGAAGATAGCTTATTTGGTAGTAACAGAAATATATATTCTGAAATTTTGAACCTAAATTGTCAATGGGAGTACACATTGTTTTTCAGTGGGACTTGAAGATTGAGGACTCACAAAGATGTTTCAGACTCCTGGGTGTTCTACAGAGAAGCCTTTCTTGAGCCGAGGATCTCAGGAGTTCAGAGGCCAGAATCAATAAGCCTCTATAAGAGACTTCCCTAATGCTGTGGAGTCTACTAATTCTCCAAGCCCATAGATTTAGCAAACTGCATAACAAAGATGCAGCAATTGTGATTATTAATATTATTATTGTTAATAATATTATTATTTTGTGAAACCCTGTGTTTTAATCTGTGTAAAATAGTAACATTGACTTGCAGTACTTAGAATCTGTCCTGTTTTGTTTTAGCTGAGATTTTTCTTTCAGAAACTAAACTTCCCATCAACAACATGGGTATGTATGGTTACCCACTGTTTATAATTATTAAAGAGAGACATAGTCACTTTTACAGAATTGTAGAAATACATACAGAAAGAATCATTATCATTGTCTACATTTATTATTATTATTATTATTATATTCACCAGCAGATTCACCGTTCATCTCTTTGAAAACTATTCCTGAACTATGTAATCTCGTAACTAAATCAGTGTAAGGAGCTTGATCTCAGTTTACTGGAATATGTACTAAAATTATATGAACAGGAGAATTTACTATCCACTTTATACTCATATTCCGCAAAGAACTACAAACCAAAAAGCAATGGAATACAGAACTCTTCTTGCAAAGAATATGCTAACTTTTTCTAAGACAAGAGATGTCACTTTGAACTTGAGAGATATTGGAGTTCTCTTGAAGGAATAAAATAGCCTTCTTAATCCTGTTTTTAAAATTAAAAAAAAAAAATGTAGCTAAAATAGTTTTCATTGGCTGGAATAAAATTCTTGTTCTTTTCAATATTAGCAGTGATTTCAGATCTGCTGGTACCTAGGTCATCTGCCCACTGCTCCAGCAGGCTAAGATGCTGTGAGAAGCAAAACCTGATATTTTTGAAACATTTTTACTTTATCTTGTGGTGAAGGTATGTGATATGCCTTCTGGCAATAGTATGTCCTTCTCAGTTCATGGATGACCTGAGATCTTTTGAGGCATAGATATCATTGTAGAGTTATAGCTTCTCTGCAGCATCCCCTAATCAGCTAGTCCTAATGGCAACTCCACTGCCTCAGAAGCCTAGAGTGATCCTACCTAAATCCCTCTTCAAGGGCTTCCTTGAAGCCAAAGAGAATGAGTTTGTGCATGCTGATTGCACCTTGGTGAGAACCTATTTAAGAAAGAGAAAAATCTCTGTGCAACAGCTGTGAGAGCAAGGAGTGAGAAAATGTGATAAAAAAGCAATTAGACACCAAGGTCAGTAAAGAAGGATGTGGAGGGGGAGCTCCAGATGCAAGAGCATGGAGATGCTCTTCATCTCCAGATGCATGGAGAAGACCATGGTGAAGCAAGTTTTTCCCTTGCAGCCCATGGAGGACCCCATTTGAGCAGATATTTACTCTACAGTCCATAGAAGGCATGACACTGGAGCAAGTGGACGTTCCCTGAAGGAATTTGCAACCCATGGAGAGCCCATGCAGGAACAGGCTCTAGGCAGTGCTGCACCGTGCAGAGAGGATCCTGAACTGGAACTGCAGCCCATGGGGGACTCATGCTGAAGCAGTCTGTTCCTGAAGGACTGCATTCTGTGTGAAGGACCTATGTTGAGTATTTCTTGAAGTGCAGTCTGTGGGAAGGTCACACACTGGAACGTCCACAAAGGACTGTATCCCATGGGAGGGACTCCATGCTGGAGCAGGGGAAGAGTGTGAGGAGGAAAAAGTGGAAGAGACTTTATTATGGACTGATTACAACCCCTATTCCCTGTGCCACTCAGTGGGGAAGGAGGTAGAATAGATTGAAGTTAAGTCTGGGAACAAGAAGGGTGAGGGGAAAGTGGCTTTAGCTTTATTTATTTATATTTTATTATTATTTTTTATTTTTCACTGCCCTATTCTGTTATTAATCGACAATAGAAGTAACCTCATCCAAACGGAGTCTATTTTACCCATAATGGTGCTTAGTGAGTGATTTCCCCGTCCTTATCTCAATCGATGAGTTTTTTCATCATATTTTCTCCCCCTGCCTTGCTGAGGAAGGGGGGTGAAACTGCAGCTTGATAGGTATCTGGTGGCCGTGCCAAGGCAAACCTGCCAGCATAGAAAGAAATGTAGAAATGTGCTCTTAAACTGTCCTGAGAAGCACATAATCATTTAGCTGTTAAGAAAAGGTCTCTCTTTCCCTAAGTAGGTATTGAATTATTTAACGAATCTTGAAATATAGTTTTATTCCCTTTCTTTGCTCTTCCCTGGCAGATGAGTAGAGCACTGGCAAAAGGGGACCAAAGGAAAAACAAAACCAACCAAACAAACAAACCAACAAAACATATTAACCATGGGCTTGAAGGAAATTAGAATAATTTCAAAATATATTTCTATATTTCTTCCTCTTTCATGGGGCTTTTTTGTTTTTTAGTCTTCTCTTCTGTCTTCCTATTAACACAATGTGCCAAAATAATAATGCAGATCATTGAATGAACAACCCTCCAGGTATCCATTTTGATCTGAATTATATTTCTAAATAACAATAGTGGAAAGTCTGAAATCCTTCCTTCCTGGCATTTGGTTTTATGTATTCAAAAGGGCAATATTTTATTCTGTTAGAAACTTTTTACTCTCAACTACTCTTAAGCTACTCAGTGTAGTTTTATAAATCAAATGCCAAAACCACTTTAACCAAAATCTGTGATACATCCCTCACCTAAAAGAACTGCATGATTTTAAGACCATAATTGTATCACAGAATGATATTGCTCACTGAGCTGGTCAGGAGTGACTAGGGAATAGAGGGAAAGCTGAAATCTGAGCTGAAACTATTTTACCCTGTGCCAGTCCCTGAAATAAATCCATAGAGGTGATGGGGAGCTGGTAGCTCCACAGACTGCTAAAGTCTGTTATCTAACTAGTACAGAAAAACTCAAGGACAGTGAAATGGGATGCTTAATTTCAATGTTTTCATTGCTGAAACATCTTACATGAATGATTACATTTGTCTGGAATGGTTCATTTTAAAGCAGGATCTGCAGCAGTTTTGGAAAGTACTAAGAGAAAGGGAAGAAAATAGATTGGTTCTGTGTTTTTTTTCATGACAGCATTTGATGACAGGAATAAACAGGTGGATTTAATAGTCATAATTCAGTAAAATCAAAGGACCTTAACTTTAACATGTAATAGGATTCTTTAGTTTTTATTAAGCTAAATATTTGTGTGCTTTAGATTTTAGTAGAGAGAACACACAGTTGTATGAATCAGGCTGTAGATATGCCTTTAGGAGCTGGATAGAGGCTGAGGGTCAAACCCTTGCTAAGTCATGTCAGTCAGCTGTTGTGGATCAAATGAGTTTTACAGAGCATCTTTAGAGGTAAATCTCAGGTAAATTTCCTTTTTCTGTGTGTCTTGGAAGATGTTATGGAGGAGATAGAAGTAAAGAAAAAGATCTGTGTGTCATATTTTGGTCAGGAAAGCAGTTTTGCTTTGTTATTTACTTTGTGTTTGTTTGCATATGGAAATCAACTGTACCTGAGAATATATCCCAGGATATAGATGAGATTTACTCCTTTCTAGACTATGACAGCCAAAGTTTGGCTCAGGCAGTGTCATAGGGAGATCCCAGAAAGAAATACTTGCAAGAAAATTGTGTAGCATCATTGGAAGTTTCAAAATTGAGTGCTAACATAGTGAAAGAGTACACTGTGCTTGGTGATTTGCATGGCTTCAGTAAATTTCATATTCTCTGTACCTTAAATATGGTGTGTGTTCTGTATAATAGTTTAGAAAGGTAATGATTTTCAAAGGCTGCAGTAATGGTTCTCAGAAAGTTTTGCTCTGTATTTGATTTTCTTGTATTTTGCAGGCCTCTTGGGCCAAACTAAAAAGGAGAATTAAGACACAGATACGGCTTCCTTTGCTTATTGGATAGGCAAATCTCAACAATGACTCAAATGTGCATCACTTCTTTGTTAAGCCTGCATGAATTACACAACAACGTCTGAACGGAGTATAAAAAAAACAGGGCACACTATGTTATGAAGAAAAAGGTATCTTAATATGCCAGCTTTAATTTATGTGATGAGACTGGTGCTCATTATTCCATGCCAGTATCCTGATGTACATGTGTGTCAGCTGTGAAATTTTCTCAACATTTCATTAACACTCATTCTGTCATTTTCTTAACAGGAAAACCTAATGATAGCTAGAAGATGCATACAGGGATGCATACAGGGAAGTGCATACAGGGATAGCACATGTTCCAGTGCAATAAAAGGTAAGGACAGAAGTTACTTAATACACATTGGCCAAAAACATTATATTTTTTGATATGGCTGCTATTATATACTATGTGTACCATCTTGAATCATAGAATCGTAGAATCATTAAGGTTGGAAAAGACCTCCAAGATCATCTGGTTCAACCATCACCCTACTACCAATATCACCCACTAAACCATGTTCCTAAGCATCACATCCAACCTTTCCTTAAACACCCCCAGGGATGGTGACTCCCTGAGCAGCCCGTTCCAATGCCTGACTGCTCTTTCTGAGAAGAAATATGTCTTAATTTACAACCTGAACCTCTCTTGGTGCAACTTGAGGCCATTCCCTCCAGTCCTATCCCTAGTTATCTGTGAGAAGAGGCCTACCCCCAGCTCCACACACCTTCCTTTCAGGTAGTTGTAGAGAGCAATAAGGTCTCCCTTGAGCCTCCTCTTCTCCAGACTAAACAACCTCAGTTCCCTCAGCTGCTCCTCAAAGGACTTGGGTTCCAAGCCCTTCACCATCTTCACAGCCCTTCTCTGAACACGCTTCAAGGCCTTGACGTCTTTCTTGTAGTGAGGAGCCCAAACCTGAACACAGTAAATAATAATGTATTGTAATGTGAAATTGTGAAAATACATTCATGGGGAAAATATCTGGGACTGTGCAGCATGTTCTATCTTTGTTACATTTGACTACATCCTTGAGTCTAGTTGTAGTGGTATTTTCCTGTTTGTTGGCTGCACTCAGTAGATCATCAAAATGTATTACAGTCAAATAAAAAGGGTTGTATAGCAAATAATATTGTGAGCAGTTGCAGTTTTTTCACTTGATTGATAGATACACTGTATCTATCAGACTTCCCCTATCTAAAAGACATGCATAGTGCAGTCATAGAAATAAAAAATAACTTTTTTTTTTTTTTTAAAAAAAAAAAAAAAACAGTACTTATTATTAAATATACTAATGAACTAGCAAAGGTGATAATACACATTTGTGACAGCAGACTAACCTGCTCTGAAACACTGGCCAGTAATGACTTAATGCTGTACACAGCTAGCTAGACCACAGCAGTAAATAGTTAAATAATAAAGCTAGGATGAAGGTCCAAAGAAAAAGCTGGAACAAAGGTTATAAGCCTGAATAAATGACTCCCTGAAAGTCAGAAGAAGAAAGAATGATAAGAAAGATAAAATGAAGAATGAAGAATGATAAAAGCTGTTTTAGTAAAGTGTTCCTAAAACATTATCATATGGCTTTTCCTACCCAATTATTTTGCTTATTGCAGTTAGGAACAGATGAAGGTAAGACTTACGATTTTTTAATTTTGGAAGCATTTCCTTTATTGATTAATGTACTATATGGTTAAGTGAAGTCTTTTTTTTTTTTTTTTTTTTTTTTTTCCAGAAAGCTTTTCAGTTGTTTGCAGGTAATCAGGAATGGTTTAAAGATATCAATAAGTTAGGTGAGACAACAAATTAATACATATACAGGAAAAAGTATACAGCTAGGTGTACTTGTAGCTTTTAAAAAAAAAAAAAAAAAAAAAAAAAAAGTGAGTTCCCTGGTGTTCTCATATTGTGGTGGTTTTATCCAGCTGGGCAGCTGAACTCCACCACATTGGCTCTCTCACTCCCCCTCCTTAAAGGTAAGAGAGAGAAAATACAATGGAAAGGGTTGAGATAAGGACAGAGAAATCACTCAACAATTATTGTCACAAGCAAAACCGACTCAGTATAGGGAGATTAATATAATTTATTACCTATTACTAACAGGCTAGAACAGTGACAAACTAAAAGCAAACTGAAAACACCTTCCCCCCATCCACCTTCTTATACCTCCTGTACCTTAGCAGTGCAAAGGAATGGGGAATGAGGGCTGCCATCAGTTCCTAATGCTTCATCTCCACTGCTCCTTCACGGTCACTCTCTGCCCCTGCTCCATGTGGGGTCCCTCCTATGGGATGCTGTCCTTCCTGAACTGATCCTACAGAGGCTGCCCATAGGCAGCAGCTCTTCCAGAACTGCTCCAACATGGGTCTGTACCACAGGGTCCATCCATCCCCCAGGAGCAAACTGCTCCATCATGGCTCCCCCATGGGCAGCAGCTCCCCCCAGACCCTCTGCTCCTGCGTGGGCTCCTCTCCACGGGCTGCAGCTCCAGCCCGGGCCCTGCTCCTGCGGGGGCTCTCCATGGGCCGTAGCCTCCTCCAGGCCACATCCACCTGCTCCACCGGGGGCTCCTCCATGGGCTTCAGTGTGGAGATCTGCTCCATGTGGGACCCATGGGCTGCAGGGGGACAGCCTGCTCCACCAGGCCGCAGGGGAACTGCTTCAGCGCTTGGAGCACCTCCTGCCCTCCTTCTGCACTGACCTTGGGGTCTGCAGGGCTGGTTCTCCCTCCTTTCTCTCCCAAATGCTGTTGTGCAGCAGTTTTTTAATTAACGCCATCACTAATATGAGAAACCATTCCACCTTTGCACCAAAATCTAGGCAAACCTAGTAGCTCTTGGGCCTTCTAGAGAAGAGTGGCTCAGATCACAGAATGATGAATCCTTCCTATTTTAAAATATCTTGTTAGAACATTTATAATGTGTTGCTGTGCAATATTCTTCACTCAACATCTGTTGTTTGTCTGAAGAATTTATAGATGAAGATTTCAGTGTTTTCTCTTATCGTGTCTTACAAGAGTGCCTCCAGAGGAGCTGTAAAAACAGAGGTGATATTATTTTATGATGAGGGAACTGTTTTCTTCACATGAGTGGTTAACTACGCATTGTGGCTCCTCTGTACCAAGCTCTTTGAAGTAAGGACAACTAATTTTGCTTAGAGTGGAGACTGAAAGGTAACATCATTGCTGTCTACAACTTCCTCACAAAGAGGAGTTGAGAGAAAGAAGCTGGTCTTTTCTCTCTGGTGTCTGTTGATTGGATGAAAGGGAATCGGTAAAAGCTGTATTAGGAGAAGTTCAGATTGAACACTAGAGAAAAGTTCTTCACTGAGGGGGCTCAGGCTCCCTGGTGAAGCTGTCATGCCCCCAAGCCAGTTGGTGCTTGAGAAGCATTTGGGCAATGCTCTTAGATACATGTTACAACTCTTAGGTTGTCCTGTGTGCAGTGAGCAGTTGGACTCATTGGTCCCTTACAACTCAGGATGTTCTATCCTTCTATGATTCTATTGTGAATTCAAAATGCTATGCCCTCTTATATGCTTTAAATAAAATAATGGTGTTAATTAATAAGCTCCTGCTGTGCTGTATGAAGGGAAGAAAATGAAGAAATGAAGTTTTGCATGAACTCATGCATGTACTTGGAAATTGTCTTCTTTTGTTCTGTAACTTCAAGCACTTCTATTATGTTCAGAATTGTGGCATGTTTTCTTTAGAGAGTTGGCACAACTTCAAATTGATAGGTGGCACATACTCTATTATATACTGTTTCCTCTTAATATGGTGAAGCTAGCTAAAACTCATTTTTGACAGATGAAAAAGTTGCTTGGTGTTTGCAAATCTTGGTTTGCATGCTGTTTCTCAATAACAATAGCTGTTGTTTCTATTCTAATCTGCTTTTTAGTGTTTGAAGAAAGTTCAAATTGGAACACAAATGAAGGATGTTGCCTGGTTCAGAATAAAACTAGGTACTAGAAACCAGTATGTGCTCAACTGTTCTGATAGCACTTGCAACTCTGATCCTTTACTCACAGGCAGTGATTTCCAGTCACTTCAGGTTAGAGGGGTCTTCCATACCTCCCACCCCATTACTACAGATAAAAATAGGAGAGTTTGTAAAGCAGTCTGGGCCTGTTTGTTGCTTACATTAAGAAAAGCCAGTATTTCTATTACTATCATGGAAAAGACAGTGTAGCACTGTAAAATTCAAGTATTTTATTTATATTTATACATGATTGTATATATGCATGTATATATCCTTCTGTAAGACCTGATGTGTCTCAGACTTCCATTTATTATGTTACTATATGGCACCAAATGCAGAAAAGTCCAACCTGTTAGTGATTGTTTGTTCTTCAACATAATAAATAAGATAATTGTTTCAAAGTGCCTTAAAAAACACTGCCAAAATAGGTCTAGCGTTACAGTTTTTGTAAAGCAAGCTATATTTTTTCACTTATGAGCATTACCAAGCACTACACATCTTAAACTGACCTCACAAAAACAAACAAACAAACAAACAAAAAAAGGTTTTGCTAGATATAAAAAATTTGTATGCTTTAATGTAATACTCTGGGAATTCCAGTGTTTTATTTATTTATTAATTGATTTATAAAATTCTGTAGCTTCAAGTAACAGAATGTACTAGAGAGCTTCCTGTTCTTGTGATTCTTTTTATTAGGTAGTCTTTTGGACCGTTGCATATGATCTTATTTTAAACAAAGTAATATGATAGACTTCAATTGCAGCATATTTAATGTCTTATAGAATTGAATGTCTTGATATATCATTACTACATAAAACACTTGGTCCATATTAGTCAATTTAAAACACAAAGCTGATGCAACTGATTGTTCGTATTGTCAGAATGGAGCAGGTGGTATAACAAAATAGTGTGAGTAGCTTTAAGTGGCACTTCATATCCAAAGGTATTTAATATCCTATACTGCTGGAATAATATTAGCTTGCATACATTATGAAGGGAGATATGTTAGTCCAGAGTAAAAATAAGTGTTCATAAATCATTTTTTTTCATTTATCTTAAAATTTTGTCAATTGAAAATGCTGTTTCCATGACTACCATTTATACACATATTTGATTACATTGTATTGTAATTTATGGTACAAAAATGCAAACCCCACCAGCAGTATTTGAATTAAAATGTAGCAGGCTTATAGCTTTGTTTAGCCATAGGCACAAGTAATAAAATCCTAGCTTTAAGTACCATTGGGGTTTATGGAATGAAGACATCTGCATTATTATATTAAAATGTTCCTTAGTGTAATAAATATAACTGACAGAAGTGCATGACTTCCTTTATGAAAAATATGTTGATAACAATATAGTCTTTAAATACTGAAGAAATGGACTATTAAAATTTTATGCTTCTGGTTATAGACATCTGTTGAACATTTAGCTAGTATTATCAGTTTACTGCTGGGCATACCTAATAAGAATTTAAATTCAGAAATACTGATAAAAGAAGGTAGTAACCTTCTGCTGATTCATATTTTTTTAATGGCAAATATCTTATTGTGAAATTAGTATATTAACAAGCACAGGGTGTTGAACTGGGTCACAGTTTCTTTTGCTTTCTCCAGGAAGCTCTAGGGGAATATTACATTTACAATTTTATCAAAAACAATTTCACTGTTGTCTTTTCAAAAAAGAACAAAATGCTATAGATGTTCTCGTTCTCACTTACTTTACCAATCTGTCTAATATATTTCCATTTATATGCTATCAGCTATTCATTATACAGATGATTTAAGTGTAATGATTAATTGCAGATGTTTCCAAAACAAAGTAAAACTTATCCCAGCTGGCTTGTTCTTTCTGTTTGAAACATTGTATCTTCTTTTTTTTGATGACCCTGTCAAAAGTGTTTATTATAATTCACTTCACTCACCTTTACTTATTTAGATTTATATAGCCGTGTTGCTTTATTAAATACATTATTTTTTCTTCTTTAAAGCATATTTGGAAGAGGTAGGAAGAACAGCTTGTACAAAGGGGTTTTCCCCTCCATCTTCTTTACCATGTGTTAGTTAGAAGATGATGAATCAGCTTGCACAAGTTAATCTTGCATCCATTATTACTTTGCTCAGATTTCAGTTGTGGCAGAACTCAGAAACACTAAGGTAGTGGTCCTTTGAAAATTTTCTTATGAATTTAGAAGAAAATTATTTTATTATCTGAATCCAGTGAATAGCCAGATTGAATTCCTGGCTATGGAACATCTCAGGTCTTGGAAAATGCAAAATGATTTCTGCTGTGTAGTTTTTTTTTTTGTTTGTTTGTTTTGTTTTGTTTTAATTTAATGTTGAACTGTATAATCTGTTTTATTACCTCAACATTAAAAAAAAAAAAAGGAAAAAAGAAAACTGAAAACCTCCTGTAAACTCAACAGAATATTTAATATAATATTGGAGATATTTTCATTGTAATACATTACTTGAAAGTAACTTTACCTGTAAATACAGCTATTCATGCTTGCAGATATTTGTTAAAATTCATTTTCAACAGAGCACCTGCATGTATTTTTTTGTGCTGAGGGTTGTGCCTGAACAATATTTTGCAGTCCTGTTCTTTTGTTAAACAATTAAGGTATATTATTTTTGTTACCTGACTGAATGATTCCTGTAGTGATCACAAGGTTTGTTTGCTTGTTTGTTTGTTTGTTTTTGTCCTTTGAACAACACTAATGTACTGAACTTTCCTTACCTAGTGTTATTCATTGACTCTACTTTGTTTCCTTCTCTGAATTCCCTGTCTATTCTTGCTCTTTTTTTTTTTTTTTTCCCCTTTCCTTCTTACTTCATACTCTTCTTACTTATACAGTTTTGTGACAATGCAAAGACTTCAAAGACAAAAGGTTTCATCTTTACACTTTCACAAAGCAGTGAGTGTCAAATGTTGTGTGTTGGTACCAAATCCGATTCCTCAGCCCAGAATGAAAGGAGATTCCAGACTTGGACTTAAGGCTCTTGCAAACAGGAGAGACAAGTAACAAGTAATAAATGACTTCAAAAGTCCAAATTAAAGGTTCTATATTTGAGAGAATGGCCTTTTCCTCAGACAATTTCCAAGAAGTAACTTGTGCTTTTTCTAAATTGTTTCTACTCGTATCAAACCATGTCTTTGTTTTTGGTGTCTGACTGCTGGCACATGGAATGTATTTCTAATGAAATTTATCAGTGGAAAATCACATGTATGCTTCACATGTGTGATACCATTTATCTTAGTTACCACTTCTTACTGAGGTACATTTTTATTATTATATATAAATGAAATGTGGAAATGGGAAAAGTAGTTCCTAGGCTTGCTGAAATTTCTTTTTGGAGGAAAAATAAGGTTGAAGGTCTTGTTCTTCCAAATAAACTTTCTCTCCCCCACAACCCCATCCCTTCTCTATTCCCTCCTGTTTATGTTCCTGTTTGTATTGCAGAAACCATATTGTTGAGACAGAGCTCAGAAAAAGCTTGGCTACTTATTGGTTTTCAATAGTAGACAGTCATGATTCTATCCTGGTGTAATTAAGTTCATTGCCTGGTGAGCACTAAAGGATGTTTTAGAAAATTATTTTTCAGTGATACTTAAAATGAATATCTGAATAACACTTTATATATATATAATGGTATTCATTAAAAGGTCTTAATGTGTTGTGTATGAACAACAGTATGATCTTTGAATATCTGTGTGAATTTGCTAGTGAACTGAGTCTGAGTCTAAATTACTTTAAGGTTATGCTACAGTTCAGGACAAAGCTGAAAACAGGAGGCTAGTGAACTTAAAATTGCAGTTGACTAGATAGCATTTCCTCAAATGTCTGGAGTTACTATCTAAACTTTAAGTAATATTACCTTTATGGAAGAATAGATCTAGGCTCTCTAATCAGTTAAAATGCATCCTACTAAGTGACTATGAATTATAAGCCAGCTATCCAAAACTTTCCCTTGACTGTGTTCTCAATATATTGATATAGCCTTAGAATATTAATATTGGATGGTGACTTGTGGGGTTGAAAATTCTGGATACTAATAAACTTCTGTCAATTATGATCTCTTGTTATCATCATTATGCCCTGGAAGTAAACAAATATTCTTGAAGGTTATTAAAGAAGTTGATTCAAACTGGGAAAGGAAGTGGGGAAAGAGGAAAGGTATAGAAAAAGATAGAATAAAAGCATCTACCTGACAATAGCTGGTAAGACATGGGGATTCTGCAATTGTTGCTTGAGGTTCTTCCACCAGTATACATCCATCCACAGACATACATTTTAAAAAGTCAATGTCCAAGCAGAATAAAATAAAATGCAAAACTGAATTCCTGATACTCAAAACAGTAAGGGCAATACAATATGAATATGAAATGTATTTAAAACATACATTTTTTAAGGTAAAATAAGCCAACATCATCACAAAAGTCCTTTCAAGAATACAAAATATCAAGCTGAATCTTGCCCTAGCACATCATTATTGAGCTGCATTCAAAAGATCAGATCCTATTCTGTTTTTAACTCAACACAAAATTAAAGGTGAGTTCAAGATACTCTTTGCCACATTTATTAAAATAATAGCAAAGTTTTTTTAATGTTTATTTATTTATTTATTGCATATTAGCATAGCAGCATCAGACAAAAAACAAAAAAACAACAACAACAAAAAAACACACAAAAACACAAAACTAAAAAAACATTTAAAAAAACCACCCATCTACACCATATTCTGATGTTTGCCTGTCCTCCTGGAAGTATATTTGGTCTTTTAACCAAGCCATAAACATAAACATATTGTTAAAATAATATATATATATATTAGTTTTATTATTATTATTATTTTTAATGCTACACAACTTTAAATTTTAAATTCACATTATGATTTGAAACTGTTCAGGTATCCTATTGGACAAAAGAAATAAAAATTGCCATGAAGTACCTTTGGTTTATGTCTTGGCAAACCAACAAATATTACCCCTCTCTGATTAGATAATCAATGTTTGCTAAAGTCTGCTATGACCTACCTCTTCTTTAACACGCTATCCAGCAATTATTGGTCAATGAATTTTGTAGTTATTGCCTGCAATAACTAATGCACTTTGAAGTATTGATCTCTTTGGGCTTAATTTATAAAAGGGCTATCAACCTTTAGGATTCCTTCTGTGTAATCGGAAAGAACAATCAGAAGCTTGAATGTATAAGGGAACAGACTGAAATTTATTCTTCACACAAGACTTTTTTTTTTTTTTTAATAGTCCTTTTGGGGTTCTGAGCTGGATTATTAAAGCTTCCTTTAAGTAGAGACTTAAGTAACCTTTTGATTCCAGGCTTTTACCTAAGGTATTTTACATCCTATGAGTTTGAAGTGGGTAATCTAACACAGGTCTTTCTAGTTCCTTCTGTTTGGGATCTTTCTGTTTGTATAAGGTAGCTAAAGTATTTCCCATGGTGATGTAGAATGCTCAGTGAAAGTGGAGTCTCTCTTAAATGTTAAAAGATGATGCAGCTCTTAGAGGTGATGAAGTTCTTCAGATGTATGGCGTGGAGAACAGTCGCCAGGTGGGAAGTGGGATCCAAATGTCTTTTGGGTTTGACTCCAACCTTGTATGCCACATCAGCGATCTTCACTACTGAGTCCTTATCTGACCTGACTTCTTCCTTTTCATCTGGCATTTTGGTATGCTATCTCCACCCTCTGACCCTTTTAAGCATTTAACTTTACTTCATTAATTAATGAAGCCTTTCAGGTTAAATGGGTCATTCATAATAGGGAAAAAAAAAAATCCTAACAAAATTAAATATCTTTTCTTTCATAACAACAATAACATTTTTTTTTTTTTTCAGAAAATAGAAAGAATTCCTAAGTTTGTCTTGAGTTAAGTAAAAGAATGCTTTTGACATTTTTTTTTTTCCAAAATGCTTTTAAATTAACAGCTAAACAAAAACTCAAAAATGCTGTTTATATTTCTGTTGTTAAATAAGGAAATGTCACTCTTTATTATGCTTTATAATTTTTATATTTTATTTCTTATATTTATATTTATTTATATTTATATTTTTCCTAAAGAGAAGGCTATTTCAGAAGCCTAGAATCTTCTCAGACTACTCAGGTTTTATTTACTAATTTTTATTATTATTATTTGCTTGGGTTTTATTTTCCAATAACATGTTGTTCTGTAATAGTCTTGTATGTATACACATAGTAAAATGTTTATACTGTCAGAAAGAGCTGTTTGTTGGTGGCAACTATATGCTTAATAAATGTCACTGTTTCTTCCACTATTTTTCTGCTCTTGTCTCTTATTTTCCCTTGATTTTTTCCAAATGATACTTCAGACAATAGAATGCTCTTCAGCAATCTCGCTATTGTTTTTGAATGAAACTGTAATTACTTCTAGTAGAGTTTGTACAACCAAGTCTTATCCATGTGGGGTACATTGTTGAATGAAAATTCTGATTACTTTAGTGAACTCTTGATCGCTAAGTTAGCTCAAAAAGGGAACTGCAGAGTTGAGGGAAGGACAGCAAACTGCATTTTTTTTTTTTTTTTGTGTGTGTGTGTATTGGAAATATAATGGCCAGATGCTCAAAGCCAGTATCAGTTCAACCACCATATGTGTTTTCAGCTATTTGAACACCGAAGCAGGAATTTTGTTGCATCTGATGGACTTAGATGCACAGATACATAGGTTAGATCTTATTTTTTGCAACTAGCTTTTTGACTGATATAAGTTAAAGAGAGTGGGTACTAGCTTGTTTTGTCATGGGGATGCTGTGGATCAAAGGCAAATAGAACCCATTCAGCTCTTTTGAATAGGTTCATACATATAGTGTTTAGTTCCTTGAGTAATGTTGCTGATTTCACTGTATTACATTGCAAATGTTCTGTATGCTCTTCTATTAAAAGAGAAAGATGGTGTGACACTTCTCATTACAAATTTCTATTTAATGGAAGTGTCATTAAAAAAAAAAAAAAGTGTGTTTCAAATGTTATACTGTTACACAAATGTTATATGTTTTAGGGACAAAGAGAAAGGCAATGGACAGTGACTGAAATATGCATTTATACATAAGAAGCTGTTTTATTTTGAGGGTGGCCAAACACTGGAAGAAATTTCCCAGAGTGGTTAGAGATTCTATCCTTGGGCATGGTCAAAACCTGACTAGACAAGGGTCTGAACAACCAGTTATACTATACTCTGCTTTGAGCAGAGAAATTGGAGTAGTAAATTTTAAATCCTTCCAACCTCAACTATTCCGTGATTGTAGATTAGATAGGGTTAATCCTAGTAACAGAAGGATATCAACCTACTGTTAAACTGTTACTCTTAAAGAATTATAGCTATTTCAATACATTGTAGTAGTCTGAAAAATAGGATTATGCATTTTCAAAAGATGTAGTAGTTTGTCTGATGACCTAGATCCTAGATCCTTTGACATTCCTATAATAGCCCCCATATCTCTTGATAACTTTCAGGAAGAGCAGCCTAAACTCCAGGCAGTGTTCATGCTTGTTGACACTTCCAAGTCGAGAAAATTTTAGTGGAATTTTACTTATGGAATGACAGAAATTACTTGTGCAGAGATCTTGCAAGAGGTAAAGGGTTTAGAAATCTGCCACGTTGCTTCTACATGCTTTGTATTGTCCTGATATCGGTGGACCAACATGTGGAAAGAACAGATTCCACACTGTCTTTTCACAGTTCAGGCTAAAATAGGGCTTCATCTCTTTACTCTCCTTTTCCTGTGGAAGTGACTGACAGCTGTGGGAACTGTGAGCATAAATCACCACTGGAAACAAACTGGTGGGGTATAGCCCAAGCTTGGGTAGAGGCATTATGATTTCTTGCTATTATTGTCAACCTGAAACCTTCAGAAGAGAATTCATAACTTTTGATCATAATTCATTTTTGAAAGAAAACAAAGAAATGGCATTTTTTAATTTTTTGTCATAGTATATGTAAGTGATATATGTATATATCACACACTTCATTTTGTTAGGGGAGGGAATCAGACTGTGGGTAATGGGGAAAATGAAGCTCTTCTTAGTCTGGAAAAAGGTATTGGGTTTACTACCATGTTGCAAAATCACTTTAGAGAAATTAAGCATTTTTTTTTTTTTTCTATAAAGAATAGACAATTAACACAGAAATACAAGGAAATGAAACAAGTCCATCATGTAGAGTAAAATATTTA
Source organism: Stictonetta naevosa (assembly GCA_011074415.1). NCBI lineage: Eukaryota > Metazoa > Chordata > Aves > Anseriformes > Anatidae > Stictonetta > Stictonetta naevosa. The sequence goes on from CM021698.1 coordinate 96,909,289, forward strand.
TGAAAAATAGAGCCTTGATAAGGCAGAGACAAAATCTTTGCATAAGACAACGGCAAAATCAAAGCCTGAGGCTGCTGCTACTTTTTGGCTGGTTAAAACTCACAGTAGGCTGGTGTCTCAATAATATTGGTTCTTGAGAAACTGAAGCGAAAGGTCAGTAGTCTTCATAAGTTTCTGTTTGGGCCTGAAGCTTCAGAGGATAGTCTTGCATTTAAACAAAAACTACCAAAAGAAAACAAAACAACAACAACAAAAACTTCACACCAAAACAGGATAATCCATCCCCAAATAATCCTTGCTGAAGCTGCATGGGTAGCCTTTTGCAATGGTGGTGTTTGTGGAAGGTTACTGGAAATATTAAAATCAATCAATATATATATATATATTTTTTTTTTTTAAAAAAAAGGGCTTGATGATAGAGGTGTTCTGAAGAGCATTAACAATTACTTTTGCCTAATTACACTGTATCTTTATCAATAAATAACTATCTCATGCTGTCTTTGAAAGTCCTGGATAATTCATTGTATTTTGGGTTGCTGGACTGAATCAGCTTCTGAAACCCTTCTTCTGTAAGAACACAATGGTTATTTCAATACTGTGCATGGTTTTCAATCAAGTGATTCTTACAATATTTCATAGCAGTGTCTTCCCTGCCTTTCTGTGGTACTTTACTAGTCACTTACAGGGGTCATGAGGGTAAAGAATGTGTAAAGAATGAGCAAACTCTTCTAAATCTAGTACAACACATTTTATACTGTATAAAATCAGGATATATGTAAGCTAAAAGGATGTGTTTTTGAAAGCCCTGAAGCTAGTACATATACAGGCTCTTAAGTCTGATATTGCTCTCACTTTGCTTCCACTATTTACAACCAAAATAAAGAATATCCCTGTATCCCTTATTCCCTTATTGGACAATCTGGAAATAAACTAATTTGCCTTATGAGAGTGAGTAAAAAAGGAGAGGTTATAGATAGATATATGGATAAAAATGTCTATCGAACCTTTATTTTTCCATCTCTCTTCTCCTCCCCCCCTCCCCCCCCCCCGCCCCCCGTGTTTGTAGAATCAAAACTTGAGCTAATAGCTGAATCTTTATTAGACATTAAAAAAGGTGGTTTTTTTTTTGTTTGTTTTATTTTGTTCTCTATAGAACTTACTTATGTACTGAAACCGAGAGTCTCTGCCCAAAAAAGGGAGACATCAGAAAACTAATTAATTCTTGAGATGATTTTGTGTATTTTTTTTCCTCCCTGTATTCTTTATGCATTTGCCATGAGCCTTGTAGATTGTTGGTGTATTTACTGTTAATAGCAATGAATATATATATACATATTTCTTTGAGCTTTTGCAATACATCATGGACTGTTATTCTCAATTCAGAATGAGGTTCATCAGCCATACTAGCTTTAATATTTTAGATTCTCACCATGTCTCCTTAACATTCCCTACACCTAAGCATCTGTCACTATCTCTTGAGCTCTCCTTAGAGATTTCAATAGCATACCCTTGTGGATGATAAGAATTAGTTATACTTTTATTCTGAGAAGTAAAATTTTCTTTAATTATTTTCCATTCCCTTTGACTTGGTCTGAAGAAACAACATCCTTCTTGACATTTCGTAGTTGATGCCTAAATGGTTCATTACTATAAAGTAAAGCATCTATAAATGTCTTAAGCTAAGTTGCATGTTTGTATACACATGCATGATATTATAACTATCATAGCAGTGGAAAAGATACAAATAAATAAATAAATAAATAAATAAATACAGTGTTTGGTCATTCAACTTTAAGGACCTTTAAGTGTACAGCCTTAAAACACTTTCAAGGCTGCTGTTACCATTTTCAAGAATCATCCGTTGTTGTACTTTTTCCTTTCTACCCTTCAGTTGAATACAATATTCTATTTAATTGTCTGTAACACTGATATTGCAGGCTATGTGTTTCTTCAGGATCGATAAAACAGCCCAAAATATAGTTTTGTTAATTACTTTAAAACCAAACAGAACAAAGCTAGAGTCTTTCTTGAATCAGAGATGATGGGTTTAAAATTAAGATTTACAGATGAAGCAGTCTTTAAACATACATTTGATATAACTGGTTTCTTTAAACTTTGAACAGAATGTGACAAGGAAATAAAAACTTACAGAGAAATATGAAAATGTAACTGAGTGAAAAGATATATAATATTGCTTTAAATTGAGCCTTATTAGGTTCAACAAGACTAAGGGCTGGGTCCTATACTTGGGGCCCAATAACCCTGTGCAATGCTACAGGCTGGGAGAAGAGTGGCTGGAAAGCTGCCTGGTGGAAAGGGACCTGGGGCTACTGATCAATAACTGTCTGAATGTGACTCAGCAATGTGTTCAGGTGGCCAAGAAGACCAATGGCATCCTGGCTTGTATCAAGAATAGTGTACCCGGCAGGACTAGTGAAGTGATGATCAGTATATAGTCTGCTTTGATGAGACTGCATCTTGAAAACTATGTCCAGTTTTGGGACCCTTGCTACAGGACTGTTATCAGGGCACTGGAGTGTGTCCAAAGAAGGGCAATGAAGCTGGTGAAGGGTCTAGAGAACAAATCTTAAGAGAAGTGGCTGAGGGAACTGGGGTTGTTTAGTCTGGAGAAAAGGAGGCTCGGGGGAGACCTTGTTGCATTCTACAATTACCTTAAAGGAGGTTGTAGTGAGGTGGGGATTGGTTTCTTCTCCGAAGCACCAAATGATAAGACAAGAGGAAATGGCCTTAAATTGCACCAGGGGAGGTTTAGTTTGTATATTAGGAAAAAAATATTTGCTGAAAGGGTTATGAAGTATTGGAACAGGCTGCCCATGGAAGTATTTGATCACCATCCCTGGAGGTCTTCAAAAAATGTATAGATTTAGAGCTTAGTGACATGGTTTAATGGTGGTCTTGTCAGTGTTAAGTTAAAGTTTGGACTTGGTAAACTTGGAGGTCTTTTCACAACTAAATGATTCTATGATTCTATGAAATTCAAACTAGGCAAGGAACATATGGTGGGCTCTGTATGCATATTAACAGATTAATTTCCTAATCTTACTGAGATTTTCCTTTTTATCTGATACATTTTGACATGTTTTCTTTCATTATTTTCATGTTTGTTGTGGAAACAACAAAAAACCTCTGTATTTAACGTCGTTCTCCACCCCCACAAAAAAAAGGAAAAAAAAAAAGAAAAAATCACACACAGAATCACACACAGAATTTATAGGTTGGAAGAGACCTCAAGATCATCGAGTCCAACCTCTAACCTAACCCTAACAGTCCCCACTAAACCATATCCCTAAGCTCTACATCTAGACGTCTTTTAAAGACTTCCAGGGATGGTGACTCCACCACCTCCCTGGGCAGCCTGTTCCAGTGCCTGACAACCCTTTCAGTAAAGAAGTTCTTCCTAACATCTAACCTAAAAATCCCCTGGCGCAACTTAAGCCCATTCCCCCTCGTCCTGTCACCAGGAACGTGGGAGAACAGACCAACCCCCAGATATAAGAGAACAGACCAACCCCCCCTTCAGATATAAGAATTTCAAGATTTTTCAATAATTCAGTTAGAAGTGGATCTCTGTGCTTTTATTTTATTTCATTTTATTTTTTTGATAGGAATGAGAACCAACAACTCCATACAGGTTGTGATCCAGCATCCAGTAAAAATCAGAATCTGGATTATGGCTGCACATTTTAGGTAGTGGAGAGGTTTGTGTCTTCTCTTGACAGGACTGTGTCAAGTTTATGTGTTTGTTTTGTTTATTCTTTCCTTTCCTTGTCCCCAGACAGATCAAGTTGGT
>CM021698.1:96913199-96924901 GCA_011074415.1 Stictonetta naevosa
CCCTTTTTAATGCATATACTATGGCATTTTATGTTTGTTTGTTTTCCTAGAGCTTGTTCTCACATCAAACTAAATTTATGAGTTTAGTACAAATCTAGACAATTCAACACAGCTCTTGCATGACTGGATCAGAGCTGTTTAGGATGTTGCTGGTGCCTGCGTGAAAACTGACAGTGATTGAAGGAAGAAAACGGATGAGGTTATTTTTGGGGTACCTTATATCACCTCTGTCATCAGTTGGCCCATAACCTGGCCATTGTTTTTGTCTACTCCATGCTTATGTTGTCTAGACTAAGTAGCTAAATGATCAAGTATAAATAAATTGATCCAAAATATTTTAGGAGGGTTTTCTTGTTTAGATGAGGCTTTCACTTTGAGAACTCAATAGTTCTTGCATAATCTGTTGTATTTATACATGCAGTAGTTGCATCATTTTTGCTGATTCTTGTTTCAAAAAAATGACTTTTTTTTTTTTTTTTTTAGGAGTTACCTTTCACCCTGATCATCCTAGGTATTTATCTGAAAGTTCTTACTTCCCTCACCTCAAAATTTGGTACAGTTTTGTGAAGGAACTGTGAGGCTGGAGATCTTTTCCTCATACAAAATACTTTATTAAATCTTTCAATCCCAGTTGCCCAAAGATGTAGCAGTTCTGCTGGCTGCGATATTAGTGAGGTACATTGATGATAAATCCTCAGCAGCTAATAACATAAGCTTGTTGACTGTCTTAGTGTTATGTCTTGTGGAAGTTTTTTCTTAGTACAGATCTGTTGTTATCAAGTTAATCCTACTTCTGTCCTTAATAACAATTTTCATAGTACTATCCATAAAATGATCTTCTTTAAATCTACTGTTCTTCTGATAAGCCTAACATAATTATATAATATGTATATATGAAATTATTGCAAGTCTTCATTACTGATGATTAGTCAACAAAATCACCCAAAAAATTAATAATGCATCCCTTAAAAGACTAGCTGTGCATAATTGTGTATAATTTAGAAAATGCTTGTGAGAAAGTACACTATGCTTTTCTGCAGTATCCTATCTGTATTGTTGGAATCAATTTTAGTTATGGGCACTTGTGAATTTCTATTATGCAATTTTGCCTTGAGAAATCAAGTATCATCTTACCAATGCACTGGAAAAAAAAATTCTAAGAGATCATACAAAGCCTGTGAGAAATTCTGAATGGAGCCAGTTGCTATATTCAGTTACAATAGAAAAAAAAAAAAAAAAACAACGGGGAGTAGTAACTCTTCTCTTTTTTAAAAAAAAAAAATTTTTTTTTTTTTTATTTTAAATCAAGTCAGATGTAGACTTTGGTTCATGGTCTGGAAACATAAGTATCTATCAACACAATGTTCTGATTTTCCAATCTGAATGAACAATCTACTTATATGTATTATAATAATAATTATTATTTTTTTGTATAAATTTCTGCCAAGTTAAATGGCTATGTTACATACTTCTAGAGCTAGGTGCACACTTTAATGTGTGATTTTTCTAGACATTTTAGCTGAGAAGTAAGACTAAATTTAGGTAGTTAAGAGAGCAATAAAATGTTAAGCTACAAAAAGTTACATTTTTGCAAGCAAAAATATTTATTTTCCCACAAAGGATATATTGCTTGGTTTTTAGCTAGTATGAAATAGCAGAGACATCTTCTCACTAGTAACTAATTTGTGAGGTTTACATGGGAAATGTAGTCATAATAAAAAGTGGGGTCCTGGAGATAATTTTTCAACTCAAGAATATAGTTTTCTGTGACCTTCTTTCTCTCAGCCCTAAAGGGAGACTATTCTCTTATATAAATGCTTGTATTGTACACTGAACTAGGTGGTGTGAAAACCTGTGAAGAACTGAAAGCTCTTCTGCCAAACACATTCATACTGTTGGTTTCCAGATATATTCAAAGTGATAATGGCTATATGAGCCTGGCAGCAAGATAGAACTCTAGACCCAATTGTGTGCTGTTAATTCCATGGATTTTTTTTTGTTTGTTTGTTTGTGTGTGTGTCTGTTTGTCTGTGTGTTGAAATATGTTATTTACTATAGAACAATCTTAAATGTGAACCTACTGGAATTCAGTTTGTTTGTTTGTTTTAGATTCCTTTAGTTTTTCATTGAGCTCTGTCAAAAGGACATCGATGGGCCTAATGAAAAACTAATGTGACCTTATGTCTTTACGACATATGGCTCTTCCACATTGTTAATAAAACCTGGAAGGGAGCAAGCCCTTACTGAAGTATTCAGTCTATTCTGACAACAAAAGCTATTTCAGTGAGCAATAAACAACCAAACAACTTGGATATGTTACTTCAATACAGCTGTGACAATCTATGTGCTTTGGAGAGAGCATTTAGAGAAGCTGCTTAAGCATCTACAGATGCTACATTCACCATATGCTGACTGGTATGGGCTAAAGAACAACACAAGAACAGATATAAGAGGACTGAATGGAAGGAAACAATTTCTGTATTTGTATCCATATGGTCTTTCTCGTACACATATTAGTTATACAGGTCTCACCACAGAAAACCAATTTTGAAATCCTTAGATTGTATGAATCACAAAGGGAGCACAGTACCTAGTAGTGTAAAGGCTTCAGAGTGGACAAACCTAGACTTAAGGTTTCATTTCTTCCCCAAAGATTAAAGTTGACTGGCCCTTTGCCTTCCCCTTCCCTCAGTCTTTTTTTCTTCTATCCCTTTTCTCTTTCCCTCCCCCCATTGGACTGTTAGCTCTTGACAGCCTGCAAACAGATCCTATAACTGTCTCTGCTTGTCTGAGCCTAGAAGGTACTGAGTACGACACTGTTGCACCACTCCATACATTTTAACCTGGACATTTTGCCACACAATTCGGTTCAGGTTTTTATTGTAACACCTAGATAACTGCAGTCTGTCTGTTGGATCAGTGCCTGTGTTTCCATAAATAGATAATTTTTGAGCCAGTCTCTTTCTCCTTGCAAATCTCACAGCTGTGTGTAATTCATTCATCTTTCTGACATTGAAAATTAATTTCCTTTGTCCCCTGATGTTGTATTATGTGATGACTGAGGAGAATCATTACAGGCATTTTAAAAAACAAAAACAGAATGCATATCTATAAGACCAATCCCCTCTCAGCTCTCTAGAGGGAAACATTCTTCTCATTCTTCTCTTCCATCTTAGCAATTGCAAGTGTGATTCTTTGCTGTCTTGGGATTGAACTGATGCTGTATCACAGAGACAAGTGCTGGATGAAAGGATCCAGAAGGAAGATCTTCCCTCTTCTGGAAGAACATTCAATCAGCTTCTCTTCTTGCTATGATAAATACCGTGAAAAGAAAATAAAATGTAACTTAGGATGAAAGAAATCTGTTTAAGAAATGTCCTGTGAAAGTCTTCTTGCAAAGACGCGCATATGCAATTAACTTTACATAATCATCTGTATTTGGATTAAGAGGCAAGATTTTATTGGCGGGGGGGTTGCATGGGTTACCTGTGTGAGAAGAGTTCAGAAGCTGCCCCTAATTAGATCAGAGCCATCTCCAGCCAGATCTAAAAGGGATGTGCTGCTGGACGAAAATGAGACAATGAATTATAGAAAGTTTTGGGTTGGAAGGGACTTTAAAGATCACGCAATTCCAACGCCACTGCCATGGGCAGGGACACCTTTCACTAGACCAGATTGCTCAAAGCCCCATCCAAGCTGGCCTTAAACACTTCTAAAGATGGGGCATCCGCAGCTTCTCTGGGCAAATGAACATTACTGTTTGCACCTCTGTGAGAGCAAATTTAAGAAAGGAAAAATCTGCTGAGCAACAGCATCTGGGAGAGAGGAGTGAGAAAAAGTAGAGAGAAACAAATTCTCAGACAGTAAGGCCAGTAAAGAAAGAAGGGGAGGAGGTGCTTCACGTGCTGGAGCAGAAGCTGCTCTACAGCCTTTGGAGAAGACCATTGCGGAGAAGCCCTGCAGCCCATGGAGGACCACATCAGAACAGATATCTATGTTGCAGCCTGTGGAGAACTTGACACTAAAGCAGGTGAATGTGGCCTGAAGGAGTCTTCAGCCATTGAGAACCCCCACAGGAGCAGACTCTAGGCAGGAACTGCAGCTCGTGGAGAGGAGCCCATGGTAGAGCAGTAGGTCTGACAGGAGCTGCAGCCCATGGGGGACCCATGCTGGAATAGCTTTCTCCTGAAGGTTGGACCCTGTGATACGGACCCATGTTGGAGCAGTTCTTAAAGGGCTGCTGCCTGTGGGAAGCCCATGTAGGATCTGTTCATGAAGGACTGTATCCCATGGGAGGGAATAAACACTGGAGCAGGGGAAGACAATGAAGACAAAGAAGGAATGTCAGAAATTATGGACTGACCACAACCCCCATTCCCCTGTGCTGCTCAGGGGAGAAAGTAGAAAGTGGTGGGTGGGTGGAAGGCGTTTTTAGGTTGCTTTCAGATCTCATTGCTCTAGTCAATAGGAAGTAAATTACATTAATCTCCCTTATACTGAATCTGTTTTGCCAATTGGCAAGTGAACACCTTGTCTCTGTTGCAACCCATGAGATTTTTCATATATTCTCCCTGTTTTTTTGAGCAGGTGTAGAGCTTAGCTACATACATGTGTTAAACCACCATGCCAGAGTGTTACAAGCAGCATTTGTGTGGGAAAGGTCTGATGATAGAAGGTTTGTGTTTTCTTTGCATGACCACCACATCTGTGTTCAGAGTTTCCATTTACACTCTCATTGCTGCTGTTTTTTTTTCCTCCAAGTTTACATTCCCAGAGGTGTTTCACTAGCCTCAACTGAATCCCAATACCACTATGAGCCAAGGGAGGGTTTGTTGTCACTTTCTCTTCTCTTCTCTCTCTCTCTTTTTTTTTTTTTTTTTTTCCTGTTTTTATTTACATTCTGGGCCATTTACCCATCATGTCTCTCCTTTTAGAAAGTCCTCTGGTCCAAGGTTTTGACCTTTTGCTGTGCTCCTCTGAGAAGATTGTGGCTCTGTTTTTTATACTACCATTAAATAGTCAATGCTTGTCATCAGATCACCCCTCAGCCTTCTCTTCTGCACCCTGGAAACAGGTCGTTCCTTCAGCTTGTCCTCATACACTGTGAAGTCCAGACTGCTCATATCCATTGCAGTCCTCTACTGTGCTCATTTTACTACCATTTTTTGTGCTGGGGAGATCACACATGAACACGGCAATCAGGTATGGTTTCACAAGTGCACAGTGAGGAAAAAAGTCCTTTCCTATATCTGTTTGTTATGCTTTTTATTTATTTTTTATTTTTATTTTTATTTTATTTTTATTTTTTAATACAAACACTATGCAGTTGTCCTTTTTTGATCAAGGGTGTGGCGGTGATCAGGACCATCAGATCCTCTTGTGCCTAACTAGTCCTATCCGACAATTCACAATGTGGCTTGGGGTTACTCTATTCTGGATGCAGAACTTTTCATTTTCATTTGTAGGACCTTATGACATCTCGTTTGTGCATTTCTTTCAGTACACAGAAGAAAATGATCATGTATATTTGAGCAAGTATATGTAAATATTGCTGCTGCAATTCTTACAGCAAGTTGCAATCTGTGAAGTTATTTTCTAATGGCTTACTTCTATATTTTAACCTGTGATCTTAATGCATACTAAAAGTTTTCAGTGTTACCAAGTTTTCCAGAATTATGAATTAAAAAGCATGCCTCATGCAGCACCCAATTTTCTGCTTTTTGACAATTTTCATATATATTCAATCATCTGAGGCAATTTAATCTAGTGAAGTTTTGTGCAAGCTACGGTTTCTTTCTCCTTGAACTACTCCCAGTTCTTACCTAAATTGAGATATGCAAGAAAAATCTGGGCCAGTTCATTTACTGAAGTTGGTTACTCTTGTGTTTAATATTCTCTAATGATCCACTAGTGTATTACTGAATGCATGTTGCTATCCAACAGATTATAGTACAGATACATAGACTGCATAACAAAAGGATAGTGGTCGTTGGAGAGAAATGACTACTAAGTAATATATTCATGAGTAGCTCATCTCAATTTGTCTGTGTCTACAGATTATTTGGATCTCTTTAATTTGAGAATCTTGATGGACAAAAAATGTAACTGAAATGAAAGTCTCCTAGAAATAATTGATAAGATAATGTTCTCTTAAGAATAAGAATTAGCTGTACTTGGTCTTTAGCTTCTAACATATGTGAATGAACACAAATATTGTAGTCTTTAAAAATGTTTTTGGCAGTGAGTGCTGTGGTAAATTTTTCTGTGTAATGCTTTCAGAATTTTCAGCTCTGGCAGTTGCAGCTTCCACTTAGCTATAAGATTTACTTTTAACTCAACCTCAAATGTACATGAATTAGGCCAGGCATTGGTAAATGATTAATCCATTATTCCATAAATGCACATGACACATCATCAAGTTCTGCATAAAATCTGCAGTTTTCTACTCAGCAGGACATTTGATAAGAGAAGGCAAAACATGATCAGAGGTAATACATTCAAAGATTATCTGGCAAACACTTTTTGGAAATATAAATAAGACAGAAAAATTCATGGATTTTTTCACTGTTTATGCTGAAGTGGCATAGCAATGTTTTATCAGCATGTTGTGTCACTGTTGCTTTCCCAGCCAGGAATAGTTGGCATAAAACCCTTCTGCTAATATGGTTATCTGGGTTTCTTAAAAATTGAACCAAAGGGACAAAACTCCTTTAGAATCTTTATCACAAAATAATAATTAAAAATAATAATAATAAAAAAAATCTCTTTCTTTGAGGTCACAGATAAAACTGAAGTGTTTGAGTTGTGACCAGACTAGGTCTTGAAATCCCACTATTTAGGAGGGGAATCCTTTTTGCATACTGATGGTCCTGTGCTGTTCAGGTGAGTAGAAGAATTAATATATATATCAATTCTTTTGGTGAAGGGAGCTTCAAAACAAGGGTCTGTCAGGTCCTATGATGGGAATCTCAAGGCAAACAATGTTCAGGAAGATCAACAGAAAGAGTTTACTGAAAGAGGATTCTGGATAATTTTGTAAAGAAATATTTACTATATAGAACAAAAATGTCCTTATATAGTTATAAAATGCAACAAAACAATGGGGTGACTGTATTGACTCAATATTGACTCAAATTATTGACTCAATTGCTCCTTTTTGTTAGGGATTTGAGGGCAAAATGACCCATTAAAATTTCTGAGTTTCAAAACTGCATGAGACCTTGTAGTCCTCATCTCACCTGTTTTAATGTAAAAAGGATGCTTTTAGCTTCATAAACTGATTTTTCTTTGTATACTCTAAGTGTTAAAGTTTAGTTTGGAGAGGATTCAGATCTAGATCATTTCTGATATAAGTAATTGCAAAACTTGATTTCAGTGAATAACCCTCATGAATTTTATAAGATGACCCTAAATGTTAGCTCCCTAATATGAGTTATAAATATATAGTGTAAGCCACATTTATGTCATTATAATTTAAATTGGTTCTTTTTTTTTTCTTTGTATTTTTTTTTTTTTTTTGACAATAGATTTTACCCTCTGCCTTATTACTAGCACAGTAAAACTGAGGTTCTCCCCTTCTATCAGCCGTTATTAACAATGAAGCCCTGTGTTTGTTTCTTTATTGTAGATATAGGAGTAATAATAGTGGCAACGGTTGAATTAATGGTGTAACACATGTAATATTAACATATCAGTGCTCTTTTCTCCTCTCTAACCTTCCCAAATAACAAGAAAATGGAAAATGAATAAATTGCTAATGGGTAGAGACTTAGAGAACACAAGACATAACTTAACTCTTCCTTGCTATCTGAATATTTTAAATAGCTCATTAGCCCTTTATAACACAGATATTCAATGCAGCTGTTCATCCTTTTTTTTTTGTTGTTGTTGTTTTTCCTTTTCTTCCCTGACAAAGGACTTATTTCCTTGATACAACAGGAAGGATAAAATCCCAGACACCTTTTTCTAATAATTCATTTAAAGGCTCTCTTTTAGCCATAGGTCTATTCAGTTCACCCTGAAGTGGAGCTGAAACGTGAATTATCCTTTAATTTGTAGGTACATCTTCATTATTGTTCATATGAGGATCAAACTTCTGAAGCTGATTTCCAAGAGTCTGGCTCCATCTTTTTTTGCAATCTCCCTTCAGGTATTGATAAACATTGATATGATCCTGCATGTGCCTCCTCTTCTCCAGACTGAATAATCCCAATCTCTCAGCATTTCCTCAGATGAGAGGTGCTCCAATCCTTTAATCACCTTGGTGGCCCTATGTTGGACTCTTTCCAGTTTGTCCATGTCAATGTGGGTGGCCAGAACTGGACACAGATGTGTCCTCAATAATGCTGAGTAGAGGGGAAGGATCCCCTCTGTTCACTTGCTGGAAATGCTTTGCCTAATGCAGCCAAAAATGCTCTTACCCGTCTTTGTGACAAGGTCATGTTGCTGTCTTGTGTTCAATTTGGTGTCCACCATGATCCCCAGGTCCTTTACTGCAGAGCTGGGTGGCCCTTAGCAGCATGTACAGGTATGTGTCAGGAGTTCCTCCTCAGCTGCAGGACTTTGTACTTTTTGTTGAACTTAATGAGATTCTTGTCAGCTCACCCCTCTGGTCTGTCAAGGTCCCTCTGAATGACACATCATGACAACTGACGAGTCAGCCACTCCCTATAGTTTTGTGTCATATGCACATCTAATGAGGATGCACTCTACCCCATCATCCAGATCATTAATAAACTTGTTAAACAGGACTGAGCCCACAATGAAGTTGACATGATGAGGCTGAGAAGTAGTCAAGTGGATACATGGAAAATAAAAAATGGCTAGTCATTTGTGTTTAATTTGTTGAGACAAATCCTATTCCTTTTTCAAGAAGAAAATATATTTCTGTTTTCTTGGTTTCACAGCAAAGTGCAGAGTACATGGAAGACTAAACTGTCAGAAGATCTCTGGGTGTTATTGACTGACTGTCTTACAGCAGTACTTGAAGAATTTCCTGCAAATACTCCAAAGGGCTTTTCTCATAAAATTGTGTGAGATGCAGCAATCTTCACTCATCTTGATTTTTAACTGGGGAACTGAGGTAAAATAATAAAAACAGGGAGTACTAGGAATGTTACTGTTTTTGCTGATGCTTATTTACGTGGTTAACACTCTATAAAACATGTCTATCAAATCTTTTCCCACCAGGCTGAGTCAGATGTCATGTTACTAGGCATATCTCTGAGTTGTAGGAGAAAGTGGACTATATAAATAGTTGATTAGATTCAACAGCAACTCTGTTAGGTGATCTTTTATTTATATTGTACCAAATACATACACAGTGCTTTTATCACACACATTGACCATATCATCACAGTCTCCAGAGACAAGCTGTTGCTTAGCAGTAAACAATACGGCTTTTTGGATTGCTTTTTTGTTATTGGTTTTACTTTTTTTTTTTTTTTTTTTTTTTTGATTGAAGCTCTATCAAAACTATCTGGCATAACTGAATATTAATCCCGGAAGTGCTGATCACAGTGTCAAAGCATTGATTTTTCATCAGCTTTGTTTTCTGTTCTACTGTTGAAAACAACTGACTGCAGAAGACCATTTGTATTACTTTGCCACAAAGCTTTCTGTAGAAATATTAGTATCCATATATATTAATTATATAAATAATATATTAATATATAAATAATATATTAATATTACCCAAATTAATATCCATATGTCATTATCCCTATGTTATCCTTATATCAAGATTAATATCCATTTATTAATTAATACACTGGGACGGAAGTGTAAGGAGGGAAAGATGATTTGTTACTAATGAACACTTCATACTGAATGTTTTCAGATCTTCTTAAAAACAACTGTTGTGTAGCAGAAACTGAGCAATATTAAAGAGATACAATCCAACTTGTCTGCTATTTCCAGCCTCCTTTAGAGCTGCCAATATATACAGTATAGCTGTTTAAAAACAATCAAAAAAATATAAATAAACCCCTCTTCAGAAATAAATATTTTCATATCTAAAGAATACACTGAATATAGTTGAAGAGGTTTATTTGATTGCCCATAGTATACATGAGAGAGGAATTTTGGGGGAAAATGAAAAATGTTTCCCATCTCTTTTATTAACCTATGAGATAAAACTGATAGTAGGGAGAGATCAGAAGAATGGAATTCAAGTGAATGGTGGCAATGGCTTTCAGAAATGAACTCTGCATGTGTAAAGGAGAATATTTAGAATAGCAGAAATTGTATTCACGTATTCAGAGAATGCAGCTCATGAAGATTACATATCATCTGTTAATTTATCTTATTAAATTAATGAAAATACCAATTGCATTTAACATTTTGAGTTCTGTTCTCTTTAAAGACCTGTTGTTTATGAAAATGACTTAGGATATAGTTTAAACTAGTAGCTGTCATGTATCATCTTATTTTCAAATACAACAAAAATTGTGTACTTCTGCTCTTCTTACAACAACAAAATATAAACAACCAAAGTATTATATGTTGATTAATTTCATTAAATGTCATGCTTCCTGTCTAGGCAAATGATGAAATAACAAACTACATGTGATCAATGACTTTTCTTAATGCACTTCTGTTAGGTAGTCACAGTTTAACAAGGCAAATATGAGTGCCTTTGCAGACTGGACTGAAGTGGGAACTATCACTCATGGATGGATTAGTGAAATGGTTGTTATGGGAACAAGTCTAGATGTCACACAAAGATAAGTTAAAATTCAACTTCAAAACGTGACTACCTGTTTCTCTTAATGATACATTTCAACACATTCCTTTTCTTTACTTTTAGGTCTAAGGTATCAGACAATATTCTTTCCCCTGCCCTCCACAACACAAATATTTCTATCTATCAAATGGATGAAATCATTAATCTAAGGATTTTATTTATTTATTTATTTATTTTTTCCCTAAAACTGATGAAGTAGGAGACAGAAGTATTGGGGGAGAAATGACTGCTAAATAATCTTAGCTGGAGGTAGAGAATCTCTTCCATGTTTCCCCTCTTCCTGTAAATAAGAGAGAAATCAGTTTGCATTATATTGACTAAATACTTTCTCAAGCTATAGAAGATTAATTCTGTGAGAGAGTATGCATTTGACAAGGATAATATCTGACAAGTAAATCTGACAAGGATAACATTCTAGCGTCTACATGTGTGCTGCATTGAGGAAGGTCTTGGTCATTTTCACTCTGCTACTCAGCAAAAAAAAAGAAAAAAAATCTGCAGCCTGGCATCTGACAGATAAAGTGGTGATCACAGAGAGAAATAAAAAAAGAGATAAAAGAGAATACAAAATAGTAGAGAAGGGGGAGAAGAGGAGGGTCATATCAGAGGTCTCTCTTTGTAGCATGGGAATATTATGCAAAGAATCACTCTTACAACTATTGAATGTTCCCTGCATAAATTCCTGATATGCTGAAGACAGAAAAGGTGCTAAACGCTGTACTAGGAAACATTAATTATGTGTAGGTTTCCAAGAAAATTGGTTGTGCAGCATTGTGGATAATTTACAAGTAGGAGTATAGGATGATTGTGTTATGATTTTGTTATTTTGAATGCTTTTTATTATTATTATTAGGTTTACTGTTATTTTGAGCTTTCACTCCTCAAGACTAAGGAATTTGCTCCTTATTTCACAGTTCCTTCCTTTTTTTTCAAGGTTAACATAATAAAAGTTCTCCCT
>CM021698.1:96925001-96967086 GCA_011074415.1 Stictonetta naevosa
AATTTAATTTAATTTTATTTTTATTTTATTTTAATTTTATTTTATTATTTTATTTTATTTTATTTTATTTTATTTATTTTATTATTTTTAGAAAAATAAAAAGGAAATAAGAAATATTGGAATAATATTTAAGTGTTCTGGAAAGGACTGTCATAATCAATTGGTAGGTTTTTCTTGTTGTTGTTTTGTCTGTTTCTCAGACACACTGCAACATCAAGTTAACACTTACTGGATGAACAATAAAAGTAACCCACTAAAACAACATTAAATCCATCAATTTATCAAGATTTGATGTTCTCTTTCTTCTGTCTTTGGAGAGTGAGTAGATAATCATCATCATGGTTATGTGGACAAAGCCATCAGTGAGGGGAGGTGAGATCTTTGGCTTGTGGGGGCTGTGAGGGCTTGTAGCTCCAAAGCCCTTTCCCTCTTTTCATGGAATGGATTCCCAGGGCTGTTGAAGCCTTGGAGGCTCTCAAGACTAGATGGTATAATGTCAGGAAATGGGCCAGGCTTCCTAAAACATCTCTGCTTGATTTTAGACCTCATTTAAAAATGTCTTCTCTAAGGCCTAGAAGTTGTGCGAGGTGAACTCTGACCTGCATTAGTCAGTTCAGAGAGCCTTGACAGAGAAGCAGGGTCCTGGGCAATCAAATAGTACCAGTTGCCCATCTGAAAATATTTCCTTCTCCTTGTGATATTCATAAATGGGGTGAGGGGGGAAGTATCGGAACAGGCTGCCCAGAGAAGTAGTTGAATTACCATTCCTGGAGGTCTTAAGAAAATGTGTAGATGTGGTGTTTAGTGACAATATTTAATGGTGAACTTGGCAGTGCTAGTTTAAGGTTGGACCAGATGATCAGAGAAGTCTTTTCCAACCTAAGTGATTCTATGATTAAATGTACAGGAAAGAGAAGCAAATTGGAAGAAAACTGAAAAAGGTTTCTCATGTTGTCACTCTCTGTGAATGACAGAAAATTAAATGCTTGATAAATCAACTATCTTTGGTTTATTGTAAGGCTGCTTGCAGTTCAGATAGTAAATAATGCATCTTGTATTCCACATGGATACAAATACAAGTTTTTTTGAAATATCACAACCTTTATTAGTAAAATTAGATGCCAAAAATAAACTTTCCTTTCATTTCTGAATATTGTTTAAACTGTTTTATAGTTCTTTCAAACACAGTTTTCACCTCAACTTACTCTAACATTATAAATTATAAACATATAAATTATTAATAATTTATAAACATATAAATTATATATATCAGCTTACTCTAACATTATGTATAATTTTTCCTTTCTAAAATATTTTTCTTTCTTTAAAGAGAACAATAAAATAATTAAAAATTTAAAAACACAATAGGACCTATTCCAATCATATTGTTATAAGTCAAGCCAAACAACATCAGTCTATTCTGAATGCCAATAAAATTTTAATCTATATAACAGAAGTACTTCTCATGTGTACATCATAAGTACATAAACACTTTTGTTGACTAGGTTTATGCATGATATTTTCTCATTTAACAAATCAGTCACATTTTTCTTTCCTAATTCAAGTTGTTTCAAATAGGTTTCATTTTTCTTTGCCACCGTAATTTCAGGTTCTTAAAAGTGAATTCCCTTGGAATACTTATTTTCTATACCTCTAACGTTTTAATAAAATAAAGCAGCAAGATTTCTAACTCAGCCAGCAAGTAATGTAAATAATTGCATTGTCCTTGTCCTTTGAATGTGATGTAGTTTTATTAATTCTTTACTAGTCAAATCATTTTGAAGTATTCTTTTTCATCTAAGGATATTAAAATTCACCCAACCCTTTTTTTGGTATACTTTATAGATGTTCTTATAAACTCAAAATGGTCAGTGGTTTTTCCATGAGGTTGAGATGAACAAAATTCTGACATAGAATAGGGAGAGGAAATTAAAAACATTAAAATGCCTTCCTCTTAGTATATTGTACAAGGTCTCAGTGAAGGTTATACAACAGAATTCATATTTTTGATTTCCAGCAAAGTTTTGTAGGTACTATCTCCCTGTTAATTATTTTGTAAGATACTCCAGTCATATGGAAAAAATATCACTTATCTCATGGCAACACATCAGTAACACAACAAGCCAGTTAGCTCCCCAGACTGGAGAGAGACATTTGTTATAAGAAGAAAACATATTACAAGACAAGTGTGTCGTAGAGATGGATTTCCTTTATAGATGACTTACTATATAAACAAATCTGAAAACAAGATCTTAGATAATGTACTCTGATAAATGAAATGGCATTCCTATTCAAGTATGTTTAGAGACTTACAGAAACAATTTGCAAATCATTCTACCATTATCTGTTATTTCATTCATGTTGCTTGATATTTTCAAGACAAGGTTTTTATTGGGCATACTATATTTTTACTCTTTTCACCTTCTAATTCTGCAGAACTATATTGCTACATTATACATATTTTGCTATACATTGCTACATTATAAATATAATAACTTTCCAATACTACTGTCATGAAATTAGGATGCAAATATATATATACATACATATATATATACATTTATTTTTGTAAAAGTGTTTATTTATCTTAAAATTTCACCAGAATTAGAAGTTTCTTATAGGTAGAAATGTGATTGCATGATGTCATCTACTGAATCCACTGATGTTTTTTGTTGGCACTATAATATAATGATAATTATTGTATCAGAATTCACTAGTGAACAGTTGTGATGCAGAGAACATAAAGGAAGGAGGGAGGGGGGAGCTACGCGTCATTTACTTTTATAGATATAGGAGTATCCTTTTGACTTCAGAGCTGTAGATTGCTGTCCCAATGAATATTTCTGGATGAGGGCCTGAAGGTTGTGTTGTTTGTTTTACAGATTCCATCCCAATATGAGAAGTAGAAGAAAATAGACTGATTATAATGTTATCTTAACCTAAATGATTGCATAAACAGGACTTTAAAATGGTTCTAAATAATTGTGCATACACTTACAAATTTTATGTAGCTTTTGACTGTTTCACTATAGATTTCAAGGCCCCTTTTTATTTCCAGTCTCATACTTTCATATATTTTTCAAGAATGCTAAAAACAATTTGCCCTATAGAGTAACTTTGCTTTACAGGCACAAGTGATATTGTATTTTGCTAGAATACTTCCTTCCCAGTTCCCATTTCATGAGTGGGCTGGGTTATCCGCTATGGCAGGGAAAATGTAGCGTATTTAATGCCTTTTCATAGTTTTGAACTGATCTCATTTTCAGTCATGTGTGCATATTTCTTCCTCATCTGAAATTTGCCCTAAGTTACTGTATGACACAATTTTGTTTATTTCTCTATGGAAATATATCCAGAATAATCACAGGATTTTGACTAAGAAAATTGTATGGACTGCAACCACTCAATATTCCTGACAAACTTAAATGATTTTTTAATTTAGATGGATAGCATTGTGCCTCTGGTCTGTAAACTAAGCCTGTGAAGACCTCACTTGTGCAATATACAATTCGAGGAAGTTGCATCCTCATATATACAGGTTGGATGGAGCTTTGAGCAACCTGGTCTAGTGGAAGGTGTCCCTGCCGATGGCAGAGGAGTTGGAATTAGATGGTCTTTAAGGCCCATTCCAACCTAAACATGACACAACAAAATTTCGTTATTTTACAGAAAGAGTTAAATAAACATTTGCTGCATCTGGTTATAGTTCTACCTTTCATTTTTTATATATATATTTTTTGTGTGTACTTCAAGAAATTCATTTATATATTTTGACTTTGGCTTGAATTTTTGAGTGACTACTGAATTTATGCCTGAGATGGTCTGTCAAATTCTGCAGTGTTTTACTTGAGTCTATGATCTTATGATTGTCATGAAAAAAGACAATCCCTGAATCTCATAATTTTTTATTCTTTTAAGTCTTCCTTGAAATTTAAAAGAGGGAGTCTTAATATACCTTTCTATTCATTCATATTCTTTTGAGTGAGTTAGTTAAAGTTACATGTCAAGTTATATAAGCCTTTGTAAGCCAAATGATGCAGTCCAATGCT
Source organism: Stictonetta naevosa (assembly GCA_011074415.1). Classification (NCBI taxonomy): domain Eukaryota; kingdom Metazoa; phylum Chordata; class Aves; order Anseriformes; family Anatidae; genus Stictonetta; species Stictonetta naevosa. Next base: position 96,929,051 of record CM021698.1, read on the forward strand.
TTCTTCACAAATGTGTATTCTTTATGACATGATTAATATTAAAGACTTAAATTCTTGAAAAGTGCAGCAGATGGAGTACGACGAGAAACAGGCAGATAGCATCCAGAAATGAGAGGGACGTTAAGAAAGTGCAGTTTATTGATGGAGGTGAGCTGTAGCAGCTTAGCAATGGTGTGACAGTTCATTTGCTCAAGGGGTGCATATATTTGGCAAACTGTGAATTGTCAATGTCAGTCTGAAGACTTGTAAGAATAGAAACTTGCTGAGACATAAAGACTTCTTGGGTAAACATTTTCTTTCTTTTCTTTCCTTGAAACCGAATTCTGTGCTTGGATTCTTTTGCTGTTTATCCAAAACATTCAGAACCTCAGGGCTAAACAAACAGGATGTTCCCAGAATACCCACCTTCTCAGATTAAGTACATGAGGAATATTTTGCTAGCATCAGAAAATGAAATGTATTTTCTCCAGGTTTAGTGTATAGATAAATACATAATAAGTCAGAAAGGATGATTGTGGTAATCTTCCTTTCTGTTATTATTCCTGCATAACTCTGTAAATTCTGTATAAGGCAGATGACATTGTCTGCAAAAATGGAAATGGGCACTGCGTTTCAGTGCAGCCCATGGAGATGTTGCAAAAATAACTTTTTACTCCTGCTTTTGTTTGAAACATGGCTGCTGAAAGAGAAGTAGTTAAATTAGTCTTATGATACTCAAGTGCATGGATAATCTTCATAAAGTCTGAGAACTTGGGCCTCTGACTGGTATTAAACGCAATATTGCCTGAGTAGGAAATAAATGGAAACAGACAAGAGACAGACAAAGATCTAACTTGCTAACAACAGTCAAAACAAAGAAGTCTCAATCCAAACTTTAGAATATTTATCTCTGTCACTAATAAGATTAAAAGGCTTTGCTATATTCATTTGAGCTGGGACAGGGAAATCTACCAGAAAAAATATAGCTTCATACCTACTAGCTATTTTTGTTTGTGCTGTAGGTGATGCCTCCATGTGGTTTCTTATAGATAATTTCCTCATATTTATGGATACTTGATAATTCTTCTTTACATCAAATTTATAAGCAAATTACATTTGATCCAGTAAGGAATTTTTCTACATTGAAGTACATATAATGATATAAAGATATTGTGTACAACAATGCTGATATAACAGCATAAAATTTTTTTGGCTGCTGTTTTGCCATTCTTTAACTTGGCCTGGCTCTCTTCTTTATCAAGGTAGGCAGCTCTCCAAGGCAGCAGGCCCCTGGGGAAAGAAAAGTGGCCTTGGCCCTGCTGCCTGCTTTTATGTCAGGGCAGCAGGAAAAGCTAGAAGACTTGATGTAGACAGAAAGATGCTACTGGGACTGGTGAAAGGTCAACTCCCAGCAGCACCACTTGGTGTTTCACATTCCTATCCCTCATAATCCTGCTGGATGCAGTGGGACTGACTCTCTGGGGACTTCCACATCAAGCTCCCTTCCTCCTTTCCTTCAAGGTCTTAAGATCTCCTTCACTTCTACTCCTTGCTTCCTTTCAGCAACAACAGATCATATCATCAGAGTACAATTCAAATGTGCCTCCACTGCAAGAAGTCTTGAATGGGTACAGTGGTGAACTCTACAATAATATTTACAAACCTGCCTACTCTCCATACTCAGATCTGACACTGTCTGATCTGACACTGTTTGATAGATTCCCTCTTATTTGTATGGTAGTTAGCCCCTGATAACTGCTTAAACAATGGAGAGAAGTTCTGGTGCTGTGACTCCTTTCCTTGCAAAGGGTCTCCTTCACAGTTTTAGATGAGTCAACTACCTCTGCTGTGCTTCAGTCCTGCCAGTGGAATAGAGATTTCTACTTTCCAGCTATGCATGGGTGTTGAAAAAGATAAGCAGATAAACTCCTTGATAAATGCAAAGGGTGAAAGTCTGGGCTCTTAAAAAAAACTAAGCACAGTTTCTCATTAGATATCTCTATTTAATATAGATAATACATATAATGTTGCAAAGATAATACCATAATGGAGTATGAAGCTGCAACACAACACAGATGAAGTTAGTGCAATTCCATCAGCTACATGCAGGCATCTGGGGTGTAGAATAAACATCAACGTGAATCTTAACAAAGTATAAAATATCATACTGGGTGATGGTTAAGTTTATTTCTACTAAAACACTGTTGTGTGATCTGTGTGTGACATGCTGATTCAAGAAAGTGTGAAGTTCATTTGATGATTTTCTATAGAAATGAACTTCACTGGTCCCAGCACAGTAATAAATGGTAGTAATACTCAGAACAACTGTTCCTTGAGCTTATACAGCACCACTAGTTGCAGGATTCTAAATCATTTTACAAAAATAGTTAGCTTGGCTTCTTAACCTATTGAGAAGTACATCTAACAAGTCCTTTATTTGTATTCTACATATAAAGGAAATGAGGTTCTGAGAAAAAAAATGTTTTTCCATAAGCTCATGAAGCATTTGGTAAGTCAGGCCAGGACTGCTATAAGATCTGGATTCTTCTCTTCTTAACTACTTCTGTTTCTATAGAAAGCACTACTAGAAAACTGAAAAGCTACTATACAGGAAAAATACCTAGAGAGGAAAAATTATCCCCTTCTTCTCTTCCATTCCAATGATAAAAAGAAATCATACCTGTGGACTGGATATGAAGTAAGTTTTACAGAATTATTTACTCTGCAGTAGACTAAAAATTAGTTTCTATGGAAACCACTGCACCTTTTGAAATACAGAACACCTAAACATAAACACAAAAACACATAAACACATATAGCACAAAATCTTAAACTTAGTGTATGGTTTTTAATAAATAAAAAAGTTTATACTCCATATAAACATACATGAAATGCTCTTTAACACATTTTTCTTGCTATTGCTCAACTCTGAAATGTCTGAATTTTTAGAAAGGAATTAACATTTGCTATCCATGGTGGACCCAGAATATTGACCCTGAGAGAATATTGTCAGATACGTATAGCTTGAGACACCTGCTGATGTATGATACATGCAAATCTTGTGGTCTATAATAGTTGTCTCATTAAAGGCTTATGATTTATATGGTTTAGAGTTCTAACATGGAAGAAAAATTTAAACAAAATATGATTTTTTAGTATTGATCAAATCTTGATGATAGTCCTGTTTTCAGTGGGAGATTGAACTCAATCGAGTCCAGAGGTCCCTTGTTGTATGAATGAATTAGTGCTGTTATTAATGTGTTATCTCTTGTATAAGTAGATTTTTCTTAGGATTTTTAAAGTTTTACTTAAAAGATTATGAAATATGCCAGGTATGTGAAAGGATACATGGTACAGATGTTCACTTGAGAAAATGTTGATGGAAGAAGTTTGTTCATTTTTCATTTAATTTGTTTGATTTGTTAAAAAAAAAAAAAAAAAAAAAAAAAGTGGAAAAAAGTGGAAGCAAATGTATTCCACTCAAGTTCCTTTGGAAACAAGGAAGATTTGGTTTACATCCACTTTATCTGCTTGGCCATGTGTAAAGTACTGCTTATACTAAATCATGCTGTCTAATAGCATACTGTTGTCAGGAGAGGAAATCTTAGGGTTTTAGAGGTTTTGGATTCAGCAAAACCATAGAACTATGGGTCTGAACCAGTGTTAGGGTTCCAGATATTTCCTCTCATGAAAACAAACAAACAAAAAACCAAAATGCTCGTAAGTTTGTTTTTCATGTTTTTCGCCTTGTTTCAGATCAGAACTGAATTTTCAGGTGACCATGGAATGGAATTAATGCATCAATGGAGATTGAGGACTATCATAGTTGTGTTACATGTAACAAAACCCTCTGTAATAATAGACAACTCCATAGTTTTTTGTTTGTTTGTTTTGTGTTATTTTTTTTTCCAGATACTATGCAGATGATGATTTTGCTCTCTCTCTTTTATGTTATGTTTATCTTTATTTACTATATTATGTTAATTTTATTTTATGTTTATTTTCTACATTTGCAACCAATGAATCATTTTATGTTTGTACCCTCTGTATAAACATGAAAGAATATTTTTTTTGATCTGACACAGAAATGCATCAAAGAAGCTCTACCTGTTCTTACATGGAGAGTTGATTCAGAAACAAAACATCATTCTCAAATGTGAATGTGGTGTTTGATTCTAAGTAAGACATGAAGGCAACAGTTAAGGAAAAGGTCACAGCAAGAAGGAAAGATGCCCAGGATGATTTATTAGGCAAAATGGGACTATTTATGCCCTGCTGCAGTGGGATGAAAAGTTATCTTACTTAATTTTCTGAAGGTTTCATGTGAATTATGCCTACCTTGTCTGTTGCTTGAAACATGAAGAAGGGTTAATACATTGCAGTAGGCTTCAGTAAGAATGCAGGGTAGTTTGATATGGTATATATATGCTCCTTTAGTCGCTGTCATGCAATTCTAGTGATTTTCCAAATAAAAATATTACTACAGTCTCTAAAGTCAGGAGTTAGTATCTTACACAATAGACACTACATAGATATGTGTGACATTCAGTTGCTATTAACAAGCAGTGATGAATGAAATAAAGGTGTTTTAGTTAGCAGAATGTTTTGAAGTTTCCATTCTTTGTAGCAGGATGGAGCAAAAGCAGGAAACTGTGAAAACCTCGTTGGAAAAAAAAAAAAAAAAAAAAAAAAGTATATTGTAATATTTGTTGCTTGTCAAAATGAAAATATTTAGGACATAATTCAGTTTATCCTCAAGTCTTCACTCATTGTTAGTAACTTTTTATAGTAAAAAAAGGGAATTGGGCACTTCTAGTGTGCAGCCCTAAACCAAATGTCCAAAATTATATTTCAAACGTTCCCTAGAAATGTTCCCATATCTGCTATCTATAGAGATTTGGAATGATTTGTTCAGATGTAGCATGGACTGTAGTCAGCTAAAGTTATTGACATAAATCCCTTCTTTAATTTCATAATATAAAGTAAACGAAGACCTTTTTGATACAAATGAATTTAATGTATTGTGGAATAATGTGTTTGCCATGGCCAAAGCTGTTTAAGTTCAAGTCGCTTTAATGATAAACTGCATTTTGGCCACTGTTATGTTTTAATCGGGGGGAGCTGAAGATATGGAAAAATAATGTCCCACTCTCCATGAAAACTTTCAAGGATGCACTGGGTCACACAAAAGCCTTGTCAGTGCAGGAAATCATTACAAGATATAAGATCCTTTCTGGGAAATAGCTGATACGAAAATGTCAGGGCCTAAATAAAACATCTACAAGTGATAAAAGTGATGAAATTTAATATTTTATTGAAATTATATGAAAAAAATATACTTGTTCAATTTAACAAAAGCATATGAATGTATCAGATTTGTGTCAAAATGATCTTAAATAAAACACCTTATTTGTTTTTTTCTCAATCAAACCTCTATATCATTCTCAGTGTATGAAAACCATGCTAGGTACTAGCATGTCTGTCAAAGTTTCACTCAGAAGCTCTTCGAAGGCTGCAGAAATATCTCTTTAGATCCAACTGTAGATACACATAGATATTTTCATATCAAACTTAAGTTAAAATTGTTTCATGGTGTTTCTTTCAAACCTCTACATCAACAATCAAAGCTTTACCATAAAATAGTAGGCTATACTATTGTACCTCTGATTGTGCAGGGCAGTATTGCACAAACTTGGCCCTTGACTGAGTCTCCATGTGGATATGAGACTGAATCTATATTAAAACAAATGTAGAATTAACTTTTCTATGAATTTTCAATAAGCTCAGATAATGGAGATGAATTTTTCTGTCTCTGACTAATGTTTACATAGAACTTGTGAAAACAGAATGGTGAATCCTGTCATATAGATGGCTCAGGGGAGACTTCATTGCTGCCTTCCAGTGGGCATACAGGAAAGCTGTGGAGGAACTGTGTCAGGGACTGTAGTGACAGGAAAATGAGTAATGGTTTTAAACTATAAAAGCATAAATTTAGATGAGATATTTGGAAGAAATTATTTACAGTAAGGGTGGTGAGGCACTGAAACAAGTAGCCCAGAAAAGCTGAGGATGCCCCGTTACTGGAAGTGTTCAAGGCCAGGTTGGATGGGGCTTTGAGCCTTTGAGCAACCTGGCCTAGCAGGTGTCCCTGCCCATGGCAGGGTGTTTGGAATTAGGTGAGCTTTAAGGTCCCTTTCAACCCAAACTATTCTAAGATTCTAAGCTTCTTATAAAGTATACATTTCCTCTAATGTCTGAAGATCAGTCAAGACAAGTTTAATGAAAAAGCTTTGGCAGAACAGTGTCTAGGAGCGTTCTGGGGGGATCCTTCTGATATCTCTCCTCTCCCCTTGATGTTTAAGGAAGTTATCCTGCTGAAGTTATTTTGTCAGGTTTCTGTCAGGCTTCCTTTCCCACATTTTGCAGCTCAATGTTACACTCTCTGATAATCTTACTACACTGACTGGCTGCAGTTATTACCCTTTATATGAAGGATCTATGTTGAAAGCCAGTTATGAGTTTCTGTCCCAGTGGATTGTATGATGAAGTTGAAGTAGGCTGTCATCCAAAGCTGTATAATAGCCTCAGCTGGGAAATACAAAAGTGCCACGGATTATTGATAGAGTCATATCTGCAGTTCTGCTGACAAATTTGATGCCTCTTTTGCTAGGTTTCTGTTATTAAGAAATACCTCTGTTTGTGTGGCTCCCCTTCTCTCTCCCTGTGTGTTCCATTTTGCTTGGCTTATGATTTAGCATTGTACTATATATTCCAGTGAAAAAATCACATTATATTTAATAACTCTAATGTTACAAGGAAAAATGATGAAATTATACAGTGTTAATGATCTTCATTTAAAAAAATACTCCAGAAGTACAAAATTTAACAGATAATTTTAAAATTATCCGTTATTCCACTTTCCTTCTCTCTTTTGAATTACTTCATATAGCATCAAAATGCATTGTCTATCTTGACTATCTGTAGTACAAAGAAAAAGGCAGAGAAAGGAAGATTATTCTAGCAGTTCTTACAAGCTGAGCTGACTTGCTTGTAGAACAAGCCTTTCAGCTATTCATCAAAATTATATCCACATTAACATCAACAATCTTATGTCTTCGTCATCTCATCATATGACATAACCATTATATAGAAAATCTGAAAATATAATTTTGAAGATTTTGCTTGATACAGCAGTAAAAAAAGTTAACTATTTATTTTATATTGTGAGAGCTCTGCCACTGTTTCCTCCATATACTTTTTCTAGATGAGGTATAAAAGCTATTTAATGGAACAATGGGTTAAATTATAGTGGCAACATAAATTCTGCCAAGAGTGTTTCTCTTCTTTCCTCTTCTACCATCTAATAATCAAGATATAAAATAATGAGATGCTGTGTTAAGGCTGAAGTATGTGTCCAGGCTAGAAATCTTATGATACCAGGGACAGTAGTAATAGTCAAAGAGATATGAAAGATCTTGATCTTTCAAAATATATGAAATCAAGAGCCAGCTAGTTAAAAAACACTTTGTCCAATAATTTTCAGAGGATCATAGGACCACTGTTGCTCTTGGCTGTGATGAATTTGTTAAACCTCTGTCCCAGGCAATAAAAGATTCCAGAAAGTACCCATTGGAAATTAAGTATTGTGTGCTCCAGACCATTCAGTCTTTCGTCCACTACAGAGGATACGGTTGACATTGGCAATTGTCAGTCTCTTAAGGCATACTAGGCTATTATCACTGTCTTCACTTCTGACAGGAGCCAGTTGAGATTTACTAGGACACCTTAGAGCACAGCTGAAATGCTGAATTCTGAGCTGTCCCTTTCATTAAATGTTTGAAAACATTACTTGGAAGGGTTTACTGAGAAATTATTATATATCCCCAGGGAAGTAGTTATGGCACAGAGCCTGCCAGAGTTCAAGAAGTGTTTGGACAATGCTCTCAGACACATAGTCTGATTTGTTTGGGTGGTCTTTTGGGGACCCAGAAGTTGGCACACATACACACATACTGAGATTTATTACGGGGGTTGAACAAGAACAATCAACGAGGATATATTATTTCTTCATACCCTAGATAACAGCTCTTGTGCCAGTCACCACTGTATGAGAGCAAAGAAGAAATTGCATATAATCATAACCTAATTTGTCAATTTTCAATAGAATTCAGAAGAGCATATACACAAGACCTACTGTAGATGATTTATTTGACAAATAGATCCTATATTTTCAGCTGACTTATTCTGGATGACCAAAAGACCAATGGGCTGCATGTGTATGTCCAAGAAACATTCGTTCTGTGCAGTATATAATAATATATGTTTTTTATACCCCTTATAAATGCAATGTTTTTGTCATTGTCAGCAGCTGACCTGCTCAAAGAGCAACTGCCTTGCAGGCACAGCAGATTAACGATGAGAATTGCTTAATCTATTTATAGAATATTGAACTGCAATATCTTATAGGAGGTAGTCAAAACATATTTTACATATCATAGGATCACAGAATCATAGAATGTCTTGGGTTGGAAGGGACCTTAAAGATTCCAAACCCCCTGCCATAGGCAGGGATGCCACCCCCTAGACTAGTTTGCCTAGGGCCTCATCCAACCTGATTTTGAACACTTCCAGGGGAGAGACATCCACAAACCCTCTGGGCAACCTGATCTAGTGCCTAACCACCCTCTGAGTGAAGAATTCCCTCCTAACCTCTAATCTAAATCTCTCATCTTTCAGTTTAAAACCATTCCCCCTTGACCTGCCATTATCTGATTGAGCAAAAAGTTGTTCTCCATCTTTTTTATAAGCCCCCTTTAAGTACTGATAAGTCACAATGAGATCACCCCAGAGCCTTCTCTTCTTTAGGCTGAACAGCCCCAGCTCTCTCAGCCTTTCTTCAGAGGAGAAATATAATTCTCTTTTCTTTCTCCTTCTCTATTATTGAATATTTCAGGAACATAACCTTTTTTTCTCCCATTGTTGGTGAGAATTTGTTAACAAAATTGAACACATTTTAATAATTTATTTTTTTAAAAAAATCTTTTCCTTCCTTCCTTCCTTCCTTCCTTCCTTCTTTCCTTCCTTCCTTCCTTCCTTCCTTCCTTCCTTCCTTCCTTCCTTCCTTCCTTCCTTCCTTCCTTTCTTTCTGAATTCATCGGATTCTGAATGCACGGAGTCTTCCAGCTGGAAATTCCAACTTCTCGTTCTCCTGAACCAAAGGGATTTACCCAGACCTGTACCTGGTGTCTTTGGTCCACACAGCTTGGAATCTTTTAGCACAGTATGTGTTCAGAATGCCCAAAGAGGTTATGGAGGCAAATGTAGTCAGTGAAGGCTGCCAGCTTTCAATTTTTAGCTGTGATTTATTGACTGGGGCTGCATCATCCAGACTTTATCCAGACTTTTGGATAATACTATTAAATCTTCCCCAAGGAAGGTAGCAGCACAGTAACCACAATGTCTTTTGAGGGAGGCACACCCACCATTCTTTCTGTATAAGACAAGGCTTTCTTGTATTTGAGTCAATGCATTGATTTACAAACAGGCTACAAGAATAGTGAAGCTAGATTCTCTATAGAGGGCTAGTCTAAATAGTCTAAATGTAGAATTAACTTTCATATTCTGAGTAGTTATTCATGATGCTTAGTTTTTTTTTTTTTTTTTTTTTCCCTTTGTCTCTGTAAGGACAGTAAAACAAAATTAAATGAGGAGGATAACTTCTAGTATAAGCAGTAAGTGACATAACTTACTAATGAATGTGAGAATAATATCCCATTTTTTTCTGCCATATTGTTTATTTTGAAAATTTCATTTTTTTTGCAACAAATCCCAGGGGATAAATCTTCTTCCCTGAATGCAGGAAAGAGGAACATACAACAAACATTGAAGAACAAAAAACAATGTATGTCTCATACTGCTAGTTTAATACTTACAAAATTTACTTTCTAACAAATAAAAATAAGTAGAAATTGACATACTTGTTATTTTTATAAAATTTATTTTTAGCTGTCACAGTGTCTAAATATATTTTGCTTTTATGCTGTTTGTTAATATAATGGAATTCTGAATATTTTGGGGTTCAATATAGACCTCATGCATGCATTTGAGCTTGGAATTTGATTTCAGTAAAAGGAATTTAAACCAACACTGCTTTTCACATTTGGCTACTTTAACTGATTCAATTTAATTTGATTGATCTTAATTAAACTGAAACTGTTACAAAACATTCTGTATCATCATTCAGTAAGGACATGGAAAAATGAGACTAAATTAGAATATGTAGGATTGGCATGTGGCATTGTGTGTTTTGAGCTTTTTTCATTTTGAGAACCAAAACTATTTGTTGTGAAATTCATCTTTAGTGAATGCCTGTAATTAACATCATGATTCAGAGAGAAAAAATAATTATTTATTTATTTATTTATTTTTATTTTCTACTGTTCTGTACATTTTTATAAGTAATTTACAATATCTTCTTTAAAGATGGGCTAAGAAATTGCAAGATAATATCACAGAAGCTCACGAAATAGAGTTACTTGAATTTATGGTGGAGGCCAGTCCTGATATTTTCCATTTCTTTGTTCTGACCTGGCAAAGGCAGTAGCTGTTGTTTTACCTCTGGTTGACTTGAAGGCACACATATAGAGGTTGTTATGTCAGAAAGTCCGCAATGTATTTACTTAATATTTGCTGTAATTTTCAGTGATTTAGGATGTCTGTGGTGAGGAAAAAAAATAAAATTACTATTAAATAAAATTACTATTATAAACTTGGGACATAACAAATTAAAAAGAAAACTTGTTACAAATAATTTTAATGAGTTTATGTGCTGATTCAGTGGTGAAAATGCATGTTATTATTATTATTATTATTTTTTTGTAGACATTTAGACTTCCAACTCAAGGACTTCTGAAGGAGAAGTGAGTACACAAAAGCAATTTGATAGCCATTTGGTCAAAAAAAAAAACCTGTTCATTTTATTGATTTATTGATTTATTCATTTTATTTTATTTATTTTTTATGGTAAACTATTAATGGTAAACTTGGTAAAATTACAAGGATAAAGGGATGTATTACATCGTCTGAATATAATTTTTTTTTTTTTTTTTCCTGAAATCTAAATATTACCAACAATCAAATCCATCACTTTGAAATTCTATGTAATAAAAACTATTTGAAAGAAAATTGAGAGGAAATATTTTTCAAAATATGCTAGTTGAAAAAAGTGCATATAAACTCCCTTGAGGATTTTTTTATTATTATTTTTTCCTAACTATAGGAAATGCAAGCAGGAGAGATTTATATTTCTTCCCAAGGTGCTCTGGCCTTTTTAAAGACTAATTTTATTTTTACACAGTTTTGTTGTTGTATTTGTTTATGATTTTTTGTTTGTTTGTTTTCCAAAGCTTCTAGAAAATTTCCCCGTAGAACAACAAGGAAAGTAGTTAACATTAAAAATAAATAAATAAATGAAATCATAAAATACAAAATCTTGATATACATTCACTTAGTGAACCATTAGTAGGTGAGTATAGCATTGGAAATAAGAAATAATTAAAAAAATATATCTGAGTGCAAGTGTGCACTTATTTCATGAATCTTCAGGTTGGCCTACGATAAAATAAACAAAGAAGGAGAAAATAGAGTACCTTCTTTTAAGACACTCTTCAGTTAGGTGAATAAATGTTGTTAGAAAAAGCAATTGTGCAATATGTCTACCATTTTAATTAAAGATCAGGATTCTACAACACTTGAAAATTCATTTGATGCAAATTTTATTAAAGCCAAAAAATACAGGCTTAATAATGCATACATTTGTGCACGTATGTGAAGAAGAGGAAACATATATAAAGATCAATTTTGGACAAGCCCTTTTTGTAGCAAGTTAAGAAAGTGCTGTACTTTAGGAGCCCTCTTGAATCAATGCAGTGAAGTTGAGTTCCTTATCAGTTCACTTGATAAAATGATACAGATTCTTTCTCTCTCTCTCTCCTGTAATACAGTAGAGCATTAAAAAAAAAAAAAAAAAGGCAGTATAAGTACATTTACAGCCTTCTTAATGCTGCCCACAGGGTGCTATAAATGCACAAACTGGATATAATTGAAGAACATATTAACTTACCTTCTGTTATACAGGAAGAACATAAGCAAGCTGTTAATGGGCACAGTGTTGAAACTCTTAACTTGGGGGATGAGAATTAGCTTGCAGTAGTAATTTGGTAAGCACCTGGGAAAATTGCAAGCTTCATTTCCTGCAACGTGGAATATGATTAAAAACAGAATATATTATTATCAGGGGTGCCGTTAAAAAATGTGTAGACAGCATTCTATGATGTTAAAAAGGAAATTGGAAGTTGTATTCAAATGTTGAAGATGCTGCATGTTAATTATTGTCTACCACAGTGCATTGAAAGTGCAATTCAATTATTTGCTTTGTCAAGCAATATTTTGATTAACTTGAACTTTAATTTTGTACATCTGGTGTTTTTCACACTGTGATAAAAACACTATTGAGGTATGCTGCTCTGCCAACAGTATCTTGAAACAACAGAAAGAACATATGCAAAGCAACAGTAAGCCATATTAAATACAAGAAAGACAGCTTTATTTTATTTTATTTTATTTTTATTTTTAGAAGGAGGAAAAGCTTTTTTTTTTTTTTTTTCCCTTAAAGGGCATGCAGTAAAAACACGGAGTTTAGTGAATATTCATAGATAAGGAGCCTGAAATTATATTTGTCTCTTGGAATTTCTCATGCATTGTCTTTAATTGGTATGATCACATTAGTGTAATTACTGTACTAATTTATGATAAAACTTTAAGTTTTACAGAACAGTACAAAATACTTTTGCAGATCTTGTCCAGTAGGAAATCAGTATGTTAACCTCTGATCATGACAAGACAAATTGACGGTAAGCTTTTTTATGTTGTTATGTCTTGTTTCTCAGTTCCATAGAAAACAAGGTCTTTAAATTCAAATATGGTTATTAATCCTGCAAGAGACCAAGAAGGATAAAATTCAAAATATTCTACTGTATGTATCATTTTCTTGGATGCTCCTATTCATGGTTCTCATTTTGCAAGTTTACTATGTTTGTTTGTTTGTTTTTGTTTTAATTTTGGGAGATTTGTGCAGGAGCTACAATGCAGGTACAGACAGGTGGTAATGTTACAGATAGTACTGGCTTCCCTAAAATAACTAGCAGCTGTATAGAAGAATATACATTGCATTAATCTACCCAAAGATAGCCATCTGCTACAGAACATGGAAAAAGATTCAGACCTGGAAAAAGATTTATATATGGCTAATCCCATATTGCTTTTAAGACTTCTACTGCAGCAACTCCCCTCTCTGTAGGCCATACTCTGTCTATAAAGATTCAGTTAGCTCTCAGTATTTCTTTCCCATTAAATAAATGATTTTTTATAAAGCATTCATAAAGGAATTGTTTAATTAGTTGAAAGCTAGTGTCAAGTGGTATGCAAACAAATCTTTTGTTACCAGCTCAAAAACCTTGAATATTCAGTTGTGTAGAAGAGATAAGGAAACAGATGTCATTTATAGGAAGTGGTAAATTAATAAAAGCTAAAGATGCATAAATGGATGTTTTGCCTTTTCCTGAAGTGTTTGCTGTAGATAGTTTCATAACTTCTAATTCAAAATATTAGCAAGAAACACAAATTGCATAGAAGCTTTGTAAGTAAATGATTTTTTTTTTTTTTCCTTCAATTATTATTATTTTTTTCCTTCCTTGTAATATGGCACAGAACAAGAGTGGTTACTTTATCTCAAGAGTATTTGCAAGATGTGAAAGTGACTTTAAATTATTCAGCAAAATAACATGTTTAAGAGATTGGGAGATGGTAGGAGAAAACCTTGATTCAATTTACTTTGCTTAACATCTTTTGTGGCATCATGAGCAAGTCATATATTACTTCGCTGGCCTTATTCTCTTTGCTACAGTACAGTGACATGAGGACAGACAAGTTAAATAGCATTAGAGAGGTGTTATGGTAATGGCTAGAATTGAGTTAAAATATTCTGGAACAGTTTTTCAGAGGAAAATATAAGTTTACTGATATATTTAACATAAAAAATAAAAGCCACATTTTTGAGGAAAGGGGTGAAAAAGTAGAACTGTTATTATATGAATATTAAGAGGAGATGCACTAAATATTTCAATTCTATTGAATATTTCAATTTTGTATATAGAGAAGTGGATGAAAAGAGACCACCAGAGTGGAACTCAAGAAAACAGAATGTTTCTGATATTTTTCATGTTCAGTTTCTACATTAGCAAGTTCACAGAATAGAAGTATATTCACTCCTGTTTCATAAATGTTAAATGATATCATAAACTTATTTTAAAAAGAATCACAGATGTACACAGTGAAAAATGAGAAAGTGTGTTTTTCTTCTTGTTGTTTTTTAATTTAGTTGGCTTGTTTTAAATATATTAACACTAAATCTGGGGGGATGCTATTTCTGTCATTATCAGATTTTGAGCAGTGAGAGTTGATATAGGTCCCTTGAATATGTAAAGATACTAGATATCATTATAAGAGGTTTGTGAATCTTAGAGTTAGGAATAACAAGGTTTGTTTGTTTGTTTGTTTTCCCTAAAAATAAAATTACTGGAAAGCATTAAGCTTTATCTTTCCATGGTTTCAGATTTTTTTTTTATGTCAAAGGCAAAATTGTTTCGTAGTCATTTTTAGACTCAGAATGCTCTTACTCATCAGTACGATCAAAGTTTCAGTGAAATAGAAGTTTTTTGTAAGTGACTTTTGAGTGAGCAAAAGGAAAGTAGTGTCTGTATTGTGGGAAAGCTATTAATCAGCTCAATAATTTTGTGAGATTTAACATTTTTTTTTTTCTTTAATGGTTGACAATAACATATTCTGTACATTTGCCTCCATAGTGGAGTTTTCCTTAATTTCTGAGGATGCTTGAAATTATCTAGGTTCACTGAACATGAAACTGGTCAATAATTTATTATCACAGTATTTTATAACACTGAATACCCTTCTTCCAAGCTTGTTCTGCAACAAAAATTTTAAATTTATTCTTTGTCAAATTTTCTGTTAATCTAAGTGTTCTTCCAAATTTTCACTACTACTACTAATAGTGTTACTAGCAATATTATTTATTCATACGTTTATGAAGAGGACTTGCTGAATTTCAAGTGTAGCTGGTATTCTTTCATCATTATTGTGAAAAACATTTGTTTATGAATGTATCCTGAATATAGGAAAATCAGTTATTAGCTTGATCCAACAAGTCACATGCGGATAAATTATACTAGCTAAAATATTTATTTGAAGTGGGTTTTCAGGATTTTTATCTCTCTCTTTATTTATTATATATATATATATGTTAAAAAAATAATAAAATTGAAGGGGGTGCTTGTTGTTTTGCTCATCTTTCTGTGTTTAAATAATTCAGAAATTTATCATAAATCATGTGAACACAGGCTCATTTAGAAGCTAAAAATGCTATCTGAATCTTCAGGTAAAGTGGAAGTTATTCTCTTTTAGATAACTTAAAAACTGCTTACAAAATCAGAATAGTAACCTCTTGTCACATCCTTTAATGTTAGCTTTTGTGATTTTTTCTGTTTATTAGTTCTTTTTGTTTTATAGGAAATAATATGACCGAAAACCCTGTCTTTTGGAATAAAGTAAAGCCTTGAGGTTAAAGCTGTCTGGACTATTTTTTCAGTTTGCTTTCTGACCTTTTCTTGTATTACAGCAACTGAACTAACATCTGACAAACCTTTATTTTTGTCATGTTCTTTGGAAGAGAAACACAGTTTTAAAGACAAATATCTTTCAACTTCAATATTGCCATATTTCACTACTTAACTGTACTTAACTACTTCTGTGTATGGGGTGGCATTTTTCTTTTATTTAAGTAAATATTTCTAGCATTTAAAATATTTTGTAAACTAGATTTTTAAGCTGTGAAACAAAAAGCTCTTTGCTTTGAGCATCTGCAGCACAAAAGCAAAATTTTGCTGATCCTTTCTGATATGAGTCCTTTGAATAGCTTGACTTATTTTCAATAATTACTGCTTCTGTAACTTTCTTTCTTAACAACAATTTACAAACATTATATAAAATTATATGGTTTTATTTATCTTATATTTTTAATTGTGAGAGCAAGGGAATGTTTATTATACCATCCTTACTCAGTCACAGGCATGCAATAAATATTCCATTTTACATTCTGAAAATTTATGGACAGAGAAATGCTAGATAAGCCTTTCATGTATGAAAATGAATATATGCACACATTCAAGTTTCATATGAAAATTCCCCCAAAGTGGAAACTGACTCAATCCACTTGCGTCTTAATACAGAAAAGCCCAAATGTGGAATGCATTGGTGACTGGTGCCCATATGTGGTGTGTCATGATGCAGTCAAGACATGTCCTGCTGACCTGAGCAGCCCGGCTCCTGGTACTCCTTTTCTAGACCAAGGAAGACAACTATCTGATCAATTAGTTCTCTTGCAGATCTTTGACAGACAAATTTGGAGGGCTGCAACATAAAAAGTTAATTTTAGATCTTGTACATTGCATACTACTTGTTGTAGGACTTGCATTGCAGAGGAAGCTATTATTTGGAGGACTTTTGTGTCTTCAGCAAAGATTTGAGAAGTTTGGGAAAAACAACAACAACAAAAAAAAAAAAAAAAAAAAAAAAAAACAAAAAAAAAACAATCAAACAAAAACTCACTCGCATCGTTGTGACAAGGTGTTATCATGTACAGCTTTTCTGTAGACTGTCTTGCAGATCATATCCTGAAGCCCAAAGAGGACCCCTGCTGGAGATGGTGGATGTGTCCTGAAGGAAGCTGCAGCCCAGGGAGAGCCCATGCTGGTGCAACTGGTCTGGCAGGAACTGTGTAGTCCAAGAAGAGCCCATGATAGAGAAGCAGTTTTTTGTTCTTGTTTTGTTTGTTTGTTTGTTTTCAGGAACTGTGGTTCCAAGGGGAACCCATTCTGCAGCAAACCATTCCTGGAGGACTACACTGCATAGATAGGACCCATGTTAGGACAGTTTGTGAAGTCTATCCATTGGGAGGGACCCCATGTGGGATTAGGGGAAAAGTCTGAGGAAGAAGGTATATATATATATATAAATATATAATACAGTCATACAATGACTATAGCTCCCTATTCCCATCACTTCAAGAGATTAGATGAACCGGGGAAGAAGGGAAGGATAGGGGAATAAGGGGAAGGTGTTTTAGCTTTGTCTTTGTTTCTTACCATTCCACTCTATTTTTTATTGGAAGGAAATTACATTAATTTTCCCTAAGTCAAATCTGTTTTGACCATAATGGTAATTGATGAGTGATCTCCCTGTCTTTATCTTGACCATCCTGACCCACTTTTTTAAAAAAAAAATAAATAAATTATTTTTTTCCCCATCTTGCTGAGGATGGGGAATATATGGAATGAGAGAGTGGCTGGGTGGTTGTGTGGTTGTCTGGCAGTTGGGTAACATCAGCCCACCACAACCAGGGGCACAGAAACTCAGATACTTGTGTTGTCAGACTCAGTGTTTCATGCAGGTTCTCTTGGTATACTTAACAGTTGTTTGTAGCACCACATTGGGAAAAGTATTTTTTATTGAAACAATATAACTAGAAATAATAATAAGTATAATGAATGAGTAAAAGAAACAATATAGTTCTGTCTATAATATTTGAATATTTGAGTTTTAGGCCTTTCATATTTACCCATTCCAAATAAGTCCAAAGTTTTTCAATGTCTTCTGCCTTAGAAGCAAATTTGTCCTTTTTTTTTTTTTTTTTTCCCCTCTGGATAAAAGACACATCCTTAAAAGCATAGAGAAATATTCACCAAATCTGACCTTTAAACTTGTATCCCGGAGAAAGTGGGTCAAATAAGCTATGAAACTGAAGGTAGATCAAAATAAAAAATGTAGTGGAGCCCTTTAATTTGTTAACTTTCTTTCTTAATTCTTGCCAAGATGGAAAGAAGAAAATTCATCAAGTTAAGAATTATGACAAAAAGAATTTCTTAGAAACTATTATCATTTGAGAGTGACATATATTTCCTTATAACCACATTAGCCCTTAGTACTTCTAATGTAAAATTATATAGATGAAAGAAGTGATAAGCTACAGCTAATTTGGAAAAACAATGAGCCATACAAGTATTTCAAACAACTGAAACGATACATTTTAAATTAGAATAAAATTGTGATTACATCATCTAAATTAGTGGGTTTTGTTTGACCATTTCTTCTCTGTTCCCCACTTGTGTGTAATGAATTGATTCTCATTTCCCTAAAGAAAATTCCTATTGACTAGCAAAAATCCACGGTTTTAAAACAAGCTCAACTATTGATCTTCCAATAAACAACCTAACTTCAGTCCTCTAGTGACAGATATGTTAACAAACCTGTTTCTTGACTGTCTTTTTAATAGATAATGAACTATGATTTGAGTGCAGCCTATATTATCACCTTTATTTATTTTTGGTTCTATGGCTCAATCAGTGATTTGAAGTCTATATCAAATATCATCAAATATCAAGTATCAAATTTTACATTTTCTTAAGCAGTTTGCTTCTTTAATCTTTTTGTCTTTCTTCAGACTACTATGTTTATAATAAATCAGAAGAGGTATTGAAAATATGAGAACTATTTCTGTATAAAACTACTTTTTCGTAATAACCTAAAATGAAGGGGGAAAGCTATTTGAACAAAAATGTTATTTTGAATTCCACATTTTTTACAAACTTTTTAAATGAGGCATTAACATATTTTTTTGGCAAAATATATTGTTGTAAAATCATTTTTTAGAGCTGTCATAAAAGTTTTAAAAAGTAAACAAAAATATTTGACTTAAAAATAATTTACAGAAATATATTCTAAATTCTAATTTAATTTTTTGTTTACAAAATATTATTTTGATTTTGCCAAAATGTTTGAAAACATTTACAAATGATACTCTTTGTATTGCTAGACTTTTTCAAATGTTAAAACCAATGTCCAAAAAAATAAGAAAAACAAAAACAAAAACTTTCCATACTAAATTATGAATGCTGTAAGCAGTGAAAACATAGAATGTGCATAATCTGATAATTCTTTTATTTTAAAATGTCAAGGAACTACTTGCACCACCCAGTTTGAGACCTCTGGCTTCTGCTGGATGAAATGCTTGATCAGTTCTTCTAGCCTTCATCCAAAATCAGTGTAAGAATACAGAGATTTTGCCACAGGACAGTACACCCCTCTGAAATGGATTAGTCATGATTTTCCTTTCAGTTTAAAACTTTCTTTACAACTGTTGGTTTACAGAGCAGAAAGAAATGTGTGTTTTTAATGGTTTGTATACACCACTAAAGGTCACACATCTCTTTTGGGTAAGGGGCATAAAGAGTAATGCATAGGTTAATATCTGTATATGGAGATTTAGTAATTCTTCACTATACAGTAAAACTTGTGCTCCTTTGGTGGAAATAAGGATAAAGAAATAACTGATAAAACAGGAGGGATAAATGCATATGGAAATATGGATCAGAAACTCAAAAATATTGGTAAACTTTTCAAGGTAGGTATGCTCACTTTATTCTGAAGGTGGCTGAAATAGGTCATAGTTTATATTTCATGTTCTGAATGAAGAATCCGCGTTGAAAACATTCTAGTACTTATCATCTGAATAAATGCAATGGAGAAAGATATACATGTAAAGAAAGTGGTATGTCATGATAACAGCTTTTTAAAAGGTCAAGTATCATTAATAGTGTCCAATGGTGTTAGGTAGCAAGGAGAAACAAATAACCTTGGATGGTAAAAAGGCCAAAGGAAATTAAGAACTCAGAAAAGCAGTAATTTCTGGAAGTCTGACTACATGCTCTTAAAAATGTCATAATTTGGAGTAACCCATTGTCAGTGCGCTATCAGGGACAAAGTTGTGTGACTTTTTTTGGTTTTATCATTTTCTGAGAAGGAAGCATCCATTGAAAAATAAAGGTACACACTTTATACAAGTGCTATATTTAGTCCCCCTACAAACACTGTTCATATAATGGTACATAAACCTAATTTGTGTTTGGCCTGCACACATTATACCTTGGGTGATTCATCTTCACAAATTTCCATTTAAACTAATCCTTTCAAATAAAATTCAGTTATGACTTCAGGTACTGCTGAAGTTTCATGGGGTTTATAGTTGAATAGAACTTACAATATAAGTTTTTCAAAAGTTGATCTGGAGCAATAATCAGTTCCAAATTTTTCATTTTTTTCTCTACCGTACTTTAAGGCATCATTCTGTCTGAAAGGGGGGAAGGAGTTGAATTTTTTTTTTTGTTTATTTTCCCAAAATTTTAAAATATATTTATTTGATAAACAAGGATTTAATTTAAGGTGTTGTGTTACACTTGCATATTAAAGTAAAAGGTCTTCATTTTAAAACAAGTATTGAAACATGTAGGTGAATTTGTAATGAATCAGATTTAATTCTGAATTAAACTCTACTGAATGTGGAAACACAATGTTCTAAATGATATTAAAACTAAACCCAAGGTATTATTATTATTTATTAGTAGTATTAGTAGCATTAGTATTAGCATTATATTCATATATATTATATACATAAACTTACGTATCTTGGATGAATAGGCTTCTTGAACTGTAGAGATAAAAAAGTGGCCAAACCAAACCAAGAGAGTTCTTTTTTACTGTTTAGGAAGACATTTCATAAGAAAGAAAGAAAACATGGGTTATTAAGTTCTTTAAACCTGAATAATAATAATAATAACAATAGTAATAACAACAATAATAATAGTGTTGATCAAAATATTCCTAAGTTTAATCACTTTTAAAAATTATTATTTTTATTTCTAAATTCTGGAGTTCTTGGGGTCAGACTGAGAACTGCTCAGATTTCTAGCTTACTGAGAGAAAATTTACCTCTGGTGGAACCCTTTATAGTGATTATTTCAAATTTTGCTAGAACAGCCACAGTCTCCTAAGAAAAACTGCAACACGAATAAATGTAAATCAATTGTTTAAGATAGGCTTTGGACAAAAATGAGATAGGAAGCATTGTAGCTTAACCTAGCAGGGAGATCAACACCATTCAGCTTCTCAATCACTCTCCCCAGGTGGAGTAGGGGAGAGAATCAGAAAGGTAAAAGTGCAAGAACTCATGGGTTTAAAGACAGTTTACTAGGTAAAGAAAAGCTACATGTGCAAGCAAAGCAAAATAAGGAATTCAATTGTTACTTCTCATTTACTGGCAGATTTTCAGTCACTTCCAGGAAAGCAGGGCTCATCACGTGTCCGCTCTGAATATCCCCTCCTTCTTCCTTCTTTACCCCAACTTTTATTGCTGAACATGACACCATACTGTATCTCTTTGGCCAGTCTGGGTCTGCTGTCCTGGCTGCATCCACTCCCAGCTTCTAGTGCATCCACATCCTCCTCTCTGGCAGGGCAGCACAAGGAGAAGAAAAGGCCTTGGCTCTGTATAAACACTGTCCTGCAACAATGGAAAACATCAATGCATTATCACCATTTTCATCAAAAACCCAAAACACAACATTATACAAGTCTCTACAAAGAAAATTAACTCTCTTCCAGTCAAAACCATTGCATGGGGGAGAATGTGAAACTGAGATCATCCAGAGATGTGTTATTTTCCTTTCTTTTCTCCTGTTTACAGTCAGTTCTTAGAATTCACATAGCAACTTTACTAATGAAAACCACAAATGCTTTAGTCATGGAAACATAATACTGTATACATAGTTTATTTATTTTAGTGAACTGCATCATTTTTCTTGCATTATAATATAATTTGCACAGAGAGTATCCAAGTTAGCACAACTTGTCTGTAACTGCTCTAAAGTTACATAAATAGATCATAAAAGGTTTTAAGGCAGCCTTTATGGTCTACTGGTTCAATGCTCCATGTTTGAGAAAATACCTTCTGAGTCAACAAAATGCAAGTTGTATTTGTGCTGAACCACATAAAGTGTACATTTAATCAGGTAGTCTGATGGTTTCTGTGCATGGTATTAATCTCTTACTGCCTCCAAATTAAATTCTATGTCCTTTGGTCTCTCTTTTTATCCTCTCTTTGGTATCTTTCAATTATTTCATTATGTAGAGGCAGACTTGCTAAAGAAATGATTCAAACATTTTGAAAGCTTGTTGCTGGCATAATGTTGATGTTAACATACTTCTCTGCAGATAATTCACTGTCTGGGACGATACTATCAATAGCTTGTCTACAAACCAAACAAGGGAAAACTACCTTTATATGTTCAGGAGAAAATTAACAGCTCAGCAATGGTGAAAATATAAGCGTGGTGGAACCACACAGTTATAATCTTACCCATGAAAAGGTACATTTTCAATATATAGCTGAAATTGATTACTTCTAATAGAAGGGGCAAAAAAGGCTTGTTGTGAAGAATTTTGAAGAGATATGTAATGGTATATTTTCACCTTGCTACAAGATCTTAGAACAACCAACAAGCATATCACTAATATTTCTTCAAAACACCCTCAGTGATGCTGATTCACAAAGCATTTATATTCTATACAGGGATTTTCTTTCACTGTCCTCAAGCAGCTTATTATGAGAAACACACATGATTTATCAGTGTTTGGAATCTGCCTTTATATAACCTTGTAGAGTTCCTGAACATACGAAGTTCTTAATAGAAAAAGTGAATTATTTCTGGTCCAAATGCCACATAATAATGGATTTCTCCTAACATCTCATAGTTTTATTCAATCCTGACACCCTGAAGTGTCAGAAAAGAAATGAAAATGAGATTGTGGCTGTGGAATAAATGTAAATGATATGCATTGTACATTTGGCAGCTTGTTTCATTTTATTCTAAATTAGTTTTACAAAAAGTTTATTACTCCAGTCTCTGAATGACCTGTCAAAAGTTTCATAGTGTGAAATATAAGATGAAAAAATTAGTAGTTTATAATCTACATGTTTTATTTTGGTTTATTAGAAAGGAGCAATCAAATTATGACAACTAGAAAAAAACTGCTATAGCATAGTAGTTTACTAAGTATCCCTTCATGGGTGTGTGCAATGTTATAGTTATGAACACATATGCAATGAGTGTAACAAAAGGAAGGTAAAGAATTTTGTATTATTTAGTAGTCATGCTTCAGTTCTTGTGAATGAATTATTTGTTTACTTTTATATATGTATTTATATACGTGTATTAGTAAATTTAAATGGAAGAGGTAAATGTACACAGATGAACACAATCAGAGGGTCTAGTTCTATCTTCCTGAATCCTTTCCAATAAATAATAAATGCTTGCTAATGAAATGCTTTTCTCATTTGTGATCTTCACTTTTATGTGGACAGAAACCGACCACCCCTGATTATATGAGAAATAGTGGAGTGCTACACTGATATCTGATATCAAGAAATGTAATGAATCTTTGGATTAAGCTACATCATTTGAGGCAAAAAATATTGTATGGAGTAATTTCTTGGTGTTCCAATATTTAAGCAGCTGAAAATTAGAAATTTATACAAACATGAAGAGAGTAAAACAACCCAGAATATTTTAAATCACTGATCGGTGATTTTCTGATCTGCAGAAGATGAACAGAATGTACAGTTCAAACAAATTGTTTGCATTATTTTGGTTAATGTCATTTTCATGTCAAGACATCATGGATCAGCTAAAATATTGTATTGCAACAGGCATGGAAAAATATTTTACAGTCTATTTAAAGCAATGGAAGCTACATGACATTGTAAGGCCTTAAAGTAGAATCCCACTTTACAATTAGAGAGATATTTTAGAAAATGTATGTAACTGATAGCTGTTATTAAATCTAATATATCAGTACTATTAAGCAAAATGCTTAGTAAGATGGTCAACAGAGAGGAGAGATGAGCAAGATGGTAAGTGGTCCTCAGGAAAAAGTGATATTTAGTTATTTTTGAAGCATTAGCTGTTAGTGCTAGCCACTAAGCTTGCATTAGCTAGAATTATTTCTCTCTCCTTAGATGCTAGATGTCACCATGGGATGTGAGATGAGTAAGGGTCCCTTTCAAAATTTTATTAACAGAACTGGGTTTTATTTATTTATTTGTTTGATTATTTATTTATTCTCTTGCTATCTATTCTCTTGCTATCTATTCTCTTATTCTATTTATTCAGAATTAACATTGCTTTTGGGTAATTACATTTGCTATTAGTTTCAGAGGAGGCTGGAATACCTATGGTCACTGAGCTCCAATTCCGTGACTTCACAATCTATTTAAGAAGTGGTAAGGATTGGTTATGATTGTGGAGTGCTTCAAACATGACAAGTACTGTGCAGGTGTGAATTATTAAAAAAAAAAAAAAAAGTGTCTCTTGGTAAGAATAATACTTGTAATGTTTGAAAGTATACTTGTAATAAGGGGTTGTTATTATTATCCAAATATTTTGAACTTAATCCTTTGCAAAAACCTTCTATATCTAACCTGGTATTATTCTATACATTATTAATTTAATATAGATGTTCATAAGTTGAGAGTTTGTAAATGTGATTTCTAAGTCCAGTATTTATAAACAAATGTCTTACTGAAGGGGCAACACATTCAAAAGAGCTCAGATGTGTGTCAATAATCAGTCAGACATGTGAAAGTAAAGGAATGGGTTGAAAATCTGATGTGAATTTTTCCAGATAACTAAAACAATATTTATCTACTGTGGCAGAAAAGAACTGGCCTTCATGAAATAAATAAAATGCAAATGGTTTATCCCAGATGAATGTAAGAGTTTAAAACACTTTGAATATGCTTTGCTTTACAGATAGAAAATGTTGCATTTGTTGCATTTCTGATTGTCATTGAATGTCATCTCATATTTATAGCACTTGTTATGGGGTAATTAACCAACCATTTATTTATATCAAGAAAATGAAATTATTTTTAAGCTTCTAAAAAAAAAAAAAAAAAAAAGTAAGCTAATTGAAAAATCCTAGACAGATTAGAAAATGAGATACATCAGTTCTATGATGATATTAGTGGTTTTAACAGTGCGATTGTTGTTTTGCTGCAAATTCAGAATGTATAGTGTTTCAGATACTGTAGTAAAAAATATGCACCTACAGGCTTAATGTGTACTGGAGAAAATGAACTGACAATAAGAGATCAAGTAAATATAATCTGTTGTTTTGGTACTAAGAAAGTCTGGCAGCATTTGTGTTTAACTACAATGCCATATTTATGTTAATTTATTACCATTGGTTTGTGATTAACCTTCACTGCTTGTGTGAAGCTTATTACAAATACTGACCACTGAGATGAATATCTGATTGAAGATTAATGTTAATATAGGCCTGATCTTCAATTGGTAGAATTACTCCTCCTGAAATTGTGAAGATGTAGGTGAAATTTGGGGTGTAGTGTTTGAGCACTTTTGAGTGCGTTCTTGATCAGTTCAGTTCATTTTTAGTTCTGTATTATTATTATTATTATTACTTTTAGAGAAAACAGGCACTTCATTTCAGGCCTTGATTATCTTTCACCTCATTAAAAAGATGTTGAAAAATAATTTCTGATTCAGCTGCTAAGAGATGATAAAAGATTCATTTGAGATAATGGCACAATCATATTATATTTTATTGCTCAATGTTTATTGGTCTTGATAAGGGGACAGTAGATTAATTATACCTCTCTTTTACCATCTCAGCAACATGAAGTAATATCACTACTGGGAGAGGAATTACTTCATTCATCAGAGAAGAGTCTTTTCTGTTTTAATTATATAATTTCAGTTAATAAAAGAAATAACCATGACTATTCTCTGTCTCCTGTAATTCAGTTAAAAATTGTATCCAAACTGGTTTTGGAAAATGACTCAGTGAGCAAGTATTTAAAAGCAAAAGTAAAGTCTTACTGTGCTGTTTCTTCTTCATGTGCTCAGGAATTATAATAGAAGCAGGAATTTACATTTTGTGTCAAGTCACTGACAGCATGGAGGTTCAATGACTTTTCAGATGTAAATAGGATGATTCCACTGAAGTGCTTCATTTTACTCTGCAAGGTTTCTTTTTCCTCTTTTTCCTCATTTTCTATCTTTCCTCTTAACAAAGTAAAATACAAAGATCAAGTGAATGTTCATGCTGATGGAAGATGTCAGACTGACAGCCTTAGAAAATGAGGACCTTAATTATACCCAGAAAATGGACAGCACGGACAGCACTAGTGCACGTTCCCTTTCACTGAACTGTTTACTTTATTCCTAGATCTTGATTGAGCACTTCTAGGGATTAGAAAATGACTTAATCTCAGTGTCTCTGAGGTGAGCAGCCTCACTTCTGAAACTGCTGAGAAGGGAGCCAATTAACAGCAGCTGCGAGGGTTTTATTTTCAAATCATATACATGTCTGTCCATTAAGAATTAGTCTGAGATCATCATCCCACATACTCTCCAACATCTGCCAGGGTAGAGACAACTCTCAGTCACACACAGCTGTGTTACATTGTTCTGGTGACCTACAGGTGAAAGACACTGCATTCACTTTCCCTGACACTGAAGCCACACAGTCTCCACAGTCTAATATTTTGTTCTATTTTTGAATGGTGGATTCTTTAACCTTAATCAGAGTAAGAGCTGTGATCACTTACCTTGAGAAGTAACAGATTTTAGAGCATGAGAAAAAGAGGTAGGGTTTGCCACAATGTTAATATTTAACTCCTAGATATTAAATAGAGTAATTACATTTGTAATTGCTGGCAGAGCTCCAGCTACAGCCTTGAATATCTCAGTATAATATTATTCCTGTGTTGGAAAACCTAGAAATACACTAGACACAATAAAAACAAAACATCTTCCAAATGATTGAGCTGGCAGCTAGTGTGCTGGCTTTTGAGTTAAATTGCATAAGAGGTAGTTGTAAGGCACCATTTAGTGCTTTACAGTATTGCATCCTTAAAATGTAGGGTCCTCTCACTCATACTGTCATTTATGTCAGAGCAGGTGATGTGCTGAGATGGGGCACTGGCACCATGAAAGGGCTGGAGGCAAAAGTAATACTTCTATTTATGAATGAGTAACACGTGTTTTTTTTTTTTTTCTCATTGGATGCAGTATATGGGCTGTGAGATTGTTTTCAGTTTTAAGATCTCTTAAGAAATGTGGACAAGAAAAAGTGCCCTGAAGCAAGGGACCGTGACTGAGTGAAAGTAACTTAGATACTGAAAATTGTTTTAACATGTCTGCTTTACTGCTTTTTCACTACCCAAGAAAAAGGTGGAGTATACTATGATTGTTTTTTATTTTGTTTTGTTTTGTTTGATTTTATTGTCACTGGTGTTACTTTCCCCTTCCCCTTCCCCTTCCCCTTCCCCTTCCCCTTCCCCTTCCCCTTCCCCTTCCCCTTCCCCCTCCTTCTCCTTTCCCCTTCCCCTTCCCCTTCCCCTTCTCCTTCTCCCTCCTTCCCCTTCCCCTTCCCCTTCCCTTTCCCCTTCCCCTTCCCCTTCCCTTTCCCCTTCCCCTTCCCCTTCCCCTTCCCCTTCCCCTTCCTCTTCCTCTTCCTCTTCCTCTTCCTCTTCCTCTTCCTCTTCCTCTTCCTCTTCCTCTTCCTCTTCCTCTTCCCCTTCCCCTTCCCCTTCCCCTTCCTCTTCTCCTACTTTTTATTAACCTTGGACTGCATCAGGATCTGTGAACTCTACAGAGAAATTATTTCCCTCAGCCTGATTTTTTTTCCTACTTTTATTCTGTTGTTGGTCATTAAAACTTGTGTGTGGGTAATAAAGTCTAGAGGTCACCTCTTTGCTGGAGGGCCTAAACAAGCTTTCATACTCTTGACTGTATGTTATTTGATATCTCTCACTGAGTACAAGTGATAGAGAGGAAAAAGAGGAAGGAGAATGTAGGAAGACTTGGGTACACTGTTATTCTTCTTAAAATAAGCAAGGTCAAATTATGAAGGCTGAATCATATGACAAAGAGTTTGTAACAGAGAACAGAGGGAGAAAACACAAAATAGTTTGTTATCTTTCTTTTTGTAACCAAGAAAACTTAGTTGCTTTTCCTTTGCCATTGTTAAGGGCTTGCTGTAAGCACTATAGGAATTGCTTGTAGTCATGCTTTCTATAATATATTTGATTTCACTGTGTTTTAGTTGTGTGTATAAATGCAATGGGAACTTCAAGAAGAAACATACTGACTTCAGTGCCAAGTTTTAGAGTGGTGTTTATCATAGGAGATAGCTGTACCTAAGCAGTCGATTGTGGTATTTCACTCAGGAGATTATACACAGGACTTTTTGTTACTGCCCCCTAGAGTACGTACATGGGGGTTGATAGTGTCTTGCATTGGAAAATTAATTGTCAGGGACAGTGGTTAATTTACTCAGAAGACAGAAAGAACTAACAGTTAATGATAGAAATCAAGTCAGCAACAGCATTCTTGAACTGTAAAATAAATATGGATATTTATCCATACACATTAAAAAAAAACAGCATATGAAACTTGTCTGCAAAATAATATATATTTTTTAAATGATCATGTGATTCTAAAATATTAGTGAGTTTTGTCCTCCAATTTGTATAAGGAAAGACCTGTGTATTAATTATCATCTTCACATCAACAGATGAACTTGAAAATATCTTAGGCAAGCTAGATGATACATTTAATTCTATCTAATTAACAGCAATAACCAAGTAACAAGAATGAAAAACAAGGAAAATATTTCAAGATATTTACTTTGCATACTCAGAAGTTTCATTTTACCCCCTCTATGCCTTCTTTCCTTCTTTCTTTCCTTCTTTCTTTCCTTCTTTCTTTCTTTCTTTCTTTCCTTCTTTCTTTCTTTCTTTCTTTCTTTCTTTCTTTCTTTCTTTCGTTTGTTCGTTCGTTCTTTCGTTCTTTCGTTCTTTTGTTCTTTTGTTCTTTCTTTTGTTCTTTCGTTCTTTCTTTCGTTCTTTCTTTCTTTCGTTCTCTTTCTTCCTTCCTTCCTTCCTTCCTTCCTTCCTTCCTTTCTCTTCCTTCTTTCCTTCCTTCCTTCCTTCCTTCCTTCCTTCCTTCCTTCCTTCCTTCCTTCCTTCCTTCCTTCCTTTCTTTTCTTTCCTTTTTGGTGATAGATAATATAACGACATCACACTACATTTAATTTACCATGGAAATATTCAGAGTGTGACTGTGAAGCTCTTCACAAATATTCTTATCTCTTGAGAAGATGGTTTCAACTTCGACAAGATGGGTTTTCAGAAATAAATAAACCAAGATGAGGGGCTGAAGAGTGGTCTGTTGTTCTTGAAACCATTCCCTGCAAATGCAATTAATTATGCAATTAGGAAAAAAGGATCTTAGGTTTATCCACCAATGTTTAAAAACACTGATCATCATTTTATGCAATGACACACAGATAGGATGTCAGAGCTGGGTGATGAGTCCTCAGTATGAACTGAGGAGGTATAGAACTGAGCAAACGTTGTAATCCCCAAAGATACTGGTTTTAATAAATTAGGTCACATGAAAAACTCTCTTTGAAAAATCTTTCAAGTATTTCAATATGAAATATAAAAGTTCCTGAAACTGTGAAAATTATCAAGGAGAATGCAAAAGATTTCTTGCTCCATTGGAGTTTTCACAAGAAGGTGGAATCAACAAATTTAAAAAGCTATGTCTGGAAAATCAAAACTAGAAAAATATGTTGGCAGCAGTTTAAAAGGACTGCATCTAGTTAGCTCTCTAGAGAAAATCTTTGAACAGTGTTCTATTCAAACATTTAAATAACTTTAAAGTTACTCTTCCATTTCTCACGAGTAATGACTGATCTGTGGTCTTGTTGAAACATAATTACAATATTTTAGAGTCTATTTAACACTCTAATGTTTAGTCTTTTTTAACACTCAAGCAAGCTTCTATAGTTTATATGTAATTATTATGTTATGTGCTCAGAAGCTCCATATAACATTGATATAAAATTTCTGTGAACCTTTTTAGATATAGCATATATACATATATGTGTGTGTGTGTAAAGTATTTTAAATAGAACTGTGTAAAATGCAACAATGCTGTTTCACAGCATCTGTGAGATTTCAGAATTTGTTTTCATCCCACACTGGAAAAGACCAAGCAGTCTGTCCTCTTAATTTGAAGAAGTTTTAATTGGAACAAAACAATGTTGCATCTCTGAAAAAGTTTTGAGCACCTGTGAAATGAATTTTCACTGTACATTTTCTGATTAAAAGTAGTCTTAACGTTCAAGTTACATTTGTGTCAAAGAAAGTCACCTTCAGTGCCCTGAGCCACAAATCAATTTGGGACAATTGTCTGTAGCTGAGATTTTATTTGTTTGCCTGTTTGATTTTGTGTGTGAATGTAAGTGATCATGTCACCTCACCTGTCAGAAAAGTTCCTATGCTTGTGAAATTTTACAATTTTTGGACCAGTGCCAATCAGATCATTTTTTTTGCTTGAGTGAATTTCCATGTGTGGCCATTATAGGCTTAAGAGTCTCAGAAGGCTGTGTCAATTAAGATTGGTTTTGCAGAGTCTTACAAGTCAAAAAAGGTAGGAGAAAAAAAAAAAAAAACAGTTTAGAGAGTGGTTTATTAAAATATCCTTTGTATTAGGAAATACTTTCACAGAAAACATTTAACTCATTAATCTGAGTAGTGAAATGTGGAGTTTCCGTTTCAGAATCTTCAAAGTTAATGCAGTCTCTGCAAAAGAAATTGTAACTCTCAGTGGTGAATTTCCTATGTTTCTCATGTAATAAGGACAAGTGGACGATAATCACAGTTGGAAGTTCAGATGTTGGAAGGGGAATAAAAAGTGAGAAAAGCTCATATTTAGTAAAAGAAATACATATATTTTTGTGTGTAGAATGGAGGAAAGCAGTTTAGACTTGCAAGGTTGATTTTCTCTTGTAGTCAGAGTGGTATATAATAAGACATTAATTTTCAGAATATTGCATATATATAGGCAGCTATTACTGTTTCTATAGTAATAAGATAAATATTGCTTTGAGTGCTGCATGATTAGAAAGACACCATTTATATTCATGCATAGCTGAATGAACGTGTTTTCTGCTTGATGGTCTTCAAGAAGACAACTGGTTGAGGTTAAAGAGGTTTCAGAGTGTGAATGGATAATTAAGATAATTCGCCATCTGCCAAGCAGGAAAAAGAACAATCAAAATAGAATCATACACTCCAATGGGGTAGCACATTTATAGCAGGCAACAATTATGCCTTTTGTTCCAGTGATTATTATTTCATTAGGCTCAAGACTAAAATGATTCCTTCCTGTAGAGAAGAGTGTGACTTCTAAGTACAGCAGTCTCACAGTACGTATAGGCAACTGCCAGACATTTATCACACACAAAATAAAGGATGCTACATATAAGACAAAAAATATATATATATGCATTTTTATTAGTTTCTCTTAGAGAATCAGGTCTCTCTCTCTACCTTTTTTTAGTAATTTTATTTATGTAAAGATATTCCCAAGGAGTTTTAAAAGCAGGCATAACTGGTAACATATTTAAAATTGAGGTCAATCTAATTACTATTCATATTTGATAGATTTGTAGTTTGACCCAGAACCACGTACAATATCCAAAATGTAAAGTCAGTGAGCACTTAAGTAGCTGAGACTTCTACACCAGTTATAAGCCAGAAACACTCTTCCGTGCATCGTTAGTTGAGGCGGTTTTTTTTTTTTTTTTTTTTTTTTTTTTCTGTGTCACAGTTTAAGTTTCAGATTTATTGAAGATAGAAACTCAGAAACTGCACGGTGCAAAGTCATGAATGTTGAAACAAAGGGAAAAGCTCCAAGAAATTTACTGAATTTAGTGCTTCTGAGAGATGAGCGGCCTTACAAATCAAACTTAATCTGTAGCCCAAGTGCACCAGAATAGCACAGCAGTCATTGCTGAAAATAAACAATAAAAAAATAAATCATAATCTCTCCTAATGAGAGACATGGGGCATTCAGGTGGTAGGTATGCTTGAATGTTGGGTGAAAGATAACTGATGATTATTCTTACAGGCTCCCCCAGGTTGGAAGGCCTCTTTTTTTTTTTTTTTTTTTTTTTACACATGGAGCAGAAGGAGAGAATTGGATATTATGTCTGTGCATTAGTTCTTGTGCTGTGTTTAAATTACATCATGGTATTTACATTGTGAAAGTTAAAAGTTAGTATCTATCCTGACATACTGTAATATGCTCGAATACAGGGAAGGCACTGCAATGCAACATAGAATATCATCAATCTGTTATACCTGGTTGAAAAATTTACAATAGAAATAAACATCTACCTTCACTGAATAAATGATCTTTGGAAAAGAATTCAGAAAATTACTCACAAATTTACCACCTGGATGTCTCTAATGCAAAAAATAATGACTGTGGCATTTGACCATCTGTTTTACAAATATTCTGGCAGGTGGAGGTACCTGCTACCCAACATTAAAGGTGGATTGTGGAAAACAGATTTTTTTCAGGCCAGTTATTTTTCTATACAACTTAAAAAAAAAAAAAAAAAAAAAAAAGAAAAGAAAAGAAAAAAAAAAGTCTGTGAAAACTAGAACACTCTTTTTTATAGGTGTACAGATAATGCAACAGTAATGTTTAAATATTTACCAAGATACCTACCTTAAAAATATTAAATATTAACAAATATAGCAGAGGAACTGTTAAAATTACTATCTGCATTTCATAGTTTGTTGTCTTGGCTTTCAGAATCCATTCCAAATCTTGGTTGATAGAATCAGCTTTTGCTGGCCTTTGGTAACAGTAATTTGAAGTAGTCATAAAAAATGTCATTGGCTGTCTTCTACACTATGGAAAAAAAAAATCCTTCTCCTTTAGTATTCTTATAACAAATAATCTCTTCACTACCTTGAAAGTGACCCATTTAGGGTCTCTCTTTCTCAGGTACAGAATGTCTATGTGTGTGTACTTGTGAGGTAGAGGAGGTAGGATAGATATTTGTATCTTAATCTGGAAAACTTGTACTGAGATTTTTAAGTCCATGTTTCAGTGTATTAATCAAAAAAAAAACAAACAACCCTAATATTTTATTTCCAAAGACTTTTTTTCAGGATTCAAATATTTCTATTCTCTTTTAGAGTATTGAAATTGGAGGGGAGGAGGAAGGAATAGAAACAATCCGGAACAAAGAGAAAACAATCTCTGCTGAGCTGCTGTTTAAACCCATTGATTTTCCTTCCCTACAGATCAATCTTATTAGTAAATTATTTTCTGTAAAATTGATATAATATTTGACCCAGGTAATATTCAGAGGGTAAATCCAATGAAAACTTTAAACCGTAGCTCACTTTTGTGGATATCGTAAAGTTACCTCACATCTCCAAAGTAATTATGTTACTATATTACAATCAAGAGCTGTTCTCACACACATATATTAGGAAAGAAGAGTTATGTAAAATTTAGAAGTGTAAAAATATTTTTCTATAAGCTTAGTTTACTTCTCTTTCACTCTTACATTGTAATTCAATATACTTAATCTCTTATAAGCCCTCTGGTGACACCAAGCAATGTGCATATACCTAGGCACAGAATGGGCTTACTGTTACCAGTCATTCAGGTGATTTGATCATTTATAAAGAAACAGCTTTGCTTGTTTATATGTATATATATATATATATATATATTATTTTTTTCAGATAATAAAAGACTCTACATTAAATCAAGTATCTATTTTTTTTAAAAAAAGGTTTAGAGTTGATTTTTGTCACTGATAGTGCTAGTCATTTTTTTTCCTGCTTTATTTATCTTAAGGCTTTTTTTTTTTTTTTGACATTTATTTCTGTTACATCACACAGATTAAATACCCATGCTAATTAGTACAAATTTGCAGTTTCTTTTTTATTTATTTATATATCTTTTGTTTGAATGGTTATAAATAATTATTGTACCCTGCTTTAGTACTTCAGTGCAAAAAAGGAAATGTGCTCCTCTAAAATGTTTCAGTTATCTTTCCCTGGGTCATCAAGGAAGGTGGGGAAAAATTGTGGAAAGAGTTGTAACTGAAGACAATCTCTCATTATTAGTAGTACATAAATTATTCTATTTGTTTATATTAACCATCAAGTGAATGAGATGACAATGAAAATCAGTGAAGTTCATATTGCAGACTTTTGCTTAGATGGGCTGGGTTTTGTCGGTTATGGGAGCATAATTTTTATTCATAGATATATCTAAAACAATGCTTTTTCTATGAATTGAATAGTTTTCCATGGAAACATATAAGGACAATGTGCACACAGAAACCTCCTTTAAGTGTTTGTTTCCTATTTTCACCTCAGCTGTTTAACTCTCTTCTAGTCTGGTTTGAAAATTGGACTAAATATATCTTGCCCTGGTTTCTTGGTATGGATCTAAATTCAGATAGCGTTCTTGTCTGAACACCTTCGAGTAGGTCTGCAAACTCCATACCTGATTGTTGGCTGGGTACTTATTGTTTCTCATTCTTGCTCTCTATTTTTTAAACTTACCTTACACTGACTTAATTCTAGGTTTCAGTCTCAGTCCTGTGAAATCCTGAAGGTTCCTTCCAACTCAGTTGTAAGGTGTATTTTATGCTCTTTTTCTTCTTGATTAGATTGACTACAAAAAATAGTCTTTGACTATGAAAGGAAATTCCACATCACTTTCCAAGACCAGTGATGTGGAAGGAGCACACACCCATTAAAAGAAATGAAAACATAAGTGCAATTTAAAATTCCACTAAGAGCATTATTCTTTACTGTTATGATCTCAGTACATTTCATTTCATGTTCCTTCTTGATATTCCTAATAGTTTTGATTCTGCTTTTTGAAGGAAGAGGAATTCTGCCTAGAAAATTGCTTATTGTGTTTATTTGGCATCACATTATTTTAAAAGCTCACAAACTTTCATGAATTTAGCCATTTAAAACCTCTCTGAAGTAGCCCAAATACTATTATTTCCACTTAACAGATTAAAAAAAAAAAAATCAGTTTAGGAATTACTTAGGAATTTGTGAGGATATTAAGAACAGAATTGATATCTCCTCAGACACAACAAGAACCTGTTGTGTCCATTCGATATAGCCCAATGTAACCTCTTTATGGTTCTCTGTTTCTATAACTAATCTGTTGTTTCTTGTAGCAAAGATAAAGAGACAAGTGAGAAACCTAATAGACATGAAATAACTGCATGGTTGGTGGGAAGTTGTAGTGGTTTA
Source organism: Stictonetta naevosa (assembly GCA_011074415.1). Classification (NCBI taxonomy): domain Eukaryota; kingdom Metazoa; phylum Chordata; class Aves; order Anseriformes; family Anatidae; genus Stictonetta; species Stictonetta naevosa. Next base: position 96,964,242 of record CM021698.1, read on the forward strand.
ACCCTACTAAGCACCACACAACTGTTTGGTCACTCCAGTGGGATGGAGGAGATGATCAAAAAAAAAAAAAAAAGAGACAGTTTAAAAATAGACAGTTTAGTAGGGTGGAAAAGTAAGGGAATAACAACAACTATAATAATAACGATAAAAGAATATTCAAAATAAGTGTTGCATGATGCAAATTATTACCACCTGATGACTGATGCCCATCCTATCCCTGAGAAACAGCATCCCCCCCCCCGGACAACTCCCCCAAGTTTTATTGTTCAACATGATGCTGTGTAGTATGAAATTTCCCTTTGACCAATTTGGGTCATCTGTCCTGGTTCTGTCCCCTCCCAGAACCTCCAGCATCCTCTCTGGCAAGACAGCATAAGAAGCTGAATAGTCCTTGACAAAGTGTAAGCACTGCTCTACAACAACTAAAACTTAAGTGTATTTTCGCCTTATTCTCATTCTAAATCCAAAACACAGCATGATACCAATAGGAGGAAAATTATCTCTATCCCAGTTGAAAGCAGGGCGATGTGTGTACCAGAAAAAGAAGAAAGAAACAGAGGGAAAACAAAGGGTAATACATGAGTAAAGAAAGAAACAAAACACTAGCAAGTAAGAGTTACTGAAGAAGTTGATAAGACTCAAATTTTCTGCCTTTAGGAAGAAATGTGGTTGCTCCATGGGATGAATATGCATGTAAATTGTAGGTTCCTTGACAATTATGGTGATATAAAATTGTAAACAAAGAAAGTACTTTATAAGAAGCCTGTTTTTATGCAGCTCAGAAATTCTCCTGAAACTAATTTGACTTTTATTTTTTTTGTTCTTTCTCTCCTCATTTCAAAAACATTCTCTTTCTAATGCAGACTATTCTGTGACACATGGAAAAACTTTAGTCTAAATACCTAGGCATAATTCAGTTTTGCCTAGGCTTATGCTTATCTTAACTATATCACAGTTGACAGTTTGCCTTTCTGTGATTTATACCTGTGTTTGAGGCTTTTTATTACATCATGGTGTGGGACTGGTGATAAAGACAGGCTAAAGGACTTTCATACAGCTTCCATATCTGGAAGTCTATTCTATTTTCCACTCTCTTTTTTTTTTTTTTTTTTTCTTTTTTTCCCCAAGACCCAAAGTTCTTTACTTCTTTTTGTAAATAGCAGAATGAACACCTCCAGAATCAGCACTGTCATCTCCTTCTCTCCCAATCTACCAAACTTTTCTCCCTCTGTCAGACTTTTAACATTAGAAGAAAGGGAAACTAAATGTTTGTTTTACCGTATCCAATTCACTCATTCTATTTTATTTTATTTTATTTTTTTAATTTTGTATGTGCACGTGCAATTTCCCCAAATGAAAGAAAGAAAAAAAAATAAAAATCTGTGAGACTGGAAAGCCTCTGATGTGTTAGACTACTATGCTTGAATAGACCGCCATGGAGAATATGTGTGGTGGGAAAAGGCAGCTGACTTCCTGACTTCTGAGACGTAATCATATATAAGCTTTTGCTACAAATGTATGAAGAAGTCTGTTCTGTTTTCAGGTTTGCACAAGACTTCACAACCAAGACATATTACCTGGTTTTCTCATGAAACTAACATGATGCTCTTGGATCTTCACTAATGGAAGTGATGTCTCTTTGTTTTACTATAAACTTGAAGTCAGTTTTAATTTTCATGAAGTTCTTTTTTATTCTTCCCCTTTTTCGTTCATTACCTTCTTTTCAGTTGAGTGTCATTTCCTAACATTCCCTAGGGTGACAGACAGAATTCTTGCTGAATGTATATATGCTTTTAAAAACCTCCTTTTTGTGTGGAATTAGTGCAGGAATGTCATTAAGTATGTATTCGGCATAAGTTTCTGAGAATAAAGTAAATCTATTGATACTTTAGCCCACTCTTGTACCTTGATTTAAAACATACAGATGAATTCAGCTAGGGCTGAAATCGTCTAGTACTTATGGTGATGCAAGGAGTATGCCGGAATCTCACTCTTTCCTTATGTCTATACTGTACCTAAATCCCAGGATAAGTGAGAAAAACCATCCACTCTGGTAAGGGCTAACCCAGTCCAGAGCAGACTGTCCTTAGACATGCTATGCAGTGACTGATCCCATCCCTTGGTCTTCTCCAAGTTCCCTTTGTTGTGGGACCGGAAACAAAAAAGTGATTTAAGTTTGACTGACTAGACTATCCCATACAGTTATATTTAAACTAACCTGTACAAAATCTTATTTAAGCAGTGTGAGAGAACCACTGTTTAAACAAATTATGTTATGCCATTTTATGAAGGTTAAAATAAGGTAGGAAGTGCCAGATCATCTCACTGATACTGAGCTGTGACTGCATTTTACCATGCACTATATGTTCACTTTTCTTATATTTTATATTGCAAGAGACTTTCATTTTGTAGGCATTGTCAGTGTAAATGTATTAATTCTAGTACTTAATCTGGTCAGAGTCAATATATTTTTTGTAGATATCCTGTGTTAGAATGTAATTTTTGTAATTATTTAGAGTGGAATAACTCATTGCAGGCAGTGTGTGCAAGTCATGTAGTTAATCTGGTTACATCTCTTGGTGTTGTCTATACAAATCACACATCACAAGATTTTAATTACGTTGTCACTCTGCATTGCATACAGTTTGTTAAAACCTCAAGGTTATTTAACTCTTAGTTAATTATGGCAAAAACCTGTGATGTTTAAGCCTGGACACAAGAAACCCCATCTCACCTCATGGGTTAAGAAATGTACCAATCTTCCTTCCTTCCTTCCTTCCTTCCTTCCTTCCTTCTTTCTTTCTTTCTTTCTTTCTTTCTTTCTTTCTTTCTTTCTTTCTTTCTG
>CM021698.1:96987086-96999962 GCA_011074415.1 Stictonetta naevosa
ATTTATTTTCCCTTTCTTAAATATGCTCTCACAGAGGCTCAAACAACGTCACTTACTGGCTTGGCTCTGGTTAGCAGCAGGGCCCTTACCTAACATAAGGCAGCTACTAGATTCTTCTCACAGAAGCCACCCGTATGGGCCCCAGCTACCAAAACCTTGCCATGTAAACCCACTACAATGTCTTGTGGACATACATTTAAAACAAACAAACAAACAAAAAACAGCCCACTAATTTGTTTTATTTATTTTTTAATTTATTTTCAAGGTTAAGAACTCATCATTGGAACATCAAATTAGGTGAAAAATACTGTGTATTGATAAGATAAACTTGAGAACTATACAATTTTCATATTCTTCTATTCAACTGCACATGGAACACAGTTTTAAAAATGAACATATTTTTTGTAAGCAAGATATACTGAACACTGTAAATATATATGCCAGTTTTTCTGTTGCAAGCACAACCACTCAGTGCAATGGGTGTTGAACTTACAGCTTTCTTGCTTCTCTCTTAGATTGTTGTAAAATAAGATGTTGTTTGAAGATGGAAGTACTGGAGTTGGAATGGGTGCACCAGAACACAGTCCTCCCAATACCACATACACAAGCAGACATTGTAAGAAAAAAAAAAAAAAAAAAGAATTTTACAAAGCTTTCAGATTTAGACTTTTGAGTGTGTAGTTTCTGATTCATCTTCTGTGAAAAGAAGGCTTGAAGTCAGACTTAGATGCTGAGATGTACCTCACCTGATCATGATATCCTTGGAAACAATTCCTCTCTCATAAGATCTTACATCCACTTTTTTTTTTTTTTTTTTTTTTTTAAGTGATAAATATGGACAACTAAATAGTCTGATCTAAATGTTGACAAAATCAGTCTTCACTGTAGAATATATGTGAGCTAATGGTCCTTGACAGTATGAAGATAGGTGATGGTGACCAAAAGAAAAGAATTAGAAAAAAAAACCAATTAGATCAAGATTGTTTCAGATGATGTGGAAAAAAAAAATTCTGTCTCCCAATGATTTTCTGTGATAATCCAAATCTTCTACTGTCTGAAAACTGTTATTAAGAGTACTAAAAAAAGATGATCTGTAAGAATATTTTAATGTACTCTTTCTGTATAATTTCTTCTTTCGCATCCATGGGGAAAAAAGTTTACTTCGTTGTAAGAGTTTATACTATCAGTTTTGTTGCTTGTTGACTATATCATAGACATCAAGGGAATACTGTTAGCAAATAACAAAATTTAGCAATGGTAAACAGTTTCCAAAGTATATTTAAAATAGCTTTAAATATTACTTCTTCAACTTTATGATTACAACATGCATGAAATATCCCAAATTGGTCCAATTTTGATATTTCTCCTCTTCCTGGAATTTCTATATTGCCTTCAAGAAATGTACAAATTCTGGACTGGAAGATACAATTTATATTATTTTAAATTTGATGCTTTGTACCTGCAAATCCACTGTAGAGAATTCTTTACATTACTTCATTCAGAGAATACTAACACTGCACATTGATCTTTTGTAAAGACTACTATTAAGCAATATTTGTATAAATATATATTTCAATTGATTTTATGTATGATCTCCATTTCCCCTACATAAAAGCACTACAAGAAGACAAAACCATATATACCACACTAAGTTTTATGGTCACTTAGACTTCTGGACTTAATAATTTATTCCTATCTTCCAATATATTCCATTGGTTGGAAGGAAAAAAGACCAAAAAAAAACCCCCAAAACCAACCAACAAACAAACAAACAAACAAACAAAAAAAAACAATCTCCCCACCCACCACCACCCCAAGAAAAACGGGGCTTTTCATATTATGTTTTCTACTTTTTTTCTTTTTCCTTTTTTTTTTTTTTTTTCCTTTCATATTATTTTTATACTCTATTTAGTTTGGAAAAGGCTAGGAGACTAAGTTTCAAGGTTTCAATAGATTTTAATACAGTGTTCAGTTTTAGGCCCTTCACTTCAAGAAGAATGTTGAGGTGCTAGAGCAGGTCCCAAGAGGGACAATTCAGCTGGTGAAGGGTCTAGAGAACAAATCTTATGAAGGAACTGGGTTGTTTAGCCTAGAGAAAAGGAGGCACAGGGGAGACATTATCAGGCTCTACAATTACCTTAAGGGAGGCTATAGTGAGGTGAGGATCAGTCTGTTCTCCCAAGCACTAAGTGATAAGGGGAAATGGCCTTAAGCTGCAGCAGGGGAAGTTTAGGTTGTATATTAGGAAAAATTACTTCACTGAAAGGGTTGTTAAATATTAGAACAGGCTGCCCAGAGAAGTAGCCGAGTCACCATCCCTGGAGGTCTTCAGAAAATGTGTAGATGTAGAGCTTAGTGACAAGGTTTAATGGTTGACTTGACATTCTTAGATTAAAGATTGGACTTGTTTTTTTCCAATCTAAATGATTCTATAATGGAAACTTGTGCAGTGGTAATCAAGGTGAAATCTGCATTTTGTCAATGATCAAGCTTTCTGCTGCTGTGAATAGATTTTTCTAAGAGGTAGTATGCAGCTCTTGAGTACTTTGCCAATGAATTGCTTTATTATTGTTATTATTGTTGTTGTTGTTATTGTTGATACTGTTGTTCTTGTTGTTTTACTTTTTATTTGTTTGTTCTTTTAAAGAAACAAACAAACAAACAGAATACTTTCACAGAATCACAGAATTTCTAGGTTGGAAGAGACCTCAAGATCATCGAATCCAACCTCTGACCTAACACTAACAGTCCCCACTAAACCATATCCCTAAGCTCTACATCTAAACGTTTTTTAAAGACCTCCAGGGATGGTGACTCCACCACTTCCCTAGGCAGCCCGTTCCAATGTCTAACAACCCTTTCAGTAAAGAAGTTCTTCCTAAGATCCAACCTAAAACTCCCCTGGCGCAACTTAAGCCCATTCCCCCTCGTCCTGTCACCAGGCACGTGGGAGAACAGACCAACCCTCACCTCGCTACAGCCTCCTTTGAGGTACCTGTAGAGAGGTACTTTGTCATTTTTTTTTTTCTTTATTTGCTTGTTGTTTACAACATCAAAGACTGAGAAACTTGAAGAAGGATTTGGGTCTCTAACAGTGCAGTTAGACATAAGAACATATCAAATGTTGGCTTGGAAACACTATGACACTTGACCAGAAACTGACATTTTCTTGTTTTCTGAGATGAATTTGATTTCAGTGATTTCTCATTAATTTCTGTGGTTTTATCTTGTAATGCTTGCTCCTGCTCTTGGGATTTTTTTTTTTTTTTTTTTTTCTCAGTTATGTGAATCAAACATTTTTCAATGCTCTTTATTGAAGTAGAAATACTTCAGGAAATGCAAAGAATTCACCCTTTTTTAAACAGTTTTTAAACTGTATTTACTCATTCATTGCTTTTAGACTTTTAGGGAAGTTTGGTGGTGCATGCTTTTTGTATGTGATTAACCTGTACAACACTATTGGGATCAAAGATTTGTGAACCATCTCTCCCTCCCTCCCCTCCTATCTCTACCTTCCCATCTATATATTTGATGAAAGTTCAACATAAGCAACATTTTAACATTTCAGTTTTCACATGTAAAATTTCATTCAATGATCTTTTTAGATATTAATTTTTGAAGAACTCAAAATTCATATTAAATATGAACATGCTTTCCAGATGCTGCTGTTTTTATGCAGTTATGTCATAAAAATCTAGTAAATAATATTTTCGTAGAAATAGGTATGTTTAGTAATGTGTTATAGTGTTAGGAAGGAAAGAATTATCTAGGAAAGTACATGTCTTTGGTTCCAGTAAATATTGTAGTCTATAACTGAAAGCTCTATTTCCTTTGTGGGAATACAGGATTGGAAGTGATTTGTAGCATGTTTGTAGCTATTACAGGAAAGGTCTAATCATTTCCTAACTATAAACCTAATGTTGGCCAGATCACCTGTCAGAATAGGATGTACAGAGTAAAGTCCATATTAACAAAAGTCATTAATGTCAACAGATAGGATAAATTGAAAGGCAGTGCTGTATAACACTCTCCCAAGAGTCTTGCAGCAAATCAGTGATGAGAATAAAGCATGAGACAAAACTGGGCTTTTTTATCCAGGATCTCAGAAAATGCAAAAATACCCACAGGTTTCATTATTTTATTGTCTCTGAATCTTCTAATGACAAATGTCACTATCATGCTTGCAAAACAAAGATAATACCAATCAGTATATTGAGAAAAATCTAGTAGCCAGAGGTGTTGATTATGTTATTAAAACTGAAATATATGAGTTACTGTAGGTTGTTAAAAGACTGCAAGGCCTGCAAGGTCATTCTGCTTACTTTCTTGCTGTTTTATAGACCTAGAGGTTGTGCAGCTGCCAAGTCATTCTATTAATACCCATTTGACAAAAGCAACAGGAAATGCTGCCAGTACCGTTGCATTGGTGTAATGATGCAGGTCACATCATTTGCATAGTAAAGTCCTTGAGATGAATTAGTAAAAGGTATACTGATTACTCTTATATTCATCTCCTGGACTCTATTGTTTGATTAAACTGTATATGTGAACAAAAAAGAAATTGATAATGAGATGCTGTATCTACTGTATCCTGTGTTTAAGTAATGTCACACTGGGGACTCAAAAAATTGAAGAATTCACATTTGGAGCTACAGTTCCATCCTTGATTCAAACTAACAAGAGGTGTGGAGCCTCAGCTACAGCTACAATGTAGACCTGAAAGGAAATCTTTAGCTTTATATTGGGCGTGGTGGACCAAGGCTCGCGGAATGGGGGGTGCTGATGGGGGCATTAGTATGTTTATTAAATAAATTTCTTAGTTGAAAACAACAACAACAACAACAACAACAACAACACAACAACAGAGAAATAGATATGCAGTATCTAGAAACAGTTTTAAAGATGCAAACAGACATTAGGCTTGTAACTGAGAAGTACTGTAAGGTAAATTGTTTATTTGTTATGATAAATATACTAATCTGGCCCCAAAGATGCCAGTATAGTTAAGGATTTAATCTTTATGAGAATTGACTTCCACTCAATTCAGTTGATCATTTTCCTAACATAAGAGTTAATATCAAGTGACTGCAGAATCTTACTGTTAGAAGACTTCATCCTCAGGAGAAACAAGAAAAGTGATTTGGATCTATTTATTTATTTATTCTTTGGGCAGCCAGCACTCTTCTAGGAGACAGTTTTATTTGGAATTAAATCTAGATGTTATAAAACAGTATTAGAAAGGTTGAACTTTTATGAAATAGGTGTGAAAATTAACTCAGCCCCATTAACTTTAAATTAGCATTTGTTTCTTTGGTGAGAATATAAAAATTGTATGAGAATTCCCTGTTAGGCAATGGAGTAAGAGAGAGGTTACTAAATAATTTTGCATGAAAATTCTTCACACTTTTAGTAAATAAAATAAAGAAAAAATATATAAAGTTAAAATAAAATTACAAAAAAGTGAAGGTTGTTCTATTCCAATATCTACCTATTTACCTGTTTTCAGTTTTTTCTTTTATGTAAGCAGGTAGACAGGCTCACTTTGTTTTTTCCATCAATAAAATACTATTTCCTCAAAGAGCTGAAGGTTTTGTTTCTCTGCTTGCTTCTTAATTATTCTTTATTATTAAGGTATTTCACTTTTAATAATTTACTCTTTCTTGTAATTAGATTATCTCTTGGATTACACTGGAGTTTTCCTGTGAGGAATTATTTTTAATTTCTTTGTATAATTAACGATGTCTATGCTGTATCACAGAACTGCAGTCTTTACCAGAGGTATTTGAAGCCTGGGATGTTGCTATTCATATTCTGGTTTGGGACTTGGGTTCTAGTCATACAGAAATAAATGTTGGGGAATCTCCAGTTAATAATCAGGGAAGAAATAAAAGCTAACTCTTTACTATTCCTTGTTAGTGTCATGTCAAATGCTGCATATAACTGGCCTTCTCATTCTTCTAATGCTGGCTTGAGTTTCTAGTTTTAAGCTTTTGGGTTATTTGATTCATCAAGTTTTAAAACTTGATTCAGTAGACAAGCTGTCAACCTGACTTGTTTAAACAGATCTGTGGTTTCTTTGATGTGTTTTTATTTGGCAAAGATTAAAAAATCATATTTAAGTAGTTTAAATCCATTTTCTTTAGTGTTGCAGAATGGAAAATAAGAGTGCAATTTGTTTATATGTACTATGAGTGCTTGCACAAATCATAAATAAATGAATATATATATATATATATCAAATAAAGTATTTGCAAGTCTGATTTTTGCTTCACCTTTTCAATCCTGTCAGGATTCAAGAAAAGACAATAACATGAATGATTAGGGAATATGTTGTTGAAGGACAGCAACGCTGATTCTTCATTGAACTACAACCGTAGATAGAAAAGTACCATTCTCTGTTCTGTGTGCAATGTTTAAGTATTGGAACAATAAGACATGAGAAAGTTTTGGTCACATATTTGTGATTTTAATTTGCAGTTCCAATGCATTCATCTTATTAAACATATATTTAATATATATATTAAATACACCAAAGCTATATTCCTACACATTTTTTTATATAAAATATTTTTACTTTCGATTCTATTTACAAACAGAAAGGCAGTTAGCATGAATGCATTTTTTTTTTTAAGAAGTAAAGAAAGAAAGGCAAAGATTTCTCCCTGTAAATCTGTCAGAAGACTGAATTTTCAGCAAACATATGACAGTCATGACTCATACCTGAAAATAATAATAATAATAATAATAATAATAAATAATAATAATAATAATAATGAAATATAAAAACAAAATACTTTTATTGCTCATTTTTCTGTAAATTTAAAATAATTAGATCTGTATTGTTTAATTCCGGTAAATTTTTAGGACAATTTCAGTTGAGTGAAATTCAGTTGAGTTTGATGTTCATAGAATTCATTATCAGCATATATCTAAAATAAGGATTTTGAATGTAGTGTATTGACAAAGATTGTGATGTAACTATTTTTGTGATGATACTTTAAAATCCTTAATTTTAAATAGTTATAAAAGAGACATTACTTCAATCCAGTATTTGATTAATAAAATACTGCTGAAAGAACTAATGGTGAAATACAAAAATACTTCAGATGCCCCTACAAAATCCCAGAAAAATCCCAGATTTTGTTGTTTTTATTATTTAAAAATCCCAGTTTTTGATACTTAAAATCCCAGAAAGACAGATGTATTTATTTTTCTAGAATCGGAGTTACATCAGGTTAAATTAAACGTATTTTAGAAATATTATTGAGAATCTAAATTTTAATTACCAGAATTGTTAATCTCATTTTACAAGTTCACATCTTTCATAGGCATGTGAAACTTGTCCAGACCAATTTACATTAATATGGTTAATGACATCAAAAACATTTTCTTGTTGAGCTAATAGAATATAGTCAGGAAAACTAGAAAACCTGCAAATCTGTATTAGTTTTCTAATGAATCTATAGATGTTTATTTGCTATCAACACTGATCTTGAAAATCATTTTATTTTATTATTTTTTTTCCTCCCAGATATGCAACATTAATGCTGTTAGATATGAGATGAATGACTGACAAAAAAACAAAACAAAACAAAAAAAAACAACTAGTTATAGAAAGTCTCACTGAGTTGATTTATCTATTCTGAGTAATAATTAAACATGATTATTCACAGTAAAATGAAAAATAAAACAAATAAAAAAAGTGAAATACTAGTTTCATCTATGAATACGGCTAAGTGCTATTTTATTTATTTATTTATTTATTTATTTTTTTGAGCATGGAAGACCACAATTTTCTTTATTCAAACATTTATGTGTTGCATCATTTATGACACAATTATACAAAAGTATATGCAAAAAGTAAATATGAAGGAAATGAGAAAAAGGAAAGGCCTGTTTTATTTATAACTTTTGAGACATTTAGATACTAACACTTCTCATGTCTTTAGATTGTTTTTGTAATTACATATTTGATTTTTAGGGCAGAGTCTTAATTTCCCACACTATTTTTTACCTGCATCTACTTTTATATAGCTTTTGACATCTGTGTCTAGTCATATTAGTCATTTCCCAGAGAAAGTGAAAGTTTTTGTTTGTTTGTTGTTTGTTTGTGAAAAAAAACAACCAAACAAAAAACTATGTTAAGTTTTACCTATTAAGTTTTTTGTGTGTATTTCCTTTTTTTTTTTTTTTTTTTTTTTTTTTTGTTTTTGCTTAAAAAGAACACTTAAAAAATGCAAAACCCGTAACTTACTCACTTACTCTTTTAAATTTTATGGTGTTACTATCTTTATTTTAGACAGTAATTTGATTTTATTCTCATGTCCAAGGTTGTATCAACAGCAAAATCACCATTTTTTCTGTAATGAAATGTGGTTAATGTGTTAAATCCTTTACATGTTATTTTGCTAAATGCAAAGTAGGTTCAAGTACTTGACTAACTGCACAGACAAGGGCTACATGTGATACACGGTAAGGAGAGGATTAGCTGTTTCTTAGATATTTCTGAAATCAGGGAGAACAATGAGAACAATTGCAACACCTCTGGCTGCAGAATCACAACACCTGGAAGTTCTTGCACACTGGAGGAAAAGTACCACCATTTGCTCGTCTTGTGTTTTCATTCTTCCTTGCCACAGACCTCTTCTGGAGGTGATATACTAGGTTAGATGCATCATTGTCTGAGCCAGTAACCTTGTTCTGTGTGTTCTTGCACAGTATAAGTAACATTTGAGAATGAAACATTTGCATGTTTGATGTAATTAATGAATATAGAGTAAAAATATATGGATTAGAAAGGAAATCTTAATTCTAGTGCTTTAAGGCCTCAAAAATGTTATCTTGGGAGAATTTCTGTATAATGATACACAATATTTTAAACAATTGACTGAATACATTATATATATATCTACATATATATTGCTTTAATCAGTGGACCCAATTAATCTCAGCCTGGTCTGTATGTGAACATATGTGTCTAGAATATTTACAGAGATGGATCCTCAGGTTTTTGATATTGGGAGCACTAGGAGAAAATCCCACCTCAGCTAACAGCTGTGAACAATCTAGTTTTTCTGTTAGAAACAAGGTCATAGTATGGATAAATAACAGGGAAAGGGTCTCAGCAATGCATCAGAAGCATTTGATAAACTTTTTAAAGTTGTGTCTTGCTAAAATGGTTTATTTATCAGTTATTGTTTGCATCAAATGCAGCACCTCTCTTAAAATCTGTGCTACTGCTCTTTCTTTATCTGTATTTCCCACTAGCTGCAGGCCTAAGGGTTATTAAAAGTCTGTGGCTCATGCAGAAGAGCCATCTGGCTCTCATTTGTTTCTTCTTTGTAAAACATAGCCTAATTGTATTGATTAGCTCCTGCAGAAGACTGCCTATTTCACACTTTTATGAAAAGCTGTTTCATACCAACCCCTTGAGCAGGGGGCTGGACAAGACAGCCTCCAAGGTCCCTTCAAACCTCAGTCATTCTCTGACTCCGTAAAAGAAAAAGAAAGAAAATGTGGTATGCAAGGATTTTTCTATCGTGCCAATGAATATGCAATCACACATATGACCTCAATCTGCATTGAGTAGTCACTGTAAATCCCAAAGGCAAGTTCAAGTCTTTTGATCTGCAATGATACTGTTTGTTCCAGCCTAAAGCATTGTGGCTTAGGTGCAGCTTCCCAGGAAAAGTGTTTTTGTGCAACCCAGGATGAATCGTGACACTCTATTTTTTATTTTTTATTTTTTTTTTAATACTCTAAGCATATTAAACCCAATGGGGCTGATCAAAGAACATTAATTAGAGTTTGCACCTTTTGTGGCATAGCACACCTTTCCTGTATACATTAATGACAAGGTCACAAGGAATATGAACCAATGGACAAAGGCTAATAATATTAATTTCTGAAGGAAGTAAGCACATATTTCTGAGAATTAATGGCCAGAAACACTGATTCTTAACAGACAAAAGGTGTTAGTGAGGATAGAAAACAGGAACTAGAAATACGATACCTTTTTTTTTTTTTTTTTGTGAAAAACCATAATGTGATACTCTCTATATACACTTCTTGATGAGAATCTACACAATATTGAATACAGATGAAAATCTTAATAAGTGGAAGAAGAAAACTAATTATTCTTACTTCTGCCTCTCAACCTGAACATCTTTTCTTCTGAATGTGATTTTGTTTTGGATTTTTTTAAGCTCATATCCCTTCCCAGATTTTAGATATATCCTTTCACTTGTCTCATTGCTTCCAGAAAATGAGCAAAGAGATTTTTTCCCTTATTAGATGCTTTCATTTCTCTGTGCTGACGGTAGACAGCTTTAACCTCAAACGTGCCTTCCTTTTCCTGCATTGGTGCATCCCCACTTTTTCTCATTATTTCTTCTATAGTTCTGAAATCTCTCCTTACAAAACATATGACTAATCTATCTTGCAACAGGTACAGCAACATTTTCCTTTTCAGTCTGACTTCCAGTAGCTTAAAGCATATTTCTTGTTCCTATACACAACACAAACAAACTAGGAAATATATATATATATATATGTAAAATACAGTTAATGCATCTATAATGTATTAACACAAAGCGTGCCCATTGCTCAGCTGTGTTGAACAGAACAAGGAGCAAAGATTGTTTTTCTACTTATCAATTTTCTAGTAAAGCCTACGGCTTTCATGGTTCCCAAGTTAATATCAGAGATTCATGTGTTTCAACTTTCAAACTTTAGTAATCTGACTCTTTAAAGTAAGTTATCCAGTTGACTTTCAGCTGCTCCCAAGAAATTCTGTTTGACTAATCATATCTTTCAGAAAAAGAGCTAGTCTTCATTTGAAAACCTCAGGAAATCTAGCATCCACCAGTTCTTCTTGGTATTTTATTTGAGTAGATTTTTAGAACATATTTTACCTGTGTCTGCTCATCAAATGGAAAACAGACATGAGTGTATCCTAGTGAAATAGCTGATTAACAAAGAAGTAACACAAGAGTGCTTTTCTTTTCAGCAGATATGCTTTTTTTTTTTTTTTTCTATATCACAATTTTCAGTTCAAATGGTTACCTGCTTTTGTTGTTCTACACAAATGGAGATTAATGGGGCAGATCTCAGTGACACACAAATGCACAATAGTACCACATAGCTCTGACAGTGAGAGAATATACACAAGCCAAGCAACCTAAATTCTCCACAGACCTAACTAATCTGGACATGTGCCCAATAATGCTTGCCCACTTCACTGCATTCCACTATGTAATGTATCCTTATATTTGAAAAATCTCTTAATTTCTGGCTGCAAATGGACTCATACCCTTAATTGCAAATATATTTATATAGATTTTATATTTTGTTAAAAGAAAAAAAAAGATAAGATCAATATATTGATTTTTTGTTGTTGTTTCTAACAGTTAAACTGTGTTTCCAGCTCTGAGATTTTTTTTAATTATTGCTATTATTATTTTATTTTAATGATTTATTTTAATTTATTTTATTTTATTTTTTGTGACTATAAAGAGTTCCTTATTTTCACTGTTGTTTTAGGTATGGGGAAAGCCTGATGGAATATAGCTTTTCCAGACTGATCCAAGTAAGGATGAAGTTGGAAGTATCATTATTTCACTGCTCATACCAAACAATCTCAATTTTAATGCACACAGATGCAAGGTTCCCAGGCAATCCATTTGCAGTCAACAGTACCAGATTTCATTGGCACCACATGTTCTTCCATGATCTGTTATAGTGCTTTCTCCCTCTGCAATCCTATGGCCCATTCTGAAAAGGAATACTTAGTGAGATTTTTCCCATCTGTGGATACCTCTACATTGTTACTCATTTAAAATGTTTTCCCTGCCATATCACACCTGCCATATCACATGCTCTGTTGACTTATGTTATGCTAATTGACTTTTTCTCATCTTTTTCAGCAGGTATACCTTCAAATTATTGGAGTAGTTTGAATGCTCAGTAGCATTTGAAATATTAGTTCAGCATTAATTTATTATTATTATTATTTTCATACCAATATGAGTGAAGTGGAAATCTGATTAATGAAAAGAAGAGTCTGGGTACATAGAAAATGTCTTCCTCCAGAATTTTAGGCTTGTCACTTAAATTAATCAAGACCTGTTATTTCTGTTCAAAAGAGGGAATTATTGTCCCCAGTTCATGGGGGGACATGATTTGAAAATTGCATTGATATCCTTGAATGGAAAATAACACTAATGCATAAACTACTTGTTTAACTATCTTTTCAAAGTAAATATATGTTTACTTGATGTTCCAGAGTACTACTGTATGAATGTGCACTTGATCCCTGCACTATAGGATGTTGAAAATGAATCAAAGTACCTGCCAAAGATATAAGGTTCCCTGAAGATGCAGACACATAAACCTTGGGAAAAAAAAAAAAAAAAAAAAAAAAAGTGAGTTTGGGATGTTGTTAGGGCAACGTTCTGATCTAAATAAGGATTTGATTTAAATCTACTGATTTCACTTCCTAGACAATTGCCTGCCCTTACTGCCCTTTTTTTTTTTTTAATATATATATATATTTTTTTTTTTTGAAAGAAAAAATGCAGAACACCTTGGAAAATGACAGGAAAAATATAAGTTCTTCATAATCTACAACATTTACAAAAAAAAGGGGAAAAAAAAAAAGAACAATCTCATTAAGGAAAGGAAGGAAAGGAAAGGAAGTATGCAAAACACCATGGGTGGAAATTAAATATAAAAAGAGTATTTCCCCAGCATTTAAAATATTTTATAAAGAAATAAAATTTGTATTCTGGCACGTAAAGCTATATCATCAGAGCAAAACTACACACTGCATTAAAGTTTATTAAAAAAATCAAAGGGGAAGGGGAAGGGGAAGGGGAA
>CM021698.1:97000062-97023847 GCA_011074415.1 Stictonetta naevosa
AAGGAAAGGAAAGGAAAGGAAAGGAAAGGAAAGGAAAGGAAAGGAAAGGAAAGGAAAGGAAAGTTTGAAAGTATGATAAGCAAAGCTCAGGATCACATAATCTTCTTTCTGCAAAATATTCTGCTCATGGAGCCTGGATCATAACAAATAATTTCCTGGAGCTTCTGTGCATTATAAGTGTGCAGTGAGAAGGTCATTAAATGGCACCTCTTCTTCAAAGATATTGAGTGATTTGCCTACTTGCTTATTTTTTTCCATTACTACTTGAGATCAAGTTACAGATCTCAATAGAATTGACTTCAATTGCTCACGAGAGGGGACAACAAATGAACCTTAAAACTTACACTGGGTCACTTAAACTAGGACAAGTACTGGGAGTCCTGGTTAATGTAGACTGATCTTTTGTGCCCTTGATGCAAACACTGTCTTACTACCAAAACTACTTTGATGTAAGTGAGGACTTGGGTCTTTCTGTTTAAATCTCTCTGTTTGTCATTGTTTCAGTGTATATCACTCAATATTTTTTCAATAAATTTATCTTTGAATTTGAAGTGAGTTTTTTGTGTAATTACCTTTGTGTTTGTATAGAACTGAGCATGGCTAGAGCCCAATTCTCAGAAAGATATGGCAGTTAATAAAATATAACTAATAAATGTATATCAGAAAGATCATAGTGCTAAGTTCAAACCAAAAAAGGGCTCCTCTTTCCTATAAATAGTTTTCCATTTCCTGTTTGTTCAGAGGAGATACTAAGCTTATACTTTCGTCTGGCTGAAGGATTCAAACTGATTTAGAAGAGATTTGTTTTAAAGCAACCAGACAGTGTCTATATTATGAGTTCTGTATTTTTTTTTTCCAGTTCCTATCCTGCACAGCACATACTCATCAATCATATTGGGAAGCTGACTTATATTCTCCACACTTCACCACTAACTGGATTACAGAGCTGAAAATCTTACTCAAAGTTTAAAATGTGATAAAAGTAATCAAATTGTTCTAGTCAAATTCTAACTGTGGTGAATAGATGGCACTAATTACCTTTTCTTATTATGCTACAAATGTAGTTTACGCCATCTTTATTCATGAAGTAGTATCATATAGCCCACCAAGGGGACTGCAGCAGTATGTAATATTGGCATATTTGTTTTCTTGTTCTTATTTTTTCTCTTCATCAGTATTCTGGAGGTGTGGTTTTAGACTGCAATGTATTGCTATTCAGGGCTTTCTCATGTCTTGGTGTAATTACTGCACCCTGCAGATTTCTGAAGTTGATCTTATAGAAATGAACTCCAGTAATAAAAATGAGTGGCAAACTTACTAGGGGTGATTAGTTGTCTGTTTTTTTTTGTTTGTTTGTTTTTGTTTTGTTTTGTTTAACTACCATTTTTAGAGATGTGCAAGTGTACTCCAGCAACAGTCATAACATGGATGCAATTGATCTGAATTTGGGCTAAGGCTCTTGCAGTCACTGTGAAACGATGCTAACCATAACAAGGTTAAGTTTGTTTTAGGTAGGTGTTATCAAGCTTTTAACAATAAAATCCACTAGTCCACAGCTTTCATTGGCTCAGGTGTCATTTTGTGAAGAAATCCTCTCAACGTTTTTTTTCTTTTTTTTTGCTTGTTTGTTTTTCCACTTAGTCTATGGCTGAAATGTTAAATAGTTTTGGACTAAAAACTGATAAGGAAACAAACAAACAAAAACATTTTGATTATTTCCTTTCTTCTTCCTTTTGGAAAACCTAGATGAGCTTTCAGATAACAATGTCTTAAAAAATAGTGGTCTTTCTGCAACTAAAGTATTTATTAAAGAAATCTAACAAAAGATGAGTCTTCTATGCAGTTTCAGTATCAGCTTTGTTTCCAGACATCTAATATTCATGTACCATTCAGAGTGCCTATATTTTGAATGTAATATTGCAATTGCTCTTCTAAGATATTTAGGGAGAAAATGGGAGAGAATGACAGACAAGATTGTCTCACCTCTTCTCTTTGCAAAAAGTAGACAGAATTCCTGTTTATTGGTCTGTAAGTGTGTTGCTGTTACAGTTAGGATAGTCCCTCAGGTAAAAATGTTAGGAAACACAACTTCATGTAAAAGAGGTTTCTTCTAAGCATGCTTTCCTTATAATTTCAGTAGTACCGAGGCACAAAGGATGAATGATTCAGAGAATTTGCACTATCACATTTCTCCCATGCTCATAAGGAAAGCAGACAGATTTACCAGGGACATCTGGACTCAATTTTCATGTAATAGGTGACTACTCAGAAGAGGATAATGATTCCGAACCCTTCTTCTTTTATCTTTAAAAATACAAACTACTGTAGTCCAGTATTGTATGTATAAATCCAGAAATTCCTATACTGGAGGCTTCCATTGGCTGCCATCAGCTACTTTCAAGGTGACTGTTCATCTTGTGTTTTACGTGACTGTCACTTGTTCTTGTTCTGCTCAACAAACAAGGGAAAAAGAAACAAATTCAGCTTTCAGATGAATTCACACCTTCTCATACTCATTAGCAAATGAGTTGGGAAATATATCTTTAAAAATAACTAACCTCAGCATTCAAAAAGAAAAGCAAAAGCTTGTCTAATACTATATGATTTGTGACAGTTTCTGAGTGATATCATCCAAGCTGTTTTTTGTATATTAACAAATATTCTAAGAAAATGACATTCATTTAATAAAATATACGTGAAAGTCTATTCTTATCAGAATCCCGATTACCTGTTTATAACATATGGGCTTTAGGTCCAGTTAGTACCATGGCAGGGACAAAGCACAGATCTTGCCAATTTGTCTGGAAATTTCTCTTAAGACTTGGTTGCTTACATGTGGAAAAGTCCAGACATTAGCAGACTTTGCTGCAGTATTGTGTATTTTCAACTTCTCAGACCCTGGTGACAAAGCTAACAAGAGAGAGGGAAAAATAAATAATTAATTTTTAAAATATATATATTGAGGTGGGGAGTGAGGAGTGGAGAGGTTCATATCAACCTGGAGAAGATGTGGATGAGATTTTTAGTGAAAAGCTGTGATGGAAAACCCTTTCAGAAATTCTAAGGTCTCAGTTCCTTCTGATACTCCGTATAAGAGAAAATCTACCAATTATTAATATTGATGTATTGGTTAGAAAGAGGAACATATGTCTGACAGTGATAGAAAATTTCATCAAGGAGAGAAGGCAGTGCCATTGAAGAAAAGACTTTGCAATGACATGATGAATGGACATTCAAGTTGGCCTAGAATGGTAAAGATAGCGTTAACTGACATCAAAGTTACAGTTGTACATGCAGAAGTTGTTTTTAGTTGCTTAAAAAATCTTTACAATTTAGGCCTGCATAAAAACAGAATATTATTTGAAATAATTTTAGTATAGCTTCTCAGCATGAAGAGCTTCTTGAAATTGCTGTTATTGCTAATGTTTGAGAAAATATTAAAAATGACAGAGAAGGAGCCACAGAAACAACAAATGTCTCTCACAGTATTAGCCATAGTACTTCAAAGATATTGTCTGACAGTGCAAAACAGTGTTATCTTCTAAGACTGAGTAATCATTAAGTATATGGATCCTCAGTTGAAACAAACAAACAAACAAACAAACAAACAAACAAACCAAAAAGACCACCACCACCACCAAAACCCGACAAACCCATAACTTTTGATATTGCCCAAAATATGTTTGTTTTTCTTGAGGAAGTGATTTAAGATGTAGTTAAAATGTCATATACTTTTCTGTGGTTTGCTGCCTCCTCTATCAACAAATCTAACAATTATTGACTGCTATGCAACAGTAGTAGTCAGCTGAATCTTTACCTTTAAGACAAGAACAATTCTGCATTAAGATTATACGTATTTATATGCAATATTAAAATATATCCTACAATAAAATCTTTTGTAATGTGGTAATGTATCATCCTTTGAACCTGATGGTATAAATCTTAATTTTGGGGAAATATCCCTGAATCTACAAACCATCAGGGAAAAGGAATATTCTCTATATTTTAGTTAATTTTTCAGCTCATATGTTAGATAATATAAAACAGTAAGTAAAATAAAATAAATAAAATAAAATAAAATAAAAATGCCACTCGATCTTGAAGTTTTGGTAGTGAAAGGTTTCTATAATTTTTCTCATCCCCATAAGAATTTCAGTGTTACAGGGTGTATTTCATTTTTAAAAATAAAATACATAGCAATACCGAGGATGACTGGATGCTAATCTTTATGTTACACAGTTTGAAAGAACTTGAAGTATTTTTCATTCTTTAAAAGTGTTTTTCTTTGTTAGTTACTTTGTTTTGGGGAAGCTGTCTTAAAATCAGAAATATCTGGTCTTGTATTTGCTGAATTTTAGAACATAATGCATTTGTTGAAAGAGAAATTGCAACAAACAATGGATGTCATTAGTTGATCAGAAAGAACACCAAGACAAAAAATATGGACAGTTGTCACTCAATAAATTCCACTTTTTTCTTTTGTTTTTGTAAACAACAGATTCCACTTTTAAATAAATAAATAAATAAATAATTCTTTGAGGATATCTATCTGTTTTGTGCCTCTTTCTTTTTAGTGCCTATTTCCATAAGATTTTTTTTTTTTTTAAATGTCATTAGTGACTGAAAAATATAACATCCATGTCAAAATTGGAATTTCACAGTTGACTTGAGCTTTTAGGAAGTCTGTGTTCACAGCTTTAATTCTGATTGCTTCTCCCATTATATATATATATATATATAAATACAGTGTTGCTTTGTTTTGTTTTATTTTGTTTTCCTCTCAGTTATGGCTGTGTTACATTTTCTTGTATATCTTCTCTCTCCTGTGAAGTATTTGTGGTCCTGATTGAACTACTGGCCTAAAGGGCTGAGCCTTCTTTGCCTTTGTTCTGTATAACATGTTTATATGAAGACCTTTTCAAACCAGAACAGAAATAGAATGATTTTGAGGGACATTGCTCACTTAAAAAACATCTCAACACGGTAGATAAATCTTTTATATGATCCTTCCAGGCAGAGAAAACAATGGTAGGGAGGTTCAGTTCATGTGACCCTTTGGGACTTTGAGCCTTTAAAAAGAAATGTGACTTCACCAATGGCAATATTTGTCAGGTCATTTTGGATTTCTCTCCTAAGGTAAATCAGAGAATGCAGTAAAGATCCTCCAGAGCTGAGGTAAGCCTGCAGAAAAACTTAGCATATGTTTCTTTATGTGACAGTGCTTGACAGACCTTGTTACCTACAAGGTGCCTCTTCCCTTGTCTCTTTTGTTCAGCTGTATATTTGAACCAATATATAGAAAAAAATATCCAACAGTTACAATACAAATGATACCTCCACTTTTGGGATGTTTGCGGGCACCCTTTGTTTTGCCCTTCTGCTCAACCTGCAAAGACCTCTCAATAATTTCCTTACCTCTATTGGTGAGAGTAAAGCTTTTCCTACTCAGTGTTGCTTCTATTAACCTCAAAGAAGTTAAAGATCACCATTTGATTTTTAGGTCCAGTATGCAACATAATTTTTGTCATCTTTTTATAACATTCACTAGTCATTAAGTAGATGACCTAAAGGCTGAGATATGTAAATTAGCTAATTATCTGAGTGCTGACATAAAATTTAGTATTAACTCTTTTCTTCTCTGTGGAAGTTGTCAGACATTGCTAGCTCCAGAACTTCAGCATCTTCAGTTCAGTCATATTTCTGTGATAATATACAGTATAGATCCTTTATGCTTCTGTATGTCCTTTGCAGCTTTCTCATCTAGATCTTTTGAAGTGCTGCCATTGATATTAGCAGTACATTATTTAATGCCCTCTAGTAGTACTTCTATCATTTATTATGGTGGTACTTAACTGTGCTATACAGAGACCTTAGCAATAAGACATCCATAACGCACAGGGGTTTTCAGAGGATGCAAACACTACAGAGCATCCTGTGCGATCATTGCCATTTACTACACTGACTGCAACAGAGCAGCTACAGCAGCCTATTTGTGCCTAGGTATGTGTCTGGAAACTTCCCAACCACAAAATCACTGTTTTGTCTCCATATTCCTGAAGCTTCTTACCTCATGCTTTTCCAGGATGGTGTCTCCTCATCTTCCAGCCAGACCTATCTGCTTGCCCGTGAAGTATGGACAATGTGTCATATCTTCTGGCAGGTGCTCTCCACCTCACCACTCTTGCCCCCATGGTTTATCTTGAACAGTTTGCCACAAATTTCAAATTATGCACATGCTCTCTTCGGGAGATTCTGACACTAAAAATGAGTAGTCAAAGGATTGGATTTCTTTTTTTATTAAGACATGAATTAAAGTTTAAACAGGGCCAAGAGGGGATATCCTGATGAGAAAAAAATGTCCTTTGCAATTTAAATAATGTATCAATGAATTAAAAACATGAAAATGATAGTAAAGTGTGTATTTCAACAGCTGAAGTTGAGAAAAGGATTACAATTCTGTAGTGATTCATTTAAGGGTGTAATGAAATACACTGGTTTACTTCAGCTGATGAATATTTGCTAGAAGAAATAATAGGTTGAATATTTGAATAACTTTTAAAAATGTAATAAATTTTCTCTGACTATAAAAATAATATTTTCAACTCTTTTTTTCAGACTTAAAAGTAAAGTATTAATGAACTATAAATGTGTCAAGTAATTAAACATATATTTTTTCTAAATAATTTCTGTAAGGAAGCACCTTTTTCACTATAACTGTTGACCTGTTTTTCACATTGTTCTAAAACAATATTAACATATGTAGTTTTTAGATTATTACTGTAACAGTACTATTTAATTTACAAATACTTGTCTAATTTGTATTTTTTCCTTTAATGTCTGTAGTGTCTGCTATGCAACATTCTTTCATCTTCTCTTATAGCTTCTTTGTACAGAAATCTAATCATAGACTGACAGCATAATTGCTAAGTAAATTTATGATCTACATTTTACAACTTTATTAGCTTTTTAATCTCACTAGTAAATTTTGACTTTTTCAGTAAATTTAACCTAGTCAACATCATCCTTCCAGAGCATAATTACTATATGCTAGATAAAACACTATGCATAGATATTAAACAGCTAAGCTACGCTATATGTGCAGATGAGTAAGTGCAGCTAAGAAAAATAACACAAGGCCTTCACATAGCAAAACCAGGTAGAAGAATAGAAATAAAGACTACCGTTTCAAGATTAGGATTTCAGAGTAACATGGCAAAATGATACTTCACCTTCATACTTTCTGTAACTGAAGTTTTCACAATAAAAATTAAAAAACTGAAGTATAAATGAATGTAAGTGGTAACGTGGTATTTTCTTACATCTGTAGATTAATGGAAACTTAATTTAATGAATCACTATTCATTTCAGATGTTCAGTCTGCTCATGTAAAAAGTCACATAAACAGTAATTTAGGACAGATTTGTATGTATATTTGAGGAATCATAGAATGGTTTGGGTTGGAAGTGAACTTAAAGACCACTTAATTCCGGTTAGGAGGAACTGTCAAACTATTCTCATAGGCAGACCCCAAAGTACATGTATATCTCAGTGATGCACTTGACTAATCCCTTTGTTTCAGGTTGCAATACCATTAGAAACAATCACAGGCATGCAGTCATGTATAGCAATAAATCAAAGAGATCAAAAGATTTTCAATGAGGAATTCCAAAAGAAATCAAATATGATAGTGCTGGACAATTAGCTGTAACTTTTAGACAAGTTTACTATGGTTGGTACAGTATGCAAGCTGTTCCAAAAATCTGTTGTGAGTCCCTTATAAAGGCTGTAAAATAAACTAAACTGCAGCAAGATTACAGGGATGAGATTTTCCTGAATTAACTACTATTTGAAAGAGGAAAACAAAAGACTGATGTTAATAAAAATCACAGTCAGAGAATTGTGAAGCCCCTGGTGTTCCACATCTTGTCCACTGTGTGAATTTCCACCATAAAGTTACTGTAAAGGGTAAATTTATTAAAAAAAAAAAAAAGAGAATGGGTTATACAATGAGAGATTTTGCAAGCAAGTTTATTCAAATTTGGAAAATAGATGACTAAGGACAGTATAACTGAAATATATAAAGTCATGAATGGCAGGGAGAAAGTGATTTACAAGCTTTTATTCACTATTCATAACACAAAAGCTAGAGAGCGCCCTGGTAAATTATAACCCAGAACTGTAAATTGCCTTTCATATAATAAATAATTAAATTGTGTAACTCATTGCTGTGGGATGTGTTGGATGCCAAAATATAAATCAGTTCAAAAAGCAATTAGTTGAACTAATGGAAAAAAGTCCCATTAAGGGCTATTAAATACAAAAATGTGGACACAACCTTAAAACCTCATATTTCCAAAAGGAATCTTCACCATGAGAAATGTATTAGTATGTTATTTCTTTCCCTATACTCCGCAAAAACCTAGTCCAGATCAGTTGTAGGAGATGAGATTCTGAGCACTACAGAACTTCTTTCTGACCTAGCATGGATATTTTTGTCATATTTCATCCTGATTACCCCTAAGGAGTATTCAGTGCTGTGAATGCAAAACCAGGTAAACACAAAGAAGTCCCATCAGAAGACCAGAAGATACCTTGTAATCATTGCATGGGAAAAAATAATAGAAAAACTTTTCAGGCAGTACAAGGAAAAGATATAGTAAACCCACCTATGTCCCTTCCCTGTGCAAAATATAATTAGCCTGAACCTTAGATTAAATATCAAATTCTATAAAATTCAATTAAATTTTGCAATAAAGTTTAAGCACAAAGAAATCAATTAGTCATCATAATCTTTTTTTTTTCTCTCTCTCTTTTTTTTTTTTTTTTTTTTAATGGTGGCACATTTCTACACTTCTCATTCCACCTGGGAAATCAAACATTATGGAAATACTCCAAGGAAGGTTACCGCCCTATATTTTGTATGATGTTTCTCTACCCAGATGTGACATCTGACCAATTACAGTGATTCTAATTAGGGGCAAATACATATTTCCTTTCCTTCTAGGTAGGAGTGGTGTTTCTTTTTTTTTTTTTTTTTTGTGTGTGTGTGTGTGAAGCACTTTCGTTCTCTATGTTATTATATTTCCATTTAAAAGAAATGTCTTTGAATAATGTCCTTGTAATCAGGTGCTTTTAAGGGCTACAACTAACACTGAAAAAGTGAAGCTTTGGAGTAGTTTTCTCGTTATATTTTCTTTCCCTTTTCAACACTGTGTAGAAAGAAACCCTTCTTTTTCAGTCATTTCTTTAATGACCTTTGTCACTCAGTGATTGAACTGAGCTGAAGACTTTCTGTGAGGGTTTCTGCCATTCTTGCACAGAAGTCTCTGATGTAACACTAAGGAGAAGCTTTAATTGATATGCTTAAAATAATTAGAAAGCAACAGAGCTCAGTAGGGCTGTTTAGGACTAAAGGCTAACAAGGAACCAAATCCCCAGACAATGAAGTGATCATTAGGAAAACTCAGAGATAAAACATGACATTTTGGAGAGCTGGGATATGTGATTCAAAGTATTCTCAAGAAAAGTAGAAAAATAAAAAATAATTTTTTTAAAAAAAAAAAGCTTTTAGAAATGGTGCTGTGGAAATGGAGCAGGATTTTTGTCTCTGTGAGTGTATGGGTTCTCTGTTTCTTCTATTTAAAGTATAATATTTTAATATTGCTTATGGCTGTGACAGTCTTTATATAATTACTTGAGACACTTGTCAAACTCTTATATGCAATACTTATAGAACAATATATTGTTTTTCAAATCTATGTTCCCCCTTTTTTTTTTAATAACATAGATATGTATTTCTATTTATTCAGCATGACTAACAGTATAAATTACAACAGTAATTTATTCAGCTGATAGCATCGGAGTGGTAGGGGCAAGTTTTTTAACTCATTGCAATGGCTAATAACTCATTTAGGGTAAAGACCAGATGGAAGGTGCCAATGAGTTAATCATCTTCCTTAGAACATGAATATTACTACAGTGTCTCCACTTTATGTCACTCACCTTCTGAAAGAGTATCAGAATTTCTCCCCCTTCTATCTTCCAAACTATAACTAAGATGTTTTCTGCTGCAGAGTTTAGACTAAGTAGCATTCAATTTGCAAAGATATGCTTCCAAGTAGGGAACTCTAGAAATATGTAGATCTTAAACCAAGACCATATAAAGCTATAACTGAAAGTACAAAGTGGGAATAAATAAATAAATAAATAAAGCCTTTTTGGAAAGAAAGAAGTTACTCTTAGGATTTATTTGAAAAAATAAAATACAAATGTCCTTATGAAACATGGGAGTTCAGGCTGGACTGGAAACACTTTTCTTCATTTTAAGAGAGTAATTGAGAAAATAATTGTAAAGCAAAATCTCAAGTGAGATATGAAACACCTCTAAAACATCAAGGACATGAGTAGTATCTGATGTGGTTGCATTGTTTAGCCACTTTCCATCATTTATCAGCAGTCCTGGCTATCAGGGGAGGTCCCAGTCAACTGGAGGCTAGCAAACGTGACGCCCATCTACAAGAAGAGCCGGAAGGTTGACCCGGGAAACTAGAGGACTGTTAGTTTGACCTCAGTGCCAGAGAAGCTCATGGGGCAGATTATCTTGAGTGTTATCACATGGCACTTGCGGGGCAACCAGGTGATCAGGCCCAGTCAGCATGGGTTTATGAAGGGCAGGTCCTGCTTGACGAACCTCACCTCCTTCTATGACAAAGTGACACGCTTAGTGGACGAGGGAAAGGCTGTGGTTGTTTTATACCTTGACTTCAGTAAGGCTTTTGACACCATTTCCCATAGCATTCTCCTCAAGAAACTGGCTGCTCTTGGCTTGGACTGGTGTATGCTTTGTTGGGTTAGAAACTGGCTGGGTAGCCGGGCTCAAAGAGTTGTGGTGAATGGAGTTAAATCAAGTTGGAGGCCAGTCACTAGTGGAGGCCGGTCACTAGTGGAGTCCCCCAGGGCTCTGTACTGGGGCCAGTCCTCTTTAATATCTTTATCAATGATCTGGATGAGGGGATCAAGTGCACACTCAGTAAGTTTGCAGACGACACCAAGTTAGGTGCGTGTGTTGATCTGCTCGAGGGTAGGAAGGCTCTGCAGGAAGATCTGGATAGGCTGGACCGATGGGCCGAGGCCAACTGTATGAAGTTCAACAAGGCCAAGTGCCGGGTCCTGCACCTGGGGCACAACAACCCCAAGCAGTGCTACAGGCTGGGAGATGTGTGGTTAGAAAGCTGGCTGGCAGAGAAGGTCCTGGGAGTATTGGTTGGTAATCAGCTGAATATGAGCTAGCAGTGTGCTCAGGCGGCCAAGAAGGCCAACGGCATCCTGTCTTGTACAAGAAACAGTGTGGCCAGCAGGGCTAGGGAAGTGATTGTCCCCCTGTACTCGGCTCTGGTGAGGCCACACCTTGAGTATTGTGTTCAGTTTTGGGCCTCTCACTACAAGAAGGACATCAAGGTGCTTGAGTGAGTCCAGAGAAGGGCAACAAAACTGGTGAGGGGTCTGGAGAACAAGTCTTATGAGGAGTGGCTGGGGGAGCTGGGATTGTTCAGTCTGGAGAAGAGGAGGCTCAGGGGTGACCTTATCGCACTCTACAGGTACCTTAAAGGAAGCTGTAGAGAGGTTGTGGTTGGTTTATTCTCCCAGGTGCCTGGTGACAGGACGAGGGTGAATGGGCTAAAGTTGTGCCGGGGGCGGTTTAGGTTGGATTTTAGGAAGAATTTCTTTACTGAAAGTGTTGTTAGTCACTAGAATAGGCTGCCCAGGGAAGTGGTTGAGTCACCATCCCTGGACGTCTTTAAAAGACGTTTAGATGTAGAGCTTAGTGATATGGTTTAGTGCAGGACTTGTTAGGACTAGTGTTAGGTCAGAGGTTGGACTCGGTGATCTTAGAGACCTCTTCCAGCCTAGATGATTCTGTGATTCTGTCAACAAATGATGTCAAATAAAGGAAATCTCTTTCTACAAAAAGGAAGCAGACTAGTTAAAGGAGGCATTAGTTGCCCTATGGTCTTGATATGAAGTCTAACCATTTTCTTACCTGATAGCTTTCTAAATAAGCATAAAAAATCTAATGTGTATGTGTACGATGAGCACAATTCTGCATGAATATTCACATTTATCACTAGTTTGCAGATAGAAAGGAAGGAGGTAGTGATCAGAAGTATCTGTCTTATCTTCAGTTCTGATCAGTTTTCATTGTCAGCCAGGATGATGGAGTGGAAAACCTGATTAATAAAATGGTAGGATAGATTGTAAGGATGATGGGAGGACGGAACAGGTATTCACAAATATCTGAACAAATTGGAGGAATTCATCTTAAAAAATAGGATGAAACCCAATAGCATGAATATTTATACAGAGATAATGAGGTGCACAGATACAGACTTGCAAGGAACTGGTCATTTTGTAGAAAGGATTAAGGGATCATGGTGAACATAATAAAGAGTGTCATATAACTGCAAAGCACAGAGGCAATTCTTCAAGAGTGATGAAGTAATATTCCTTTCTTCCATTCCCATAAGACTTCAGAGCAATAATATATCCAGGTTTTGGCACCATACTTTTAGAAAAATATACTTCAACAGGATTTAATCCAGAATACAGTGAAAACAGTAAGTAGTAAAAGAAATGTCCTGTTAAGAAATGCTTAACATCCTAGGTGAAAAAGGAAAGTCCTAGGGTAAAGGGGGAGGAGGAAAAAATCCTCAAGAACTTCTAATGGTTTGCTGCAAAAAAGAAGAGAATTTATCAATATCCCATGCCCACAATTCTATAGGAATAGTGAATTTCTGGAATACAGAGGTGGGAAGATATATGCAATAGGGAATATACTTTGGGCAGGGGAGAAAAAACTGTATAAGGAATAATGCAGATAAAACAGATCCAGCTTTTGAACATGGATGCGAATATTGCAAGGTCTCCTTCAAAGCTGTATTTCTGTAATGCTATGATTTAGGCTGATGAATTTTGCTAGATAATTGCACTTATTCTATAGGTAGTTTCTGGGATACAGTATGTGTATGTTTTGAGGGAGTAAATGGGAGGATGGATTGTTTATATGAAAACAGAATTAGAGGATGGAACTTGAATAGTACGATGAAAAATACTGGCTGTCAGAGAGGCAGCAGCAGCAAAGGTTTCATGTACATTGAAAGATATGGTCACACCACACTGTTTTAGGAGGTCTTTGAAAAGAATAGAAGGGAAAAACAAAAGGTAAATATGTAAAATTAATATATTAACATCTGTGGGCTATATCGAGAGAGACAGATGTTACACGATTCTTTCTAGAATTGTGCTCTGAATTTCAGCATATCAGTCAATTTTTCTTAGCTATCTGTTAAGGATGCAGGTTGTAATAAACATGAGGTGCTATGAAAGACTTCTGTATAAATGGCCTAGGAAAGAAAACATGTTTTCTATGTTTCTTATTTTTTGGTTTATCTACTTACTGTTGAAAATATAACTCTATTAAATGCCTCATAAAAAAAAAAAAAAAAAAAAGACTTCTTTCTTTTTATCAGGAGTTAATAGTATCCTTCTATCTATGTATAAACTATTCTCATAAATATGTATGCTCTTCCTAGCACCCTAATTTAGTTGAATATGACAGTAGAAATCTGTTGGCATTGTTAATGACTCATTTTTTTTTAAGAGAGGAGATGTTTGAAGTTGACTTAAATATAATAATTTGACCATTAAATGGTATGGACAACACTGAGTATATTTCTGAGTGCCCTGAAGAGGCTCCCACTGTAATACTAATCACTTTTTTTTTTTTTTTTTCTCCAATTAACTTGTTCCTTGGAAGTACTTTTCATTTCCTTCCTTCCTTCTTTACAGTATATTTGATTTCTTGAATACTTTCTGTAATCTCTATAACAGAAGGATATTTTACCATAACTTTGACTTTATGAAGATGTGTGGTATTACCACCAATAAATGACAATATATGTTTAACTTACATTAAAATAGTTTTAAATAGCAGTTTGGGATTCTTAAAATTAGATCAGGATCCCATTTTTTCAGGAAAAAAATATCCTCTTTAGCCATCATATTTGAAGTTGTTTCCTTTTCTTTAACTACATTTCAATTCAATATTTAAATAAAACGGGATGAATCCAAGTCAGAATAAGACAACGACGTAATCTCTGAAAAGCTTACAATATAACCAGATAAAAGAAGAGTATTTTATGGTGAAATAGTCAGGGAAAAGACTTACATACAAAAGAGGTCTATGAGGTACATATCATTTAGGCAGAAATTAGAGCCCAGACATATTTCAAAAATAAGGACATCCAGCAGCTAACACTGATTATTATTTAACATATCTTCCTTTTTGCTGTCCAAATCAACCATGTAAAAATTATTCTAAAAATTCTGAAAATTGTTCTAAAATAAAGAAAAAAAAATGAAAACACTGTTTTTCAAGACATCTCTATATACGTTTCACCTGATTTGACTCATCACAGTGCATCTCTTTAAACCTGTCAACATTTTAAAAATATCTTTAAAAGATATCTGATAAGACATCTTGACATGGCTGGTATCAGGCAGTGCAGTAGCTCATGTCAGGTCAAGAGGTATAATGCATATATCAAGGAATGCAAAACATTCCCTACTTTATTTTTTATCTCTTTCTCTCTCTCTCATTTCAGAAACAAACAAACAAACAAGTGAAAGTGAAAGTGAAATCAAAGAGAAGTGTGAAGGGCAGGTATAACTCTTTTAAACTCTTTTTTTTTTTTTTTTTTTTTTTTTTGTGGTTGGTGATACCTAGACCATATGCTTGCTTTTACCAGTATACAGATGAAAATGTATCATTCCTCCGTTTAGACACTGCAATAAAATACAACACCAGGTAGAAAGTATGCAATGGCAAATGACATCTGGCACATTTTTGTTCTGCTACTATATCTGCTCTTCATTTTGCAGGTTTTCTTCTTTCATCTCTCCTCTTTTATTTTAAAATTAAAATAAAAAATAAAAAGAGAAAATATAATTCTGGAAATGTTTATTCTCTGAAAAAAGTAAGAAGCAGCCATCTGAGTAGAAGTTCAACTACATTAAAGATATTTGCATTTTACAAGTTCTCTGTTTCATGCCGTTAGCTTTCCTGCATGTCAGAAGAAACTTAATGGTTTTGGAACGTGTTAGGACAGTCTGTGCTATAAACAATCAGTGTTCTGGACAAGATAAAAAAAAAAAAAAAAGTTTAACTTAATGATGAAAAGAAGATGAAACCATGGTTATTGCTATAAGTGACAGATGGCTTTGAGCAAAGATAATTAAAAGGGAATAATTGAAACTGTGAATGTACAGGAAATACTTTGTAACTAACAGCTAAATATGAAATATAAGGGTGAGAGGGTAAATGTTTTCTCAGAATACAGTTCTTGAAGGTTGATATTAAATCAATTGGGACCAGGTATGTTACTTTCTAAAGGTAACTATTTCCACCTTGATTTAGCAAAACAAGCTGAGCACATATGTGAAAGCAAAGGCATAAGTCCAAACCTATTCAATAAAACATGCAAACATTCATTCTTTTACACATTTTCTCCATAAGGAATGCCTGTATTAAGTTGCAGCTGAACATTGATCCAGGCAACATTTTTTTATCAGAGAAAAGAGCTCCTCTAAGATAGAAAAGTTCTTTCTCAGAGGTCTGTGATATTCCTTTTAGACAATTGACCAAGCATGACATAAAATAGCTTTACACAAACAGGATAATAGCTTTTGTTGTTGTTGTTTGTTTGTTTATTTTTAGACATTGTAGTTTACATTTTAAACCAATGAAAGTCCCATTTAAAAGAACCATATAAGGTCTGAGGAAGAAATAGAGTTCAATAAGTTTCCACTAGTTTACTGAGTTCTCTGAGAAAATTGAAATGATTTTCATGACAGTTTCAAAAAGGAATTGATGAGAACATTTGATGCTATAAAGCATAATTAGTCCAATAAAATATATAATCTATTTTTTTTAATTTTTTACTGAACTAAAATGCTTATTACCATTTTTATTACAAATAACTGTTTATTGATTTTTCATAAAAACAGCTTACTGCAAATTCCTTACATGTTAATTTACTGTATCTAGAAGTTAAAGTTACCTCATTTGTACTTTCAATTTCATTTAACCACTTGTGCTTTGGAGAAAAAAGAACATGTAAACATAAGCAGTGGTCATTTAAGCAGTTCCTGCAAATAAATCACTCAAGATCACATGAATGGAAACTGTGATCAAAAATAAAGCAAGTACATTTTGATTAATACTTAACTGGACTTAATGTGCTCTAATCATGTAGTGAATGTACCTACTGATGTACTTTCCCATTGACTACATTCATACAGCATTAATTTGCAGCCGCAGACTATTATTTAATTTGATATAACATTCTGCATATATAAGAACATATTGCATAGGCCACAGTGCTTTATATATCATGTCACCATATATGAATAAGTCTCTATAGTTCTGAAAAACATAAATCAAAACAGAGAATCATAGTAACCAACCTAGTTTTCTGAGAAAAGTGATTGAGCTGTCTTAAGATTATCCTTCAAAATACTCTGGAAAAATGAGTAAATGAGTACAGTAGAATAACATTCACATCCCTCTTTGTTATGAAGGAATTTTGTCTATGTAAACTTCAGTTCTGACTATTGACAGATTGCTTTTGTAAGCAATATGGAAATGACAGAACATCTTAATTTGAAAATGTTAATAAAGAGAAAAATGTTTGAGAAGGAGAAAGCATTTTGATTAGATGTAAAAAATA
Source organism: Stictonetta naevosa (assembly GCA_011074415.1). Taxonomy (NCBI): domain Eukaryota; kingdom Metazoa; phylum Chordata; class Aves; order Anseriformes; family Anatidae; genus Stictonetta; species Stictonetta naevosa. The sequence continues at coordinate 97,016,847 of CM021698.1, forward strand.
AAGTTAAAAGTAATATTTGACCATAGCAAGTCCTTAATGGTACCATTTAAACATTCTTAGCTAGAGAACTCTGCTTTGTTGACATGGTGATTAAAAATACATGTTTCACAGAGCAAGTAATTCAGCTAAGTCAGCTCTCACTGTTTGACTATTTATAATTGTAATATCATATAAGTAGAAAATAGAAGTGTAAATAAACTAAGTTTGTGTGCAAATCAAAATCCTCTTTATAAACACAATTTTTAAAAGGTTGCAAAAGGCCTCTTATTTGCAGTGAACACCAGTTCAATATCTCAAAATGAAAAGAATTTCATATAAAATTCTGAGACTTACAAAGACCATGGGATTAGAAAATGTAAGTTTTGTATCTAGTTTTAAGATTTTGACTGTGGCTTATTTTTTCCTTAGTGTAGAAATTAGAATCTTTTTTATTTTTCCATGAAATAGAATTAGTTTTCCTTATCCATGTCTTCTGTTTACTTGTCACAAGTAAAGTCTACTCAAGAAGTTGTTCTTTGCCAGGCAACTGCGTACATAGGTATTGGCACTTCTACAGTGTGCTCTGGAAGCACCAGGCCTCTAGAAAAACCATGGAGGCACATATCTGTGGGTTAACTTATGGTTTTAACTTCTGAGAACTTTGAAGAATATTTTTAATGTCCCCTGCCAACGCTTAAAAACAAAAGCATACAGAAATTCGAAACAGCAGAAAATTCAGTGTTCAGTTTCCAGATGTTTGCAATTCTCTTCTCTGGTAAATATATATATATATATGTATTATAAATTAAGCCATTTTATAAATTAAGACTTTTTCCTTTCTCTGTTACTTTGGGCTCAGCTGACACAAAGCAAATTACATACTTATTGATAGATACTCTTGAATCAAGGGGTGACAGTTGTCCGGATGTTAACTTGTCTGTCTGTCCTACACTACACTTACTGTTCTGTGCTAGAAATAGGTGTGTGAGGAAAGTCCACCTAGATATAAGAAGCTAGGCAGACTGCTTAGTTAAATAAATTTTCCAACTAGCATAATCCAACTAGTATACCTGAGAGTTACGTTGACTAGGCATTTCACTGATGTCCAGATCTTTTACCTCAATGGATCTGGACCCATTCTTTTTGTACGTTTTTTTTTCCATTTTCTGTCAACTAGTGATTCAGGACTGAGGCACAAGATTATTTTTTTTTTTCTTCTTGAAGGATAACTGTAGTGCCTACACACCTTTCAGTTTGTCTATTTTGAATGTGCTCAATGTTTTTTTTTTTCACCTGATAGTTGTTACTAAACAAACATTTACTTTCACCACAGAAATACTTCTTTCTACTTTAACTTCTACTGCCATTGAGCTGTGTGAAGTAGGTTGTTTTTCTATTCTGGGTAATTTTTATTAACAATTTCTTAAGAGGTGCAACATGTAATGAATATAGACACACTTTTTAGTGGATGGATTGGGATTTAGATGAAGGATCTTCTGTTTCTACACCTTTCTTACACTGTGACATCTAGTAGGTAAATAAATAAGGTTAGTTTTCAAAACTGTTCGCCCAATGTGAACTTAGTTCTTTGAAAATCCTTTGCTTAGCCTCTACCCAAGTTCTATTTGTCTGGAAAACGTGGAAGATAATACCTTTTTGAAGAAGTGATGTAAGGATTAAACACTGCATAGAAAATACTTCGATGATTAGGTACCATGTAAGTACAAAATATTATGTTATTTTTCAGTATTAATTTCAGCTACATGTATTTGCATCTGCATATGCTATTTTCTGCTCTCTCTATAGGAAAATATGTGACTGATATAAATGGAGGCTTGAACTCTAGCTGGGTTGTTCCTGGATTTTAGCTGTTCAGACAGAGTTTCCTACCACAATCATTCCTGGTGAGACTGTGGCTGTGAGGTGAGGGACTGTAGAGCAAGCAGAATTTTAATGGCTATTCAGAATTAAAGCTTAGTAACATCAAGCAGGCAGGAGCTGCCAGGTCAGCGACATTTCTAAAACAGAACTTGAAAAAGATAAATTCAAAGCAGTGGAATTTAAACATAGATGTATGTGCTGCAATTTGGAAATAACTCAGGAGCTGCCATGCAGCCCAGGAACTAAGCTGTCCAATTAACTAAGGTTTCAAAAAATGATTCAGGATTCAGTGTAAGCATTTTCAAGTTAAACATCTCAGAATTATCTAACTCTTTGTAATTTGCTCAGTTTTAATGCGAGCTTTTTATATATGCATTCTCACAAACCTTGACATTTTTTCCCCTGTTCAAGTATAGGCATGTCTATATGAAAGCATGATTAGACTTAGCATTCGGCAGCAGTTTATTCATCATCTTTATGTCCAGGTCAGGTTAGGTCAGAACTGTGTCATATTCTCACACACAAGGAGAGGAAAAGTATATATGTTTCTGCTGCCTTCTTTCCACTTTTGTAATATTCTGTTTAAGATTTGTGCTCTGTTCAGGGACTTTTACTTATTTTAAACTTATTGAGAACCATCTCATATTCCTTATATAGAGCAACCTTAAAAGTATACTCTGACTTAACACTTGCAAAGCCTTCAAGAAATTGTAGGATAGGACATGCTAGAGAATGCCCTTGCAAAAGGACAGAAAGGATTCAAACATCAAAGATATAATTCTTCAGAGCATGTGTACTAAAAGATACTACAACCACAAAAGCACTGAAAATACTTCAGAGCAGTGCTGCCCTCTGGTTTGTGGCTTTTTTACACTACTCTAGGTCAGTGCTATTAGCTATTTTGTTCTCTCTTTAGTAGCAGTCCCTCTAGTCATCTAATCAAAATATAATTGTAATTTAATTCATCTAGGTAGATGTCATTAAAATAGAGAGAATAATATATATAGATAGTATAGATAGATAGGTTAATCTCTTTGAGTGCCAGGACATTATAATATATACTTTACATTTTTTTTTTTTTTTTTTTAATTTATAAAAATGATTTATGCAGGAAGAGTAAGTTTGTATGATAGAACTGCAACCCAAATTACCCATGATATACACATGTATATGTTTGTCTATTTACATACAATATAAGTATAGCTGTAGATATAGATACATATAAATGCACACACAGAACTGGAACCAGTAAGGAGTAATTTATTTATTTATTTATTTATTTTTTTCTGCAGATGGAAGGGTCTTTAATATGTGAGTAGGTAAAAGCAACAATTGAGAAATTTATCTGTTTCCCTGTGTCTCTTCATTTTCTTTCTGGTTTACATCCAATGGTCTTGATAGTTTAAGGATACTGATAGAAAAGGTCCATCCCTTATCCGACATTGATTTGAATCAGATTCTTGGGAAAGAGCTGAAATATTGATGATGAAATGAAATATAACATTTTTTGCTTTTAATTCTGGATATAATACCTTTTCATACTATGCTGCCATTATTTCACATGAAATTTTAATATTATCACAGCAACTCATTTTATACACAGTTTAAATTTCTTATTTTCATTCTGTAACTGATGGACTTTTTATAATCTTTTCTGTGGGCTCATTTTTTTTAATTCTGCATTTGTTGCCCTTTTTCCATAACTTAAAAATTTTAAAACAGTTCTTAGAAAGTTGTGGAGAATTACATCGGTAAATAAGTTTATTTTCTATATGTCTATATCTATTTTTAAATGAGCAAAAACACACATATAAAAATATGGGATCAACTTAATTTTAAGTACGTAAAATTAAGTGCGAAGAAAGAATAGAAGCCTAACATTTTTATTTTTTATTTTTATTTTTTAAAGCTGTAGGATTTGGGAAATTTTATAAAAGAAAAAAACTAAGTAATACTCTTGGTAATATATAGGTGCATCTGACATGATGGATATAAAAGTTGTTAAAGCTTGAATTTTGAAATACAGTTTTGTGGTGTTTCATGAGTTAAAGAAAAACTTAATAATATTTCATTTTTTTCTCACTAGAGTTTCACATTTTTTTTCTGTAAATAAAATATATGATATGATTAATGGTATTTTCTGATAATTGTGTTCTGAAAATTGGTATAACACTGGTAAATCTGAGGGATCTGGGTTTTAATTGAAAACTTTGCAAATATTTTTAATAGTTACAAGACTGGTCTGCATGTTCAGTCAATGGAGAGAAGGTTTTGTTTTGAAATTCTACAGAAATACATCTATTCACTAACTTTAAGAAAATAAATACTACTCTACCCGATTCAATTTGAATGAACTCCATTGACTTTGACAAGGTTAACCCTATTTTACACTGCTGAAATAAACTTTGGAATTTTGCTCTGTGTTTTATGAGAAAATCATAAACTGAAAGCTAGCAAATATTCATACTTGTAAATCTAGTTGTAGAACGCATTTCTATTTGGAGAATTACTTAAGTATGCTCTTAAATCACAAAGTAACGGAGATAACATTTCTAATTTTTCTGAGATTTTATTCTTAGGTGTAAGAATTTCTGAAATCGGTCATAAATTGTGCAAGAGCCGGGGTATGGATGTTTTCCTTTTTTTGATTGAATGCACGGGTTTGATGAACATAAATTCTGCACTAATGTCAGGGTAAAAGAAATACCTAATTATGAAATCTGTAAAGTGTGGAAAGGTTACATTCCTACTTTGCAGTAGGAAAAGTTTTTTGTTTGTTTGTTTGTTTGTTTGTTTTCAATTATTATTATTATGATTATTATTATTTTAAGCACAAATATAATACTTTAGATATATGAGTTCAGATTTTATAAACAAGTCTTCAGTCTAATTGTTGCCTGATAAGTGTTTTTCATATACTACAAAAGTAAATGTTTGTTTTGGATTGTCTGAATTCCAAATTCCATCTTTGGTTATCTGGCTTTGGTTATATGAGAGACCAGTCTAATCTGACAATAAATAAAAATATATTCTGTCTATATTCACTCTTATACACCACCTGTATGTTTACATATATGAATAGTGCTGAAACTGAGCAGTATTAATGAGAAATGGACCTCTAAGTGCATTGTTATAGAGTTGATTGATGACATAATCAGAGAGATTGATTTTATTTATTTATTTATTTATTTATTATTTTTAAGAAAATTTTCTTCCTCTAATTTGAAGCCTGTGTAAATGGGTAAATATAACAAGAGACTGTGAAAGAAGGTTGTTGGTGGATCTACCGTCAGCTCCCTGTAGGCTCATGTTAGAAATCCAAAGTCCCTTTCTTAGGATATGTGTTTCATTTTGTTTATTAAATAGCATTAGTTGGTTATTAAATATGAATTTAGGTTAACAGTCCTAAAATTAATTTAATAATCAGAGTCATAATGTAGTTATTCAGTCTATATGCAGATAGGTCCAAGTACAGAACCCGTAACATCAAAATGAAGCAAAGAACATTTCTAAAGATTTAATACTTTACTAATATTTTCAACTTTATCAGTAGTATTACTTTAATGCTTTAAGTTTAAATTTGAAATAAAAAGTTGTACTTAATAACACCAATAAAAAGTGTTTAAAAATTGAAAAGAATGAATTTGTAAGAGAAATATTAGAACACTAAAGAGATCGAATTAGACTTTTAAGTCAACTTGTAGGATGTGATCAGAACTCAGGTCTCTGATATGGAATGCTTTAGACAGGAATTGTATTGCACAAGCCATCTTTCATCTGTTAGTAATTAGGTTAAAGTGATTGGAAAGACCTAGTTTAGGTTCTAGATGAAATGGATAGGATCTTAAATTTCTCCTAATAGAAACTGTCTGATTATATGCTATAGGTCAATCTGACTAAAATTTAATAGTGAGTGAAGGGGATAAAAAGAGATTTTTGAGAAGTTATATTGCTTTCAATATTTTTACATTTGTAAATGCAATTTATTTATGTCCACATATGCAAATATTACATACAGACTAGCTGAGTTCATAAAATCCCTAATATGTCATTCATTGCAAAGAAAGATACCTTAGTTCAAATTACAATTGTCCCCAATTACACTGTGGTTTATGAAGGGGACATGCAGAAATTAATTTTCAGTACTATTTCCTTTTGGCAACAAGCTGGTTTGTTTATTTGATTACTTAATTGTAACCCTTTAGCTTCCTGTACAGTTTCTTTGCCTTACTCTCCAGTGTCTGTTCTCAGATGTAAATAATTTCAGAAGAGAAAAAAAGAAGGTACCAATTGAATAAATACCATAGAACACTGATTTTATATGTAATATAATTTTAATACTATTATTGGAGGGGTGGGTGAGCAGGAGGCATGAGGATGAAGGTGGTGTAATCTTAACTAATTTCAAGTTCCTTTCATGATCCCAGTTTTGTTAATTTCACTCTTGTCCTTAAACTGAGTCAATAATTCACTGTAGATCATCTGCTTTCAAAACAGGAAATGTTCTTGCCTCAGGGGCCCTTATGGTAAGAAGCCCATCGGGTATTGCCTACTGCTTCTCATCGTTGTTAAATGAGAAAACAGTTCACTGAGAATCTGCAGTCATGCAGGGTAGCTTTGAACACATTTCGTATAAGTTTGAAACTATTGTGGTAGCAAATATCAAATAAGTATAAAAAATGAGTAGCTTAAGCAAGGTAGGTAACAGATTTATGTTTGAGTGACAGAGAACAAGCTGCTAATGATAAAGGAAACTACATTTTAAAAAGTTTTATTTTTGTTTGTTCAGTCTAATCTATCTCTTTCATCAAGCATATTTATTATATGAGACTGCATGCATGAAATGTATGGAGTGCGACTGACTGCTATGACTCTGTTTTAGTATTTGCATAGTGTTTTACCTTCAGTTTGTATTCTTCTCTTTGTATTCTGACTGCTTAAGTTCTGACTACATTATCTTGGGCAAGAAGTCTCTTACCTAGATTTAAAAGGATAAATGTTTATTTCGCAGGATGCTTTTCTTTCTTCCTTCCTTCCTTCCTTCCTTCCTTCCTTCCTTCCTTCCTTCCTTCCTTCCTTCCTTCCTTCCTTCCTTCCTTCCTTCCTTCCTTCCTTCCTTCCTCCTTCCTTCCTTCCTTCCT
>CM021698.1:97026769-97038502 GCA_011074415.1 Stictonetta naevosa
CTTCCTTCCTTCCTTCCTTCCTTCCTTCCTTCCTTCCTTCCTTCCTTTTTTCTGCTGATAACCTTAACTGACATTGACATCTGTGTCTCATGTTCTCTTAGTTCCTCATTTCCTACACAGGTTTCATTTTTCTTCCAATGTTTGAACAGTCCCTTTAAGAGCCACTGCAAAATCAAGTACAAGGTATTTGTGCTATTTTCTGGTCTGAAACCTATGTAAAATACAACACAATACAATACAAACTGGTCAGCACTTGGCATTAATTTCTTACAAGGACAGAAGAACAGCTTTTTTAGTGGTCAAAAGTTTCAGATTTTCTAATATCCATAATATCCATATAGTCTAATATAGGCTAATATCCATATAGTCCTGGACTATTACCAGTAGTTTGATGGAGGAAGTGTTAATATGTGGGGAGAGGAATAGGATTTCTCTCTGACAATTGACATTCGTAGTTGCATGCCAGGATGGACAAGGCTTAAGTATTGACATAATAATTATCCATAACTGGAGTATTATGTCCATCTCTGGGCTTCCCAGTGCAAAACTGACATGGAGCTGGAGAGAATCTAATGAAGGGCCATGAAGAAAATGAATGGACTGGAACGCCTCTCCCAAGAGGAAAGTCTGAGAGAGAAGGGACTGTTCAGTCTAAAGAAGAGGATGTTCTTATCAGTACCTGAAAGGGTGAAAAGAGGACAAATTAAAACTCTTTTCAGTGATACCTGGTGGCTGGACAAGAGGCAAGGACCACAAACTAAGACACAAGAGGTTCACTCTAAACATCAGAAATCACTATTACCATGTAGGTGACTGAGCACTGACACAGGTTGCCCAGAGAGGTTGTAGAGTCTCCCTTCATGGAGATCTTCAGAAACTATCTGGACAACCTGGGTAACCTGCTGTAGGTGTTTCCACTTGAGATGACCTCCAGAGGTCACTTCCAATTTCAATCATTCTGTTATTCTGTGATGATTTTTTCCATTGCATAAGGTCATAGTGAAAGAGGCTGTCTAGTTATTGGGAAAGGAATGGACAATTTCATTCTTTTGAATGAATTTTCTCTCTCACTCTCTCTCTTTTTATTTTATTTTATTTTTTTCAGGTTCATGTTCAGGGAATACTTCCAGTTGTCATCTCCGAACTCCTAACTCTCATGAAAGAAAACAAGTTATGGTTATAGACATTTCAAGTAGAGACTGGGCTCTTCAGTTTTCAAAAAAATAATTTACTAGGTTCATGATTTTTTAGCATTTTTTTTTTTAAAAAAAAAAAAAAAAACTGGGGAGGAATCAGAAAGGAGGAACCACAAGAAAGCTTAGACATCATCCAGCATACAAAGGTACGCTTACCACTGCTTAAGCTTAGTCTGGATAATAATAGTATGAAGACAGCACACTGTGGTAATGCCCATTTTCTGTGATCCCATGCTTACTGTTTTCAGCACAGTTTTGTTTTCTCAGTTGTATATTGATGGGACACCATGTCATATCTACGCTTATTCATTCTTATGAATATTTATACCAATCTTTAATCAGTCATTGCTCATACACGAGAAGGTACTGACTGCTTAGTCTCTCTTTCAGGAAGAATGGACAGAAATAGGTATTATCCGAGGGTCATTCAGATATGTTATTGTAGAATTCTCTGAATTGTACTCAGGAAGTGTTGACTCTAATTGACTGTTTAAGTACTGGTGAGGAAAAACTTAATCTAGCCTATGATTAGTTTGAGAGTCATAAAACAAATCTTACTTTTAATTATTTAGCACCTGAATAATTAATGAAAATTATTTTTGATATGAATCAGAAATATAGTTTGTTGGGTACCATGGAAGAGAATTAAGAGTGGGAGTCAGAGATGAATGAAGCAGCACAGATTTGCAGAAATTTTATTTAAAGTTCATTTGCTTTACTAGGACTTATTTTTCTCCTTAGCTATTTTCTTGACCTTCCAGAAATAAGAATGTTGGTTTTGAAAACAAAATATCCAATCCTTGAAGTGTTATGCACTCTAAGCTCTTTTTGAATGTTCTTGATTCATTTTAAGTAACAACTCTGTAAGATAACCTGGCTTTATCCACATCTGAATTTCTTATTGTTAAAAGCAAGTGGTTTATCCAGATTACACCTTCTGATGATAATTTATGTCTGTATCACAGGCCTTAAATTTTTTTTCATAATCCTAAAAATATGCCACTTCATTTCCCATGTCAGAACTTACTGTGGAATAATAAACTTCCTGTCTATAAAATTCTTCCCTGCCTTCTATCTTCTGTAAGCCTTGATAAGGTAGTGGCAAAGCATGTGGTGTTTTGGGGATACATGCTAAAGTGAGAGCTCTTACACTGAGTATCTTAACAGTGTTGGACAAAGCAGAAGCTGTTGTCACAGGAGGTGAATAGTGCAAAAGAAGGGGTCAGCTCTTTACCTTGGAAACCCTAGGAAGAGTTGTGGTGCAACGAAGATCTTTTGTTGTATTTCTTGTAAGTACCCATCAGGTGCCTCAAATCTCTGTAGCATCTCGTGTTCAGCAGTTCTTAACGTTGGTTGCACTATAAGACATATTTGATCTTACATTCTCTGCACTGTACTATTATTTATACAGAAAATAAATCTTCTTCCCAAAATCAATAAAATCTTCGTTGTAGATCTTGGTATTTTATGTTTACCATTCCAAGCAGCTAGTTTACTCTATCACCACAGCAAATTTTTGAATTAAAGTTCCAAATACTGGTGTTACTCAAGTGATAATACTTTGATGTTCTTCAGCATCTGCTTTCACTGTAACCTAAGTTATCTTCACCTGGATTTAAACTCCTTTTTAACAACATAGTTTTTGAAGACTTGTAATAGACTGTTGGTCCCAAATAAGCAACTAGGCTCAAGACTGTATTTTCAATATTCAGAGAATTATGCCTAAGTAGGTAGTATCATGTTTATGGCTGGTCATTTTAGGAGAAATTATAATCCTACTTTAAATTCACCCGTTCATCTGGACATTCACATGTTGGGGGAATGGTGGTAAAAATATATCACACGTCAAACTAAAGACACAAAGTAGATATAAGTACTATTTATACAGAAACAGGGGCTGATAAAGAGGCTGGAAAGAACAACTCCACACCGTGACAACTGTGTTGGTGATTGCTATTGCAATTGAAAAAAATAAAATAAAAAAAATGTTTCCATACTGCAGAAGATAAATTATTTTTTTATACTTCTTGGAGGAATATTGAATACCGAATATACTATTTTCATTTTTCAGGCCACTGATGGTCATTCCTCCTTGGAGTTTAAGAATATGAACTTTGCTTCAGAATACATGATGAGATGCAAAAAATAGCTGCTGAATTCAGGAAATCACCAAAAGTCCAAGAACAGAAATTGTACTTGGTCTGGCCGGTATGGAGTTAACTTTCTCTGCAGCAACTCAGACAGTGTTGTGCTCTGCTCTTCTAGCTAGAACAACACTGGTATCACATCAATGTTTTGTCTATTGTGGAGCCATGCTGGCACAGCATTAAGACTCCCTCTAAATCCCACCCCCCTCCCCACCTCCCCAAAGCCAGTAGTCTGGGGTTTGGCAAGAAGTGGGGAGGGGACATTGCCAGGGGAGCTGACTTAAGCCGACCAAGGGGATGTTCTATATGATGTAGTGTCACAGTCAGTAATAAAAGGTGGAGAAGGGGAAGGAGAGTGGGGTTCTCATTACAAAAATGTCTGTTCTCCCAAAAAACTTCTATGCATATTGAGGCCATGTTTCCCAGGACATGGATGAACATTGCTCATTGATGGGAAGTAGAGAATAATATTATTATTATTATTATTATTTTTCCCTTAACACTGTCTTTCTGTGCAATCTTTGCTTATTTCATTTTTCCCCTTTCCCCCCCCTTTTAAATATCCTTAGGTCAACCCATGAGCATTTTTTTTCCTTTCCAACATATGTTCTTCTGCCTCCCTCTTATTTTGAGAAGGGGAAGTGAGAGAGCAGTTGTAGTGGAGTTTAGCTGCCTAACTGGATAAAAATGCCGAAGAGGGGGAGATGCACGGGTGGCAAGTGGATTTGGAAAGCAAGAAAAGGCAAGAAGGGATTTCTGCAACACCTTCCCAGGTCAGGTCACCTGTTCTCTGAACATCTGCATTTCCAAAATCACAGTAGGCTCCAAGGAGGGCCCTACATCCAAGACTGTCTACCTGATGCTTTTCAGGTCAGCCACTTACGACTTTGCTGAAAAACTCTCTCTTCTGAGACCTTTTTAAAATTATCCATCAGACAAAGAACTAGTCACTTATTTTCCTCTACTAGCATATTAACAAATTCCTAGAGTTTTTCAGAGCTTTGACTGTTGTGGTGGCAAACAATCCCCTTTCACTCAATCCTTATGATGCAAAACTACAGACTGATCATTAAAATTTCCCGTGATTTTATTTCAAACTTTGATTTTAGGATTATCTATTTTCCAGATTAAATCTATCAGATTGATAGATAATATAAATCACTCTGTTCTTAGGCTCCTCACTATCTATGAGTTTAGTAAAGTTTAGTGTTTAAGTCTTTTTTTGCTGTCTACAGTATTTTAAGAAAATTAGAAACCATAGCTATACTAAAAATATTTTTCAAGTATAAGAAAGAACAAGAAATTAGCATGGTACAATAAAATGTTATGTCGTGGCCCCAGATAAACAAGAAGGGATAGCTGCATATAAATAGCTACTCTTTTGAGCAAATATATCACCTCTTGCACAACACAATCCATAAAATGAACCAGGCAAAAAATACAGTTTACCATAAGTAGCAGTCCCATAATGAAAACAAGAAACTTAAGTGGGTCAACTACTTTGAATGTGCAGAATGATTAGTATTTTCATAGAATCATAGAATCATAGAATATCCTGATTTGGAAGGGACCCATAAGGATCATCAAGTCCAACTCCTTGCACCGCACAGGTCTACTCAAATGTTTAGACCATGTGACTAAGTGCACAGTCCAATTGCTTCTTAAATTCAGACAGGCTTGGTGCAGTGACTACATCACTGGGGAGCCTGTTCCAGTGTGCAACCACCCTCTTGGTGAAGAACTTCTTCCTGATGTCCATCTTAAACTTCCCCTGCCTCAGCTTAACACCATACCCACGGGTCCTATCACTGGTGTTTACGGAGAATAGATCACCTGCCTCTCTACTCCCCCTTGCGAGGAAGTTGTAGACATGACATGTTTCACATACAAAAATATATGCAACACTTCTTGGTTTCTTGGATACAGGAACTCTCCACCCATTGGAAAACAACCCAGCTGTACATCCATAGCATATGAGCTGGGAGCTATACTCAGGTGACAGACCAGTTTCAGTAGTCAAAGGCAGTGTAAACTTCCTAGTTATGTTTGTAGGTTCATGCCCAGTGCCCTGTGCCAATACGCACAGTTGGAATCCACACAAAGGTGTTTTGAGTAAATAATTAAATATATAACTCTGCAAAGTCAGGTTCTTGGTGATCTTTCACAAAGCAAGCACAGCTCTGACTTTAATCACCATTATTTATACACAGCAAACTTGTGAAAACTCTCTCTTTGGCTACTTTTGATTGGCTATTACAGCTCACCTAACTTATCTGTACTGAGTTTGTGCGTTGCAGAGGACCAGTGTGGGTGTGGGTGTGTGGGTGTGTGGGTGTGGGGGGGGGGGGGGACACGACACGACATGTTTTTCCAAAAAAGACTACACAAAATGCAGTCTTCCCTATTTTATTCAAGTTTTGTTTGTTTGTTTGTTTGTTTGTTTAGCTTTGGAACTACAGCTAGAGATCAGTAATGCATAATTACAAAATGGAAAACTGATGGTTCTGCCAGCTGACCATTTCTTTTTATTGGCTGTCTGTTTGCTGGAGTTGTGGCATTTTGCCACTGGTTCACTGCTTTTCACATCTATTGTTTGCTATCTTCCTCACTTTGTCTTTGCCATTCTCTAAACCCTGTTAAGACAGGTTATGGCATCCCTTGTGTAGTCATACTCACTGCCTCTTTTAAGAAGCAGCCATGTTCCAATAACAATCTCAGCACAGCCTGGAAAGCTTATATTCCAGATGCCAGTTGTTATATCAGGCATCCTTCTGAAGTCAGCAAAAGGTAGTTAAAAGTTCTTCATTTCATTAGGGCAATTCTCTTGTTTAAGTGTGTAAGACAGACAGGTCAGCAGTTAATCATGTCTCAGATGAGTCTGCTATGCTTATCCAGGGTAACAACTGCCATATTTACAAGGCATCTGAGCATCTCTTTGAATGACTGTCCCTGTACACAGCCACTTGAATCAGTCAGAACAAACATCTCCAGCAGATCTGTGCTCTGATCCTAGAAGCAGATCCTTATTAAAAAGACTACCTAAGAATGTCATGAGGGAACAAGTCTTAATATCACACAGAAATATAAGTAAAATGTGCATTTAGACAACCTTAACTAGACAACTGAAGGATAACACAGGATGGATATAGAAATGCTAGGTGCATATGAAATGGGCTTTGTCACCTAGCAGTGCTGACACCTTCTTGGTCTGTAATCCCTTGTAAATCCCTTGTAAAAAAAAAAAAAAAAAAAAAAAAAAAAAAAAATGTGTCTAGCAAACACTGCAAGTCAGAACAGTTCATTTTTATTTTTATTTTTATTTTTTTCAGATGTTTATTTGCCTCAATTAAATAGTAAGCAGAGAGAAATGTTAAAACAAAATCTTTCAATATAGTCTTATCTAAATCTTGTCTTTTCCTGGAACACTTAAATTTGGCTCTAGTAGGCAAACTAGGTTGTGGTCTGAAAGAGACAGAATAGTTTGCTTCAGTCTCTAAGGCTAGAGTTGTCTATCCACCATATTGCAGTTCAGAGCAGAATGTACTTATTATTTCTTTAGAGACAGTGTCTTTGCTACTAGAAATTCTTTAGCTTGACATGGGATTATTTACAGATAAAAACAAGGTAAACAAACCTGCATGCAGTTCTGCACCATTTGATCTTGTTCCTTCATAACATTTGAGACAGCTTTGAACGTGATGAACTCATGCAATAACTAACTGCCCTATCATTTCAGCTGCTTTGTACCCACATATTTCAGAGAAGCTAGCTGTGCTGCTGTTGCAGCTGTGCCAGGCAGTAGCTTTTACCAGTCGTACCCTTTGATCCCAGGCTCTCCTTCTCTTCCCACACTGTGAAAAATAACCAACCCTTTTGTTTGCTTGGTGGTTACCAAAACAAGCAAATTTACTGCTCTTCTATGGAGACAGAATATTTTCCTAGATGATATGTTGTTGTTATTCATAATTTAATTGTGCTAGAGGTCTTTTTGATTTAACTCCAGAAAGTCAGACGAAATAACAGCCAGCAGGTAATATAAATATTAATTAAAAAACTAATATCATTTACTCTCATTCTCCACATCAACAATGTAATTTAAAAAGATCATATAGACCCTCTGAGCACAGTAAGTGATCACACATGATTATCTCTTTTACTCTGTGGATCAGGAGTGAAATCTATATGGCCACAGTTTATTATAACATTCATTCCTATTCCTACCACTGTTATTATTTATTTGAAGGTCTTAGGGATAAAATTCATTCTATTTTGAAATTATTCAAATTAATTATTATAAAGAGATATGAAGAAAACTATCATGTGGTCTTTCCCCCCCCTCCTCCCCTCTACCTCCCACCTTGTTCTTTGGAGCAGACAGTATAAATTATTTCTGGGGAAAAAATAAAAAATAAATTAAAAAGTGCAACAGAGAAAGCAATAGCTTACATGTGCCTTAGACCTTAAATAACTTGGTCTTTGAATATAAAGCCCCAGTCCTTGACTATAATTTAGGATTAATATGGAGAGATGGTGTTGTCCAGAGAACCAAGATTATTTCCCTTATGTTTTCACCGTCTATAATTTATATGCACTTTCAATTTGAAATAGCTTTTGTTATGTTTCAGGTGTCTCAATATTATTTACAAGTCCAACAGAGCCTTCGAGTCTTTTATTATTATTAATTTTTATTTTTGTCCTGGCCAATTCTGCATGCAGCAAAACTTTTTTTTGATATTCCAGACTGTTACTGATGGAAGAGTTTTTCTTCTGCTATTGATCTGAGAGGCCAATGGATATGGATAAAGATAAAAGTCCTTGGAGGTAAAAAAAGAAAAAAAAAATGTAGTTTTTTTTTGTAGATATATTCTGTCACTTTAGATATGAATAGTTTTGCTTGTTTTCATCTAATGTCACTGAGTTTTACATAGATTTTACTTCACTATCTGCTTTTCATTGAAGTATAACAGACATAAAGCTTAAATGACAAGGAGCACCGGGACATAAATTGTTATCAACAGCTACCCTTGCTGAAATTAGATTATGTCTAACTGTATCTAAAATGTATGTTTCATTATTCTTCCTTTACTCATTTACCTATAAACTCATTGTTTTAGCTACTTAAGAAATTCAATCAAATTAGTGCAAATCTTCTGGCTTGTGATCACTTCCCTCCCAGTTCTAACACTTAGTTCTTACCTAGTGAAATTACAAATTCATAGCCCAAGCAGACAGTTAAGTGTTTTTGACTTTAAAAGGTTTAATTGGTAGGTTTTGCTTCATTTTCTTTCAGTCTGTCACATTTCCTTACTCAGAAAAAATGGAAATGATCTATGGCTTAAAAACAGAGATAAAGGTGAACATTTGTAAAGCTTTTTATTAGCAGCATTTGCATGAATCCATCCCATGTGGTGCTTTGAAAATTTAGCTGGTCAGTTTTATTTTAAATATCCCCACTGTTGAATTTTATGCCTATATACTGTAGAATAATATCCTCTCTAACACAGTTGAACAGGAGAGGGCTAATCTTTATTCATAAGGCCAATAAATTTGTTCATAGCATACATCTGCTAAAGGCTGAAATGACTGTCAATAAGTTGAATTGTGACTTTGTTTAGAAATCTGGTAACAGTTATTTATGAAAAGAGGTACAAACTATTTATTTATTTATTTATATCGAGCCTTTTGATCTATGACAAAGTTTGTGATGTAGAAGGTGAAACACAAATCTAACGAAACCGTATATGGGTGATTTTATAATGAAGTATACCAACAAAAGAAGTAAAGCAATAAAATTGTCCATTAAACATTCTTATATTTTAATTCCATTCCTATTCAGGCCATGTTTTGAAGCTAGTATTAATTCATCTGTATAATACTGTGAATATATTAAGGAATTTACACTCAATCTAATTTTCCTGGAAAACTGATTAATTTGTGATTTTTTTTTTTTTAATTTAAATATATATTGATTTGGAGTTACATCTTTTGATGTCTGTTCCACAGTGTTTGAGCCATATTGGAATCTTTATGTTTTTAGTAGTTTATAGTGGTGGCAACTGGCAAGGGAGATTCCTATGTGCTCATCATAAAGACAAAGCAAAAGTGTGTCCTGCAATTGTTTTAATTAGCAGAATATTGCTAGTTTCTTAAAATGTCCATGCACAACAAATTTTTGTAGTTTCCTGATGACCAGTATGCAGGACAGATGTATTTATTCAAGAATCCTAGATTTTGTTTATGAACTCAAGCATGAGAACAGTGCTATAGGAATCATGTCTCATTTTTTCTCATCAGCAATATTGTTTTCCGAGGCATGCTGCAGAATAAACCAGTATGTGATATTTGTGCACATTCTTTGTGTTTTGTTCTTATTTTGTGCCTAAATAGAAAGGAGAAATAATTTGTATACAGGAGTGGTCTAAATATTTTATTGCTATTATGACTCTAAGCAACATTTATTCCTGTGGCAAAGGACAATCATCTTTGTCTTCCTCCTTATATGCTTCCTCTCATCTATGCTTGAAATCATCTCTTGTGATGCATATTGAAAATTCAGAACAAACTAAGAACAGCTCCAAACTTTTCAAAGATCAAAAATCACCCTTCATTAACAGGGCTAAATGTGAAATGCATTTTTTCTTTGTTAATAAGAGCTAACAGCCTTTCCCAAGAACGAATGTGGTCTTCCAGCATGTTTTTTAGAAATTTGTATTATACTTCTTCATGATTATCAAAACATTAGCCATTCTTAAAGGTTTCCAGAGCACTAATAAGTCTGTGGACATAGTTCTCATGAGGTCACAAGTTGACAAAGGAATACCGGTATACCTTATTCTATATTATCATTCTATATTATCCTTCTGAGTTTATCCCTTTGCAAACTACTACCAGCATCTCTGTTCTAGAAAAACATGTCTTTATTTGTACTTGATGGTAGACATTTATTCTGCAGGACCACACCTATTTTGAAGAAGAAGGTGTGAATAAGAAAATAGTAGAAAAATAAGAGCATTTAGCAGTTCAGTCTTTAAACTGAAACCAAGAAAAAAAAAAAATAAATAGATTTTTTTGGTTTTTGGTGGCTGTGATACAAAACTCCTATGTATAGTTGAGAAAAGCTATCATAACACCTATACACAAGAGGGATAATTAAGTCTGTCATTCCCTAACTTTTGAATGTTTGATTTTTCAAACTTAATGTTCTTTTAATGCCTTTTGTATGCTGTATACATCTATAAAGTTTCCATTTATTATTAAAAATTGATAAAGCACTAGCTTTTAATGACATGAATGCTTAACTATGCATTCTTAATGTTCTTGATATAATTTTTAAATGGGATTCTGCATTCAGTAGTGTCATTCTTTAATCACCTAATATAAACAAGGGCCCTCCTTGTTTAATAAATTGCAAGAATGGGTTATTAGACTCTAAAATATCTCTGACTGTAATTGTATTTTTTTCATCCTAGGTATCAAGATCCATAATCCTGACTGAATACTCAGTGGTATACAACATTTGCAGCTTATTGGCCTTGCAAAGTTGTTACTGCCTTGGTGAAAGATGCAGTCACTTATCTTGCTATTCATTGCAGAGATAGATCTGTTACTGTGATAACACCCAGGAACTGCCCTTGTGAAAGGAGATTTTAATTTTCCATGAATACAATCCGTAAGGTGCAGATGGTTACGAATAAAACATAATGAATTAGACTGATACCTTGATACTTGCAGGGTTAAAATATGGACAGGCAAGCAATGAATAAGAATGAGCACAACACAAGATTTTATGTGCTGTTGGAAGAGTATAAAATCTCCAGAGGTACTCTGTTGCACAGCCATATGTTGTTTTTGCACTTAAAGCTTGTGAAAGTTTAAAAGATTAATATGATTACTAATATTAAAGTTTAAGCCCAGAGAGTTCTCCAGAATCTTAAGTGTAAAAAATAACTGACAAATATGTGAAAAATATAGTATGAAGGAATGAGGGGAGAACACATCAAAATTCATGCTAGCTTTGAAAAGAATTTCATTATTTGTCAATAGAATAGACTTTCATCTGCACTAGTGCTTTCATCTTCATATGTTTATCTGTTTGATACGTGTCTTAGTAAATAATGAAAAGAGTTTTTTTTTTTTTAAAAAAAAAAAAAAAAGAGGAACAGTCTGGGTATTCTTTCATTTTCTGTAAAATTGAAAGCAGTTAAAAATACCACAAAAAGTTTTGGCAGTAAGCATATATTTTATAAGATGAATCATTATCTTGGTTAAACACTGCTTGTCTTTGAGTCTTGTATCATAGATTGAGGTTAAATGTAGTCTTTCCTGGCCTCTTGGCTTAGGAGCACATTTTAGCACAATAAAATAAAATAAAATAAAAATATAAAATGGAA
>CM021698.1:97047450-97101371 GCA_011074415.1 Stictonetta naevosa
TTTCCTGGACTCCAAATTCATTACTATTTCTCAGCTGTGAGTCTGTAATTATAATGTTACAAAGCTATGCACGCTTAGTACCAGCTGTTAACACTGTTGGAAGTGACATCCTCTGTTATTCAGGTGAGAAAGTACAGGGAAAAAAAAAAAAAAAAAAGAGAGAGGGAGAGAGGAAAAACAAAAAAGAAGAAAACAAAACAAAACAAAAAATACCAACCAAACAACCACAACTTTTCCCTTCACCTAGTATCTACTATAGTGGATATCTAAGGGTTGTTGGACCCTTAGTTCAAATGAGGGCAATGGCCTCCACCCCTGGAAACAAATTGACTGGGAATTAGCCCCAAGTAAGGCCACCTTGGATGTCAGTAAAACAATACAGATACAGATAATTGTTAACTGGGGACACAATGACTGAAAATGTGAAGCAGTATTTAGCCTTCTGTTATATCACAGTCGTATGTGTTAAAACAAAATGGTGTATAAATCTAAATGTTATTCAAATTGCCAAATTTCAATTCAAGTCCTATATTCCTCCGATGTTTTTGTGGTGCCAGAATTGATAATGACATTACTTACTAAAATGTGAATGAACATTGTCTATGTGTAACTGGCCTGTCTTTTCTGTGATTTTTTTTTGTTTGTTTGTGTTTGTTTTTACTGAATTCTGCTAATGCAGGAGAAACATGTCTGAGCCAGATGGATTTTGTTATCCCTTTTTGCTGGCTGCTATACAATTCTTATTTGCAACTGTCCTTTTTTCTACTGCCTTGTCCTTGAATGTTGATGGTTGGAGGTAACGAGCAGGGTGCTTGAATAACTTCATCTTCCCTTTTGCATACTATGAGATTGATCTTGGTAGTTCACAGATCCTTCAGAAATAGCCTGACATGAAGAGACATTTGTGGTACTTTTTCTTCTTTCTGACTTCTCTTCAAACTGAGATTCTTTCCAGTGAATTATTTAAACCAACATAAACTTATTTTTTTAAAGGGACTAAAAATACTTCTGCTTATATATCTCCCATATGTTGCTTTTTTCTTCAAGACATTTGCTTTTGGCCACTTTCAAAGATGATATACTGGGAAAATGGTCTTCTAGTATGATCCATAGCATTTTTTATAGTGTTCTTACTAAAATAAAAGTATCAGAGACAGCCATCAAAATAATATAAAAAATGTAAATTTTGACTACATTTTTACATTTAATGTAAACATAGAAAATTTGCAACAAAATATTGAGTAAACTTAATTGTCAGAAAACTGAATTTCACAATATTTAAATTTAACTTAGATTTGCTTTGGGGAAAATGGTGTGACCTGAGTTGCATGGCAAAGTCAAGTCAAATTTAGTGACTGCAATTGTGGAGATTCATGCAAAGGTCTTGATTCCTCTTAATGACAAACTCACAGTTCTATCCTGTGTGCAATCTTTAATGAAATAGAACAACTTGAATTTGAGTGATAATACAAAGTTTTCTACATTGGAAGTTCTTTTGCACCCTGAGAGGACAGTAAAACCTATGAAAACTAAAATGAAACCTAAAATTGAAATAGATTTAGCAAACAAAACAAAACAAACAAACAAACAAAATACACTCCTTCATTAGACTCATTAGATTATGACTCTTTGACATTTATTTTGTGTTATTTTTCTTATTATTAATTTAACTCTTAGAGAAAAAACACAAACTTGAACAGTATTTTACATTTTTAAATAGGAAGTAAAGCTATATGAAATCTGTTTTCTATGTTTCGTACTGTTTTACTTAAGGTCTTTTTGCCTCTAAGTAATATCCTAATAAAAAACAACTTGTAAAAAAATCAAATTTTCCTTTTTTTTTTTTTTTGAGTTTGTTTTGTTGTTTTTGAAAAGAGTGGGTTTTTGTTTCTGTTTTCTGTTTCTATATTTACTATTTTAATAGAGTGAAAGTTCCCAGCTTGCATCTTGCATTGTGAATTGTGTGCTTTTATAATGTTGAACATTAAAAAAAAAAAAATTTTTAGAAATTTTGTTAATGTACCTTATGGATATTTGTCTACAATACATTTATTCAGAAAATGAACACTTTTGTACAAACTAAGATAATAATGAAGATAAAAAATGACCTGATATGGGATTTGTACCTCTGTGCTACATCAGTAAGTGGTTGAAATATTACTATTACTTATTATTATTCCAAATATTGAAGAAATCAGCACAGAGTCCTGCTGAAATATCACAGAAGAGATTTGCTAGAAATTCCTGTTTGGACGTTGGATCTTGTTCTCCTCGTTGCCCAGTCCATGTTACAAGTAAAACATCCTAAACCAACAGGTCTTTCCAGTGACAACAGCAGGATAGGTTGCCTGTGGGCAAACTGGGTCACCTGGAAGATATTTCATACAACGGTCTTGCCTCACACTTTTACAGACATAGCAAACCTCTAAAAGAATTTAAGTTCTGGTAAAGACTTTCATAAAGAACATGTTTTCCAAATAGAACAACAGCAACAACAAAAAGGAGAAAACAACAACAACAACAAAAAAAACACCAGAAGATTTGTGAATTTAAAACCACCTTTTCCTTCAAAATTTCTTCAAAGAAAATCTTCATTTATATATATATATATAATCAATGTCTATATCGGTGTATATCTATGTCTCATTCGTCCACTGCTGCAAGAAGTTGTATGTTACAATTTGATCATATCTTTCTAGTCCATATGTTTTTCTTTAATGTCAAGAAATTTTACTAATTTCAATGTTATTTTTACTAAAATTTTACCTGAAAAATAAATTTTACCGAAACAGTTTTAAATTTCTGGGGGGTAGAAGGGTGGGAGTAAGTGCTTCAAGCAAAATAATATAAATATATTTCTGTTGAGATGATCCAGAGTGCTTTGTAGTGATGTTTTTCACTATTAAAATCTATTTTCCTGTACATTTATATATGTATGAAGATATATATTATAAATATTTCTGTGTGCATATATATATATATATATATATACAGTTTAAAACACTAAGTCAGCTTGTGGCACCAAAATAAGATTTTCATGTTCAAACAGGTCTCCTGGTGCTTAACTAAGTCTTCAACTGACCTTAGGACTTAAGTATCCTCAGATTTTAGTTCACTTCTAATGTTAAAATGAACAATTCATATGAAATTATCATGTTTCATTACTCTGTTATAGAAGGAATGCTACATTATTATTTGATTTTATTTATTAAGACTTAATGATCTTTTACTAAGATTGTTCCATAGATATTCCTTAAGACATAATGTTGAAGAGCAGTAAGAAAACTGGTTATCTTGAAAATACAAATTAAGCTGATGTAAACTTTTCATGGGACAGCCTGGAAAACCTACAATTTTCATGCAAAGATTCATATCTAATTTTAATATGTAAAACAATAAACATATTGGTTTTATAAAAGCACACTGACATTATTTTATCAGTGCGTATTCAGATATCCAGATCCCCTGTCTTGGATTCAGTATTCAGCACAATCTTCCATTGCTACCCTGGGGACAGAGAGGGAGCTCAAACAAAAGCAGTCTTCATTTACTTTCAGGTTTCAACTACTGTGCCATTTCTAGTCAACTTTAAGTCAACCAAAGCAGCTTCAGCCAACTGGTATATATATTCAGCTAACTGGCCTGATTTGTGATTCATTTGGATCCTTTCTTCAGTTTCATTTAGTCTGTTCTTTTATTATTGTCTGTTGGGAAATCCATTGAACCATAGATAGCTTTATTTAAAGTAGACCTCAAGTGCCATTAGTCTACAGATACACAAACACACAAAAAGAGCAAAAAATAAAATAAAAAAGCATCATCCAAAACTGTAGTAAGACTGTTACAACAAATATATGTGTAGTTAATTAATAAGAAAGCTGAAATCTAGAAATTATAGGAAATCTTTGGGATTGTACGATATTTTTCTTGTTCTTGTCCTTCACATTAGAAGATATATAGTTTGTGATCCATCATAGAATTATTTGTATACTCCATACATTATAGGTCAGCTTATCATTTTAAGCTTATATAGATATCTGATCCAAAAATATTTGATGTTATAGTTAATTATTTGGAAAAGTTTAAAAGTTTAAAAGTAAACTTTGTGTAATTTCTGGCTGAATTGATTTCAGGCTGGAAACAGTCTGTTTCCAATAATGATATTATATAGGTAATATCTGCTTTTTATACAAGTCAGAAAGGGTTTTTTTTCTTTGTTTGTTTGTTTAATATGTGTCCTGCATTTAAATATATATATATATCTTTGATCATCCAGACAGCATACTCAAATACTAATAAAAATATGCCGTGAAATAAACCTTTGTATTATAAACAATAACATGGAAATATTTTTCAGTTTATTCCATCATTTTCAGCACTCTTTCAGATGGCACTTGATGGACTTAAAAGTCAAAAAATGGAAGATATTGTCCCAGCTGTGGCATCTGACAAAGCCAGAGGCAAATTTCTGCATAAGCACACTGGGCAGTGATTCTGACAAGTCCAGAACTGCCTTTGAGTCTAGCACAAAATTATACTCCGGACTGTTTTCCCTTTTAGTTCTATTATTTTTATCCTCTTGTTTTCAATTCTCATTAAATTAATTAACAGATTCTGTGGTGGTTTTCCTGACTAATGGAGGGAATCCTTTTATGTTCACATATTTCCTTTAAAAGACATAGTTTTTGCAAGATATGGCTTGATGTTTGTTCCTGTGACTTTCTAGCAAGACTTTGAGAATTACAGGTAAGAGAAGAGTTATTTTTCTGTAAAACGTATTAGAGGTTCACAAACAAAACAAAACAAAACAAAACAAAACAAAACAAAAACAAACATTGTAAACCAGTACGAATGTGAAGAGAAAGCAAATAATATTTGCTTTTCCTCAAATGTATCTATATATTTAAATAAGTAAATATGTATATATAATACCTGTGTCAAACATATTTTTATTCATTTGAACCATTACTAAGCAATTAATATGTCATTCCGATTGCTCTGTGTCCTCTGCAGTGTGATTAGTGGAAGTGCAACTCCTGGTTTATGCTTCACTGCTTAACTGTAAAAAAATGAATCAAGTATGTGTCTCTTATCCTTTTAAGACGTTCTCTTAGCTACAGAAATGAAATGGAAACATACCAGAATGAGAAGCTTTGTTATTAATAATCATACTTTTGTTTGTTTTCAATATGTTATTCATCTCAAACACAAAGATACTTATACACTATTTAACAGTTTTTGAATTAGTTGACTTTATGAGACAAGGGAGCCCTGCCAAGTACTGCAAATTTAGCCAAATAAAAGTATTGCTTGACCTTCAGTATCTTATTATATACATTATATGTACATATATATATATATATAAACTAACTAACTAACTAAGGTAAAGCAATCTGGGATTATCTTTCTTATCTGCCAATTAAAGCTACTTAACATATATATACATGTATAATTCAGTAGATTAAAAAAAAGATAAATTTAGAAAAGTGCTTACTACCGAGATTATGGATAATTAGTTGTTCACTTTAGTTTAGTTGTTCAATTTGATAGTTCTTTGTTCTTTTTTTAAATTATTTTTTCCTTTTTCCTTTTTTTTTTTTTTTTTTTTAAGTACTGCAAAAGTGAAATCCTCATCCAATGAACTTAGCATCAGAAGACTGTGCACTTCTAATTAGGCTAATTATTTAGAAATTTTTGGTGTTCCATCTTTTTTTTTAAAAAATTTTTCTCCACTTTCCTTAAAAGTAATTGATACCTATAAATATGCCTGCATTGCTATTTACTCTTTAAGCTATTAAACATTCTCAGTCAATGATTCTCAGTCAATGTACTTATTTATAACTCTTATGTTTAACTAAGGACAGAAAACCTTTTTCTAGTTCTTAAAAAAAAAAAAAAAAAAAAAAAAAGAGAGAGAGAGAGAGAGAAAGAGAAATTATGCCTAATTTTCTTCTTATTTTGCTCATATTGGCATACAAACAGCACAGAAAGTTCAAACTTCTCTTTTCTGTGAACACACGTATTTTACAATATATAATTAACCACTGTATAAAACATAGATTTCATGAAAGCACTAGATATGAAATTCTGCTATATTTATTTATCAAGGGGAATAAAATCTTCCAGAAGGGTTTGTTAAGATAAATCGTTCATTTTTCCCCAGAATTTTTAAAATGTAAGCTTTCAAGAAGTTTAGTCCCAATACATTACCAGAAAATACCTGTTTTAACTGACATTAAAACAAATATTCACTGACAGAGAGTTCCTTTTCTCTTTCTCTACATTTTCGTATGCTCATATTCATGGGATAAAAACAAACATATTAGTTTTAGCTGTATTTATATTTTTTGCAGACTTTATTTTTAAGACTTTTTTTTTCCTGCCTCTGTTATTATTTCAAAGTATAAAGTCTCATGAGAAAGCTATAGGACCAAATTTTATGTGTAGTTTGTTTATTAATGTTAGCCAAACTTATTGGTTGGATGTTTCAAGACAATCATACATTTTCTTCTTATCAAGGCCAACAATTTGGAGGCACGTATCTTGGGGCATAACATAAGGTTTGCTATATCATCTCTCTACTGTCTGCTGGCTAAATAAGTTGTGTGAATAGTCTTTTCATGAATTCTACTATCCAGAAGACTTAGTTTAGCCCTCACCAGGCTCTAGGCTAGCCTCTGTAGTTCATATATTTTTGAAACTTAGCTTTGAAACTTCACTGTTCTCCTTAATGAAGCAACTTAGGTGATATAAAGTGTAGTAATCTACTTTCAAAGTGAACCTGTCAGCCGCAAATACATACTTTTACTGCTACAGGTTTTTCCATGATTTCTAGCTGTAATTTTACTTCCACCATTTTTTTTTTTTTTTTTAATGTTTGTAATCCCATTGTAATCTACAAAATCCTATTCTAATCTACTTTGACCTGTGTGGGCCATAGAGACTCACATATATAAATCACATATATAAATGTATGTGTAATGTGAAATAAACCCTCCACTATGACTAAGATGGTGACTAATCGCCACTTCAACCATGAGACCCTTTCTGGTTACGAGTAACAAATCTAGGAGGGCACCTTTTCTAGTTAGCCCCCTTTGAACCTGTATCAAAAAGTTTTAATTAAGGTGTTTAAGAATCTTCTGGACCTGTTAGTATCAGTAGTGTGTTATTCCAATTTAATATTTGGCAAGTTGAAGTCACCCATAAGGACAAGGGCAGCTGATGTGGAAGTATCTCTTAGTTCCTTAAAGAATAATTTATCAGTGTCATTATCCTGGCTGGGTGACCAATAGTAGACTCCCACAATGACATCTGTGTTATTTTCTTATTCCTTCATCCTTAGAGGCTCTCAACTCTGTTGTCACCAACTGCAAGATCCATAAAATCCATCCCCTCCATTACATATAGCACTACCAGCCTGCCTCGCCTATCATTTCTGCAGGGCTTATAACTATCCAATGGTCTCAGACACAGAACTCTTCTCACCAGGTTTCGCTTATGCCAATGATGTTATTGCTCTGGAACTCAGACAAGTCTTCTAGCTCCTCTTGCTTGTTCTTCATGCTACATTGGTGTAGAAACATTTTTATCTTTTAGTCTTTTTCCTGAAGTATTTGGGAAGAGAACTGTTAGCTTACAAGGATTCTTATTACTAAATTCTTAATCATTCTTGTTGAAAAGATGATTAATATTTAAGTAACACTTGCAACACTGACAGGAGGCATACTCAATATTCAGTTTCAATGCAGTATAGTGTGAAATATTAAAATATATGTCATCAGTGTATCTTAAATTGTTAATTTATGTGTAAACACTAACGAGAGAGAAAGTTTCTGTCTCCTTTAGATCCTCTTCTGCATTAAGAGAAATACACCATGCTGATATTGAGCCAAATTGCTTTTTGTGTCATTTCACAAAAGAATATTTGCAGTGTTACATTATTGTCATCTATCCACCTGTCTGAGTGCAACTATTGTCATTCTCTTTTTTGTTGTCCTGGTTTATCATCTGGTTTTCCAGGATGACAAGTTAGTACAGTCAGCATCTTTTTAAGGGTATTCAAGTAACATCAGAAAATTAGAAAAAAAATGTAGTAATTTCATGAAATATCAATCTTTCTTATGTATATATATATACATTTATACATATTACTTGTGAATAAATTTACATTCAATAGCCATTTATAGCAGTGGTACCCATTCATACCCTATTGCTGTATCTTCAAGAATAGAAAGAAAATTGAAAAAAATATATTTTCTCTCTACCCCTCACTCTACCTCTGTTACAAGTTTTGAAGTAGTATTTGTTTGTCAGGAAGATCAAAGAACTGGAATGGCAGAAAATTGAATCAATTGACTTTTCCTGAAGAGCTCTGAGTGTGTAGTATGAATAAGAGATCTGTGCACTTCAGAATTTCAGGAAGAGAGGCAATGTCACAATCATTTTGTTCTTGCACCAAAATGAAGAAGAATATTTTTGTTATGGAATATTGTTGTCTGAATCACATAATTACAACAGACCCATTCCTTCTCAGCTGGATTGGAGATACATTCACAAACTCTCACGTACTTCTGAATGTTTAGTGGAAACCTTGTATTGGTGTTTTACAAAAGGGCTGGTGAAATAAATTGCCTGTGCACAACTATTTCCCTACCAGTGTTTTTCATACAGCACAATACTGAATTTAGAATACTGAATTTAGAACTAAAGCATCTAGATGAGTCAAATATCTTCTGGAAGAGAATTCCAAGTCAAAGTCACCTACTAGCTTATTGACTTCCAGTCCTGGCTTTGCCCATTGTATCATTTATATCACATATCACAGTCCACAGCCTTGATTTTATCTGAAGAGGAAACAAAGAGACTTTCAATTTACAGGCTGGAACAATGAATAAAAAATAAGGAGTATCCTGTTTTTTAATCTTGTTGAACCAATGACTCACTGTGACAAGCTGGTAAATTGACATTGCTCAACCAAGCAAGAAAGCTGACTAATAAATAGCAAGAAACAGATTCAAAGTCTGAAGCTATATTTCCTGAGTAAGGGAGAGTAAAAACAGCTATAACATAGTCCTCTATGAGATCTCAGACTACCATCACAGAGCAGAATATCCAAAATTATTGCTATGTTATCTATACTATTATGTAGAAAGAGAACACTTAAAAATTTACTGTGTGTTTATGAATTTCAGTAGTGACAAATGCCACAGTAATATCAGATTAAATTAAAGACAGCTTTGCTGTTTGAGTGTAGTGGTCCCAGAAAAGAAGCATTGTAATGGGTCTAATGGGCAAACTGGTGATTTGTGGGTGAAGTGGTGATTGCTGTCCATCTGGGACACAGTGACCAAGCAGTGGAGTTTAAAATCTTTGGTATTAAATAACAAAAGAGATAGAAGGAGGACCAGAGATAACATTGGTCTATTACTTGATGAGGATGGTCACCTCACAAACAAGGACATACCAGAGACATTTAATGTCTTTTCACATTGGTCTTTGTCATGGTTTTGTGTGAGACAGAGTCAATTTTCTTCGTAGAGAATAGAACTGATCTTGGCAAAGGATGCAAGCAATAACAAGAAGGGATTCTATAAGTACATTGGACAGAAAAGGAAAGCCAGGGAGAGTGTACACCCTCTGATAAATGAGAAGTGAGAACTGGTAATGGCAAGCATGGAGAAGGCTGATGTACTCAACAACTTCTTTGCCTCAGTCTTCACTGCCAGTTGGGCTTCTTACATCTCTCATTTCCAGAAACTCTAGGCAAGGAATGAGGGATAAAAGTCTGGCCCACTGGAAGCAAAGAACAGGTTTGAGACTACCTCATGAAAATGAACAGATATAAGTCTATGGGGCCTAATGACATGCGCCCCAGGGTCCTGAGGGAACTGGCTAATGGAGTTGCCAAACCTCTCTCCATCATATTTGAAGTTCTGTCAGTATGACAAAGTCCCTAGTGACTAGAAAAAAGGAAACATAACTTCCATTTTTATAAAGGGTAGAAAGGAGAACCAGAGGAACTACAGACTGGTGAGCCTGACCTCTGTGCCTGGAAAGATCATGGAAAAGGTGGCATAATATCTTTATCAATAATATAAACAGTAGGATCGAGTGCACCCGCAGAAAGTTTGCAGATGACACCAAGCTGAGTGGTGCAATTGATACAACAGAAGGAAGGGATTCCATCCAAAGGGACTGGACAAGCTTGAGGAGTAGACCCACATGAAACTGATGAGGTTCAACAAGTCCAAGTGCATGCCAGGGCAATGCCAGACATGAGTACAGACTGGGAGAAGAACTCATTGAGACCAGCCCTGCAGAGAAGGCCATGGGGGTTCTGGGGGATGAAAAGCTCAACAAGAGCCACTAGTGTGTGCTTGCCCAGAAGGCCAACTGCATCTTGGGCTGCATCAACAGATGCATGACCAGAAGAAGATCGAGGGAGATGATTGTCCCCCTCTACCCTTGTCAGACCCCACTTGGAATCTTGCATCCAGACCTGGGGACCGCAGAATATGAAGATATGGACCTACTAGAATGGGTCCAGAGGAGGGCCATAAAGATGATCAGAGGGCTAGAGAATGTCTCCTGTGAAGACAGGCTGAGAGAGTTGGGGCTGTTCAGCCTGAGGAAAAGAAGGTTCAAGGGAGACTTCACTGCAGTCTTTTAGTTCTTAAAAGTTTTTAAATAAGATGGGGAACAACTCTTTCCTCAATCAGATAGTGACAGGAAGAGGAGGAATGGTTTTAAACTAAAAGAGGGAAGATTTAGATTAGATGTTAGGAGGAAATTCTTCACTCAGAGGATGGTAAGGTACTGGAAAAGGTTGCCCAGACAAGTTGTGCATGCCCCACCCCTGAAGGTGTTCAAGACCGGTTTGGGTGAGGCCCTAGGCAACGTGAGCTAGTGGTTGGCATCCCTTGCCTATGGCATGGAGGTTGGAAATAGATAACCTTTAAAGTCCTTTCCAACCCAAGCCATTCTATGATTCTATGATTATAGGTTCACACAATTATGGGTTTTGGATTTCTGATGAAAACTGTGTTGTAACACACCAATGTTTTTAATTGTTTCAGAATAGTGTTTATATAGCACCAAGATTTTTTTACTTATGCTGTCCTGCCAGTAAGGGGGCTGGGGTTGCAGATTAAACTGGAAGAGTAGTTGCTGAGCAAAGACCACCAGGCCAGCTGACCCAGGCTTACCAAAGAGATATTCCATGCCATGTGATATCATGCTCACGATGGACGGGGTGGTGGCCAAGGGGAGGGGGGGGGAGACATAGATGACAGGACATTGGGTATAATGGCATTTGTCTTCTCAAGAAAACATTATGCATTATGATCCCTGATTTCCTGGAAGTTGCTGAATATCTGCCTGCCAATGAGAAGTAGTATAGTGACTTCTTGTTTTGCTTTGCTTGCATGAACAGCTTTTGCTTTACCTAGTATGCTGTCTTTATCTCAACCCATGAATTCTTGGACTTTTACCTTTCTAGTTCTCTTCCCCACCCCATTTGAAGAGAATTAACAATTGACTGTGTGGTACTTAGTTGCTTGCCAGGGCTAAACCACAACAGTCTTCAACACCGATGACAGGCTATGGTACCCTTGAGCCCTGAGTTGGAGGTCAATGACTGCAGAAATGATAAACTCCCAGACAACCCCAAACTTGTGCAGGATTTGCTGCTCCAGCTGTAAGCATATAAGTCTGCATGACCCAATGGGATTCATCCCAAGGTACTGAAAGGGCTGGCTGATATCATCTTGAGACCTCTCTCAATTATTTCTCAATGGTTTTGGGTACATGGAGAGGCCCCAGTGGACTGGAAGCTGGTAATCGTTGCCTCACAGAAAGGGATCTTGGTGTTCTGGAAAGTTGAGTATGAGTCAACAATATATACTGGCATACAAAAGTACCAGTCATATGCTGGGGTGCATCAAGCACAGAATTGCTGACATTTGAATGAAGTGATTGTCCCACTCTACTCCATGCTGGTGCGACCTCAGCTCAAGTACTGTGTGTATTTTTGGGAACCACAATATAAGAAGGACATAAAACTATTTATTAGAGAGCATCCAAAGGAAATATATGAAGATAGTGAAATGTTTATAGGTGAAGAAATACAAGGAACAGCTGAAGTCACTTGGTTTGTTCAGCCCAGAGAAGAAAAGACTGAGGACAGACCTCATGGCAGCCTACAGATCCCCCGTGTGGGAGAGTGGAGAGGGAGATTCTGATCTCTTCTCTCTGATGACCAGTGAAAGGACCTGAGCAAATGGTATGAAGCTGTGAGAGGGGAGGTTCAGGCTGGATATTAAGAAAAAAAATATTATCTGAAAGGATGATTGAGTACTAGAAAAGGCTTCCCAGGGAAGTGGTTATGGCATTGAGCCTGCTGGAGTTCAATAAGTGTTTAGACAATGCTCTCACACATGAGAGCCAATTCCTGAACTGATCTTGTGTGGGCTTCCCACAGGCAGCAGATCTTCAAGAACTTCTCCAGTATGGGTCCATACCATGGTGTCTATCCATCAGGAGCAAACTGCTCCAACATTTGTCCACCATGGGCATCAGCTCCCACCAGATCACTTGCTTCTGTGTGAGATCCTCTCCATGGGCTGCAGCTCTGGCCTGGAGACTGCTCCAGTGGGGGACTTTTCAAAGCCCACAGTTTCATTCAGGTCAGATCCATTTGCTCCACCATGGGCTCCTCCATGGGCTGCAGCGTGTAGATTTGCTCCTCTATGGTACACCATGGGCTGCAGGGGGACAGTCTGGTCTACCAGGGGCCTCTCCACAGGCTTCAGGGAAACTTCTCCTCCAGCACCTGGAGGACCTCTTCTCCCTCATTCTTCATGGACTTTGATGTCTGCAAGGCTGTTTCTCATTCCTTTCTCTCCTAACTGTGCTGTTGTGCAACATTTTTTTTTTTCCCCCCTCTTTCTTAAACCTGCTATCACAAAGACACAAGCATAATTGCTCACTGACTCAACACTGGCCAGCAGCATGTCCCTTTTGGAGCTGCCTGGAGCTGACTCGTATCTAACGAGGGCAGCTTCTGGACTCTTCTCACAGAGGACACCCTTGTAGCCTCCCTGCTACAAAACCTTGCAATATAAACTCAGTACAAAGAAAAACACAAGTTTTGGATGGCTCTTATGAGACTGCTGAGAGACTATAACAGACGTTGTGGCATCTGGAGGTCCCTCCACAAGTGAGTAGAAGGAGAGGACTCGTCTGCAAAGAATGTATAGATTGAAAGGCTGTGATCAGTGATATGATGCTCAAAAGAATGTTAGTAACAGAGATTCAGGATCTGTAAAAGATTTGAGATTTAGATGTGCGTGAAGAGAATCATCAACCTGAGAAGGAAATGTCATTCAGAGCTAGAGCATATTTATAAGCAAAAAGTCAAGACACTCTCAAAGTCACTTGAAGACATTCATTTCAGTTATAGCACAGATTCCATTCATTCTTCTGAAAATAAACATTTACTTACGTAGTACTGAATATGGATATTTTAATTGCATTCTTGTATCTTAGGTAGAATGTCTGACTCAGCTGTTAAAATCTCCAGCCTTCCTTGATAATGTCATAATACACGCAAGAGTTTTCAATATAAGGAGCTGCAGTATTTTTTAATTTAATAATTTTGGATGCAAACATAAAAAAAATATGGAATTTCCTGCTATTACTACTAACAGCTATAATTCAGTTGGACTAGGTGATCTTTTTGGACTAGGTGATTTTTGAAGGTTCCATCTGAATGAACTATTCTATTCTATTCTTATGTAAGCTGTACTGAGAAGATTATTTTATTTATAATATTGAAATGTTTAATTTATAGCTTATTTTTTATTTCTTTTTAGTCTCCTACATTAAATACATTTCTTCTTAAGCAGTAGAATTTATCCCTTATTTCTTGCCTTAAAACCCTTTTTACAGAATTAAGTGCACATTATTTTTAGCTTCATATACGTTTTCTCAACAAACTAAATTTTTTATATTTTTAAATGAAAAATTGAGAGTTGCTAAGTTGTCTGATTCAATGACCAGGACAAAGCCTGTGAAAGATGTGATTATTTGCACAGCTTCAGCTATATTACTGATGTACTTGAGACAGAGACAGTTTAGAGGTTGGCCTAATAGGCACAAATAATGTTGTGTTTTCTAGGTAGCATTGGAATAATGAACGAGCTTGATTTAAAATAAATAAATAAATTATAAATAAGTCAAGGTAACATTAGACAATTCTGGAAGGTAGCATTTACATGTTGATTAAATGACAGTACTTCACCTTTCTTGCCCTTGTTTTTCATTCTTTGCCATCTATCATTTGAAATCTTTGTCTATTAAAGCACAACTGAATTTTCTTCAGCACAATGAAACTGATTATATGGGACAGAAGTCAAGATTTAATCATTAGCACAGAAGGCAACTAAGCCTGTTAACTGAAGAAAGCAAGGGCAAAGAATGAGGCCTCTCAGCTCCTAGTTGTATACCTTCACTTCCTTCTGAGGGCAAACATGGCCAGACTCATCTGCTGCATAAAATATGAGCTTTCAAGCACACCATCATCTAGGGCCAATGTGGGTCTTCTGAAGCCCCAAGTGCCCTGTGTGTTTTAGTATAACAGTGGGCATAACCTTCTAGGCTAATTTTTATACACATATATTCTCTGTATGTTGGTTTTTGTTTTGTTTTTGGTGGATAACCAAACCTATTTATCATTGGTTTTCATCATTTCTAGATGTTGTTTTGTCAGCATTAGTTAATAATTTTATACAATGCCTACAAATAATTAATGTACATAGTTATACACTAATTAACACAAATACTTAGAATCTAAACCAAGCATGTTAATTGGCTAATAAATGGTAACTTCTGTGTTGGTTACTGTTTCTCCAGAGCATTGACCCATATGGAAAAAGCAGTCATTGAATTATTGTGTTGTGATTATAAATCACCTGTTAGATTACATCCTGATTCTGCTTTCAATAGAAGAATCCTTTTGGCATGGCTCAGATTTTGGGTTTAACTTTTTTCACTGTTAAAAGAGTACTCTGATCCATGAGTTGATTTGAGTGATCCTTTTTTTTTTTTGTTTGTATTTTTTTGTTTGTTTGTTTTTTTTTTGTTTGTTTGTTTGTTTGTTTGTTGTTTTTTTTGTTGTTGTTGTTTGTTTGTTTGTTTGTTTTGTTTTGTTTATCTAGGCATATTTTTAATTTTGAGACAACTTCAGACCTTTGATATAATGTACTGGTCCTTCATTATTGAGGAGGCTTCCCCTTTATTTTTTCCCTCTATTGGCCCCATTCTCAGCCTGCCAAGGCACTTCTGCTTGTAACAAACTGGCAGGAGTATTTGCAACCATGTCCACATGAGGGTTCCTATAGGTGTGACTAAATTAGCAAATACTCTAATGTGAACACAGCTTCAATATCATACATTTTTTAAATTCTGGTGCAACAGTAAGTAGAGGTCAGATAAATGAAATGCTTTATATCTTCATTACCATTTTTTTTTTGTGTGTGTGTGTTGTAAATTCATAACAATAAGCTATGAGATAGCACTAGAGCTGTGTGATAGTGGTAAGTCTGGGGTTGAATATGTGATGTACAGAAATCAAGAATGGCTGAAAAATGCATTTCTTTCTGCATACATTTCTTGTTTGTTTGTTTCCCCTTGCCCTTCTCTGTTTCTTTCTATCTCGACTATCTTTTCTTTCTTTATCTCATCTGTCACTGCTGATTGTAGTATGTCCCCTAGTCTGATTCCTAATTGCTATGAAATGAACAAGTGGGAAGCAGCCAAAGTGATGCAGAAGAAGGAAGGTTTATTTATTTATTTTTATTTTTATTTCTCAAATCTGACTCAACATTTGACAGGGAAGAGATCATGCTGTTAAACCACCGAGTCATCAGTACACTTGTGTTCTCTCTCTAGTGCTACAAGCTCCATCAGTGATTGATGAGTCAGGAGCCTGAATGCTCGTACTTCTCAGGTTCTAAGTCATCATAACGTGCTCATTTCTCTCCAGTTCTCCCCACTGTGACTGTTATGACTCATCAGACAGTGCAAATCACCTCAAGGGGCAGCTCACAGAACACGTAATAAATCTGAATTGTAATCAGGTCACAAGTGGAAAAATCAGCTTGGCCTCTCTCACCCTAATGGACATTTTCCCATGTCCATAAAATTGCTGCTGTACTTGGAACTGCTGGGCTAATTCTGATGAAGAGACTGGAGCTAGGGTTACAGGGCCACAGCCAGAGATACTGAATTGCAGTTATGCAGATAAGCCTGTACTTCATCTTCCCAAATGATGCCCAGAGGCTGCCAGAACAGTCATTCTTTCACTTTTATGAGCAGTGAATTTACATTAAAAGGTATTTAAATAAAGGCTATAGAGTACTCTTAAAAGATGTTTTTCCAATTTGGGACTTTATTATGGTGCTGTGGCATGGAGAAGTGACCCCATGAAGGATCTAGTGAGTAGCCAACCCGCCTTAGAGCTCTGTTAATAAGGATTGGTGAGACTAGAGGCAGCAGTGTTGGCAAGAATGCTGATGAGCCTCGTTAGCAATAGTCAGCTTGCATCCTTCAGAGAAGGGTACACAAGCCTGTGGGGGAGAGATGGTAGTAGAGCCAGGCAAACATCTCTGCAACAAATAATTTATTTGGCTAGCTCAGTCCACCATGGTAAACAAGTCCTGCTTTCTGTGAATATACTAATTAGTCTCCTGGTTTTGGATATTTACTTTACGTGGACAAATTGGAGCTGATGGCTTGACCACACTCTCCTCTGTAAGCTTATGCACGGATAACTGTTCCTTTAGATAAATGATTTACACTGCTAAAAGGCACCTGTCATACTTATGTTTTTGAGGATTCTTGCCAGCAATAAGCTACAATACCCAGATTTCTTTTCACAGCAGTCACGTCAGCTTTAGCAGAAGTCCTCCTGCAGCTGCTTTCCATTCCTGTGAGGAGATATATTTGTCAGTGCATATTGTTGTCTGAATTTGCAGCAATGAAGTGAATACAAGGTGTATTTGGGAAGAACATATTCTTATATTTAAACCTCTGTCTTTATCTAAGAGTTCACACTGGCAGAAATCAGATGTTACAAGGTGTCTGCTCTCTTTCCAAAGGGTTTGCTTTCCTAAGGGCTTCTCAGATGCAGGATGAAAGTGGCAGTGAGATGTATCAGCTGCTTTAGATAAGGGTGGTCCAATCCTAGTGACAGATATTTCTCAGCAGCCGTGCTTGTCTGCAAGTGACTCTACTGGAGAACTTCCATCCTGAGGTGGGGACAACTGCCTCCGGGTTCAGTAAATTGTCTGGAGGCTCCAAATCCACAAATAGAAGAAACACTTGAACAAATTCACAGGAGAGAAGGAGTCTGAACATTCTCACATGAAAATGTCCATTTGTATGGGCTATTTTTTTTTAGGACTCTTAGGTAAAATTAAAAATTACCAGAATAGCTCTGTGTAAATAAATGGTTTCTTAATATGGCAGCTGACTTGAAACAAATCAAACAAAAATAATTTCATGTAAAATTAAATATTTAAGTTCAGAGTTTAACATTTGTTTTTCAGTGAGGTTGGAACACATTTTATAATAAAATATTCCAAATAGAAAGCTGTGAAAATGATCTATTTCTCCGCATACTACACAGATTAGTGCAATATGCTAACCCAACCCTATCTAATTCTTTTTTTTAAAAAAAAAAAAATGCTGTTGTTGTTGTTGTTCCTTTGTTAAAAAACTCATATTCGAAACTCTTATTTCAAACTCAAACTTTCATTTTTCCACTTTCAATTCTGACCTTCCGATAGCTCCATGTTCCTTTTCATTTTCCTCCCACAATGGTTAGCACCAATTATACTAAGCAGTGAGAGTTTAGGAGTGGCTTCCCTTTCATGAGCAGTGTGCTTTGTATCTATTCTGGTTACACAGGCACAAGGCAGATATATCTGACGAAAAAAAAAAAAAAAAACAACAAACCACTAAATTCATTCCATTAGTGCTGCAGACAACTATAAAATTGATAGGAAGCTAATGCTTTTTGAAATTGTTGTTTTTTTTTTTTTTTTTTTTGAACGAGCTCTACTTTATGGCATGCTAGACAAACCCTTCCAACTCAAGATATTCTGTAATACTATGATTCTAGACTAACTTTAATAGAAACACCGTCAAACTGTTTAAAACAGAGCATAGACAGACAGCTATCCTGCTGGACACAATTGTAACACTGGACCTGGCTGCTCATTTGGTAGTGTTCATCTCTCAAAAAAAGAAGATCATGTTTTAGCAGTGTCCACTTAACTGTGATTCCTGTCTCATATTGGTAGAATGCTCCTGTCAGTCTCAATCCACATGCTGATCCTTTCATAATTGTTGCATCTTTTTGAGACTAATTATGGAAACCAGCAGTACAATTTCAGGTGGTGAACTTACTTTCCAATTAAAGACCTATGGGAAAAAAGACCTATGGCCTCCAAGTTTCTATATTTCTATGCATGGCTTCACTAATTTCATAGAATTATGAAATATCCTGACTTGGAAGGGACCCACAAAGATCATCAAACCTAACTCCTGGTTCCACCCAGGACTAGCCAAAAATTAAACCATATGTCTGAGAGCATTGCCCAAACACTTAATCTCCAGAAGGCTTGGATCTATGACCATTTCCCTGAGGAGCCTGTTCCAGTGTGCGACCACCCTCTCAGTGAACAATTTTTTCCTAATATTCAACCTGAACTTCCCCTGTCACAGCTTCACACCATTCCCTCAGGCCCTGTCACTAATCGCCAGAGAGAAGAGATTAATGCCTGCCCCTCTACTTTCCTGTGAGGAAGCTATAGGTTGCCATGAGGTGTCCTCTTGGTCTCCTCTCCTTGAGGTTGAACAAACTAAGTGACCTCAGCCTCCACACCAACATATTTTATCACCTTTTCGTTTCTGATGATTAGAGACAAAGGCTGCAGGTACACTTATTTGCATAGCTCTATTTTCACTTGCACTTCTTTAATAGCTAAGTTGTTTGCAAAAGTAATTTCCTAGTCAATGCTCAACCACTGTAAAGTATTCCGTGCCTTAAACATTTCCAGTGAAATAAGTCTGCAGAGAAGACCACAGGAAGAGATCAATACTAGAGAAAGCCAGTAATGTTATTACATTTTCTATAGATTCTTATTCCTATATTCTTTATGTTTACTGTCTCTACAATGATTTCCCACATGAGAAATATATTTTATTACACTTTTCACTATGCCACTGTGTTAAGCATATACTTGGGACAGAGTGACTTAACTGGCAGGTAATTCTCTCTGAGAATTCTGCTCTTAAGCCTATCAACTCTGTTGACTGTGTCTGGTTTTCCAAAAGCTGCTGTTGTTCAAGGTATGACACTCTCCAGTTCCATCATGCACATAAAAATGCATGAGATATTATCCTCTTGAACACTGATGTTTACATCCTCATTTCTTGTTGCAGGTGAGAAAAAAAAAATCTCCATAATAAGAAAAAGTTTTTTTTTTTTTTTCTTCTCCAAAATTGTAACGTGTGCCCCTGGTTCAGGAAAATTACAAAATACATCTTGTTCTAAGGTGATTTTTTTTTTTTTTTTTTTTTTTTCCCCTGTAGGCTGTAAAGCAAGTCATGGGAGCCACCTTTTTTATTACTGTTTGGAGTAGTTCACTATCAGGAAAAATAAAATAAATAAAACAAAATAAAATAATAAAATAAAATAAAATACCCAAACATCCACATAATTAAAGTTACTTTTAAATCAAAAGACTGATGATGAACGTCTTTCTTAAAATAGACTTAATATAAATTCTTTTAAAAACAGAACCTAATAGTTAATAGAAGCAGAAAAGTGCTCTTGATTTTTCACAAATGAACAGATGAGAAACTAAAAAACTTGCTACATGCATTCATGTTACAGAATAATCCTATTTAGTATACCAAATCCTTGAGTATGACCCGTATGTTTTCTCACCATTATGTCCTACCACTCGCATGCCAGAAAATCTTTCACATCAAAAGTCAACCATGATCTAACAAACCTCGCCCTGGCTGAATCTTATATATATAAAATAGTAGGGCGGTTCATGTGTATAACTTTAATTGAGAAACTTTCTGTAATAAAGGATTTAGTCATTCCAAGTTCAAGTTAAATTTTTGTGGTTTAATAAAAACACTTTTATGTAATACTGATGTTATATTTTAAAAGATTTTCTTCTTGATCCCATTTTCTGCCACTGTTGCAGATGTGCAGATCTTGGACTTCATTTACTCCGCAAGTCATGGTTTTCCCAAACAGCTTACTGAGAGTCTTAGTGGAATAAGTTACTCTCATGAGTGAGAGCGGCAGATTCAGGCTACTAGGTTGAAAAATGCAAAATTAGTCTTATAGCAGTATTAAAAAAAAAAAAAAAAAAAAAAAAACCTTCATTTATATATGTCTTGATGGTGAAATGTACCACAACTAATAAAAAGGCTTGAAAAAGAAAATCATTTATTACTTTTTACATGTAAGGTTTGAAGGTTTGAATTAGAAGGTTTTTTATGTATTTATTATTATTATTATTATTATTTTTAAATGAGTCAAAGGTAGAATGTGTTGGTGTCCCTTATTTTAGATAATTCAGTCTGTGGTTGCTAAAATAGCTAAGGCCTGCCAGACACAGTTCAGGAAAATATATTTTAGAGCTATAGTTAGGTATTAAGAATATTGTTTATTTTTATAGCTTTTTATTTATCAAGTATAACCTTTAAAATTCCATTATATTTCATCTTAACCTTACTATCCAAGAGATATTTTTATTTATTTATTTATTTATTTATTTATTTATTTATTTTAATTTCTTTTTGTATTTCTTTGGTTACTGAGACACTGACATTGTGTAAGAGCAAAAAAATAAATTAATAAAAAAAATAAATTAAAGCTATTAGTCAGATATTAGAATAGTAGGTATATAGACTTTCAATCCCAGTTGTAAATATGTGAAAGTTAAGCATTCACTGAGTAAAATATACATAGGTTTCCTAACACATAAGAAAGGCAAGACCTCATTTCTTTTCTTTTTTTTTTTTTTGATTTACAACAGAATATCTAGTATGTTGGCTAAGAGCAGTCACAATATTACCTTATTTGTAAGAAAAGGCTTTTAGAGAACCTCTTTGCAACCTCTCTGCTACAGAGGATGTTAGTATGGCTATACTTGTTGTTTCAGCAGCATTTTTTTGATAAATTCATTCAGTGTTGAAACAGTGAAAGGAGCTGCATTCTGGGCTGTGCTTCTGAGTTTGACTTTTAAATAAACTTTCTGCTACCACAATTATTAGTTAATGCAGTATCTCTGTCAACTGGAGTGAAAAGTCTTGTTCAGAATGAACACAGCAGGACTCTTCATGCAAATGTTCATGTATGCCCCCCACTGTTGGTTAATTGCTCTTGAAGACACAGTGTAGACATCTATTCCATTTCCAAGCACGCAGCACATTACTTATGCCTTTTGCATAAACTTCAATACAGCTGAATAATCTATTTTGTTTGGTTACTGGGTCCTGTTTGTTAAATATACAGTGTCTGTGAATTCTTCTTCACATAGTCAGCATATCCACTGAACAATGTTGTCAGGTGAGGATCTTCTAATCAAATTTACTGTGTCAGTGTTTGTTGTTATGGATAGAGAATTGCACTGGTTAGTTGAACCTAGTATCCCAGAGAAGATTAGTATTTTCTGAACTTAACTGAAATTTAAGGTACTCAGCATTTTTCAGATCCAAGCCCTCTATTTACGAGACGATAATGAGAATGCAGAATATTTCAGAGCAAAACTATCCGATAACAAGACAAAGCAGACAGAAGTCATGACATAGGGCAGTGCTAACATCTGCTTCTTCTGACATATTGTAAACAGTATAAGGAATGCTGTCAAAGCTCCTGACATTGTAATGTTTGTCAAATCTCCCAGAATGTGGAGTTAGACAGTATATCAAATGCCAAGGTGACTGGCATCAACCACTATTATGTTGGTCCTGCAAGCCGTCCTTCCTGGAGACAATGGCAGTAGAAGAAGCTACCATAGAGGCTATGTAGTGCTCCTGCTTTCATGCTGGAGCCGGAGTCCTAGACTAAACATCTAACAGGATTTAAGATGATGGCCAACAACAGAGATGATCAGATTACCTTAGACCAATGTTAACAGAGCTTGTTTGTTCCAATTTGAGTTCTTCTTATAGTTGTTTATTCAACACTAATTGAAGGGTCAAGAAGAGCTTTGTAATATGGAAAAAGCCTATAAGCTTTGCCTTTTACATATAGGCTTAGCTTCCTTGACATATCAAATTACATAGAATGCGCCAAGCCTGGAAGCCTAAGATAATTTTTCTGTATGCATATCTGGATAGACGGCTAAAACTGGTCTGGTTTGGGGGATTGTTAGGCCAAAAAGACTGTCAAAATCAGTAAGTATGCCTTTGTTATACTTTTAAACTGAGTTCATCTAAGCCTACCAGTTTGTTCCAGTCACTCCAGCCACCCTGTCGCAATAAGCATTTCAAAGCTGCATAGCAGCTGCATATGGAATCCCTGTAGTCATAAACTCCAAATACCAGAAATAAATTAATTTATAAGATAATCTAACAAATATGTTGTTGACAATGCAGATAGAACTAGGGACTATTTTCAAATAATCATTGATTAAGAAATATTTAATAAGTAATACAATTTTCAATAAAAGCATATTTATTTCACTTACTATTGTGTTACTCTATCACTCTTATTAATATATTTTAGATTTATTAGCTTGTTAAATATTTGCTATATCCTTAAAACATTAATAATTACTCATCAGAAATATATTATGGTTTCTTGTCATCAATATTTTGAGAGAAATGCTTAAGTGTTTTCAGTGAAGTGTTTTTGGTCGGAAGTGTTTTCTACATAGGAAATAGAAAAACACTTCTAAATGAACACTGGGGAGTAAATAAATCTATGTAAAGAATAGATGTTCAAAAAAATCCTTGAAATCTAAATCATTGTGAAGACCTCTAGCAGAAAAAAAAAATAATAATAAAAAATAATAAAAAAAATGCCCTGAAGAAGATAATCTGAACTATTTCTCTACATTCCTTATCTTCATTCCTTCCTGTCCTCAGAGGACTCAGTTTTGACTTCACTGTTTATCACAGAAGAAAAGCCAGATAGAAATTTGCAGTAAAAGAATTATAAAAGAATTACAATTCCTGTAGTATGTAGATATTTTCTATTTCTTTCCTACTGTTCCCTGCACTATAGGAATTATATTAGCAATACATGGATTAAAGAAAATAAAAGAAATCCATAATAATAAAAGCAATCACTTTCTTGGTTATGGTAAGAACAGCCTGAGAATTACTGTGTATTTTATGGTTTACACATAGATTTTTTTCCAACATAAGTTTAAATCCAATGAATTTTATTTATTTATTTACCTTCATATAAGGTGCCAGAGCAAAAAGGGAAACAAAATTAACAAGGGTCAGAAAGAAAGTAGAAATGAAGAATGTGACTCTCCAGATATTTTTAGTTTTTATTTATGAGAGATGATTGTTTTCTATGATTTAAGTTCAATTACAAATATAAAATGCATGAACAGTTAAACGAGCAAAACAAGAACAAATGTATTTTCCCTGTCAAGACACATTTTCTGAGCTGAAGAATTATTTATTTATTTGTTTATTTATTAGCCTCATGAATCCTTCATGCCTCTTAAGCAGCTTGAGTAAAAGCTCTTGAGTGAAACTTTACTGATACATATCTAGTTTATTGGTTTAATGTATTTTTGGGAAAAGGAAAACATTTAAAGTGTCTTGGATGATGGGAAGCAAGGTACACATATCTCCTATTTCCTTGGAGAAGGATGTATAATTATTAGAATGCAATAGTGAAAGATGGATAAAGATCTGGTTCCAGGAGAGACAGTAAGAGGTGATAAGAAAAGGGAAAGTATGATGCTGTAGGTAGTCAGTAATCAGTTTTGGAACAGCTCTTGTTCAATATTGTCATCTTTCTTGGAACTAGTAGAGGGATACTTCTCCTAAAAGTGTTCCCCAATGAAAAATGAATAAATAAATAAAATACATTTTCTAGAGAAGGATGTGTCAGAATATCCAAAAGAAAATGACTAAAACAAATAGCACAAAATTCACAACACAGTTTTCCAGAATGTCAGAATCTCACTGAGATCTTTTGCTATGTACAGAGATGCTATAATTTAGAAGCCCCAAACAGCCTTTAGGAGCTTTTAAACTAACTTTGTGTGAACGCATGGAGGTTGTCCAGTGAGATCATGCGATATCTGCTCCATTCTCTAGGACTAAGAATTAGGAAAGATCTAATAAACATATATTTATGTTTATATTCAAAATCAAAAAAAAAAAAAAATCAGAGAAAGATTTATGTATCTTTCTGTGATCATCTGTGATAGGTATGGAATCCAACTTCAAATGGTAGCTCTGAGTTCGGAATAAATATTATTATGTTCCTTCCAGGCTCTATTCTAAAGTTAAACATTAAGCGATATTCATGACAACTGCTTGTCACTGTATATCATATTACCGGTCTGATTACCAGCTATATTTTCTTATAAAAATCTTCTATCAGTTAAGGAGGGGTATAAGAGCTGGCAATCAGAGCATCTAGTTAAAATCTGGTATCATAACTTTTGAGTTTTGACAGAGATCAAATCTGGAATGAAATTTTGCACGACTTTTATTTATTCAGAATTTGTCAATTGTGAATCAGACCCAGCCATACTGATGTTTTACAATCGATCTAGCGTTTTGATGAAATTCTTATTCAAGTAAAAGAAACAAACTAAACATGAAGTTGACACTGGTAATACCTCACAAAGTAACT
Source organism: Stictonetta naevosa (assembly GCA_011074415.1). Classification (NCBI taxonomy): domain Eukaryota; kingdom Metazoa; phylum Chordata; class Aves; order Anseriformes; family Anatidae; genus Stictonetta; species Stictonetta naevosa. The sequence goes on from CM021698.1 coordinate 97,072,376, forward strand.
TGTGGAAATTTCTTCATATAATTCCTTATTCTTTAAGGCTTTCACCTTTGCAGATTGTAGTAAGAGCTCACATCTTAAGAGCATAAAAAATAACCATTGTCATGTTATTTTGTCTTAGCAACATTTTAAAATCATAGAATCATAGGACCATTAAGGTTGGAAAAGACCCTGAGGATCATCTGGTCTAACCATCACCCTACCACCAATATCACACACTAAACCATGTTCCTAAGCACCAGGTCCTACCTTTCCTTGAACACCCCCAGGGACAGTGATGCCATCACCTCCCTGGGCAATTTGTTCCAATGCTTGACTGCTCTTTCTGAGAAGAAATGTCTCCTAATTTCCAACCTGAACTTCCCCTGGCCCAACTTGAGGCCATTCCCTCTAGTCCTGTTACTAGTTATCTTCAAGAAGAGGCCAAACCTCAGCTCCCCATGTCTTCCTTTCAGGTAGCGTAGAGAGCCATAAGGCCTCCTTAATTTCTCATTTTTAGTTGTTTTTAATAGATTTCATCTCAAAGAATGAGAGAATAAAAGGAATAAAAACAAATTTCATCAAAGCCTAGAAGTAAGTATAAACATGAATACTGTAGGGCTGATGAGTTTTATTTACACAAAGTTAATTTGATCTTTTTCACTTTCAGGTAACACAGAAAAATCCTACCTGAGAAACAGAAAAAGAAATTAGAATTCAAACTATATCTATCTCTGCATTTTAAGCGTAGTCATTTTGTTTAATCTTGTCTTATATGTTTGTTCTTTTTGATGCTATGAATTTTGCACTGAACAGGAAAAACTGACAGAGGTGCAAAATATTTAAGAACAGGGATTCTCAAACCTGTCATTCATGGTATGTATTTTCAAACCTTTTCAATTCAAAAGCTCCAATGTTATTGGAAACCTGTGGTATTGAATTTTTCATCTCTAAATTCTAATGACAATCTCCAAAAGAAAGCATATTTTTATTTATTTTTTTATTTTTTTATTTTTTTATTTTTTTTTTCAACAGGGATAACAAAATATGTCCCTTTAAATGCATTTTATAGAGATTTTGACATGTTTTTAGAAAATACGGTACTAATTTCAATGCAAATTTTCTTAGCTCTGCTTTTTACTATAACAAGTAGTCTTGTTATTTGGGGTGATCTATATATTTCATTCTAAACTGTATGTTGAATTAAATCTTTCATCAAATAATGTATTAGAATAATTCATAGTTTATTAGCAATGCACAAATGCATATCTGGTGACCTCAGTTAGATCACAAGTGAAGAAGGTAAGTAGAGCTGCTTTATTCCTTATTTTGTTTATTTATTATTTTATTTGCATAACAAGTGGTGGCATAAAGAATTATAAATGTATTTTTTTCAGATAGGACTAGAGATGGGAATAAATAAACCTAGCTAAAAGTAGCCATAAGTACAGTAAGGAATCACTTCCCAAAAGAAGACTGCTTTCTGAGCCAGTGGTCTGTCTAGCACCTAAGTGGTTAACACTCTATCTGCTATATAGTGAGATCATCGTACAATATTTGTGAAAACTTCAGACAGGAAGAGTCACCTGCATTTCTGTCTGCAATCAGTTTAACTGGGCAATGGCTGAGCTTTGCAGTATATCTTAATGAGCCTAATTGGTAGAAGAAAGTTGACCTCCCAGAGAATAGAGGTGGAAAACAGACAGACAAAATCCGTGTAAAATCTATGGAATAAGAGACAAAAAGATAGAAGGGCTCTGGAAGGGCTTGGTTTTGCTATGTCCATCTCTTTGTATTCATTCTTTTATTCGTTCTTCTCACCACTTTGTTTACCAACTAGATGCCCATGGTATTATTGTCAATATCTTCCTTTCTATTTGAGTACTCCTGTGGATTTCTTTTTGTGTGCTTATTGTGGCTTTTGTCCCTGGTTGATCTGAATATGAAGGGAGTTCTAGTTTAAAAGCTGGACAGTTTAATTACAAATCTACTTTCACAGTATTCAGTGCAATATAGAATACAATAAAATAAAATAAAATAAAAAAATAAAATAAAATAAAATAAAATCTGAACAAATTGGGTGTTTCTGAGAGCAAGACTCTTCAGTATAGTTTGAACCACCTCACTAAAATTGTCTTCAGCTGTCACTGTTCTGTAACTGAAAGTCCTGGCAACAATTGAATTTTAATGAAGGTTTGTTATGCTTTAGAATTTAAATGAGATGTTTGATAAAAGAGAGGAAACCTTCTGCATACCTACCTTATATTCTTAATGCATTTCTCCTAGTTAAAAATAAATAAATAAATAAATAAAACACTTTATTTTTTCACTGCTTGTTTTCTAGAGACTTCTTTGCAAAGCTGCTAAAATAGCCCCCCAAGTTGTACAGAAGCATTTTCATATTAATTTTCCTCTGTTCCTGATAGAGCTTATCTTCTGTATTTACAGTTCCTGTTGCTTCTCTTGCTTCTTTAGCTTCCCACACTGACAAGGATATTTGTTTCTGATAGTTTGAGTTAGTGTCAAAGAGTGCGAGGACCACAGCAAGCAGATTAGCAGTGCTATACTCATGTGGGCAGAGTTTTGGCACAGCATTTTACAAGATTTTTGCACATGAGTTGGTTGTCAGTCCCTTCTATAAGACAGTTCCTTTGAATGCAGGGTATCTAAGATTTTAACAATGCAATGAATTCTTTGCTTGTTTTCACTGGCCTAAAACTACCATAATAATAATAATAATTATTATTATTATTATTTATAATTTTCCAGATGAAAACCCAACCTCTATACTTTGATCAGATATAGCTGTCTCCATATCAAAAGAGTACTGATGGTATGGTGCTCAAACAATTTCCAAACAGGTGTACAAAGTTTTCAAATTCAAAATGAACCACACTGATTACGGTGATAATAAAAGGTTAAGTATTTTTAGTAGACTTGCTGTGCTTCACTTCTGTGCAGTGTGTGACACTACCTAGACATAAATATTGTCTTACACAGATGTGCTAACAGAATGTCTTGTTTTATTTAATTGTTTCTGGGGGACCAAGGGGAACTTGAAATGCTCTGTTTTAATTACAGATGTTTCTTTGTGTTGCTGACTGTGGGGATACATGTGTGTGGGCATATATGTGTGTAAGGTAAAGATCTAACTCATCAACAGAAGATTTTAATAATGGTAATATTAACTGAAAAATATTATGGGCTTACAAACTTGTAGAAGCCCAAGTGGCTGGAAAGCTGCCTGGCGGAACGGGTCCTGGGGGTATTGGTCAATAGCCATCTGAATATGAGCCAGCAGTGTGCTCAGGTAACCAAGAAGGCCAACAGCATCCTGACTTGTATCAGAAATAGTATGGTCAGCAGGACTAGGGAAGTGGTTGTTCCCCTGTAGTCAGCTCTGGTGAGGCCGCACCTCAAGTACTGTGTTCTTGTGGCCCATCACCACAAGAAGGACATTGAAGCACTAGAGCATGCCCAGAGAAGGGCAACAAAGCTGGTGAAGGGTCTGGAGAACAAATCTTATGAGGAACAAATGAGGGAGCAGGGGTTGTTTAACCTGGAGAAAAGGAGTCTCGGGGGAGATGTTATCACTCTCTAAAATTGCCTGAAAGGAAGTTGTGGTGAGGTGGGGGTCAGCCTCTTCTCCCAAGCTACAATTGCTAAGACGAGGAAATGGCCTCAATTTGTGACAGGGGAAGTTTAGGTTGGATATTAGGAAAAAAATCTTCACTGAAAAGGTTGTGATGCATTGGAGCATGCTGCCCAAGGAAGCAGTTGAGTCACCATCCCTGGAGGTATTTAAAAGACATGTAGATGTGGCGCTTAGGGACATGGTTTAGTGGTAGATTTAGCAGTGCTAGGTTAGTGGTTAGACCTGATGATTTTAGAGGTTTTTGTTGGCTTTTTTTTTTTTTTTCATTCTAAATGATTCTATGATTCTATAATTAGATAGTGTGGATAACCTATACATAATATTCTGCTCCACCAGTTTATTTCAAATTTATTTTCATGCTCAACATTCTAACTAGCACCTACATTAAAAATAAATAAATAAATAAATAAAATAAAATAAAATAAATAATCAAAACAATATATAAAAGGTCATAGAAGGTCTCTGAAGAGTACCATTGGAAACAAATAAGATACATCCGAAACATCTAGAGAAGGTGTGCCAGTAGCTAGTGCTGAAATTCACTGTATTCTGCATAGAGAAAACTGTAGTTAGAAACTTGAGTTCTATCTTACCTTCCTGGTATCTCGTGAATTATCTCTTGTTAACTTAGTAAATATATCATTACACTTCTTAGTACAGGCTATCCTTTGAAAGACACTTGTGCTTTTGCTTACTTTTCCTAAACAAGGAAATTAAACCATTAAAAGGGTAGGTTTAAAGAAGGTTTCACACAGGCAACTTGATATCTGAAAGGAGGTTTTTTCTTCTCATTTTAGTATCTCTCCACTGTCATAGGACATTTTCAATTTCCTATGCAAATAACTTCATGTGTGAAATGAAAGTTGAAAGAGTCTAGAGGAAAACTAGGCATACCGAGCTGATGTCAATGTGAACTACCTGTAAGGGCACAGCAGAGTTCATACTGGGGGAAAAAAAAAAAAAAAAAAAAAAAAGGACACTAATACACTAATCAGAGACTTATTTTAATACAGTGTTATAACACAGACTAACAATGAGATTTTCTTTGTTCTCTTCTCAGCACTGACACTGATGATAAACTGTTACATTTACCAGGCATTTACCATATGTCTGTGAAACCAAACCAAGAATAATTGGAAGAGGGATAAAGAAGTATCCCCACCATTTATTGTTTACTTATTGATCACGTTTACTTATCATCTTAAATCTAGAACAGAAATCACTAAAAGTCTCACATAGCTTAAAATGGTGTTGGAGGACAGCTTGCTGCTTTTGTACTACTGAACAAATTGTAGTATATACTTAAATACCATAGAATCGTAGAAGATCCTGAGTTGGAAGGGACCCACATGGATCATCAAGTACAACTCCTGGCTCCACGCAGGTCTACACAAAAATCAGAATTCAGACCATATGACTAAGAGCACAGTCCAAATGTTTCTTAAACTCAAACAGCTTGGTGCCATGACTACGTCCCTGGGGAGCCTGTATATACCTATATATACCACTATAATTCTAGTATACTTATCTGCATTCTAACTACTGCATTCTCTGTGTATCTCCTAAGCTCAGGCAGGCTGTGTTTTTCCCTCTTCATCTTTCACTACCAGCAGACAAACATAATAAATGAAGGCACTTGCTCAGTCTAAACTTCCTCTCTATGTTGAATAGGCAGTTCCACATGATGGTATATCTGACACCTTCTCAAGGCAGTGGCGGAACAAATGGAAATGATATCTCTGAAGGGGAGTCCCGTGGATCCTCACCACATTTCACCTCTGATGAACTCATTTCTTGGTTTTCATAAGCTTCAGCTGAAAACCCAGGCTGAGACTGAAGGTTTTGAACAACAACAACAACAACAAAAGATGCTTGTTTGTGGCAGGCTTTCAAATTATTGTATGGTGGAGCTTAGTACAGATAAGACATTTCTGACAAGCAACATTGCTATACTTGTTTGCATTGCATACTTCTATATGTGCAGATATTAAACTCTGTTCAGTCCTGTGCTGGTATCTGTCGTCACCATGTTGATTATCCATCTTCTTGAACTATTGGAGTTTTTTTGAGATATTTATGCAGGAAAACCAAAGCTGTTTTTGTGTCCCTAAATTAGTCTCTTTCTTTCCTCCTGACTTGAGGACAGCAATGTGCAGGCTACATGCTGCTAGGCTTTTACCAATTATATGATCACCTGCACAGGACATGGCTAAGGGAACATGGGAACCAAGATCTACTGTACTGCTGACAGAGGCTTTGATTGAAATCAGATGTGGTTTGAATCTATGTGGTTTGAATCCAAGCAGATTATTCTGTTTTCCAAGCCCAGTATAATGTTTTTATTTATTTATTTATTTATTATTATTATTATCTTTTTTTTTATTTTATTGTTTTTCAGAAGGAGCAGTCTGGCTTATTCATTTTGGATCCCAGAAGTGAAATGGAATGGTTGCTGTGGAATGGCTGGAAATGAACAAACACAGAAGACATCAAGGAGTGAAATAACTTTATGTACTTAACAAAAATCATAAGAAAGTAAACAGAGATGCTATTTGATCACAGAATCACACACAGAATCACAGAATACTTTGGGTTTATAATATATAATATATTGATATAATATAATTCCAGCATTCCTGCCATGGAAAGGACCTTAAAGATCATATAATTCCATCCTCCCTGCCATGGGCAGGGAATCTTCAGCTAGACCAGGTTGCTCAAGGCCCCATCTAACCTGGCCTTGAACACATCCAGGGATGTGGCATCCACAACTTCCCTGGGCAACCTTTTTTCAGTACCTCACCACCCTCTGAGTAAAGAACTTATTTTAATGTCTAATCTAAATCTACTGTCTTTCAGTTTAAAACCATTAACCCTAGTCCTATCACTATACTTTTTGATGAAGAGTCCCTCCCCAGCTTTCCTGTAGGTCCCCTTTAGGTATTGGAAAGCTAGTATAAGGTCTCCCCTGAGACTTCTTTCCTCCAGGCTGAACAACCTCAAATCCCTGTCTTCATAGGAGAGGTACTCTAGCCCCTTGATCATCCTCATGGACCTCTTCTGGATTCTTTCTAATAGGTCCATGTCCTTCTTATATTGGGGGCCTCATGGATGAACATAGTACTTGAGGTGTGACCTCACCAGAGCCGAGTACAGAGTGATCATCACTTCCGTAGTCCTGTTGACCACACTATTCCTTATACAAGCCAGGATGCTGTTGGCATTCTTGGCCACCTAAGCATACTGCTGGCTCATATACACTGAGATAAATGATTAAGTCCTATATAGGATTTTAATCAAAGTTTGTAATTTATTAAGCAAATAGAGGCAAGCAAACAGAGCTGGGTGCGCCAGGAGTCTCTGCTCCACCAAGACGCATACCTATTACATCAGGTGGCTGATTTTTATGCTGCTAGACTAATACATATTTATCACTATTCCTCGAAAATGCAGGGTTATTTTAATTATTTTCCGGAAATTGAACCCTCTCCGGGTGCATGCGTATCAGTCTCTGGTGTTCTTTCTGGGGGTCTCTTGTGCTGAAGGCTCGTAGTCTTCCTCCCAGGCTTTGTCTTTCGGTTGTCCTTCAACTCCCCCTTTTTCCTTATTTGGTGGATCTCTTTGCCAGATATCAGAGGTTTGGGTAGTGTCTCATGAAAAAGTCAGCAGCTTCCAAAAAACTTCCTTGGTTCTCTTATCTCCCAGACTCGAGTCTCAATGTTCGTCCTTCAAATCCAATATTTACACAAATTGCTGGACCCTCCTTTTGAATGATACAAGAACTATGTACACTAATCACTCTGTTTTTCTTAGAAAGTTACATTTCATCATGCGGCCCTAGCATTGTTTCATACTGACACAAATCAAATGAACACATTTCACAATCCCCCATTTCCTTTTTTCATAGTATTGATTCGTGTTTTCTCTTCGACCGTTGCTAGTACCAATTGGATCTCATCTGTCGGTTCTTGGGGGGGAGTCTATTTCTTAAGCATTATTATTGACATATCACCTTTCTTCTCTATCGAAGTCATTACAAATTGGGTACTATTTATTATTCAGTGTATCAATAATGTAAAGCAAGGTATCATACAAGGTATAAACAATAACATCATTATACCACATAAAAATTAACATTCTCTCAAACCATGGTCCACTGGGCAGCCATGAAAACAAATCCCAATCCATACCCTTCCAAGTTTGTACTGGGACGTGGGCTAATTTTCTGATTTCCTTTGTTATCTGTTTAACCTCTTTTCCATTATCATCAATTAGTAAGCAACAATTAAAATCGTTCAGTTTTCCACACACACACCCTTCTTCTGCTAGTAAATAGTCTAAAATCATTCTATGTTGAAAAATGGCATTCCTCATCTGGGTGGATTGATCAGCCAAAAGATCCAAAGCTGTCGCTGTTTGATTGGTTATAGTTTCAAGGACAGCTTGCAATCTAATTATTCGATTCAAACTATAAATAGGTTCCCGGGCTCCCGATACTACCTCGTTTGGGTTCCAGGTAGCTGGTCCGTAATATTGTATGATTCTTTCAGGAGGCCATTCATTTTCTCCCCATTTTTTGAGCACTACCCCCTGCTAAGGAAACATCAATGGATCATTCTATTCTATTCAGATCATCATATAATCTTATTCCTAAATTCTTCCCTTGTATTTGTGACAATAAAAAGAACAAGTGTCTTATGTATCCCACATAGCATATTCCCGACCAGTTTTCGGGTAGTCTCTTGTAGGCGTGTTTGCCACACACCCAATAATGTCCCTTTAGGGCCCACATCTCTTTTGGAAAAGGGACATCCTATCCTGCTTTATTCTTTGGAGTGTGAAAGTACAGAGTGTCTTTGTTACCGAGTGGTCCTGTTACAATGTCTTTTCCATATGCACACCTCCAAGCCCCCGCATCGGATTTCCACTCACAATTACAATCAAGTCCTTTTTGGCAACCTCTCATATTATAAGCTGACCAGAAATATTTAAAGAACACTCGCCCCTCATTTTCTTTTTGCCATTTCCAGTGGTAGACCCTTACCACATGTTGTTCTTTAGTGGTGTTATCCTGCTGACAGCTCAAGATCTGACTGTCAAATTGTCTCGTCACTTGTGCTCTTGTCACAGCTTCACATCCAGGTCCAAAAAATTACCTATATGAGCATTTCAGCCAAGTCCCGTTTCTCAGCTGGACATGTGTGGCGTTCCATTTCCCACTGTGTGCTCTGCAGTTTATGGGTTTACATTCAGAATCAGTACAATCATATCCAGGGGACAGAGTCCAATTGCAAATGCTTTTTTTCCACCGCTACTGTTCCTGTTCTGTTTAAACAGTATATACCCCGATCTGATGAGTGCAATTGCCACGGGCCTTCTTCCTCTTTCCAAAATTGTGTCCCATTATGAACTTCACTCAAATTACTAACCCACCACTTGGGTTTGACTGGGCCAGCTACCCAGGGCCAAATTCCAGCTCCCCCCGGTCCTCCACAAACCCAGCAGTTACTAAGGCTAAAGGCCTTAGCCACTTCCTCCCCCGGAGTGAAAAAATTATTCCTCCATTCTTGTCCATGGCTCAATTGCCCCTGTAATAGCAATACCAGGAAGTATAACATTTCTTATCCTTTGCTCCGTCCAGTCTTGAGAGTGTAGGAAATGCCTCCAATCAAGAGGTTGGTCCCGCTTTCAGGATCAATTTGGTTTTGTGTTACCGTTCAGCTTTTTGGGGTGATTTGGCTCCTGGAAAACTAATCACAATTTTATATGAATTTAAAAAGGTTCTTATGTTATTTTATTGGGACAACCTAACCTTAGTGCAGGAGAAGTCTGGTCAAGGCCCTCTCACTAGGCAGTTAATACCCTTAGGGGTTGCCTCCCTCGGTAGACCATACACACCGCAGTAGAGAGTCCTACCCCGGTCTTGCCTTCTCGCTTTTCTCCCTCCAGGTTTGTCCCCTTTATCTGGTGCCCTTAATTCATGCAGGGCTTCATTACCAGAATATTAGTACACTGACTATCTACTTGTTCTAATATTAGAACACAGACTATCCACTAATACCCTGGGGTGCCTTTCTGACTGGTAGCTTTCCAACCACTCTTCCCCCATCCGCTAGTGTTGCATAGGGTTCTTGTACCCCAAGTGCAGAACCCTGCACTTAGCCTTCTTGAACTGTATACAGTTGTCCTCAGCCCATTGGTCAAGCCTGTCCAGATCCTTCTGCAGAACCTACCTACACTTGAACAGATCAAAACTCTCTCCTAACTTGGTGTCATCTTCAAAACTTACTGAGGGTGTACTTGATCCCCTCTTCCAGATAATTGATGAAGATATTAAGTAAAATTGACCCCCATACTGAGCCCTGATGGACACCGTTAGTGACCAGCCTCCAAATGGATTTAGCTCCTTTTTCCACACCTTTTGGGCCTGGCCACCCAGTCAGTTTTTACCCCAACAGAACATACACCCATCCAAGACTTGAGCATCCACCTTCTTCAGGATAATGCTGTGGGAAGTGATGTCAAAAGCCTTACTGAAGTCTAGGTAGATGACATCCACAACCTTTCCCTCATCCACTGAGCACGTTACCTTGTTGTAGAAGGAGATCAGGTTCATCAAGCAGGACCTGCCTTTCATAAACCCGTGTTGCCTGGGCCTGATCACATGGTTGTCCTGGAATTTCTTCATGATGGTACTCAAGATAATCTGCTCCATGAGATTCCCTGACATCAAGGTCAAACTGACAGGCTTGTAGTTCCCCAGATCCTCCATCTGGCCCTTCTTGTAGATGAGCATAACATTTGCTAGCTGCCAGTTGACTGGAACCTGCCCTGATAGCCAGGACTTCTGATGAATTATGGATAGTGGCTTGGTGAGTGCGTGCCCCAGCTCCCTCAGTACCCTCGGGTGATAGAAGGGAGCATCTTTTCATGGGTTTCTAATTGGATAAAGAGAAGTGTTTTGAGGTGATTTTCACAATGGTTGAAAATGAGTAGTAGATTTCCATAGGGGTTTATGCTGGGACTTATTGTTTGCAATTGATCTAAAAAGGGAAATGGGAAGCGAGGTGACGAGGCTTGCTGATAATGCTAAATTTATTCAGAATATTAAGTAAGAAATCTGAATAAGGAACACAGCGTGCATTTTGCGAAACTTACTGACTGGTGATAAAAGGGCAAATGAGATTCACTTTTCACAAATGCAAAGTAATACTGGTTGGGAAAAACAATCTATCTCTACATATACAGTGAAGATCTTTAAATTAGTTATTACTATTCAGGAAAGAGATCTTGACAATCATTATATACTCGCTCCCTGAAAACATGAGGTCAGTGTTTAGCAGCAGTCAGAAAAGTAAATATAGTCTTGCGAAACAGGAAAAGAACTGAGAATGGAGAACAAAGCAGAAAATACCATTATGCTGCTGTATAAATCCATGTTTTCCTCACATCATGAATGCTATTTGCAGTTCTGATTATAATAATAAACTATTAGAAGTGGAAAAGGTACAAAGAAGGTACAGATAAGGTCAACAAGTATGATAAACAGCATGAAATAATTTCTGCATAAGAAAAAGTGAAACACTTTTGAATGCTTTGGACTGAGTAAGGAATGGATAATGGCCAACAAGGCAGAGGGTCAATAGGAAAATGATAATTAATTCTTTCTTATGATACAGAAACAAAGTAGTGACAAATGAAATTTTAAGCTGGTGTAAGTAAACGAGTAAGAAATATGCATACATTTTTCCCACATGAAGTGTAATTATATTCTGGATAATCTGAATGATGAAATTACAGATGATTTTAAAATGTCAGTTACTGAAATCTATGTAATAAATGTTCATTATGTGCTAACAAACGCAAAAATAAAACCCAGGAGTCAAAGCCCTTAAGCAGCACATTGTTGTTACTTCAGAGGAACTGTAAGAGTAAAGTGTCACAGAATGTCTGCCTTTAAATACATATATATATATGTATATATTCTTGGAGATGAAATATGTTGGTAGGTGGACCTTAGTCTGACTCAGCACAGCTGTATTCATGTTAAGGCTTAATCACCCAAATCTGTATCTCACAACACAAGACAGCATAACAGCAGCTTATATTAGTTTTTAGAGAAGAATTCATCCTAAAGTAATCCAGTCTTTTAACAGAAACTAACCACTGAGCTCAAAAAGGATAAAATACTTTTATTATGTCCTCAGACTACAATGGATTGTGAATCTACTGTAAAAATCATAGCTGTGCTTTCATGTGTAAAACTTTCCCTATTAAGCATTATTCCAGCCTCTCTTTCCTTCTTTCTCCCTCTCTTTCTCTGAAAAATAAATAAATAAATAAAAATAAAAGAAGAGGAAATGGCATATGAACACATAGGATTACTTGGTAATAGTTCTGCAAATGCAATAAAGAAATTCTTGTTACAAAGAGAAACAGTAATATATTTTACTGTAGCAGCACAGTGAACATTGCATGCTGAACAGTGCTATGAAAAACATATGCAAGAGGCAAACAGAGATGTTCAGACCTTTCTAGGCTCAGGAACACATTGTTAAAGGTGAATTTGCTGCAGTACACTGCTCATTTATTTTTTTTGCAGCTGAGGAGGTTTTACAGTGATGTTGTATACTGTGCTAGGACTGGGAAGAGAATTAATTTTCAGTTTAGGACTAGACAACAGTTTCAAAGATGAAAGGAGACAGAAAGCTCTGTGAATCCAAAGATGAAGAAACTGGACTTGAAGAATAAAACAGAGCTGAGAGAAAAATAGATCTGAGAGAAATACTGGGTACAAGGAAAAAAATAAGAGCCACTGAAATATGTATTATTTGCTGAAAGGCATTTCATATCCCACTATCACATTTATGTTAAACAAAAGCTTTTATTTATATGTCCTTAAATACCGAAGGGTCCTTTCCAAACTCTTTCATGACAACAGCAGTGCAACTTCTGTGTGTAACCTTTGAAATACTTTAGAAGTCTCCTTGCACTCTGGATAGCCTCCTGCTGTCCCTCCTCAATTCAGATCTACTCACATCCCATGTTGTATATGCTGCCACGCGTCTGCAAAGATTGTGCTAAATGCACGTTTTAGGTACGTGAACCCCACCCTGCATGTTTTTCTCTATGTGTTGAAAGCACTTCTGGAATATTGTGGAACTATAGAATAGTTTGGATTGGAAAGGACCTTAAAGATCATCTAATTCCAAGCCCCTTGCCACAGCCAGTGACACCTTCCACTAGACAAGGCTGTTCAAAGCCCCATCCAACCTGACCTTGAACACTTCAAGGGATGGGGCCATATGGGGAATATGAAGGAGCTCTGTATACCTGCACTTGACTTGACTTGCCTTGTCAGTTTTCATACAGGCTGTGAGTTTGTCATATAATGTGCCTGACCATTTTGATAGTAGAAGAGTTTCATATATTTGTGTTTGGGCATTGACTTGCATGAGAAAACAGTATGGCTGGGAAAATCTTCAAACCTGGGAGCTGGTGTATCATGGGAGTTCCCAATGGTCTTGGAAAGTCTTGACTGTGGGGATGTAAAGTATATGAAGGTATTTTCCTGGAGTTAAAGTGAGTTAAGCTCTCTTAGTTAAATTACTAAGATCTAGTAAACATAGCCAGAGGCATATAAAATGCAATAACTTATTGAAAGGCTCATTTTTCCCCAGTAACCTCTTGGAACCAAAACCACGTTTCCCCCCCCCCCCCCCCCCCCATGTTAAATCAAAACAGCAAAGGGTAACAGGTATTGTCATCTGTATGGGTAAGTACTAGACTGACATGATAGCCAAAGAGAAACCCAAATATGTGGATATTTGCTTGATTAGAAATTTTGTGTTGAAGTTGTTCATGCTAAAAATGATAGATGGAATAGATGGAAGGAGTTTGAAATGAGGATTTATAGATTAAAAAAAAAAAAAAGTCTTTAGGAAAAAAAAAAAAAACTGTGCAAATATACTTGAAAAGATGGAGAAAAAGTATTTTCTTATACTGGAGAAGTTTCCCTATCGTTATTCTGTCAGTGTTTTATTTCTTGTTTGCTATAGAATAAATACTAAAATAACTTTTTTTTTTTTTTTTTTCTCCCTAGGAGATTTTATAATTTTCCTTTTTTCAAAATCATCTTGTTAATTTCTCAAGAATGTAAGGTTTCACATTTTTTTCCCCAGTACCAGGCGTATCTCCATAATATTTGCAGTTTATTAGGGAATGTAGCTTCAGCAAATGCAGTACATGTGTAAATTTTTCCAGAATTACACTGGGTTGACAGAGACTTACCTTGTAAGAAATTGGGCCAGACTGGTTAGAAATCAGATGAGAAACCTAGGTCTTTCATCATCATGGTTTCATGCTTCATACAATTTCCCATACTTTATCCTTTTTAAATATATACATATATACTTTCACATAACAAAAAGTGAAATGTACATTGTAATTCAACATTACATTTTTCACCTGTGTTTATTAATGTTTTAATAAGATTCACTTGCACACTGTAGAATAAGAAATAAGATAAATGAGTTCACTAACAGTTCTTGCAACTTTGAATTATGAATGTATTGTCAGATGATGGTCTTTTTACACTGAAGACCTTTGATGGTGTTGGATTTATAGTCCTGTTATTTTTTATTTTTTTTATCATTTTACAAACTGAACCCAGAATAAATATCTCATCTGGACCAGATATCTACATATTACAAGTGCACCACAAGACTGGGAGAAATGTAGAAACATATGGCGGGGTAATGTTAGCTGAGGCATCAGCTGTATGATAGGAGCAAGCAACTATATTGATCCTACCTCCTCTGTTTCAAGAAAAGCTTGTGCCAGAGGGGAATCAAACTCAAATGGCTATCATGCTTGACAGCATACTACTGTTTCATCTCTTATAAGAAAGTAGATTCTATAGCAAATAACCCATATATGTGTGTGTGTATGTATATTATATACATATGTCAAAGATTTTCCTTTTAGATGCTCTTACTTAACAGCTACATGAAGTTATATCTCTTCAAACTTAATACATTCCTTCTTGATGATGACTTTTCTTGGGGGATGGATTTAATTACTTTATATATTGATATTTCAGCATAAACACAGTTATTTAAACACTTTTCTTTCTGTTCATCTTGGATGTGTCATTCATAATGCTACCAGGGAAATAAATTTATAAGAAATTTACTTAATACTTTTTTTTTTTTTTTTCTATTTTTACCTTTAATTTGTTTCTGTTTGTCTGTTGCATAATAAAGAATCATAGAATAATTAAGTTTGGGAGAATTTTTGGAGATCTGGTCCAATTTCGTTCTCATTGCAAGGCTAATTTCAAAGTTAGATCAGGTTGCTTGCAAATATTTGCTTTAATTCTGCCACATATCTCTAAGATTCTTGCTCTTTCATCTCTATTTAGCCTAATCCTTTGCAGGCACAGGACTTTGTATCTTCTTTTTTGTGAGCTTTATAATATTTCTGTCTACCCATTTGTTTGAACTACTGATATCCTTCTGATTCATTTTCAAAGTCTTCATCCCAATTTTACTGATCATGATAGATCAGTCAGCCTCCATTAGTTCCCAGTAAGGTCACAATGCAAGTCTTCTTTCAAACTATTTCTGGGCACTGAAAGAGAAGGAAGTGAATGGTAATAGCTGGCAATTAATGATCATATTGCATCTGAAGGCCATTTAGAAGTGGAGCTCCACTAGGGTTTGTTTTGGTACCTATTTAATTTAATGTCATATAATCATAGAATCATTTAGATCAGAATAAGACCTCTAAGATCATCCAGTCCAACCTTTATAACCTTATTTCTTTATAAGTGGTCTGGAGAAAGAGGCAGAATGCACAACTGTCATGTTTGCGAATGATATCAAACTGGGAAATGCAACTGATAATGCTCAAAGGCAGAGCTTCCATCCAGAGGGCTCTAGACCGGCTACTGTAACGGATCGACAGGAACTTCATTAAAATCAGCAAGGGCTAATGCAATGCCCTGTACTTGGGAAGGTGCAATCCCTTAGTAATACAAAGTGGACCATCTGACTGACTGCGGAGCAACTCTGATGGGGGTCCTGGTTAGCAATATGCTGAACATGAGCCAGTTATGCTCTGCCAGCAAAGGTGACCAACCACAATCGGGGCCATGGGAAAAGGGGTACAGTCAATATACCAAGGGAAGTTATTATTCCCCTTTACTCTGTAATTGTTAGACCACATTTAGAATCCAGTTCTGGATCTCCCAATACAATAAGAGATCAATAAAATGTTTCAGTGAAGGGTTCCAGAGCTGAAGCATTTGCTTTGTGAGTAGATCTGAAGAACTTGGTTTTGTGGCCTTGAGGACACCTAATGACAACCTCCCAATATGGGACTGTCTTGCTCTGATAGGACAAGAGGGAATAGTTTTAAACTGGGAGGGTAAATTTAGATTGAATGCTAGGAGGAAAATCTTCACTTGGAGTGGTGTGAGGCACTCTAAAATGTTGCCCAGATGACTTGTGGATGCCCTACCCCTGGAGGTGTTCAAGACCAGGCTGGACATAGTGCTGGGCAACATGATCTAGTGAGTGGCATCCCTGTCCATGGCAAGGGGGTTGGAACTAAATGATCATTAAGGACCCTTCCAACCCAAGACATTCTATGATTCTATGAATATGTAAGAAGAGATTACTGAGAAAGCAGTTCTTGGCTCTTTACTGAGGTGTGAAGCAGAAGAAAGAGAGGCACTGGTGAAAAATTGAAACAAGAGACGTTCTAACAGGAGGGGGTGGTGGTGGGCAGATAAAATCACTATCGGGACTGTCAAGCTCTGGAACAGGTGTTCAGAGAGGTTGTACAATCTTTGTCTTTGAAGTTCCTTGATAACCAATCAAATAAGACCTTAGTAACCTGAGGACTCTTATCAGGCAGTTGGTCACCTGAGGTCCTTCCAAACCTGGGTGATTCTTTTTCATCTCAAAGTTAGACCCAGGATACCAAAGTTTTGTATTTCAAGTTTACCAGTTTTCCATATAGTAGGAAGTCCCTAAAACTATCACTACTATAGTATGTTATCTTTTCCAGTAATATACTTTAAATAAAACTTGTTGTTGTTTGTTTGTTTGCTTAAATCTTTTAAAAATTAGTTGAATGAAATTGGTGCTTAGGCTGCTATTTTGCTAGAGTCCACTACCTGTCATGTTGACAATATTGTGTCACTGTTTCCTTGTATTCTCTTCTTGTTTGCACTTTAAGTACAGTCTTTCCAGATTAATAGCTATGGTGGTTTTACTCAGTTGGGCAGCCGAGGGGAAGGGGGGGGGTGGGGAGAGGGGGGATATGACACAAAGGGCTCAAGGTTTGAGATGAGGATTTAATCAAAGGGAAAAGAAAGATGGGGAAAAAAAAAAAAAAAAAAAAAAAGCAAAGGCTGCGTGGAAACACACACAGAGAAAAGCAGTTACTCTCTACTTCCCATCAAGCAGCAATGTTCAGCCAAGTCCTGGGAAGCAGAGCCTCAATACGTGTAGCGGTTGTTCGGGAAGACAGACGCTTCCACAATGAGAGCTCCTTTCCTCTCCTTTCCCTTCCCCACCTTTTATTGCTGAGTGTGACATCATATGGCATGGAATATCCCTTTGGTAAATTTAGGTCACCTGGTGATGACCCTTCCCTGTCTCTTGCCACACCCACCTTCTGGAGGCAGGGAGTACCATCCATGAATCAGTGTAAAGATAGAGTACTGGCCATTTTTCTCTTTCAGAAATTTTTAGGGTGTGGTGTAATTGCCTAAAGTAACTTGGAAAATAAAACTAATATTCACATGTTAAAGAAAATGTATAGCATTGAAGAGGCTTTCAGGGTAGGGCGTAGCTGCATTACCTGAGTGTTCCCTAGGCTTCCAACCTTAGATGTTATCACACTGGGGGAACCTGGTGTGCTGATTCTAAGCAACAGAACAGAGAGTAGGGTGGAGACACCATGGCTAGGCTCTGTGACCAGGTGGGGATTTGATTGTTCTTGGGCACACTGAGACCAATAAGCTGCACTTTTGCTACCCTGAGCCAACGACCGGTCATGTTTTTGACAAAATGTTGTACTCTAGTGTACTTTTACTCATTATAATATCATTATAATACCAAAACACACCTCCCTCCCAAAAGCTACCTGCCTCCAAGGTGCAACCACCCAGCACTGAGCACGCCCTCTGAATTTCTTGGAGCCTATTACTTTAAACAGAGATGGGAAAACTTTTCACCAATCATAAATAAGATATGCTTGACTAGAGTCACTCAAGCTCCACCTAAAAGATAGAAAATAATATAAATTGGCCTAAGACAGAGGGGATGTCAGGGAAGATGCCATCACCAGGGGAGATACCATCATGAGGGAATACACCATACTGAGGACCTCCTGACTCGTCAGATCAGTCAAAAAGCTGAGCCTCTAGATCCCCCCCACCATTGGGACGCCTTTGGGTGAGATTTGAACACTTGGTTATACTGAGTGTCTCCATGGAAAACTCCTCTCTCTTTGTGCCTTTTAATGTATTAATTTCCAGGCTGGGCACCTGTGTATTTCATGCATGCTAGTTTGCTTTTGCAGACAGTAAATTATCGCCAGCAATCTAAAGAACCTTTGTACCGGTTGCTGTTATAAATTGCACTTAATTGTTCCTAGCCCCGATAATTCACATTGAACATGACCAGAGTAGAGGCGTGATACGTTATCGGTGAATCCGTGACCATGACCGTGGTAGTTCAGTACCCCGAATCTGACCGTAACAGCTAATTGGCTACACCCCTTAACGCGATATAGGGCCAGTTGGATGGCTTTCAGTTCTGCATACAGACTTGACTCGCCTTCCCCTTCCATGGACTCCACAACTCGTCGTGTGGGACTCCACATGGCAGCTTTCCACTTCCGGTGGCTCCCTACCATGCGACAGGATCTGTCAGTGAACAACACCTACTGCTTTCTGTCTTCTGGCAACTCATTGTATGGTGGTGCCTCTTCAGCATGAGTTACCTCTTCTGTTGACACTCCGAAATCTCTGCCTTCTGGCCAGTCCATGATCTCTTCCAGGATTCCTGGGCAATTAGTTTTTCCCATTCGAGCTCGCTGTGTAATTAACACTATCCACTTACTCCACATAGCGTCAGTCGCATGGTATGTAGTGGGGATTTTCCCTTTGAACATCCAACGTAACACAGGTAGCTGTGGGGCCAAGAGGAGTTGTGCTTCTGTACCAACAACTTCTGAAACTTTTCAACCCTCTCCCCCCCCCCCCACCATTCTCATGCTGTTAGTATCTCCTTTTCAGTTGGGGTATGATTGGCTTCTGATCCTCAATAGCCCTGGCTCCAGAACCCCAAAGGTCGAACTCGAGTTTCAAGTTTCTCCTGGGGTTTTCTGATAGAGGCTCTAGGTGAGGCCATGATCGACGACTCTTCCAGTGTTGTATGGATTAGTCCATGGCAAATGGTAGGGCTGTGTTTCCACCCCTGGGGCAGTCCATTCCAAGTGTCCTG
Organism: Stictonetta naevosa; assembly: GCA_011074415.1. Taxonomy (NCBI): domain Eukaryota; kingdom Metazoa; phylum Chordata; class Aves; order Anseriformes; family Anatidae; genus Stictonetta; species Stictonetta naevosa. Next base: position 97,091,528 of record CM021698.1, read on the forward strand.
GATGTCCCTCCAAGTGAAAGCAAACTGTGGCCTGCATGCCACTGCCAGGGGGATGGAGAAAAATGCATTAGCAATTTCAGTTGTGGCATACCACTTGACTGCCTTTGACTCTAGTTCATGTTGAAGTTCTAGTATGTCCGGCACTGCAGCACTCAGTGGTGGTGTGACTTCATTCAGGCCCCAATAGTCCCCTGTTAGCCTCCACACACCATTAGACTTTCACAATAGCATGCCTAGCAAATATGGATCCTCTTTCCAATGCTAGTGTTCTCAGGCAGTTCTATTAAAGAAAAAAAGAATAAATAGCTGAAATAAAACCTCTTCATTATAGTTGGAATAAAGTTCTAATTCAGAATAGCAGTTTGTGTGTTTAAATTAGATTAAAGGCATCCCAAGGGATGCTGACAAAGCGTAATGCAGAAATAATGTTTTATCATGACACAAATAGTTACACATGTATTAGTCTCACGTCCACTAAGGTTGAGCCATTGTAAAGCTCAGCTTATGGCATGAGATTGATTGAGGGAACTTACAAAGTACAAGCAAAACTTCCCAACAGTTTATAGGAAGCAGCAAAAAACATCTAATTCAGAATTTTGTCTTTCATATACTAAATCTTACAGCTACCACTGTCTCCTTGAGGACTCTGAGAAGGATTCTGAGAGGGAATATGGAGAACTCAGCACAGAACTTAAGTAGGTCACCTAAATTTTGATATAAGCTGTGAATTTTTGGGCTCAAATCTAATCTCAAGGAAGTAAGAACCTGCTCTGTAATTAGAAGTTATGATCCCAGCTTTGGGTATATCAGCTGCAGGTGTGCTAGTGATTCCTGTGTTGTTATAACTGCAGAGTGGTGTTATAGAAAACAGAACAGTGGTGGAAATATAATCTAGGAATAGCAGTAATCATTGCTGCTGCACAAAAATAAAACAGGTCACCTAAACTAGATATTGTGTCACATCTGTATATATAAATATTTTTGTGACACGTTTGTCACTTTTTTTTTTTTTTTTTGTAGGTGGTTCGTACAAATATCATTTTTTCCACTGCTGGATCTCTGCCATTTAATAGCAGATTTAACAACTCTGGAGGTCACCATCGTATTTGGGTCAGAAATTATGGATGCAGTGTTGATTATTATATTACTTTAATTTCCTTATTTACATATCTGTGACCTATTTTTTTTTTTTCTGAACAGATGTCGTAACAGACTGCATATGGGCAAGTGATTTTTGAACAGAAACCTCAGGTGAGGTGTTTTTGGCCTTTCACAAGACAGAAGCTGTTGCTAGTCTAACTAAACTATTTTTTTTCCCAACTATTTTACTGTGCTTTTTTTCCACATTGTCCTTCTTAATTCACTATAGTTCCCATTTGTCAAATCCCTCAGGCAGAATGGTCTGGAAAAAGGGATAACCCTCCTCCTGACTGTCAATGAAACAGCTGTAAGCAAATAAAGGAGGGTGAAGCCTGAAAAAAAGAAGCTCTGCCTTGTGGAATATTGAATAATGCTATAGATAAATAAATAAATAAAACTTTGTCTTTATATAACACATGCAGTGGACCAAATGTTTACTTTTTATTTCTTTCTGCTAGTCCAAGTATGTAACTTTCATGTGTAAAGTACAGTTGCTGCTGTGGCTACAATGAAGAGCATGCATTTGCTCATGCATTTGTGCTTAAAACACATGGGCTGTGCATTGTCATCAGTGCAATTCAGCAACTGCCCCAAAAGCTAAGTAAGTACTTGTTCTATGCTGAGTCAAATTAGACCTACTTCTGGATGGCCTCTACAATATTGTAATAATTGGTGAGACTACATGGAACCATGAGAATTCCCTATTGTGTTGGGTAATATTGCCCTATTGTGTAGTTGCATTTCCTCTTTTCTCTCTCTCGAGGGTAACTCTTGTCTTGTGGCTGAAAATTGTTATGGTGTTGTATTTGTATAGCACTTAGGTGAAAAGTATCACTGAGAGAGGTGTAAAGGAAGATAAATGAGCCCTCAAAGAGAAGAAATGCTGGAAATTGGTACTGTTGATGATGTTGGGGAGTAAAAGTTCTTTGCAAGTTAACCAGGGCAGACAGTTCAGCAAAGACTTGTTTTCTCCTTCATAACATTCATAAATTCTAAACATTAAACAGTAATGTATCTTTTTTCTTTTTCTTTTTCTTTTTTTTTTTTTTTTCTGTGGTGATACTTCTTTTACATCCATTTGTGAACTCTTTTGACTTTGGTGCTTTTTTATCTAGAAGAAAAAAACAAAAACAAAAAACAAAAAACTAACACCCCACCCCTCTTTTTCTTTCCCTTCCTGGAGCCTATTATTTGAAAAGAATGGATATTATAAGATTTCTCTTTAATAAAAACAAAATAAAAGACTTATTCATTTATTTATTTTTGAACATTACTTATGTTGAAGTTCAGTAGTTCAGCTGCACTTTCTGACTAGATGTTTTTTCTAAATTCTCCATGGCATTTCTCTCTGTATTAAGCCATCCCGACTAGTTCCCAGTCCCAACTGTGATACGCTAGACAATATCAGGACTTTCAAGGTCACCCTTGCTTTAAAGATAACTATTTTTAGTTTGACTGGACAAAGACTAGACATATGGGTAGCATCAGATAGCATCACCCTATAAAGAGCAGAGTGGAACTTACATAGGCTGAAAGAGCCCTGGGGGTTTGGAGGGGTCAAGAGAATGAAAGCAGATATAATATGCTGATAGACCTCAATATAAATACATATTAGGGTACAAATACTGACTTTGCGTCTCACAGATAGCTGTTAACACCTTCATTTCTCTCTGGGGAAAAAGAAAAAAAATGTTTAAACACGACTGAAGAATACAGTCAGAAGTTTTAATTTAAGTTCCTTAAAACACTTTTTACTGTGGAACAAAGTTTTCTGTTTCTACTGCATTCTGCCTTGCCTCCAATTACAAGTGGCTTTGCTGCCCTCTCTTTAGAGGGATTTCATACATACATAGAGATGCTGCAGGGTCTTTCCAGGCATGAACCTCTGCTCTCTCTTGCCTGCAGAGCAACCTAGTAGTCAAACCTTTGTGCTTCCTGTTGAGAATAGGTCCTTAAGCTCCTTCTCAGAAGTTCTCACCAACCTCAGGGCTCAGGTTGTTCAAAAACCTATTGTACATGAGTGTTTCCAAAAATTATTTGCTGTCAGAGGAAAAAAAAAAAAAAAAAAAAAAAAAAAAAAAAGTTTTTTGTCATAAACCATTAGTTATTAATAAGAAAATTCACTTTGGAATTACTGTCAGTCAGGCACTAATTATCAGCCTTATGGCATTTCATCATTTTATGCAAGGGTGTTTGTGTTGTCTGCATTTCATTTTCCCATTGTAACTGCAGAAAATCTGAAAGTAAGCAAAACTTAAAATGTAAATGCCATGGTCTTTGCTGTAATATTAAATGTTCCCCATGGTTTTACGATTACCCTTTACAGAATCTGTTGATGCATTTTGGCAAGCACAATATTAAAAATTTGCTTGGCAAAAATCCCCTTAGCAGAACCTGACAGACAGTAAGGTCAATAAAGTTTTAATCAACTAAGGAGAAAATACTCTTCTTCCAGATGGGTACCATAGAACAATACTGGCATGAAATATTTATGATTCACTTTAGAATCTCGAAGTCTGAAACATAAATAAAGGTTGGTGATTATTTCTGAAGTAAAATGTGTTCATCTGTACAATTTCTAAGGATTAAATTGCTGTGAAATGAATGCTAGTCTTGTTACTGAAATAATACAATTTTAGTATTCAACTGAACACAAAGTTTGTTACTGAACTTCCCTGTATTTCATAACCTAGCATCACTTTTAAGAAATCATAATTGCATATATCATTTTAAGTGTGATAATACTTCAAGTATCCCTGCCTCTTTATATTGTAATTTTGTTTGGATAATATGTACCTATATAGTTATTGTTGGTAAAGTCATCATGCTGTCATTAAGTTTTTTGTTCTAACAGAAGTTTTCTTTGTAAGGTTTATTCAGCACCCAGTGACACTCTAAAAATAAAGTGATGTATGTTTCATTATGTAGCCTGGGTATTACACTCAAGTGATTCAGGACATCTGAAAGGAAGAAAATTCTTGGTATAGATAAATTTTCCCCCCTGAGCCCTAAACCTTACTCCTTCTCAGACTCAGACCTAAAGAGGAGGAAGACTTGGAAAATGCTGACATTGTTGGGGGATGAATGGCTTCCTCATGTGTTCCCAGACCACTGCTGCTGTTTAGCTTTCTGTTGTAATATCTTATGTGGTCTTGTCAAAAAAACTAGAATATTGAAATGGATTGCCTGAATCTTTTGTCTTTCCAGAAGAGGAGTAAATGAATACCTGCCCAGATTGAGCCAAATAAGATCAGTGGCCACGACTGTATTCTGATTCTGCACAAGAGAGTAACTTAAAAAAAAAAAAAAAATCAAGTTGTCTAGAAGATATGCCAGTCACTTTATACCTAAGCAAAGCCTGAATCTATTCAGAATTAATTTATGTTACCATTTTAACACTTGATAATTAGCAATTAATGCTGCCATTAATTAACACCTACAGCAAGCTTCTTAGCCATCATACTGTGAGTTTGAAAGCACTGAAACATGATTTGTGGTTTTGAATTCATTAGGAACTCTGAATAATTCATCTTGTTTTCAAGAAACTGCTATGGTTTGCACAGAGAACCTTAAGTTGCAGGTGTACAATTAGTAGAATTATCAACTATATTAGCATATTTAAAATCCAAAATACATTGTTTTAATTCTGATATTAAAGATGACTGAAATATTTGATGAGATATTTCTAGCTGTTTTGCTGCTATATTAATTTCTGAATTTAGTAATGACACTGGACTTTTTATGTAGACAATGTGGATGAGTGTGCAAAACGTAAAAAAAAAAACAACAAGACAAACAAAAAAACTACTTTGGGATCAAATTAGTATAAAATTAATAAAGAATATATATAAATTGTTACTTTTTATTAATTTTAATGAAACTATTACACTTACAGTCACAGAAGATTAATTGTCTAGATTTTCCATTAAAACATTTGAAATTATTATGAGTTATGACTAAGTTGTCTCTACTGAATAGGAGTGGATAAAATTCCTGTATCATTTGTATTAAACTCGTAACTCATTTCAAAAAAAATTGTCAGGTGCTGAGTATTTTGCATAAAATTCACATAATCTATTATGTTACTAAAAAGTATTTCCATCTAATTGTTTCTTTTTATTACACTTATTTTAGCTTTAAAATTCTGAAAGGAGCAGTTTTAGTGGGCGTGTTTTGCTTTCTTTTTCAAAACAATGAGGTATAGATTTAATGTATTTTTAATGAGTATGTGATTCTTCTACTGTCCATTCCATAGTTCCATGTAAAATGATTGGCACTATCACTGTCCTATTGTTCATTCAGACTACATGCATATACACCTGAGTAAGCTTAATTGCATTTTTTTTTTTTTTTTCCTGTCACATCTTTAATTTTCTCACAGGCAATTTCAGTAGATGTGTTTGGGGAAAGACAAAATATCTTTATCTTCTATCTAGCATGCATATTTATTGCTGCGTACTACTGGATTGAGTCCACACAGAATATGAGTATATTGCTGGAAGATAGTAAAGTGCTAGTTGGAGTTTTGTTGGCATGATTTTTACAAGTAAGCAGATCTTAGTTCTGACCATACTTACTGTGATCAGGATGTTTCTAGTGGCTGCAATAAAGCTGTATTGTGGCAACCAGTCTGATGTAGTTGCATATTCTGTAGCCTCAGTTCTAGTACAATCCTATAAAGCAAATTTGCAGTTTAGTAGTTGTTACAGCTTTGTACTCCCCATGTCTGTTTCCTCTGTTCTTCCTAAAATGTATTATGAGAGTCAGTTTCTTCATATGTGAGTCACTCAACCCTGGCAGTCCTTGTTGGTGCCATTATGTCTAATAGATGTCAAAGGAAGAAGCTAGCTGTGTCTGTATCTTGACAGAGCTAGGCACCTGCTCCCTCTTTTCTAGTTGAGCTTATTTCATGTTATTAAACTGTCTTATATGGTTATGGAGTCCTTCATTAATCAGTCCTCTCTGTTATAAAAGCAGTGGTTGCAGATCAAAGGTAGTCATGGCAATCAACTCATTCATAGCATGTAGATTTGAAGGTTTTGGTTGTAGTACTAGAGACTTGCAGCATGGTTAGAAACCCGCAGCTTTCCTGCACAGTGAGGTCCATAAAAATTTATAGTTCTAATTCACTGTTTTGTACAGTGAATGCAGGCTGAACAGAGCAGATGGGTTTGACATAGCTCCATGGGATTTCACCCTCGCTGAGTAGTAGCATTCCCCCTTCAACTTTGTCTCAGCAATAACTTAATTTATTAAAACAACAAAAATATTAATTAACGAGGGAGACTTGGATCTGCTTGAGACTGAACCTTCACCAAAGTCAAAATCATATAGTAATAATATATTTTGTAGACACTGAAATTAATATAAAACCTAATTTGTTGCCCAAGTATTTCTTCAAGATTTCTTTTCTCAAGCATGGCAGTGTTATGGGTTGAGCCGACAGTTCCACATATATTTAATATGAATTAGTATCTTTTTCCTTATGAACACTAGTCTGATTAATTAGGATTTTACTTAAAAAAAAAAAAAATAGTTTTCAGGAGACAGATTTACCTTGCTTATTTTCTGTCTTCCTTTGTGTTGTTTCTCTGAAAGTTATTCAGAATCTATCATATTAAATTGCTTAAAAAAAAGGAAAAAGATACTAATTCATAGGATAAAATTCTAGATACCAATTCCTACCAATATTCTTAAAGGGCATCTAAATGTAACATTTTCATATTGTTGAAAAACTACTGTTTGAACATGAAAATAGAACCTGTTTTGAAGTATGGTTAGGCATTTTTCAGTTAAACTTTTGTAATGGTTTCACCCTGATGGACAACTAAACTCCACCACACTGCTTTCAATCCCCCTCCTCAAAGGAAGAGGGAAAGAAAATATGATGGAAAAGAGAGGCTCAAGGGTATAAGGACAAAGAGATCACTCACCATTTACTGTCATGGGCAAAACAGACCCAGCATAGAGTGACTAATATAATTTATTGCCTATCACTAACAGTCTTTAACAGCGAGAAACTGAAAGCAAAATAAAAAATAATGTATATATATATACATATACATATATATATATATATAAATATAAAAACACCTTCCCCTCATCCTCCCACTTCTAACTTCTTCCCCTGTGTGACAAAGGGGACTGGGGACTAGGGATCGTGGTCAGTCCATAACACTTTTTCTCTTCTGCTCCTTCTTTCACACTCTCTTCCCTTGTTCCAGTGTGGGGTACCTCCACACGACACCATTCTTCCTGAACTGATCGTAAGTGGGCTTCCCAGAGACAGCAGAACTTCAAGAACTGTTCCAATAATGGGTCTGTACCATGACATCAATCCTTTGGGAACAGATTGCTCCAGAAGGGGTCCCCCATGTGTGGCAGATCATGTGCTCCTGTGTGGGCTCCTCTCCACGGGCTGCAGCTCCGGCCCAGGGCCTGCTCCTGCAGGAGTTCTCCATGGGCCGCAGCCTCCTCCAGGCCACATCCACCTGCTCCACCTGGGGCTCCTCCACAGGCTGCAGCGGGGAGATCTGCTCCATGTGGGACCCATGGGCTGCAGGGGGACAGCCTGCTCCACCAGGGGCCTCTTCACAGGCCGCAGGGGAACTGCTGCTGTGTACCTGGAGCACCTCCTGCCCTCCTGCTGCACTGACCTTGGGGGCTGCAGGGCTGCTTCTCGCTCCTCACTCTCCCAGCTGCTGTGGTGCAGCAGTTTTTTGTTGTTGTTGTTGTTGTTTGTTTGTTTTGTTTTGTTTTGTTTTCCCTTTCTAAAATCAGATATTTGCCGTTCATGACACTGCAATATTTTACAAAGCTTTCACTGATAATACTGTTAGATTTATATTTTGAAAATTATCAGTTTTAATTTCCCATTAAACATGGAATTCTAATGCTTTGAATGGTGATTTTTTTTTTTTTCTGATTTAAACCTTTTAATATTTACTCAGTTATATTCTTTATTTTCCCCCCACTTAATTATTATATACAATCAGTTGTCTGCTCGTTACATATTTTCAGTAAGCCATGGTAAGAATCTTGGCTCCACTGGTATTAAGTGAAGGAAAAGGATTTGACAAGTCTAGATATGAAATAAATGGTGACTTCCCTCCGAAAATATGTCAAATTAAAGCAGGTGGGGTGAGGAAAACAGCTACAGTATGTCAACTTTTACAGACTTTGATTTATTTTTAATGATGCAGTGCACTTTAGGAAGCCTGAAGATTTGCTCATTCACAGCCCAGGTCTCATGGTGTGCTGTATTGTTCAGGTACTTCTTCTAAGTTGGGTGCAAGATGGTGTCATGACCTAGAACTCCTGTAAATAGCAATTACCTCTTTGGAAAAAGAATGATTATAGTTTAGTTGAATGTCAGCAAACTATTCACTCCTCTCTCTTCCTCCCTTCTGAAACTTATTTATATTCCTTAACCACACATCCTTTCAAAGTTTTTCTATTGCCAATTCTCTTCATGTTTTATTTATTTATTTATGTCTGATGGGTCACATAGCAAAATGTGAAAATATAAGACATTAGTAAATATTATGTAAAAAATGGATACTTTAATGTTCAAGCTAAAAAATGGTGCTTGCAAAAGAAAAAACAAAAACAAAACAAAACAAAACAAAACAACAACAACAAAAAAGATTTTAAATATGATGGAACCACAAAAAAAACCTGGTGATTCATATACAATTCCTATTGAACAAATAAAAATCTTGGTATTCAGGTATTTAGGTATTGAAAATGAGAACACAGATAATTCACACAGGAAATACATAGATTCTTTTATTATTATTATTATTATTTTCTTTTTGAGAAAATGAATGTAGTAAAACTCATCCGTTTCAATGTCATGAAATAATTTATTACCAGAAATGTAAATTGGACAAGAATCTGGCTAAAGAACAGATGACATTTAGTTACACCAAAAGGAAAAATAAGTAGGAAAAACATTCTTCAGGATCTCCAAAAACAAAATATCTCAATACTGATACTTTGAAACATTCTAATTAATGACCTCAACACAAAAAATAGAGTGTTCTGGTGAAATTTGCAGAAGATCATACTACAGAAAGCCTTAGCATTAAGAATAAACTGAGTGACCTTGAGAATTTCAGTAATGAATCGAGTAATTTCAGTAATGAATAATCTGCAACAGGAACCAGAAAGCTTTCAGGAGAGCAGTGATTCTGTGTGATTTGTATTCACCTTTCCTGCACCAGGGCCACACCTCATGAAGACAAGGTAGAGACTGACAGAAAGGGAGACAGAATCTCACAATGCAATTAAGTTTATTATTATTGTTGGTTTTGTTGTTTTCTCTTTATCTAAAGAGATATAGTACTACCTGGGAGTTACAAAATCAAATCAAGCAACTTCTGGAATTCCTGTAATCTCATACCTGATAGGCGTGATGGTATACCCCAGTATGAGGATCTCATTGCCAGGCTCCAATGGGAATAAGTAGCTAAGAGGTAAATTGAAAAGTAACTGGTATAAATTAGCATGACTGTCAGGAGTGTAAGGCAAAAGGATGTTTTGGGGTGCCATGTGAAGCATTAGATCATCACAGGAATGGGATAGGGGAAGTACATCAGTCCACACCTCAGATGCAATACTAAGAAAATTGCTGGGAAGTACCTAAAATAGGAGGCATGTATATGGAAAAAAAAAAAAAAAAAAAAAAAAAAAAAAAAAAAAA
>CM021698.1:97101471-97171744 GCA_011074415.1 Stictonetta naevosa
AAAAAAAAAAAAAAAAAAAAAAAAAAAAAAAGTGAACAAATGCATGTAGGCTACGAAAGACACAAAGCATGCATCTCTTCATTCAAGACTTTTTGTTGGAAATCTTTAGAAATGCTAGTTAAATGAACTGTTCAGTGAAATGATTATTGGACAACAGAAATTCTTGTGGAGTCAGGCACTTCTAACTATGCTTTAAACAATTAGTTTAAGCTCTGTGCACAAATTAAATTATTCAGTATCTTAAAAGATGAACACATTATGACAAATAGTATTAGTGAGATATGATAGCTGCAACACAGACATTCTCTAGATAACAGTGAGGATTATCATGTTTCATTCAGAGCACTATACATGTCATGGTATATAAGAAGCTTAAATAATCACAGTATAGAAAGCGAGAGTAAAAACAGCTGCACAGTTAGTGTTACATGAACATCTCTGAGACCATTTTTCTCTTGAAACCATTTCTGATTTTATTTGAGTGCTGTATTCTTATGTGTTCCTGTCTAAAAAGATCTCATATTTGAAGATATATGTGAGAATAGTTTTTTTAGAGAGAAACATAACTTAACTATAATAAAGCAGAAGAAACATGGTGAAATACTGTATACCTTAAGAAGCAGAGAACTTACACTGGAGAGCATCTTAATTGTGGGTAAGTCATAGCCAATGTATTTTAACAAAGGTATTTTATCCACATCTCAGCTGTGATTTGCAATAAGGAAGAAAATACATTTGGGCAAGTGAGCTCTTTATGCTTCAGCATAACCTACTATTTTCAGTAACCACAGCATGGAGCAGAGCTTACTTTATGATACATATTACTGACTCTTCTCTATCATCAAAGTGAAGAACAAATGCAGATTCAGTGAAGCTACTGATTGTGGTGGTTTTATCACGCTAGGCAGCTGAACACCACAACCGCTCTCTCACTCCCCCTCCTCAGATGAGGAGAGGAAGAAGTAAAAGAAAGAACAACTCACGGGCTGAGATAAGGATAATTTAATTAAAGGAAAAAAAATAATTATTAAGGAAATATTATTATTAATTAAACAGTTTAACTAAAGGGAAAAAAAAGGAAAGGGGAAAAGGGAGGGGGAAAGGGAAAAACAAAACAAAACAAGTAAAGGCTATGTGGAAGTGCAGAGGAAAGAAATTACTCTCTAATTCCCACAAATGAGCGATGTGTGACCATGTCCTTGAAGCAGGGCCTCAGTGCACGTAGCCGGTGTTCGGGAGGAGGACAGACGTTTTTGCAACGAGATCCCACCCCTCCCCTCTTCTTCCTTTTTCCACCTTTTATTGCTGAGTGTGACATCATATGGTATGGAATATCCCTTTGGTTGGTTTAAGTCAGCTGCCCTGGTGATGCTTCTTTCTCACTTTTTTGCCCACCCCCTAGGAGGGTTAGAGAGAGTCCTGATGCTGTGCCAGCACTTTTCAGCAGCAGACACAACACTGGTGTGATACCACCGCTGTTCTAGCTATAAGTGCAGAGCACAGCACTGTATGGGCTGCTGCAGGGAAAGTTTCATCCCAGTCAAACCCAGTACACTGATAAAAACCAAACAAACGAACAAACAAAACACGCATATCAAATATATATATGTATATATATTCTGATTTTCTCTATAGTAAAAGGGAAATTTAAAATAATAAAGAAAATCTATTTTTAGATTTGAGGAGGAAGGAGATGCTGCTTACCAAAACAATGAGTCAAATCATTGATAACTGCATCAGAAAAGAGAAAAAGGTTATTTGAAGTGTGGAGATTTACTTCAGAGCAACCTAGATCTTATCATAGAATCATAGAATGGCTCAGGTTGGAAGGGACCTTAAAGATGATGTAGTTCCAACACCCCTGCCATAGGCAAGGATGCCACCCACTAAGTCAGGTTTCCCAGGGCCTTATCTAACCTGATCTTGAATACCTCCAGCAATGGGGCATCCACAACCTCTCTGGGCAACCTGTTCCAGTGCCTCACCACCCTCCGAGTGAAGAATTTCCTCCTAACATCTAATCTAAATCTCCCTTCTTTTAGTTTAAAAGCATTCCCCCTCTTCTTATCATTATTTGATTGAGCAAAATGTTGCTCTCCATCTTTTTTATAAGTCCCTTCTAAGTACTGAAAAGTCACAATGAGGCTTCCTCAGCCATTCTTAGTAAGAGAGGTGCTCCAACCCCTTGATCATCTTCATGGCCCTCCTCCAGACTTGTTCAAACAGATCAACATCCTTCTTGTGCTGGGGGTCCCAGATCTGGATGCAGTACTGCAAGTGGGAACTCACAAGGGCAGAGTTGAGGGGGACCATCACCTCCCTCGACCTGCTGGACAGTCCTCTTCTGATGCATCCCAGGATGCAGTTGGCCTGGGCTGCAAGCACACACTGCTGGCTCATGGTCAAGCTTTTTGTCCACCAGAACCCACAAGTTCTTCTCTGCAGGGCTGCCCTCAATGAGTTCTTCTCCCATGTCTGGGATTGCCCTGACCCATGTGCAGCACCTTGAACTTGGCCTTGCTGAACCTCATTAGGTTCACTTGGGCCCACTTCTCATGCTTTTCCAGGTCCCTCTGGATGGCATCCCTTCCTTCTGTTGTATCAACTGCACCACTCAGTTTTGTGTCATCTGAAAACTTGCTGAGGGTGCACTCAATCCCACTGTCTAGGTCATTGCTGAAGATACTAGTCCCAGGACAGACCCTTGAGGGATACCACTCATCACCGGCCTTCACTTGGGCAGAGCTATTGACCACCATCCTCTGGGTGTGACCTTCAAGCCAACTCCTTGTCCACTGAATGGTCTACCCACCAAATCCGTATCTCTCCAGTTTGGAGACCAGTATGTCATATAGAACTGTGTCAAAGGTTTTACAGAAGTCCAGGTAGGTGACATCGGTCAGTCCTCCCTTGTCAACTTATGCAGTCACTACATCATAGAAAGCCACCAGATTGGTCAGGCATGATTTGCCCTTGGTGAAGTCATGCTGGCTGTCTCGCATCACCTTATTTGTCCTGCATGTCCTGCAATGTCCTTGACATTGCTTCCTGGAGGATCTGTTCCATGATCTTTCCAGTCACAGAGGTGAAGCTCACCAGTCTGTAGTTCCCCAGGTCATCCTTTATACCTTTTTTTAAAAAATGGGAGTGATGACCTTTTTCCAGTCACTAGGGACTTTGCCTGACTGCAATGACTTTTCAAATATGATGGATAGAGGCTTGGCAACTACACTAGCCAATTCTTCCAGGACTCCGGAATGCATGTCATCAGATCCCATAGAGTTGTACCTGTTTGGTTTCATCAGGTAGTCTTGAACCTGCTATTCACTTGCAGTGGGTCGGACTTTGCTCCCCCAGCCACCATCTATGGGTTCAGGGAAATTAAAGACTCTGGAAGCCTGACTGGCAGTGAAGACTGTGGCAAAAAAGTTTTTGAGTACCTCAGCCTTCTCCATGTCTGTCATTACCAGTTCACCTTTCTCATCCATCAGAGGGGGTACGCTCTCACTGGCTTTTCCTTTCCGACCAATGTATCTATAGAATCCCTTCCTGTTATTATTTGCATCCCTTGCCAAGCTCAGTTCCATCTATGCCTTGGCTTTCCTAATCCCATCCCTGTGGGAAAGGACTTCGCAGGTGGCTTTGTGCTGTTTCACACGTCCCTGAATTACAGATAATGAGGAAACAAGCAGTAGAAACAAAAACTTGAGCAAGGTTGAGATAAAGTAAATTGGCTACAGTGTTAAGAGCTTTGGGCAGCAGCCATTTGCTAGCTGGCTCGAGGTGCATGTCTGAGGGTCTCTAACCAATTGTATGACAGATTTGGGTGCATGGACAGAGTGTGGGGGTACGGGGAAAGTATATGTAGTAGTGAAAAAGAGCAATAAAGGTCTCTTGTTCACAAGCTATCTGGAGTCCATGTCTTGCATCCCTTCAAACGGTGACCCTGACGTGATAGGGGAGGAGCAGCGCTGCACAAGCATCTGAAGGGAACCCAGCCGAATGAGTCAAGCTCACAGCTGGACTTCAGCCTCAACCCTAGGACATCACGTGGAGGACAGGTGAGCAGCTGGGCATTAATCATGGGAGCTAGCCTTTCGGCAGAGGAAGAGGCTATAGTGAAACTACTAACGCAACTCCTAATGGAAAGGGGAGTAAAATATGATCCATTTAAGATAAAGCTAGTATTGAAATTTTTGTGAAAACAAGGTTTCCCCTCAATGGCTTCCACAGTATTTGATGTAAAAACTTGGGACCAAGCGGAGGAAAAAATATGGGAAGCAGCGTCTAGTGGGGATACTAATGCTGCTGAGGTGATGACTACGTGGCGGCTGGTGACTGAGACTTTAAGATTGTGGCAGGCAGAAAAGAAAGTACAGAACGCTGCTGCCCAGGCAATAACAACAGCCGAACCGAAAGCAGAGGCTGCAAGGTTACCAGAGCGGTGTAATTTGATAGACCTGGGCGGACCGCCGCCGCAGAGCCCGTCCCGCTGCCCCCCTCGTCTCCCGCCTTGCCTACCCCCGATAATGCCTCCCTGGGGGCCCGAGCTTTCGACCCGCGGTAACGATGGGAGCTAGTACTCCGGGAAGAGCTAAAGGATGGGGCCCCGTCGACGGTTTCGGCGGTGTTTGATTTAAAAACTTCGGAAAATGCTGGGACAACGTTATGGGACTCTGCTTCGGGGGGAGATATAACAGCTGCTGAGGTGATGACGACCTGGCGCTTAGCAACTGAGACTCTGAGATCATGGCAAGCGGAAAAAAGGGTATAGACAGCGGCCGCACAGGCTACGCAGGCGGGTGAAATAAAAACCGGTGACTGCGTATCGCTAGAGGAAGTAAACCTGACAGACTTGGAAACAGAGGCAGAGACAATATCCCAACCCATGGCGGCCACTCTGCGCTCGATGCCATTACGGTCTTCAGCGCCGCCAGCGCCGCCGCCCGCCCCGCTGTCAGCTCCGGGCGCCCGCCCGCCCCGCCGCCGGCTGCTGCGTTTCTCCGGTTTGAGTGCTCGCCCGCATGCACCAGGCGCTGCCATGTTCCGCCTGCTGCTGCGCCCGGGCCCGCCGCCCCGCGGGCCCCCGCTCGCCGCCTCCTGCCGCCGCCGCCGCTGCTGCCCCTCCGCCATCCCGCATCCCCCACCCCCGGGCCGGCCTCAGCCCGCCGGCCTCTCTGCTGGCGCTGCGGGCCGCCGCCGGCAGCTCGGCCAAGGATGTGGGTGGATCCCCTGAACAGGCAGCCACAGACCTCAGCAGTGAACACAGGAAACTCAATAAATCCCAGCAGCTGAAAAAAGTTTTCAAATAATATGGTGCTGTAGGGGTTTAATTCCGTGTTGAAATTTCATTAGTAGCTCTAGGAATCTTCTACCTGGCTGTATCAAGTGGTGTGGATATGACTACAGTTCTCTTCAAACTTGGTTTCAGTGAGTCATCGCTGCAATTTAAACGGGTTGCTGGTACAGGCACATTTGGGTTGGCATATGATATGCAAAATTGCTTGTTCTAGTACGAATCAGCATTACTATAGTTTCTGTGCCATTTATTGTCTGATACTGCTGGAAGACTGGTTTCTTTAAACCTCCTACCCCAAATCCATGATAACTTCTTATGGTTTTTACTTAATGAAAAAATTAAAAAAAAAAAAAAAAAGTACCTTTGAATGTTGTATCAGACTCGCAATATGCTGTAGGTGTTGCTCAGCACATTGAGAGGGCACATTTGAGATATATCCCAAAGAAAAACTTGTTTCTGAAATTTAAAGAGCTGTTATTTTTGGTAGAGCAGCGAGTGCACCTGCATTGTATTATTCACATGCAGAGCCACACCATGGTACCTGGTATTTTTGCAGAGGGTAACGCATACACTGACCAGCTAACTAATATGACCCTGACTGCCCTGGTGCCTAAGGTGCTGGAACAAGCATGGTTATCCCATGCGTTTTTCCATCAGTCTGCCAAAGTCTTGGCAAAACAATTCACTATATCGATCACTGGCGCCAAATTGATTGTCCAAACATGTCCTGACTGTCAACAACATATTCTGACCCCATCTTTAATGGTAAACCATAGAGGTCAACGGTCCTTATAGTTATGGCAGACTGATGTAATGCATATTCCAGAATTTGGTCGCTTGAAATATGTTCATAAATCGGTAGATACTTTCTCTCATGCTATTTGGGTGACAGTTGCGATGGGTGAAACAAGTCGCCATGTCCAGGCTCACTTCCATGTTGCTTTAGCAGCGTTAAGCATCCCAAAGGAAATAAAACCCGACAATGGCCCTGCCTATGGTAGTCACTCCCTTCAAACCTTTTTTCAAACTCGGGCTATCCAACACATCACAGGAAATCCTCATTCCCCCACGGGTCAAGCCATTGTTGAGCACACACATCACACCTTGAAAACACTCGTAAATAAACAAAAAGGGGGAGACACCCAGGAAACACCACAGAACAGGTTAAGAAAGACAGTTTGCATAATGAATAGCCTATCATAACCCTTTCCTCATGAAGAGGTACCGCACATAGTAAAACATTACAAAAGTATGAATTCCGTGTTGTCACGGGTGCCACAATCAGAGCAGGCCTTACTGACTGTAAAAAAAAAAAAATAAATACAGGTCTCTGGGAGGGACCCCAGCCTCTAATAACTTGGGATCGAGGGTATGCTTGCGTCTCCACAGGTCACGGACCAAGATGGGTACCAGCAAGGGGGTAAGGCCATGGTTGGCCTCCTCCTCACAGTCGCCGCTGTCATCAGTTATTGCCAGCCCTAGGTCTCCATCCAACCATGCCACAACATCTGGGTCATCCTCGCCAACATGACAGAACAAGAAGCGATGTGCCTGTCCCTGGCTAGTGCTAACGACCTGTTTACGATATGTCTGGTGGGGATCCTGGCAGATAACAAAGACTGGACTGTCTACTTGCTGTGAGCGCCCCTGGGCCATAGGAATTAGATATCCTGGGAAGTGTAACAGCCACAGCATGTGTAAGGTTCAATTATATGGGCAAAAACCAAACCATGAAACAAATCGTCAATGCCACACTCACTCCTTATCACAATGCATCTCTTTAGTGTAATTATACAAAATTATAATAGCATCATTCCTTGCGCCAGGAGCCGCTCTGCTTGGCTGTGGGATCGACTGTGGAATGGACGCCCCTAGGTGCACCCCAAGCATTTTCCTCAGAGGGGTCTCTACTCTCAGCTGCTCACCACAGGAGTAGACAAGGACCTCCTGATGCCATGGACAAATTATTTTAAGTGATATTTGCTTGTGGTATGAATGAGAAGTTCAAGAGGCCTCTTTGCATGGTTGTGTGATCGCTCTGTGCGAGTGAGAAGCAGCATCGCTGCGAAGCAACATCCCTAGCGCTTAGTGGCTTGTTGACTGATGTAGATTCTAGTAGGCATGATACTTTACAATCGTAATTCTGCATGTGATTTTCACCCTGTTGCTTATTGTACCTTGCTTATTGTAATGTCTGCAGTGCTTGATAGAAAAATCTATAGAAAGCGTATGATTGGTTGAAAATAAAAAAGGGGGAATTGTGGGAAAGGAATTCACAGGTGGCTTTGCGCTGTTTCACACGTCCCTGAATTAGAGATAATGAAACAAGTGGTAGAAACAAAAACTTGAGCAAGGTTGAGATAAAGTAAATTGGTTACAGTGTTAAAGATGAGCTTTGGGCAGTGGCCACTTGCTGGCTGGCTTGAGGTGCGTGTCTGAGGGTCTCTAACCAATTGTATGACAGATTTGGGCATGTGGACAGAACTGCCTGTGCATTTCCTTCTTGTGTAGTGTATAGAAGTAATTTTATAATGGAAATAAATTGTCTCATACTGCTATGCCAGTCTAGACATTGACCCCTACTACCTAAATAATTCTGGTACTTCTCACTCATCTAACATAGGAATTGCAGGGCTGTTGTTTATTCCTGCTTGCAAGTTATGTGCCTTTACTGCTAAGAATGAATTGATGATACTGGAATTTCTAAAATACCTCTTTGTTCTGGGTGAGTTTTTTTTTTTTTCTGTCTTTCTTATTTCTTTGTTTTTAATATTTTCATAATTATGTATCTTTTAAAGAGAGGAGTGACTGGGTAAACTGTATCTCTTGTGAAAAGAGGGGACTTGTTCTTCTCTATTGAGCAGTCAAGCAAGATGAAAAAAACTTTGAGATGTAGCAAGTAGGAAATTCACAACATGGAGCTGCAAGCTTGCAGCTCAAGCAGAGGAACTGACAGCAGAATGGAGCAGTAAACCTTAGAGCTAATGAAAAGGACTGTCTGAGGGACAACAGGAAATTGCAGCACTGTTTAGCTCAGCTCAAAATGTAATACAATTATGTAAAACTAAGCCTGGGAGCAAACATCTGCCTGAAAGATCCCAATAGGCAGCTAAAGCAGGTACAAATCTCTGTTTCTATTCTCTCAAACCGGCTATCTTCAATTTTCTTTCTTTCTTTCTTTCTTTCTTTCTTTCTTTCTTTCTTTCTTTCTTTCTTTCTTTCTGTCTGTCTGTCTGTCTGTCTTTCTGTCTTTCTGTCTTTCTTTCTGTCTTTCTGTCTTTCTGTCTTTCTGTCTTTCTTTCTTTCCTTTTTCCTAAGCTTTCCTTTATGTTTATGTTTATGTTTATGCTTATTTTATTTCATTTTATTTTATTTTAGAAGCATTTCAGTATTGTTTAGAGCATACAGAATTAGGAAAAGGTCTAGACAGATTCACCTCATAGTTGTAGCTGACGCAAGGTCCCATTCTCTAGGGTTAATGGACTTTGATTAGCACAATTTGCCCTGAAGGCAACTCTGCTCAGCATTCCTATCAGTCTTCACTGAAACATCAGTTGGCAAATAATGTCACTGCAGCCCAGATACAAAAGTGCACAGAAGGCACCAGGAGCCTTCACAATGTGTGACCAATAATGTATTGTCAGAGTTTCAGAACAACGCTTTTATAAGAATGAATTAGTGCCAAATCAGACCTATAGAATAAAAGACAAAAGAAGCATGTAAGTGACTTTGTTGTTTCCACAGCTTGCCATGTGGGAGTTTTGTACATGGCAGAGCCCAAGTGATTGGTTCCAAAATAACAGATTTCATTATCAGATGTAGTTTCTGTAGGTTTCTTTGAAAAATTGTCACTTCATGTATATAATATATGATTACATAAAAACAGCTGTGCTGCTACACTGGACTACACCTTAATTTCCTGCTTTGCCAAAAACTTCCTTTGTGGCTTTGAGTAAGTGATATTAAGCCCATGTATTGAAAGATATCTGGATGCCTGCCTACTCTTGAACTGATTAGGAGATAGACACATAATTTTGCATCTTATCTTATCTTAGTGCCCATCTTTTATATAAAATGTACGACTTTATCTAGATTACTTGTGACTATACCAAACTGTTAGAATTTTCAGAAACACCTATTCAAACAAACAAACAAAAATACACAACAAACCATACAGCATCACAGAGAAATTTGTAGCTCCTTTACACTTTTGTGCATTCATTTACCCAGTTGTATAATTTAAATACAGAATTAGAAAAAATTCTCAGCTAAATTTACCTTTAGTAGTTCACAGAGGGAAAAAAATATTCAAAATTATTCAGGCTTTTAAAATTGAATAATTAGGTCTCTAAATCTAGCTGCAGATAATTTGAAAGCAGGATATTGACAAAATATTGAAAGCAAGTCATCCCACTGACCTTATGGTATGATACAAGAAAATACATTTATTTGATGCAATTTTATTTATAAAATTTTCATGAGCTTTGACTTCTGTATTATTTTTTTATTATTATTATTATTTCTTTTCAAAATAAGGAATTTAAATTTGCTTTTTTTTTTTTTTTTTTTTTTTTTTAAAAAAAAATTGTCTTCACCCAGTAAGTTTTGTTGAACTTTTGTTTATATTTTTGACTGGGCAAATGTTGTTTTTTTTTTTAGATGATTTCTTTTGCAATAATTTAAAATTATCTCAGACTTATACAAATTAGTTGCATTTCAACAATGAAAAGAAGATAATCTGCAATCTTAGAACTTCTCTGTGTTTATTTTTTTACTTTATTTTTATTATTTCTTAATGGTGGCATTTTTAAACTTTTTGGATTATACTGTTGAGCCATTTGCTTGATATTATTTTAATGGCATTAGGTGTCTCTTTCTATAATCATAAAAAATGTCTTATCTTGGAATTCTGCTGGTAGAAGTGAGAAGATTGTTTGCAATTCCAGACATGACCAGAAACCATCGTATTTAATGACTGAGTCACAGTTACTTGTGACAATGAGATAGTCATGGTGGTTTTTGTTACAATCTTTTAGTTTTATTATTTTGCTCTTCCTTCCTAGTTCTGCAAAGCTGACATTGGCTTGTTCTGTGTTTGTCTATGACGTGTTTTTCTTATATATATATATATATTATATACAGTACTTGATTTGGAAACCAGCAATCCAAGTGTCTGTAGTACAGGTTATTTACAGACACTGACCAACAACTATCAGAAATACTGGTGCTTTTTTCAGCCAAAATGTGTAATACTAAATCCATATTGTAAGCAATAACTGAAGTGTTGACATCAGTCCTTCAGTTTGTCATAATTTGTCCACTGTCACTTTGAGTTCTTCTGATAACTGAAGTAACAAATGACCTGTCTCTTCTCCAGCTGATTTTGTTCCTTAGGGAAGAACTTGTCCTTTAGTCTCATATAAAACACCTTGATCTGTTGCCAAACTAATGTTTGAGCAGCTAGTTTTGCACTTGGTGGATTCTTTTTTTCTTATAAAATATCTAGTACAGATCTGTATAACAGAGGCTTGATTATGTGTCTGTATGGTATTTTTCACTGAACCACAAATATTTCTCACACTGAGGTTCTCTCAGAAATATTATTTTGAATGAAAGCTTATTTCCACAGCAGAAGAAAATGTAAACCAAAGTGCAAAATCAAGTCTCAGTTTTGTAAGATGGTCAGAACTCTCCTCCTGTAGGAAAGAATGACCCCTCTCTTGCTGCTTTTGGAAAGGTGTGGCTCTTTGCAGGACTGAGTACCTCCAAATCTAACTGACATTTTTTTGGATCTACAAAAATTGATTGTTCAGTTCTTGCTGTTTTTAGCTGGTAGGTGAGAGAATGGCTCATATCTTTCTAAGACCTTAAAGTCTGAAATGTTGTGAAGAGCAAGGGAAGTCTGCAGTCCATTAAGATAGATAAATGTTGTATGTACCTTCAAACAACAAAACAAAAAATAACAACAACAGCAACAAAAGCCAGAGAAATACAGTCTGGATGGACTCAGTTTGGGCCCTGGGAAAATAACGAAGTGAGTCCTCTTGCAACACATTTCTGTGCATGTGGAGGACAAGAGGGTGATTGTGAACAGTCAGAATGGGTTTAACAAGGATGAATAATATCTGAGGAAGCTGACTGTCATCTGCAATCAAATGACTGAATTTGGAGATAAAGGAAGAAGGATGTCCTTTACCTTAGCTTTAGCAAGTCTTTTGACACTGTCTTCCAAAATATTCTTGTATCCAAGTTGGGACATTATGGTCTAGAGGGGTGGAAAACTGGTAAAAAGCTAGTTGAATGGCCAGTCCCAAAGGGTCATGGTTAATGAGTGATGAACTACATAGAGGTCAGCAGAAGAGGTGTAGCAAAGGGATTTGTACTGGGACTTGTACTGATTAAAACTTTTATCTGCTAACACCTGAAGTAGAGGATGTAACAGAGCACACACTCATCAAGTTCACTCATCAGCTTGGTATCATATACCAAGTTAGGAGAGACTAACTGATACATTGGAGGAGAATGCATCTGGTCTCAGCCAGAGGGAATTTCACAGGCTGGAGGAATGGGCCAACAGTGACCTCGTGAAATTTAGCAAAGACAAATACAAAGTGCTGCCCTTGGAACAGAGGAACTCCTACAAAATCACATACTGGGACTGATAGGGTGGGACAGTGCTACAGAAAAGCCCCTGGGGCCTGGTGAGCAGCAAACTAAACCTCAGCCAGAGAAGGTGGCTAGCAAGTCTCTGGGCTACAAGAACAGGACAATAGGCAGCCAATAAAAACAGTGATTGTCCTCCTCTGCTAAGCACAGGTGTTAATAAACCACATCTGTAATATTGTATCCAGCTTTGGTCCCTAATAAAGAAAAAACACATGCAAACTGGAGCAAGTTCAGCTAAGTGCCCCCAGAGTGGTGTGGGGATAGATCACTTGCCCTGTGGAGAGAGGCTGAGGGACCAGGGTTATTTCAGTCTGCAGCAGGGATAATTCTGCTGATGCCTAACAGCAACCCCCCAGCGCCAGGAAGGTTCTCAAGGAGATGGAGCCAGGTAGGCTCCATGTGAATGGTATGAAGATGAGAAGCAACCTGCAAAAGCTGAAATAAGAGAGGTTTAAACTGCATATAAGGGACAATTTCTCCATGAGGAGAGCCCAGCAGTGAGGCACTTTGCCTAGAGAGGCTATGAAGTCTCCTTCCTTGGAGGTTTTCAAAGTCTGAGTGTACAAAGCCCAGAGAAACCTGGTCTGACATCAGAGACATCTGTCTCTGCTGTGAGCAAAAGGCTGAACCTGATGACATGTGAGGTCTGTTCCAACCCGAATTGTCTGTGATTCTGTGAATCATTTTTAAACCCTTTTTTCTTTTTCTAACATTTTAAAACCCTCTGTGTGTTTTAAAACCCTCTCCCTCTCCCTTTCCCTTTTCCCTCTCTCTCTCTCCCTCTTTTTCCTTCTTCCTCTTCTTCTTCCTTTTTTTTTTTATATATATATTTTTTATTTTTTATTTTTATTTCCTTTTCTCCTACTATACTAGGCAAGATGATGAGTTTTCATTATTTTGTTCCTCCGGTCATTTTGTTCCTGACCTACATCCTGTTAGTAAAGATTTTAGTTAATATGATATATTTATACCACTCTTCATGTTCTCAGCTTTAGGAAAGAATGAAAGCTTTTTGTTTTCATTTAGTATCTCTTCTCTCTCAAAGATGGATCCATCTTGTAAAGCTTAAGAAAGTCTGCTTATTCAACATCCATTATGTTGTGTTTCTATAAAGAGTAAAAAATTAAGAACTATCATATCAAGGAGAGAAAAAATAAAAATCAATATTTGCTTCACCAACAGTACAAAATATTTAAATTCCTTTCATTTTTTAAAATGTGCCTACAAACAGTAGTTATAATTTGCTGAAGATTGTATGGTGAGTGGTGTGCACATTTTCAATGATGTAAGGTTATAAAATGATTTGACATTATGTAAAACTAGAATGGAGTACTGTGATTAGATTTTTTGTCTTACTTGCCTCTTGGATAATAAAAAACAAAGGTTTCCCTTGGATTTTAAACTTTCATCATATCAAATTGAGTGTAGCTTTCTCCTTTTTCTTTTTATCAAATAAATACTTTAGAAAGAAAATATGAGACTGATGACCTAGTATTGCTAAAGGTAATTTGTGGATCTTCTAGTAGATTTGCTAAGTAGCTTTCTGGTAATCATGAAGATCAATGCTAGCCATAAAAATGCAAACCTGCTTTTCATCTAAACTAGCTGTGTGTGCTCTTATCATTGAATCAGAATGGTTTGGGTTGGAAAGGACCTTAAAGATCGTCCAGTTCCAACCCCTGTGCCAAGGCAAGGGACAATTTCCATTAGATCAGGTTGCTCAAAACCCCATCCAACCTGGCCTTGAACACTTGCAGGGGTGGGACATCCACAGCTTCTCTAGACAACCTGTTCCAGTGCCTCGTCACCCTCAGAGTAAAGAATTTTTTCCTTTTATCTAAACTAAACTGACTCTCTTTTAGTTTAAAGCCATTACTCCTTGCCCTTTCACTACACTCCCTGATAAAGAGTCCCTCCCCAGCTTTTCTGTAGCTCCCCTTTAGGTATTGGAAGGCTGCTATCAGGTCTCCCTGGAGCCTTCTCTTCTCCAGGCTGAACAACCCACTCTGTCTTCCTGTCAGCCTGTCTTCATAGAAGAGGTGCTCCAGTCCCTTAACCATTATGTGGCCCTCCTCTGGACTCCTAAGTGGGATGGATGATCAGGAACTCGAATGTGCAAGTCCTCTTCTCCTCCATTCTCCCCAGTACTGATAGTGATGAGAACAGAAGTATAGCATCCATTAAAGCATGTCTCCGTGGCTGGTGTCATCACCAAAATTTTGGGTTCCTTTGCAACACAAAGCCTTACATGGTACCAGAGCTGGCAGGGCTCATTGATCAGGCTTTAAACTAGATTCGATGGGGAAGGGGGATATCATCAGGGATGCTGGAGATAAGGTACAGGATGACATGCCAACCCACTCACACCAGCTCAACACCACAGCTGGCAAAGTATTCCCAGAACATAGAGAGGGAACACAGCTTAACAAGAGAGCTACCATAGGCCCACATGGTTGAGTTATAGTTGCTCCATCCAGAAAGACAGATGTATTGGGAGCCTAACTCAAATGCCTCTATGTAAACACACACAGCATGAACAAGGGGAACTGGAGATGTGCATGCAATTCCAGAGCTATGATCTTGTCACAATTACTGAGACATGGTGGGACAGCTCTCGTGACTGGAATGTGGCCATGAATGGCTTTGTGCTTTTTAGGAAGGACAGACCAGAAAGGTGAGGTGATGGCTCTGTGAGTGAGCAACTGGAATGTATGCAGCGGGCAGGCTAGGAGTGCAGCAAGAGCTGGAAGGGGACAGACCCAGGACAGCTGAGCCAAACTGGCCAAAGGGGTATTCCATACCACCTGATGTCATGCTCAACAATATATAGGGATGGCTAGCTGGGCTGGGGGGTCAGCTGCCTGGGGATAGGCTGGGCATCGGTCAGCGGGTGGTGAGCAATTGCATTGTGCATCACTTGTTTTGTACACGCTATTATTGTTATTATTATTGTTATTTCCTATATTAATAAACTGTTTTTATCTCAGCCCACAGGCTTCACTTTCCCGTTTCTCTCCCCCATCCCAGAGAGGGAGTGGGGAGGGTGAGTGAACGGCTGTGTGGTGTTTAGCTGCTGACTGGGTTAAGCCACAACACCTAGTTAGAATTAAATTTAGCAAGAGACATCAGGGACAGCAAGAAGGGCTTCTTCAAATTCATCAACAGCAAAATGAAGACTAGTAAATATGTGGCAGTGCTGCTAAATGAGGTGGGTGCCTTGGTGACAGTGGATACAGAGAAGACAGTTACTTTGCTTCAGTCTTCACTGCCAAGGTTAGCCCCCGCTCACTGCCAAGCCAAGAAACAAGAGAAAAGGTCTGGAGAGAGGAAGACTTTCCCCTGTTTGAAGAGGATCGGGTTAGATGTTATGGAGGTAAGCTAGAAACTCACAAATATATCGGCCCTGATGGGCTACACCAGAGGGTGCTAAGGGAGTTGGCGGATGTGATTCCTAGGCCATCTTGTAGGTCTCTTCCAACCTTAATGACTCTCTGATTCTATGATGATTCAAAATAGTACTATGTAAGTTATTACAGGTGGCTGATTTTTTATATTAGAAAAAATGAGTTTCTATATCTTAGTAATTTTCTGTTATTACAAGTAGCATTGTGTGGTAGGTACCATCCTATTCTTTATTATTATTGTTTTTTATTGCAAAACAGTTGTTTTGGTACATGATAACATCCGTGTGCGCCTACCTGCTTATAAGAGAAAGCACGTATGCAAAGCGCACATGGGAATTAGGGCTGACGATGCATCTTATTTCTGTTCTTTTCCATAAATAATAGAATGAAATTACCTCAAAACCAGTATTAAAAATAAACCCAGGGCACAGGATGGCAGGTGGAGGGCAGTCCCTTGTTACCAAGGGGCAGCCTTTCTCTCTGGAAAAAAACAAATGGCTTGGGGGAGACAGCCCCAGAAAAGGGGTCCTTAGCCCCCACCAACCCTCCTCCTTCTTCCACGTGAGGACATCTTCCAGGCCACTCCCAACACAGCCACCTTTGGCCGTGCATGGGCCACTCATGTTGGGAATCACAGAGGCTTGCTGAGGTCACAGTGGCCACCAATGCCCCACCTTTGCTTGGGGCCCTAGAAAACAGGACCCCCTGCAGCTGGCCCACCACTTGCTGAGCTTCTAGGCCCTCTGACAGCCACTTGTGTAGCAGCAAGAAGCCCAGAATCAGGAAGATGAGTGGCAGCCCTTCTCGCTGTGGGAGGACAGAAATGCAGTCCCAGGAAACACTGAGAAGAAAGACACCTGATTGGAAGGGGAAATGGCATGGGCAGAGGGATAGTGCCACAAGAACAGACACCAGTGCTTGAGGGAACTCTGGCATGCAGCCCACGGACACGTATGAGCGTGGCAAAGACACGAGGCCCTGCCGTTACCATTGGCATTGCAATGGAGTGAGTCATGGGCTGTGAGCAAAGAAACAGCGTCGCAGGAGTGCACGGCCAGCTCTCTACCCGGGGCTCAGCCTCTACCCTAAGCATTACCAAACACCATGGACATCCCTCAGGCTCACCTGCAAGATGTCCCAGCAACTCTGCTGCCAATTCTCAGGAGTTGTGTTAGTGCATCTTTCCTGTCCCCCAGCCCTTGTGCAAGAGGTGACATCTCTTCTGCACAGAGCCTCGAGGAAGAGCACAAGAGAGGACCCAGCTCCCTTCGGGCTGCTGTGCTGGGGTGACAGGAGGAGTCCCCGAGGGCCACCATGCGCCTTTAACATTTGTGAAAATAGACTGAAGAGTGAAAATAGTAGTGTGTAAGTGGTTATAGCTGGGTAATTTCTTATATTAGGAGTGAGTTTCTATATCTGAGTAATTGATAATGACAGACATGAAGAAGGCTGAGGTACTCAAAAACATATTTGCCTCTGTCTTCAGTGACAGATGGGCTTCCCAAGTCTTTTGTTTCCCTGAAACTGTAGATGGAGGCTGGAAGAGAAAAGTCCCACCCACTGTAAGTGAAGAGCAGGTTTGAGACCACCCATTAGTGATAATTCAAGCTGGCAGTGATGAAATTGCTGAGAGAAGACTGAGGGCTATAAAAAGGGACTTCAGGGGATTGGGGTGGTTACTGGATGGAGTGGGTGCACAGGTGGTATTTTCCTCTATCCCTTCAGTGGTGGAGAGGAATACTGAGCAAACCTGGAAGGCCCAGCTAATTAATACATGGCTGAGAAGCTGTTGCTGTTGCAAGATTTTTTTTATTATTATTTTTTTATTTTTTATTTTTTGATCACAAGGAGATTTACTCAGCACCTGGCCTGATGGTTGCTGACAAGTCCCACCTATCCCAAAGGGGGAAACAGACTCTAGCTCAGGAGCTGGTGGGACTCATTGAGAGGGCTTTAAACTAGGTATGAAGAGGGAACAGGGGAAATGAGTCTGGGACAGCAGTCCCAGGGTTGGGGGTGAGGGCAGTGGCATGACTCAAATGCATCTACACAAATGCACACAGCATGCACAACAAACAGGAGAAGCTGGAAGCCATTGTGCATCAGGCAAGCTATGACCTAGTCACCATCACTGAACTGTGGTGGTGGGACCACTCCCATGACTGGAGTGTTGCAATGGATGGCTACAAGCTCTTCAGAAGGGACAGGAAGCTAAGGAGGGGCATTGTCGTGGCTCTCTATCTTAGAGTATTTCAACTCTGTTGAGACTGGGTTTGGAAATGAAAAGGTAGAGTCCTTGTAGAAAATGATCAGGGGGTTGGCCAACAAGGCAGACATCCTGGTGGGGGTCTGTTATAGACCACCAAACCAGGATGAAGAGACGGATGAGGCGTTCCATAAGCAGCTGGCAGAAGTTGCTCAGTCGCCAGAGCTTGTCCTTATGGGCAACTTTAACTTCCCAGACATAGGCTGGAA
The DNA here is from genome assembly GCA_011074415.1 of Stictonetta naevosa. Classification (NCBI taxonomy): domain Eukaryota; kingdom Metazoa; phylum Chordata; class Aves; order Anseriformes; family Anatidae; genus Stictonetta; species Stictonetta naevosa. The sequence goes on from CM021698.1 coordinate 97,119,316, forward strand.
ATACAATACAGACCTGAGGAAGCAGTCTAGAAGGTTCCTGGAGTGCATGGAAGCTTCCTGACTCAGCTGGTCAGTGAGCCTACAAGATGGGGTGCCCCGCTGGGCCTGCTGGTCAGGAACAGAGAAGGACTGGTGGGAGATATGGTGGTAGGGAGCTGTCTTGGACAGAGTGACCATGACACGGTAGAGTTCTCTGTTCTTGGTGAAGTCAGGAGGGTTGTGAGTAAAAGTGCTACCTTGGACTTCTGGAGGGCAGACTTTGAACTGTTCAGGATACTTGTAGGGAGGGTCCCTTGGGAGTCAGCCCTGAAGGGCAGAGACGTCGAAGAAGGCTGGACACTCCTCAAGAAGGAAGTCTTAAAGGCTCAGGAGCAGGCTGTCCCCATGTGCCATAAGATGAGCTGATGAGGAAGAAGACCAGTGTGGCTGAACAGGGAACTTTTGCTGTGTATTTGGGAGAAAAAGAGAGTTTATGACTGGTGGGAGAAGGGGCAGGAAACTCGGGGAGAGTACAAGGAAGTTGCCAGGATATGAAGAGAAAAAATCAGAAGGCCAAAGCCCGGCACAAGCTCAACCTGGCCACTATGGTCAAGGATAAAAAAAAATGTTTTTATAAATATATTAATGAAAAGAAGAGGGCCAAAGAGAATCTCCATTCTTTGCTGGACACAGAGGGGAACATGACTACAGAGGATAAAAAAAAGGTTGAGGTTCTTAAAGCCTTCTTTGCATCTGTCTTTACTAGCCAGACATTTATCCTCAGGGTACTCATCTTCCCAACCTGGAATTCTGGGAGGAAGAGCAGGAGAACCCTCCTACCGTTCAGGTGGAAACAGTTAGAGTCCTGCTGCTCCACCTGGACTGTCACAAGTCCATGGGGCCAGATGGGATCCACCCAAGGATGCTGAGGGAGATGGCAGATGTGATTCCTAAGCCGCTTTCCATCATCTATCAGTGGTCATGGTAATCTGGAGAGGTCCCAAATGACTGGAGACTTGCTAATGTGACGCCCATCTGTAAGAAGGGTCATAAGCCTGTCAGCCTGACCTCAGTGCCAGGAAAGGTAATGGAATAGGTCATTTTGAATGCAGTCACACAATGTATGTGGGACCACCGGAGGATCAGGCACAGTCAGCACAGGTTCATGAAAGGCAGATCCTGCCTGACCAACCACATCTCCTTCTATGACCAGAAGACCCAACTGGTGGATGAGGGAAAGGCTGTTGACGTAGTCTACCTAGACTTCAGCAAGAGCTTTGACATGGTCTCCTATAGTATTCTCCTGGAGAAGCTGGCAGCCCATGGCTTGGAAAGGTAAACTCTTTGCTGGGTCAAAAACTGGCTGGACGGATAGGCACAGAGAGTGGTGGTGAACGGGGTGAAATCCAGTTGGCAACCGGTCACCAGTGGTGTTCCCCAGGGGTTGGTGTTGGGGCCCACCCTCATTAATATATTTATTGATGATTTGGATGAGGGAGTTGAGTGCACCCTCAGTAAGTTTGTAGCCGACACCAAGTTCGGAGGAAGTGTCAAATCTGCCAGGGGGTAGGAAGGCCCTGCAGAGGGACCTGAACAAATTGTATTAATGGGCAGAAGCCAATGGGATGAGGTTCAACATGTCTAAGTGCTGGGTCCTGCACTTTGGCCACAATAATCCCATGCAGAGCTACAGGCTTGGGGGAGAGTGGCTTGAAAGCTGCACAAAGAAAAAGAATCTGGGGTTGCTGGTCAATGTTGACCTGAACAAGACCCAGCAGCGTGCCCAGGTGGCCAAGAAAGTCAACAGCATCCTGGCTTGTATCAGGAATAGTGTAGGCAGCAGGACCAGGAAGGTGATTGTCCCCCTGTACTCTACACTTGTGAGGCCACACCTCAAGTACTGTGTTCAGCTTTGGGCTCCTCACTACAAGAAGGAGATCAAGGCCCTAGAAGGTGTCCAGAAAAGGGCTACGAAGCTGGTGGAGAGCCTGGAGCACAAAACCTATAATGAGCAGCTGAGGGAACTGAGGTTGTTTAGTCTGGAGAACAGGAGGCTCAGGGGAGGCCTTATTGGTCTCTATAACTACCTGAAAGGAAGATGTGAGGAGCTGGGGCTCAGCCTCTTCTCACAGATAACTAGTGATAAGACAAGAGGAAATGGCCTCAGATTGCATCAGGGGAAGTTCAGGTTGGAAATTAGGAGACATTACTTCTCAGAACAAGTATTCAGGTATTGGAACAGGTTGCCCAGGGAGGTTTTGGATTCACTGTCCTTGGGGGGTTTTAAGGAATGTTTGTACCTTGTGCTTAGGGACATGGTTTAGTGGGTGATATTGGTGGTGAGGGTATGGTTGGACCAGATGATCTTGGAGTTTTTTTCCAATCTTAGAATTCTCTTGTATTATGATTTACAAATATTTATGTATAGTGTGACCACTTCTGCATCAGAGGCTGCTCAGAAGAGCCTTTGGAAACTTCACCCATGAAAAAATTAGATGAAACAGAGCAAGAACATCCTCAGGAAATTTCAAAAACTGTCCAAAATTCCCATCAAGAGGGATCCTGTTGATCAGTTAAATACTTGATATTGAAGATTTATTCAGTCACCTTGTCTCCAATGAATCTCAAAAGTGTCCCATAGATCATCTGTGCAGTTCCTGGACCACCCAAGGACTTAATGATATAAATACACTCAGCACATGTGTTAATAAGCCCAGTCCTGATACCAGAAACACAGCTGCAACTAAAGAACAAATGTGATTTGCATGGTTATAATTTAAGTCTGATAGCTATTGTCGCACTTAATAAAGTAAGGTTGTTATCGTGACTGGTCTTAACATCTCCTATATAAGAAGTGAGGGATACTGAACATACAGTATTATAGAGAAGGTTGTGTTGCCTTGTCTGCTGCTAAATATTCCTTGCCACAGATGTTATAGATACTGAAGATTTTGAAGTGAAGTTGGGGTGTGCCTTTCCACTCCTTTCTCTTCTGACATCAGAGGACATATGTAAGAAATGGTGACCCAGCTCCTCTATCACATGGTTGTTTTGCCAAATAAGTCTTTAACAATTTGGATTTTGTGGTATAAGAAAAGAAGAAAACTTCTAGTGAAAAGAAATATTGCTACATGTTCAAACACTTAAAATCCTTTTAAGAAGAACCAATGTTCTTTCAACGGATTCCAAAGAAGCTCTATATCATCACTTAAAACCAAAATAAAAACAAAAACAAACAAACAAACAAAAATTCTTCTGAAAACAAATGGTGATTATTTGTTTACAAACAGTCCACTAAATAAAAAGCATAAATAATAAGGGTTGACTGAATTTGAGATCACAAATATTTCACATATTTCTGATGATATATCTGTTTATCTGCAACATACCAAATGACTGCCTACTCTGGCTTTTGATTATTGTAGTTCCATACAAACACACATCTGGACATATTTTTTTGTCTGATTTTTCCTAATCTTACATATGCTGTAGTAGTAGATACATATTCATATTCCCAAAAGGAGACCTATTGTAATACTCTAAATCTACATAGAAATTAATTTAAAGCTTTTAATTTGATTTTATATGTAAATACTTTTTATAATTTCATCTAATTCTCCTATACATTTAATACAAACTTAACCCCAGAAAACTCCCAACTGAAGCTGGGCCTTCATCTTTAAAAATGAAGGTATGTTCCTAGAACTGCCTTCCATTTTCCTTTCATGGAATATATACATTCTGCTTTTGATATCTTTAAAATATTCAGCACTAAGCATTTGTTTGAAGGAAAGTCGGACAAGATTGTAAAGAATAAAAATCCGTGCTACAGTTTTGTAGAACCTTGTTAGTTCTTTTTCTTTTTGATCTACTCCATCACACCAATAGCACAGATTGCACCTTCATATTATAAATATAGTGCAGTGGTAAAGCTAATTTCTGCTGCTTTGTTTACATTTATTTATTTATTTAATTTTGCCTTCCTGCTCTTTTAAAATGAAATGTAGTTCAGGAACTAACAGACTCATTCTTGATCCTCAGAATCTTGAGAAGATCGTGTGTTTCCAAACACATTTTGGTATATTTCTTTTGCTGTTTTAACACCAAGGCCAATGCTCAATTCAGCTATGTAGAAAAAATAATATCCATATGTCGTTTTAGTTGGTGTGTTGTTTTGCTGTTGTTTGTTTGTTTGTTTTCCACTTTAATCTCTAAGCTGTCATTGTGAAAAGTCACATTGATTCACTCACATGATACGTAATACCTGGAAAATCTTGGGATATCCAGAACCCAGAAAGACAGTGAATTAATCAAGACTGAATAGAGCTTTACAAGACAAAGAAAGACAATGAGGTATTCTTGACTGTTGCTTCTCTGGGTGCACAGAACTTTTTGCACACAAATTATCTCAAATGTACTGTTTCTTTAGTTGTTGTTGTTATTGTTGTTGTTTTTGTTTGTTTTGTTTTGATTTCCCTTGTTTGCAGTTCTCAGGGTAATCACAATAGTTGTACTATTTTATATTTTAAAAAACGCTTTATAACAAAATTTTAATGGGTTGTAAGTATATTTTGGGTAGCTTGTTTAACTATTCTGGATCAAACTTGGTTATGGGTGTGGAGAGAATTTACTACTGCACGTAGTTTTGCTGACTCGGGAAACGATGCTGTCAATAAATAAGGAAAACGCTGAACTACAATCCTCTAGACCTTGTTACGTATATAAGCAAGTGTTGTATGTGGTGTTTTGTTTTTATATTTGTTTTTTAATCTTCCGTGCTCATACGTCATCTGGATGTTTGATGAAATAGTTTTTCTCTCGTCTTGGTCTCCAGAGGCAAGCTATGAAACACTAAAGAAACTTTTTAGAACAGATTTAGGGGATAGTGGATGTTCTTGCTTTCCCAGTCCTGTGGTGACTGTGTACAGTGCACAACAGAGACCAAGTTCTGGCACACTGTGAATTTCAGAGACTGTATCTGTCAGAGCATCTCTTGTCAGCCAGTTCCCTAGAACTATAGTAGAATTAATATATTAATTCAAAGAAACTAGCTTTATCCTCTTGACTTAGTGGGATGATAGGAAAATATTTGAAAAGAAGAAAGCAGTAATACAACAAAGGCAAACTCACAGTAAGAGTGAGCCTGTGAAAACAATGAGTGCTCCAAACTTAAATATAATAAACTAAATGCTGTTTTTGTGGAAATGCATACATTCAGTCACACATCTCTCATGCTTTCACATCTCTCATGCTTTTTTTTTTTTTTTTTTTTTTTTAATAGGTGACTCAGAGAGAACAGGGTTGTTTTTTTTTTTCATATTTTGTTAAGAATATTCACGTTCTATTTTTGTGTATGACTCAAAGGTATTTTTGTGTATGACTCAAAGGATTTTGTGGCCTTCAGGACATGAAGGTACTAGATGCCATGAACTATGTAAGCTGATAATAAAAAGAAGACTGAGAAATTAACAGCTTGAGTAAAATGTAAGGCACAGTCACATGAGGTAAATATCTCCTTTCTGTTTCCCTTATCATACCTTAGATCTCCTGCCTAAACACTTAGGGAAGATGGTATCATCAAAAGGTACTTGAAATCCATGTCATTTATAGTCTTTGTGTTTGTGATTTTTATTTTATTTATATTTGTAACTCCTAAATAGTGCCAGAAGGAAATTGTTCACTAGCAAACTGTATTCCTTGAATACACCTTTATATATATGTACATATATATATATGATTGTGTGAAATAAACTAGCTCACAACTATGACCAGATCCTTTCGGGTAGCACTAATAGCTCATTTTCTGCAATGAGCTGATCCCTTTAGCTTTCTTTCACATAAAGAAGGAAAAATCTGAATTTAAGATATCTTAAAAATATTTTTTAAAAATAAATCAAGTCTTATGCCACCGGCTGGATTGCAGACACACAAATTTATCCCTTATTGTTCAGCCTAGGGCAAAGGAACCTGAGAGCAGAGGTTCTGTGAGGGACAGAAAAGTCCATGATGTGTCCATTTCTAGTTTTCAGTTGTGAAGTGGAGCAAATTTTTGCATCAGGTCTTCCCTAATAGAACAGGAGGTGTGAGATGCTTTGAGGACTTCAGTGAAGGTGAAAAGAAACGTATTCAAGTAATCAAAACAAAGTTAACAGCAGTTAGATAGATGAAATAATTCTGGGAAGTATTTTACAGTCCAAGACCTCCTCTGTTGTGTATGTTTTTTCCTGCTTTAGCATAATCTCTCAGAATTGCTGTACTGATTGCTGTTCCCTCTCGTTGTTTCTGGAGATTGGTTTACTTCTGGCATATCTTTATAGGAAAATTATTTCCTCGGGTCCAATAGATGGATCTCAACTGTGATATTCCATTAGTGTCAGATTCCCTGTGGTGAAAGTGGGGAGGATTTAGCTTTATATATACATATATAATTACTTTTATTTTTTATGCTATTAAATTTCCTTTTTATTCTGCAAAATACTATGACTGATGCATGAAAAAAGTCATATATTTACTATGAAGTTGAAATACCTTGTAATTGATATACCAGATATCAATTCCTAAAATAAGTTAATAATTTTATCAAGATGCATTTCTGTTACCTTAAATCAAAATAAATATTTTGTGACCTTCAGTTTATTCTGATTATTAATACATATCCCTACAATATCTATTTATTCAAAACATGTGCTCCCCAGAATATTTCCAAGTGCAGGAGAATTAGAGGTTCTCAGATTTCTATCTTTTGTTTTATTTACAGTTTAAGTGTAGAATTAGAAATGTTCTAAAGCGACTGCTTTTATTCTACACTTTCAATGATTTAACAATGGAATTTAAAAATCCTGTCTGACAACCTTTAATAAAATTATAGCTGTGCCATGAAATCAAAAATAACATAAAATTATCAATTTTGTCATTTAACTAATGCTTGAATGTGCAGCTATATCCTAGAGATTTTTGTAACTGATGAGACTATTTCATTTCATAGTTGGAAAAGACAGAAATGGCAGTGACTTACCAAAATAATTGTGTCAGAGGGTAAATTCCAGTCTGAAGCTTGAAAAGGTAAGTTGTAATAAATTATTTCATTAAACTATGCTGTAAGAACATTCACACTCTGAAAAACAATTTTGAGTCCCTTCTGTATTTTTGGATGTCTAATGTAAAAATGATGCTTTTCCAATGCAAGAATACAATTTCCTCATTTACACTGTACAAAAATTTATAATGAGTTAATAGGAACCCAAGATTTTAAACCCTGTGTTTTGACAAATAATTGCTTTATTCTTACTACACTCTATTTTCCTTGGATTTCATGGAGCTAAAAACTTAATAACTGTAACAAACCTTAGCCTGACAGCTATATACTGAATGTTATTGCTACTACTGTTTCTGCTTTATACTTTCGGGAATACATTTTATGTGTTCAAAGCTCCTTTAATGTACTTCTGGGAATGAGCTTTGTGTGGTCAAATCTACCATAATACAATAGCTTTCTAGAGACATGCACTTCAACTCTCTAGAGGTTCCCTTTAATTTCTGTTAACAGAATATGTTCAAATACACCAAGACATGCAATGGTATACCAACATATTTTCAAATCAATGAAAATTTTACAGGTATTATTTCTTAGCTGACTCTTCTGTCTCAGCTGACCAAGGGTGTTTGGCAACTAATGTTAATTTGCAGTAGTTTCTGATCACTGAAGAAAGAAACAAATATATGTTGATACCCTATTGATTCACTTGTGTGGGAAATTCTAGGAATTATATAATTAAAATTTAACATTCAAGAACTTATTGTGAGCAATAAAAGTGAATATCATGGTAAGTCCATGAGGTGGCTAGGAAAAAATATTTTTACACTGTATACCAAATCTTAATCGAATCTTAATGTTGAGGGGTGAAGAGAAGTAAGATAAAAAGTAGTTAATTGAACAAAATATTAATTTTTACAAGAAATAGTCTTTACCCCTGGAAACTAGGGATCAATCAAGATATTTCATTGGACAGTGTAATGATAGTTAAGCTACTTAAATCAGCCATTAGCAAACTAGCTTCACAAGTACTAGATATTTTTCTTTGTGCATGTCTCAAAAACCTGAGTGGATTTTAACTTTGGATAATAGAGATAAAACTCACATAGCCATCTGACATGACACTAGTGAACAACTGCAGAGTTTTCAGAGCAAGCAGAAAGACATTTTTCTAATCAGAGTTTAACCTCATGAGAACAATTTTCTTATTATTGTAAAAATAGCGGTCTTTTAGTTGCATACTTCAGTGAGTCTGGGAGACAAAACAATGAACAGTCAAGCTGGAGGTGAGCAACAAGAAACCCATGAGGAATTTATTCAACAGGATTTTATTTTATGTTTATTTTATTTTATTTTATTTTGTTTTGTTTTGTTCTGTTCTGTTTTGTTTTGTTTTGTTTTGTTTTCCATCTATTTCTACTCTGCCAGTTATCCTGCTATATAGATGACAGTAATCAGTGCAGCAACTGGTATTAATTATCCCAAGTACTGCCAAGAAACTCTTGGTGCTATTGCAAAGAAATATAAAACATGAAAACTAAATGCAAAAGGAAGAAGTCCTCAGAACAAAGCACATTTGTTTTTAATTCTTTGAGCTCCTTTTCTACTTTTCATACAAGTCACTAATTACCTCAGTACCTCAGTACCGAGAGACTCATGATCAATAAATCTTTCCACATTGCACAAGGAGTTGAGAAACATCCATAATCAGAGAAAAGATTGCCTGTTTTTCCACGAGGTGTTCATATGTTCTGTCCGCATGATATAAAGTCCTACTCTTAACTAACAAAAGTGACATAATTTTAAAACTTTTATTTTTTAATTAAATTTTATTTTTTTAATTAACTTTTTTTTTTTTTTTTAAGGAATGTGAACAACAACAAACTATAAGTATGGCAATTCTATAGGCAAAGCGTCCTTCAAAACCTTGTAAAATAAGAATTTAGATGATCTACAACAAAAAGGTGGCTCTGCTGCTCCATAGATAGAATTTGGAGATAAAATTTAATGGAAATCTCTTCTGGTGTTCTTCAAAAACAAAGTGTTGGTTCTGAACAGTACTTTCTGCCATGTTTATTAATTGTTTAATGAATAACTGGCAATTTTACAAGTAGTTGATTAAAGATGTAAATAGTAAAAAAGAACAATCTTGAAAACAAGTTGCAACTTCCTAATCGGATACTGACATAAACCCAGGTACACAATTGCTTAGTTAAGAGCTTTTGGTATCTAGCAATTGTAATGTAAGGTGAGGTTGAATTTTGCAAGGAGAGTGAATTGATTCAGATGTCATAAATAACACCAGGGGTAAATATATATGTATATATATATATATATATATATATACACATATATATTATTTATTTATTGTCACTGCTCTAATAACAGAGCTTTTCCCAATCTGAAGCTGAGGAGTCATCTGATTGTTGCAGCAACAGAGGAACAACCTTCTAAAACAAACCAACAGAATAAAAGAATGTAGGTTGCAATGGAAAAACAAATTTGTGAAAATGATCCTTTGGCGGCATTTCTCTCAATCCACCTGTTTTCTAGTTCAGGGCTCCTCACTCCTGCTATAGAAGATGAGTTCTGGCACCAGGGAGCAGCTGCATTGACCTCTGCTCCCAAACACCTCATGCAGTGCTCATGCTTAGGAACTGTGCCAGCATGTTACAGTTGCTTCCTAATGCTGGGAAGCTGAGGTCATTTTCTGCAGAGGGCAGGGGAATGGTGAAAACAATAGCCTAGCCATTTCCATAAAGGGAATCTTCTGCAGTATTGTAAGAGGCATCCATGCCCAAATCTTAGTCAAGAATAAAACAAACCCATACAAACACACAAAACCCAACAACTAACGACAAAACAAACAAAACAAACAAAAACACCAAAGCAAACAAAACAACAGCCGGGGGGGGGATACACAATAACAACAACAACAACAACAACAACCAACCCAAAATCTTACAGCTCATTTAAAAGCTGAGGAAAGTGGTAAGCAGCAGACAGCGTACAGCACTGGAGAGGATTATTTTGTCATGGATGTGCCTGCTTTTCCATTTGATTACTAGAATAAATCCTTGGCATCTGGCTCCAGGTGCCTAGAATGACGAAACTAAAGTCCAGATGACATCTTTTGGTCCTAGTAGCTTAAAAATCAAAGCAAGGCGGTAAATTGGCCCTCATTTAGCATTGTCCTTTATTTTTTTATAATATTAATAAAATTGCTATTCTGGAATATTTCATTTGATGAGTCTCCTTTTTTTTTTTTTTTTTTTTTTTTTTTTTTTTTTTACTCGGATGTAAGATATTTTTCCCTTCTCTTTGTTATTTTCTACCTGTATTTGTATATTAAAAAAAGTTGCTCCTTGGCCCATGTTCCACAAATAGTTGTCTTGAACAGAGAATGAAAAAGAAACAGCATCAGAACTGATCTAATGTACTACAGTCACATATAGATGATGCTTTTAAATCTGGGAAATGCATTTATTTTCATTCTTAGCCCAGTATTTTGTTGCCTTAACTCCCTAACTTGTTTTCTTCCTGTTAGATAATTATCGTTCTGAAAGTTGGTTGGCTTTTCTCTGTTCTCCATTTAATTTTAAAATGGCAATTTCCACTTCACAGGGATGATGGGCATGGGGGACAGTGGTGAGAAATGTACTACTTGTTCTCAGAAATACCTCTCACCTACTGTAAGCTACACTAAATAATTTCTATCCATTCTGAATTTACACTTTAATCTGATGACACTCCCTATAAAATTCTCTGTCATAAGAATATATTTATTTCCTGAAAATTAACTCAAGGTGAGAGGTAAAGGTCACAGATATTTTACCATTTGGTATCCAGCCTGAAAGAAGAGTTGCAGGCATGTAGCCACACACAAAGAGGTGTTGGTTTTCCCTTGGAAGGTTCTTCCAGACAGCACACTAGCTATTAAAAACTCTACAAATGCATAAATTTATTTTCTTCTTGTAATAAGCCTTTAGTCACTACTGTGAATGCTTACAATGAAGCTTTGCTTTTAGGATTAAGAATCAACAGATCAAAGCATTTATTAGGAGGTTATCCAACTGCAGGAGCTCCAAAGTAAGGTTTTTATTCTGTTTTTAAGTCTGTGTTAAGTACTTTTTGTTAAACAATTTTAGTGCCTTGTTTTAATTTATCTAGGCTTCTGTGTTTCCTTTTACATTTAATTAGCAATTCTTGAGTTTGTGAGAAAAGAAACACCCAGTCACCTGTGAGTCTAATTTTCTATGACACAGCTTAAATGACTACTGAATTGGGGAAGTTTTTTGTGTAGATGGCTGGAGAGTTTTCCTTTTTAGCTACCATTTTATTAATTTATTTCTTTATAAAAGCAATATAAAAAATCATAAGTTAATGTGTTGGAGTAATTAAAAAAAAAAAAGCAGAGGTAGTTAATGTAATAATTCAATGTAGATGCTTTATACATATTTAAATAATTTAAATATCATTAGAAACTTCAGTTTTATTACGAAAAAATAATATAACTGCTTACCCCATAAGCATTTTATTTTAAATTATTTATACATTCTCTCTCTTTGCTCTTTCTATTTGTGTGGGAAGTTGGGTGCTTGTTAGATTTTCTTCTACTCAGAATAGCTTTCTGGATGCCTGTAGCATATATTATGCATTAGTTGAAAATGTAGTTTCTGTGGCTAGTAGCAGTCTCTTAAGAATAAATTCACTACTCAAGATTAAGACTCAAGATAGGCAGTCTGTATATGAATAGACCTAAATATTTGGGTTGCTTTGATCTGTGATTTTGTTTAGACCCATATGTATGAAATTATGAGTACTGAGATACTAAAGCTTGTCTCATGTCAGTCTGATCATTGTTTTATGCCAAATTGCTGTCTCTCAGATGGGGAGAAGCTCCTCTCTATGTTCTCTCCAGTTCATCTGAAAGATAATCTGAATACTTTAGATGTTCCTTATTTTCTTTACCGTGATAAATCACTTGTGATCTAAAAATGTGCAACAGAAATCACATTCATCGCTTGCATGTGACATGTCATATCAAAGTATTTCAAGGAAAGAGGATCAAAGTTTATAAGCTTTAATGAATCTGAACTGACATTCAGTTTTGTTCCCCATTAAATCCTATTAGTTTATAGCTATAGAATAGATCTCTATCTGTGTATGTGCAGCTGTGAAACTAAACACTTTGCCACCATTTGAGACTGAAAAGTAGCACTGACTTCCTGAGTCAGGTTTCACTTTCAGAAGAATTTATGTATTAGGGATTACTCAAGGAAGATACATAAAGCATATTTCTCAGGCATCAAAAGCCAGAAATACCCCCAATATCCTATTGTGGGATTAAAACATAGGTTAAAAGAAGTTGTCATCTATAAGTAACAGGAAAAGAAGGATTAATGTTATTTCCAGGTTATTGTTACACCAAAAATCTACTTGGAATAATGCTTGGAGGAAACCATGTTATTTTCTACAGATTAAGGCTAAAAATCTAATCCAATGAAAACTGGGGGTCCTGGTGGATGACAGGTTGACCATGAGCCAGCAGTGCACCCTGGTGGCCAAGAGGGCCAAGGGGATCCTGGCATGCCTTAAAAGGAGTGTGGCCAGCAGGTCAAGGGAGGTAATCCTCCCCCTCTACTCTGCCCTGGTCAAGCCTCACCTGGAGTACTGTGTCCAGTTCTGGGCTCCCTGGTACAAAAAAGAAAAGGATCTCCTGGAAAGAGTCCAGCAGAGGACCACAAAGATGATACGGGGCCTGGAGCATCTTCCCTATGAAGAAAGGCTGAGAGACCTGGGTCTGTTCAGCCTGGAGAAGAGAAGATTGAGAGGGGATCTCATCAATGTTTATAAATATCTGAGGTGTGGGAGACAGAGGGATTTGGCCAACCTCTTTTCAGTGGTTTGTGGGAACAGGACAAGGGGTAATGGCCACAAAATGGATCACAGGAAGTTCTGCACCAACATGCAAAAGAACTTCTTCACTGTGAGGGTGACGGGGCACTGGAACAGGCTGCACAGGGAGGTTGTGGAGTCTCTGGAGATATTCAAGGTCCATCTGGACACCTACCTGGGCAACCTGCTCTAGGGAACCTGTTTTGGCAGGGGGGTTGGACCCGATGATCTTTTGAGGTCCTCTCCAACCCCTACAATTCTGTGATTCTGTGATTCTGTGTTGTGATTAATACTTGGTGAATTAATAAATGATATTAACTTTTATAAGGATTATCCACAGTACTGGTGAAAGCTTGCCAAGATACATCTCTCTCTGTCAACTGCATTTAGTTTTTTGCCAGCCATCATAGAACGAAGAGATCTGCTTTGTTTTGAAAACCTGGAAATAATATTTTCTATTTCAAGTGTTTTCAGAGAAAGGTTTTGAGTTCAATTGATGGTTCACTGTGTCCTATGTCATAATTGCTGTACCCTTGAAAGTTACACAATAATGAGTAAGTGAAACAATAGAATGCCATTAAAAATGGCAAATTCATACCTGTCTGTTTTCAAAATTTCTCAGCCAACATTTACAGATTGACTGCTGTTGATTCATCACAATAATGTATTAATTAGGGCTGTCAAAGAAGGAAAATAATTTGTTGATGACAATGGCTGTGATGTATCAAGTGGCAAGCAATGTGATAAACAGGTCATTGAATACTTTTATAACATCAGGGTATTCACAACCCAAACTAAGTTGGCTCTCTGGGGAGAGCTACCACCAGTTCCTAATGCCTTCTGAAAGTCTACTTCTTCAGGTCTGGAAGAGGGGTAAAAGATAAAAAATTTGGGGTTCACCACTTTAAAAGTTTAGAAATCCCCCTGGAATTGTGAAAATTCCGTGTTCACGGTGGATATTGTTTGAAGAAATACCATGACATTCCACTAAATACCCAGAATAAGGAGAAGACTAGAACAGAGATTTTCATTTTAAGGTCTTCTTGCTCTCCCATCCTCCCACCCTCATTTGTGGACTATGACAGTAGTTGATTTAAGCTTGGACCTTATGGGCAAAAGCATCCTACATGAGTCATTGTGACAACTGAAACAGTGCAGTCTCTTTTGTAGGAGCTTGAAAGGGCTGCCACATCAAACTGACTCCAAAGTGACACAGTCAATTTTAGCTGGAGAAACTGAAATCCCCTTTCTCCCCTCCCTGCCACCATCCTGTCACACACCCAAATGTCAAAGGGTTCATGGTATTCTAGTGAGAAGTTATGGTAGTCATTTGTTTTTATTGAAGATCTGGAAGCTCAGCATGCTGAATATTCTCTTTTTGAAGAAATAAGAGAGTAAGTTGATCAAAACAACTGAAATGTCTCATACAGTGGGAGTTTTCCAAGTAGGAGAAACAAGTTGGTGCTGTTTTATAGCTACTTATTTTACATATTTCCTGGAAGCATGAAAGTTGCTGCTTAATAAATGAAACATTTCCTAAATAGTCGGGAAAGCTAGTTGTTGTTGTTATATCCATGTGGAAATGACTGTTAGGAAACAGTGACTAAAACAGACAGTTTTTATATTATCTTTTGAAGAGTGGTTTCCAGATTCTTTATGGGATATCAGAGTTTGCTGGAAGGGGATCTTCTGGTTATTCTAACTTAAAACTGTGTTAGTAACAGATGACTGTAAAAAAAAAAAAAAAAAAAAAAAAAAAAAGAGAGAGAGCTATTTAAAGAAATCTCCACAGTGAATTTTGACTGCAAGAGAATGTTAGCTGGCAAAACTTGGATTTGACTAGACTGGCCTAGGGTCACTGTCAGCAGGGACTGTAATGAGCAAGACTGCTGCAACAGAAGCCAGAAAAAATATGAATTTGTCTTTATGCTTGTCTGGCATCAGACATTAAGAGAAAAAAAATCAAGACTTGGTGAGCCTCCACCACAAATTGAAATGGATGCTAAACTGAGTCTGCAGAGCTTATTATTTGTTTAGTTCTAAAAGTATTCATGGAACATTGCAGACATATAAGACATGGACCTGTTAGAGTGAGCCCAGAGGAGAGACATGAAGATAACCAGAGGGCTGGAACACCTCTCCCACGAACACAGGTTGAGAGAGTTATGTTTTTTTCAGTCTAGAGATGGAGAGGTGCTTTTTACAAGGGAACATAAGGACAGGAAAAGGGGTAATGGCTTTAAAGTAAAAAAGGCTACATTTAGATTAGATTTAAATTAGACATTAGGAAGAAATTCTTTACTATGAGGGTGGCGAGACAGTGGAACATGTTACACAGAGAAGTTGTGGATACTTCATCCTTGGACATGTTCAAGCCAGGTTGGATGGGACTTTGGGTAACCTGGTCAAGTAGGAGGTGTCCCTGGCAGGGAGCATTAGAATTAGGTGATCATTAATGTTCCTTCCAAACCATAATGTTCTGTGATTCTATGAAGATGAGCTCCTTACCCTAAACAGATTGCAATCTAAGTTAGATAGCAACAGACAACAAATATAGGCCCCGAAGAATGAATGAACAAAAAGGAAGGACAGGATGCCAGATAAGGAAAAAGGGAATAGTGCCCTCAGATGAACTTACTTTATTATTATTATTATTATTATTATTTAGTTTTAATGTAATTCTTATCTTTTTATTAGCATTTTTTTTCCTTTTTACATTTTCATTTTAGACTTTTTTGAAAGTCCAGATCTAAGTGTTATATAAATGATAATACCAGTATAAAGTAGAGTTTATTATTATTATTATTATTATTTTATTTTGTTTTGTTTTGTTTTAATGTCAAAATGCATATTCAGAGGCAGAAGAACAAGATGATATTGAAAACTATTCAGGAGGATAAAAATAAACATATAACAAGCACTCCACCCCCCCCCCAAAAAAATAAAAATAAAAAAAATAAAAAAACAGAACTGTAAGATTGTTTTTGTGTTTGGGTTGTTTAATATGTTCTTTGAGTTACTTAAGATCTTGCGTCTTACTTGTAATGATATTCCTATTCCCTAATCCCTTTTCAGTTATTCCGTATTTTACAATAAGGGTGGAAAACACACTCATAGGTGCTGAAAGACCAATTCAAAAGTACCCCAAAGTGTCTTTCTGTATCCTGCTTCAGACTTGCCCAATGCCTAACATGGGTTTCAGGAGTGCAGCCTGCTTCCACCAAGGCTTTGTGCATGAGGCTGCAGGTTTCTGTTTCATCAGCAGAGGCAGGCTCAACCTTGGATAAAAAACTGGGGCTGGCAGATGCAGGAGCACTTGCTGTCTTTGGATGGTACACTGTCTTCCCAACTTTATAATCACAAAATCATAGGATCATAGACCCATAGACTCATCACAGAATCACAGAATCATATAATCATAAAATGGCTTGAGTTGGAAGGGACCATAAAGATCATCCAGTTCCATATCTCCTGTCATAGGCAGGGATGCCACCCAGTAGATCAGGTTGCCCAGGGCCTCATCCAACCTGGTCTTGAACACCTCAGTGATGGGACATCCACAAACTCTCAGAGCAACCTGTTTCGTTGCCTCACCACCCTTTCAGTGAAGAATTTGCTCCTAATCTCTAATTTCAATCTCCCTTATTTTATTTTAAACATCTTTTAGTTTAATAATCTCCCTTGTTTTAGTTTAACATCCCCAGCTTTCTCAGTCTTTCTTCATAGGAGAAGTGCTCTAGCTCTCTGATCAACTTCATAGCACTCCTCTGGACCTACTCTACCAGATTCACATCCTTCTGGTGCTAAGGGCCCCAGACCTAGATGCAGTACACCAAGTGGGATCTTACAAGGGCAGAGAGAGGAGTATCTTCAGCAACTCTAACTAGACACAGAATACATAAGCATCAAACTGCTTGTTATACCATGTTGAAGCAATGCGGACTACTGAGAGAAAAGACACAGCAGAATATTTTACAGGTTTCAAAGTTTTTTGTTGCAAGAAAGTATAGCTCATTTCCACCATTATTTGCAGTTTTTTTTTTTATTGTATGTTGCAGTATGTCATTAGCATAAATAATTTTCCATGTAATTTTTTACCATGGCTATCTGCAAGCTTGACAGTTAACGTCTTTACACATGATGAAACCTATCTTTGTAGACATAGCCTTACAGGCTTTAGACTGAAAGAGATACAGTCTGACTTTTGGATTAATGCAGGATCTATAAGTTATCATTGTTTCAAATAGAATATAGCACTAAGCAAAAAAAAAAAAAAAAAAAAAATTAATCACCTTCCACAATTAACTTAAAAATTGGTAATAATAGAAAGAGTCCATCAGTAGCCTCAGTAAGCCATTTGGTGATAAATTGCCCAGAATTTCAGTTAATTGTCTTTTTAAATTTAAATTCTAACTCATTTTTAATCTGAATTTGTCTAGCTTCAACTTTAAATTCCTAGCTGAAAGAATCTCACATTTTGTCAGGTATATTTATCAAGGACATTTCAAGACATTTCCAGGAATTTGTGCTACTGAGTGGATTCATAATCTTAAAAATTAGGTAAGTGACCAAAGTTGCTAAATTTTATGTTGTTGATGAATAACAGGAGGGTTGTTCTAACTGACTGCAAAAACTTGCAAAATAAGGCTCAAATTCTTGAATCATCTACTGATCTATCAAACAGGGATGAAAAGTAATGCACACAAGGGGAAAAATAATACCAACTCTTCACACATAAATTCAGTCCCTAAAGAGGCTTTTTTTCTCAGGAAAGAGATTTTGAAGTGACAAGGAAAATCCTCTGAAAATATGTACTCAGTTTGACAAGTCAAAAAGACAAAATTAATATGAGATTTTCAGGGGAAGGAAATGGGAATAAAATATAATTATTATGTCAGTGTGTCCATGGTGTTCCACAACTTGAAACTGTACCATTTCTGCCAACCTTCTCAAGAGGATATGGCAAAAAATAAAGAAAACAGCAATTCATATCACAGAACAGCAACTGGTTTTCTTAAAAAATAAGTTTACAAAGCTCAGGACTCTTTATTCTGCAACCAGGTGATAGAGTTCTATAAAATCAGGACTACAGCAAACTTGGAAGAAATAATTGGCACTACTTCTTGGAGCAAGTGAATTATTGTTGGCCAATATTTTGCTCTGAAACAATAGGTTTAAAGCAAACAAAATATAGTGTGAAAGATTCTGTGAACTCCTGTGAGAGTTCACATCCCTTTGCCATGGGATTCCATTGAGAAATTACAACCTGGCAGATGCAAGAAAATTGTGGTTGGGCACAGCTGCAACAATGGGGAGGCAGAGAAGGAAAGGGACTTTATTTTCCCCTGGCAGTGTGGCAGTTGCTGGTACCACAGGAGAGTTTAGGCTGTTTGCAGTACAGAGATACCTGGAAGGATGGAGAGAGAATAGGTCACTGCTGCGATTGGAGAAAAAAATCCAATTACTTGAAGTTGTACTACCTGCAGCTGAGTGCATCATGAGTGTTATAATGATATGTTTATTATGGAAAAGTGTTAAACACTGTTCTGAATTTCTCTCTCTCTCTATAAATTTATTTATTTATTTATTTTCTGCCAGAAGTCCATTCATCTTGTTGTTTCCCTGTGAGTGGAAGGCAAGTTTGTAAGGTATAGAGCATAGTAACCGAACTTTGAAAATGTAACCTCTGTTGTTGCTAAACTGCACAAAAAGAGGTTTAATGCTGTCTTTCGTGTTTTCTGGCTAGCCACATGGACAAAGTGACAAACTAGGTAAGGTTGATCAGTTTTGTATTTGGGAGGTAGGAGATACTTCCATAAATCAAGGTCAAGGTAAAAAGTTTCTTTTGCTTCTTTTGACATTAGGAACAGAGCAGAATTAATGGATTTGGAAAATGTTGCAGAGGGATTGCCAGCAGGATTTAATACAGTGCCAAAATGAAGGCATAAGAAAGGGGGAAAAAATGACTTATGCCTTACCTTTTATCTGACATATTCTGCAGTCTCAGTATGCTCTAAGGAGTGTGCACTTCCTCCTGATAACTTCTCTTTCAAAAGACAAATCCTACCATCTGGTTTATAGGTTAGGTCTAAAGTAATTTGCTTAATTGAAACAATCTAGAGAGAAATACAGAGATGTTATTTATGGGATTCTTTCATACTTCTGACATGATTTAGCATGCCCCTGTAACAGGGCAGAGACCGTATGTAACAAAACAAAAAGACTGTCTAAACTAACATAAATCTGTACAAACACAGATGATTCCAGAAGCATTCTGTGCTATAAGGTAAACTTTTCTGTAGCCTACCTCTTCTCTGCCTTTCTAGTACACCTTTTCAGTTTTGTATCAGATATGATCATCTTCAGACTGGAGGTTGTTACCAGTGTGTGAATGAAGCATGAACATCTGCACATTACACCTCTGCACATCTAAGTCAATAGGTTCAAAAACATGAGAAAACACAAGATACGATTATTCTGCTCTTTTAGTTGAGATGTGTGTGAGAGAATACACATGCACTATTTGCATCTTATAACTCTTCTGCCTATCCAACACAGTATGATCAACACTGTTCTGCTTATAGCAAGGATCATTTCCAGTCAGGCAAAGTTAGCCTCTCTCCTTCATCCTCCATCCAGTCTTATCCCTGTACTTCCTAGCCTATAAATATGTCTAAGGTAGCTAACTATGCTATGTGAGTTACAAATGATGTTGCTAACAAGCTTTTAATTGTGGAACCATCGAGAAGTCCTACAAGAGATTTAGATTATGTGGTATAATAACATTGAATTTAATATGTAAATTGCACTGTTTCATTAAATCTTGTTATTAACAAAGCTATGGTCTCTCCCCAAAGAACCCCGTCTGTAATTTAATACATTGATGGCATGTTTCTTGGGACAATACACAAGAATGGAGAATGCACTGTATTTTAATATAATACACAGTAATATGGCTATGGTAATCTGGCATTACATATTGTTGACAATTATCAACCTCATTTAATTAACATAATAAAAGCATGCCAAATAGCTTTGAAATTGCTGTGCTTTCTGTGCTAAAGACTAGATGGTAGTTCTTTTGTAAAAATAATCTAACTACTTAGAGAAACAAATTTTAAATATATTTACTGATACATTTGTATTACATAGGGTTACCACACTATTCCTATCTTACATCTATCTTTGTTTTATGTATAAAAATAATTGCTTAATTGTTTAATTTTGAGAGAAAAAAAAATGGAGAATTATTATATTAAATAACTGATTCTGCACTTCATTATTATTTATTATTTTTGCTGTATTTATATAGTCTGAAAAATGAAGAGAGTTTGGATTCTAAGGCTCCCCATGCTGGGAAAATGTATTGCTGCAAATGAACAGATATGTCTTAATCTGACACCAACCAGAAGGAGAAGACTTACAAAGTGTAAAAGTTAGGTAGTGAATACTATGGAAAATATTTTGCTTTTGATTTTTATTTTTTCCTTATTTGTTTTTTAATATATTTATTGAAACCTATCTGCTGCACTGCAGTGTCAAAGAAGGTAGCCCTATCTCATCTGTTCTCTAATAAACTGCAGGGCCAGTTCAAGGACCTTCTGTCTTTACTTCAGCTTGTGGGTAGATACAGTGATCTTATTGTTTGTTTTGTTTGTTGTTGCTTTGTCTGGGTAAGTTACAGATATGATGCTTATGAGCTTGAGCAATATTAATCTGCATTAATCTTTATTGAGGTTGAACATCTTTCCTTGAATCTGTTCATAACATTAATTTAGGTCTCTTTTATGAAGCTTGTTATTTGGCTTCTCATGTTATCATTAACTTCACTTATATCAATAAGAAATAATAGTGATATAGGAAGCATTACTGCCCTATATATCAAAGACTTTTGATCCCCTCCTGTTTCTTTTTCTTTCTTTCTTTCTTTCTTTTATTTTTTTTCTCTCTAAATAATTTTCTTTTCATTGATCATGTCACTATAATTTTTAAAAGTAATATTATTCTAGGAAGTTCACTTATCTATTAAAACATAGTTTTTTTGTTGTTGTTGTTTCTTTGGTTGGTTTGGTTTGTTTGTTTTCCAAGAGAAGGAAAAATGTTGACTTATTTATTTATTTATTTTTAACTATGAATAGACCTCATTACACCTGCTCTATGAATACTTTGATGGCTTTGTTTGGTACTGTGCAATTTTTTCCTGTACAGATAAAATTGTTAATGTTGAAATTATTATCCCTAGAAAATCACTATGGGCTAGCAGATCACATTTTATTATACTATTGTATATGCAAATCTAAGATAAGTTTTATAGCAGGCATGTCCAGAGTCCGTAAAACCCATTAACTATTAAAAATAAGGGTGGCAGTAAATACCTTGTGTTATTTCAATAAAAGAAGATTTGCAAGAAATTATATCTTACAATATCTTTCTGCTGTTTAAGTTATGTTGTTGCTCAGCAACAGCATCTATTTGGATTATAGAATTAGATTGTAGATTAAAGGATTCAAAGGATTTTTATTTTTATTTTTTTTCACGCCAATCAGGCTATACTAGTCTATAAATGTACCCTTAAGGATGTTATATGTGAGTATAAGCAAAAGCTTATGCATGAGAGCAATTTTTACAATATAAAATAGAAGATCATTACAGTGATTAAGCCTATCACATTTGCTTTATTGCAGTAGACAAAAGACACAAGTGTAGTGTTTCTACACTTGATTATCTTCAGGATTATTCTTATAAATAACAGTTGCTAAATCTGATCTTTAAGTTTCTAGAAATTAATAATTTATTATTACCATAATCATAGTTATTATCAAGATCATTGAAATTTCTTTTGTATTTTAAAATGTATGAATGGAACTTGAAACATGAATTTAAGAGTCCTTATTGATGGCTATCATTAAAACAAACAAACAAACAAACTAGCAGTGTAAATTAGTGATTATTGATAATTTAATATACACGAATGTTCAGAATATTGGATGTCACTAACAATAGTGCCTCGTATGCATAATGACACTAAGCATATAGAAAATTAAAAAAAAAAAAATCGTTCATTTCACAAAACAATTGTAATCTAAGCATGTTTCAGGGCTCAAGAAGTTGAATAAAAATAAAAATATTTTTGACATTTTTTTTTTTTTTTTTCAGCAATCTATCACCGAGGTCTGGAAACTGAAATAATACATGTATGCACATTTCTCTCTTTTTCCATACAAGTTAACTGAGACTTCTGAATGTCTGCTTTCTCAAAATAAATAAATAAATAAATAAATAAAATCATAGAGTTAAATGTCTAGCTAAGATTGGTCTCCAAGTATTGCAGAAAGAAAAACTGTATTTCTAATCTTTTGGAAACTAATATGGGCAGACTTTTATGTGAGGAGCATGAAGTATTTTGATTAAAATCTAGAGAATTATTTCTTTACTGTCTTAGTTGCTTTTTGGAGGGTCAGAGAAGTGATTTTTTTTTATTATTACTATTTATTTATTTATTTATTTTTCCTATTAGAATTACTTATGGATTCAGTGATGGAGAAGCAGTAAAGGCATGAGAGTAGAGTCAGATTAACACCCCTGGAAATTTAGTAACATACAACAATGCAGCTGAGCTTTGATTTGAATATCTAAACTAAACTTTCAATTTTCTATTATCATTTTCAGTACGCATGAGTTTTTATTAGCTTAAGTGAAATGAAAAAGTGTTAAAAAACAGTGTTGTTTATTATTAAAAAAAAATGATGAAATCTCTAATCATCATATCTAAAGACAAAAGTTTCAGAAAACATGTTTTTGTCTTTATTTGGATTATAAAAGAAAGCTATGTAAACATCAGAAAACACTTCATATTTTAAAATTACTTCCTAAGGATATGTAGTACTTACTATAGCTGTATTTTATTATACAAGTTCAAATAATATACAGCAAGGTGGTAGCCAGGATTTCAAAGAGATAATCTTCATAATCTAGGTATTTCTCATTCTTTCATATCAATACAAAAGAAAATTATATTTGATACTAAATTAGATACTAAGGAGTCTTACATTATGAATACAAACCATCAAAGATTTATAAAAAATATAGTCTGTCAAACTACCTTGGTACTTTTTTTTTTTTTTTTTTTTTCTAGTTAACAAAAATAATATTGATGCAATAGTTCTATATGATCAGTTGGCTTTATGTTACAATGTATTTTTTTTAAGGAAACCAAACAATTACAAATCAACCTGGTTTGTAATTGGTGGATTATAAACTGATTGACTGAAACGCCACAATTTTTAATGGGATATTAACCACTGTATTTTTAATGTGATTGTGCAGATAGTGCTTTTTGGATTATATTATATATATATATTATTACTTATGTTGATCTCTCAAAAAAGTAGAAGTTATGTAAAAGATGTAATAACAATCTGATCTGTTTATTTGGAAAAAAAATAAAATTTACAAGGAAAAAATACTACTTATAATTGCCAAAGAAAACTATGTCCCAGTGAACAGAACACGGATGGCATTCTTAGTAGAAAAGGCTGTTGAGAGATGCTGTTGCTCCATGGGATTCTTGGTGCCATTTCACCTGAAGAGAACAATTCAAGTCTGTGACTGGTACAGTAGACCCTACAAATTTATAGGTATCCATGACACAAGGTGTCTTGAAGAGGGTTACGGAAGATTGTATCCCTCATATATTTGGACTGTGTGTCACCAGTGGATGTAGGAGGTAGATTTTAATATCAAGTGTAGAAAAAAACTCAAAGGATTTGTTGTAAATACATCTGTACAGAAGCACAGTAAATGAATTCCAAACCAAATGGCCCACAGATATTAGTCCATTCCTCTAGAGTAGCATGGTCAAAATGGAGTTCTTTGTGACCTCGAAACAGTTGAATATTGACTATTAATTTGTTTATTTATATTTAAAATGTGTTATATTGTTATTGAGTGTAACTGATATTTTTGGTTGGGGTATTTAAGTGCTCTCTTTTAAGAGGCATTCACAAGATGCAGACAAAACCTGTTTTTTTTTGGACAAAGAAGCTCACACTGAATAATATTGTCTGATACTCAAACAATGAATGAAGGAGGCCCTGTTTGAACTCCTTCAGTCTTTATCACCTTGCAGAACATGCTAACAGTGGTCTTGTCAGAGACATTTTTCCTCATATCTTTAATTTGCTTTTTTTTTTTTTTTTTTTCCAATATATGATTTCAGCTATTTCACCTGTTTTTTGGCTTGTTAGTAATAATTACATCCTTATTGTTAGAGCCACAGATTTTGTCTCTTAATTTTACAGTAGGCATTAGGAAACTTCTTATTTCTTATATGATAATGCTTGTTATCAAGACATTAATGTTGACATGGTAACTATGAGTGCTGAATATTAGGGAGAGGATTCAATCTCCTCATCACAAGACCTCACTACAAGAAAAACATCAAAGCCCTGAAGCATGTCTAGAGAAGGGCTATGAAGCTGGTGAAGGATCTGGAACACAAGTCCTATGAGGAGCAGCTGAGGGAACGGGGGCTGTTTAGTCTGGAAAAGGGGAGGCTCAGGGGAGACCTTATTGTTTTCTGCAACTACCTGAATAAAAGTTGTGTGGAGCTGGGGGTCAGCCTCTTCTCATAGATAACTAGTAATAGGACTAGAGGGAATGGCCTCAAGTTGTGCTAGGGGAGGTTCAGGTTGGAAATTAGGGGAAATTTCTTCTCAGAAAGAGTAGTCAGGCATTGGGAACAGATTGCCCAGGGAAGTGGTTAGCATCACTGTACCTGGGGGTGTTCAAGGAAAGGTAGGACCTGGTGCTTAGGAACATGTTCTAGTGGGTGAAATTGGTAGTAGGGTGATGGTTGGGCCAGATGATCTTGAAGATCTTTTACAAACTTAATGATTCTATGATTCTACAGATTATGGAGTGATGGCATAGGAATAAATCTTTGGCAGGTATGCATCATGACCAGACAGGGAAAGGTAGGGAAACTCTCCACCAAACCCTTTTACCCTTGCATGTTTGCTTTCAAAAGTAGGTGGATAGGACCCGATTCTGGCATTTCCTCTCCACACTGCTTTTTGTGCTGTGAGATGGACTTTGTTGTCATTGCTCTGGTTATATGCCATCACACAATTGGGAAAAACAGGTTTCTGCCTCTTCTGATATATACATGTATTTTATGTTAGGTTCAGAGTCTGTTTTTGAAATACAAAAAATATTCCAGCTACAATTATCCTAAAACTCCCTTGCTACTCACCCCTCCCTAAAAAACAAAACAAAAAAAACCCTTCCATTTTAGACACTAATATTTTTTTCTAGAGTTTAATTTTCATAGAGAATGACAGTAACACTTTGAGAGACTTCTGAGAGAAACATGATTTTATTTTCAACAGTAATTTTATTTTGACTAGGCCAAAGAAATCTGATACATAGCTTTGTAATAAACAGCCTTTTTTTTTTTTTTTTTTTTTTTTTTTTTTCTTCCTTCAAAAGGTCATAAAACAGTCTTACAGTTCTCTTGAGGTATCCTCTAGATCTCGGTATGAGACATAGTATTTGTTTTTGTATAGTTTTTAATTTTTTTTAAAATACATATCTCTACAGATCCAGACACTGTCTGTTCCAGCTGAGTGGATAGGAGAGACACAAATATTTTGGAATTATCAATTCAGTTTTTAACCTATTGATAGTGCCTAGTGTTCATGATCACCAGGGAATCCATATACTAACATCTTCTTGCTAGAGGAAAACTTTACATATATATGAGCTTATCTGGATACTAGTCGGGGGCAGTAACAGCCATGAGAGAGACTATTCAACAGAGAATGGAACTATGTTACCTGTTTATTATCGACGTGGTGGGTAATTCTAACATATATATCATGGGAGAATAACTTCTATTGTCTTCTCAAAGCATTATGTACCATTTTTTCAAGACAGCCCATCAGCAGGTAAATTCTGAATCCATCTGATGAAAGAGGAGAGAATGCATAACTTGTTTTGATCTTAGAGCATGTATTTTAAGCATTCTTTGGTTTAATCTTCTGTGTACTATGTATTGCTGTAAGCAAATGGAAAACCTACAGAGTTTCACATTGATGTTCTTCAAGTTCTTTGCTGTTTTGGGAGATTTAGCAGTGCTTATATATGCAGTTCTAGAGACATGTAAACAAAACTGCAAAACCTTGCTACTAAAAAAGTAAACAATTCCTGTGCAAAAAAAAAATTCTTTGTCAAGTGTCTGTTGCTTAAATACCCACTAGTAAACTTAACCCATCACTCTTGATTTAAGCCAGACACAGTACTAGGGAGTGATTATGGCATTAAAGTGACACTTCAGGCTTAAAGGTCTGATGTATTTATTCTAGTGCTGTCCAACATAGACAACAGAGTAAATTAATCTCTAGTGCAACTCAAGATGCCACTGAAGATAAATTTGGCCTATTGTATTCAATAGTCTGGCCTATTGTCTTTAGAAGTTTAGAGTCTTTCTTTTATAAGATGTCTTTTAGCACAGATTGAATTCAGAAGGGTGGCTTCTCTTTGGCAAGGTGTTATAGCTCTTAAATTACTTTGCTTTATAACATTGAAATTTTTGTCAGATTGATTTAACCTTGCACTTCCATGCATACAGATCTTTTGTGAAATGGTTTCTTAAGCACCACATTTAGGGATACACTAAACATTTTGTATGCTCTAGAGTCTGTTTGCAAAGAGTTCACTTTTTTTTTTTTTTTGTATTTCTTATATTGTTGATGGTATGTGATTGACAGACATGGCTGACTACTTAAGGTTCTGTCCTCTGACTGAATAGGTACAGTATTCATTTTTATTTATTTTTTAATAGAAAAGTGCATGAAAATTGAACACTGACTATCACTGTGCATGAAGATCACATTTCACTTGCAAAGCAGGCCTTTTCATTTCTACTTGCCATCCCAGATACTTGTTCAGAAAAGTTGTTCTTGCTGATTTGAGTCCATTAACTAAAAATCCATTGCTGTGATGTTAGAACAGAGGTAGACAATGAGGATTTTCCAATATCACTTTTTGTACCACCAATTCCAAGAATACATTGACTTTTGGAATCAATATTATATAAAATTATCTTCTACTTATTTGTGTGTCAGTGTGTTTCTATGTGTATAAGTGGTATAAGGATAGTTCACAGTTTTAAGTATTGGATGGAAATATAAAAATCTCTTTTACTTCTTAATGGTGGAAGAAAATTGTGCAGACTTTGAGGTGTTCAAAAGCTACCTATTTTTTATTTGTTTGATTGACACCAGTATGACATTAGTAAAATCTAATGTAAGCGCAAAGTTCTAAGTGTGCTGTTCAATCAGTCTTATAACTTGTGGTTCTCTAAAATTAATTTTAATCACCTTTTAAATGCTAACCTTTAAAATATTTATTAGACCATTTAAGCAAGTTTTGTGAAAAACATACATCTATCTTTTAAGATTTCTTTCAAGTATATTTGAGTATATTCAAATATATGAATCTTCCTAACCTGTCCTCAAACCTTTCCTCATGTCATCCTTTATTGCTTGAACTTCCTCTACGAAGATGTCAGTGAAAGCTCCAATAACAGTTATAACTAGCCATTTCCATGTAGAATACATTGAAGATTAAAAAAAAGTTAAAAAATGTGCTTTATTAATAAAAGAAAAAAGATAACCACCTCCATTTCTCTAACAGATCTTTGAAAAAAAAAAAAAAAAAAAAGGATGAGATAGAGAAATGTAAATAAAAATAATTTATAATAAGACAAAAAATGTCTGCATATTAGGGAAATCCCAGGAATGCTACTTTCATTAATGGGGATCAGGGGGTAATATACCTGTCTTCAAGACCTGAAGGGATTTTTTTTTTTAATTTTATGAAACATAAAATACACAGCTTTTGTTAGGAATCTTCTTTTCTTGTGGCATCTACTCTTTTTTTTTGAAGTAGAATTTAATTAAGGGATCAACCATCTGGAAAGATGTTTATTAACTTCAGCTTCCAGTTTCTGAAAGGTATTATCAAGTCATTTCCAGCTACAGCATACTGGTAGCAACACTATAATTAATCATATACACATACAATATAAGCTTGCAACTCCTCAATATATAAACAAGTCATTTTTAAACCAGTCATCTTGTGCACAACCCACCAGCATCTTGCAGCAGTACTGGTTAACATGTTTTCCTACTACAGATTTCCCGGCAAGAAAAGACAAAAGCTATTTCTTTGTTTATATACATGACGTAAAAGTAAACAGACCAATTGTAGAATTTAAGTCCGGATCTGAACTTTTTCTCAGCAGGAGTAAAGATTACCAGTATTTAAAATGAGGGTTTCCAGTCTCATGCTAATTGGGGTGGTATAGAGATAGGCTTCAATTAAAACACTTTGTCACAATTAAGCTATACTAAAGGCAATATTAAGTTTGCAAAGCAATAAGAAACCAAATTATGAAAAAGGGTAGAGTGATGCATATAGTGGTAATTGGGATACTGCATGAATTAGGACTTTGAGTATATGATCATATAATAGTCTCTCCATCTGACAGGAGTACTTCCTCATTCATTAGACAGAATTTGCTTGATGCTTACTTGACAGTAATCACAGAATCATAGAATCATTAGGGTTGGAAATGACCTCCCAGATCATTTGGTCCAACAACCACCCTACTACCAATGTCACCCACTAGACCATGTCCCTAAGCACCAAGTCCAACCTTTCCTTGAACACCCCCAGGTGCAGTGATGCTAACCACTTCCCTGGGCAACCTGTTCCAATGCCTGAATACTTTTTCTGAGAAAAAACATCTCCTAATTTCTAACCTAAACCTCCCCTGGCACAACTTGAGGCCATTCTCTCTAGTCCTATCACTAATTATCTTCGAGAAGAGACTGACCCCCTCTCTAGAGCCTTTAGCTCTACTAAACTTTATTTCAGGTAGTTTTAGAGAGCAATATAGCCTCCCCTGAGCCTCCTTCAGACTAAACAATCTCAGTTCCCTCCTCATAGAACTTTTGTTCCAGATCCTTCACCAACTTCGTAGCCCTTCTCTGGACATATTCCAGGGCCTTGGTATTTTTCTTTTACTGAGGGACCCAAAAATGAGCACAGTAATGAGATACAGCCTCACCAGAGCTGAGTACAGCTGATCAACTCCCTGGTCCTGCTGGCTACACTGTGCCTAATACAAGCCAGGATGCCGTTGGGCTTCTTGGACACCTGGGCACACTGCCAGTATCGACCAGTGAATATCGACCAACACGCCCAGATCCTTTTCCTCTGCACAGCTTTCGAGCCACTCTCCCCCAAGCTTGCAGCACTGAATGGGGTTGTTGTGGCCAAAGTGCAGGACCCGGCACTTAGACAGGTTGAGCCTTATCCCATTGGCCTCTGCCCATCTACCCTTCCTGTCCAGGTCCCTCTGCAGGGCCTTCCTACCCCCTGGCAGATTTGACACTTCCTCCGAACTTGGTGTCGGCTACAAACTTACTGAGGGTGCACTCAACTCCCTCATCCAAATCATCAATAAATATATTAATGAGGGTGGGCCCCAACACCAACCCCTGGGGACACCAGTGGTGACCGGTCACCAGCTGGATTTCACCCCATTCACCACCACTCTCTGTGCCTGTCCGTCCAGCCAGTTTTTGACCCAGCAAAGCATGTATCTGTCCAGGCCATGGGCTGCCAGCTTCTCCAGGAGAATACTATGGGAAACTACTTCAAAGGCCTTGCTGAAGTCTAGGTAGACTACATCAACAGCCTTTCCCTCATCCACCAGGCAGGTCATCCGGTCATAGAAGAAGATGTGGTTGGTCAGGCAGGACTTGCCTTTCATGAACATGTGCTGACTGGACTTGATGCTCTGTTTGTCCTGTATACATTGCGTGATTGCATTCAAGATGGCCTGAGGTGACTGGTACCGGGACAGACGCGTTCTGCTGTGGAGCAGGTAATAGAGGTGGTCAGGGCTTTTTTGAGGCATTGAGGCCACTCGAAGCAGCCGAGGGAGCCGCTAGGACCTGGCAGCCCTTGTGAGGGAGGCTGACAAGGCGTAGACGCAGCCAGCAGCGTGAGCGGTGGGCCATTTAAATCGGGAGTTGTTGCCATTTTGCAGCTATTCACTGAGGTGACTGGTATGGGGGCAAACGCATTCTGCCATGGAGCGGGGAATTGAGGGCAGTCGAAGGAACCACCAGGACCCGGCAGCCCTCATGAGGGAGGCTGATGAGGCATAGGCAGAGCCAGCAGCGACCACTCCCTGGCCATTCAAAGGCAGCCCCTAGGGAGCATGAGCGACCAGGAGCGCAGCAAATAGGGAGGGCAAACAGGGTGATGCACAGCAGTTAGTGCAGGCAGGGTGCACTCAGGCAGGGCAGAGAGTTCTGTCCCACTCACAGGAACTCATCTACTGGCTGCCTACCTATAGGTAAACCACGATGGTCATCACGAGGCAGAGAGCTCTTTTTATGCAGTCTGTGGCCACCTAGACTGAGTGCCTGCTTAAAAAGGCAGCAGTTCAGGTCTCTGGGTGCACGGAGTGCCTGAGCCTGTTGCTGCCCTCTGAGGGTGGCAGAGACACTGTGTGTGTGAGGTGTGAACAGGTGGGCGACCTGATCTGCCTGGTCGCGGAGCTCAAGGAGGAGGCAGAGGGGTTGAGGGCCATCAGGGAGTACAAGTGGGAGATAAACTTGTGGGGCAACTCCCTGCAAGGCTTGAGGGAAAGGAGCCGGGGTGAGACACCCTAAACAGTGGTGAACACCCTGCCCTGCCAAGCAGAGGAAGGGGACCTAGGAGATGAGGAGGAATGGAAACAGGTCCCTGCTTGACATCACAGGCAAACCCCCTCACTACCAGCTCTGCCTCCCCAGGTGCCCATACACAACAGGTTTGAGGCAATGGAGCCTGAGAGACCGGTGGGTGAGAATGAGGTGAAAAGGGACCAGTAAAACTGCTGTCTTGGACTTCTGGAGGGCAGACTTTGAGCTGTTCAGGACACTGTTGGCAGAGTCCCTTGGGAGGCAGTTCTGAAGGGCAGAGGAGTCCAGGAAGGCTGGGCACTCCTCAAGAAGGAAATCTTAAAGGCTCAGGAGTGGTCGGTCCCTGTGTCCAAAGACGAGTTGACGTGGAAGAAGACTGGCCTGGCTGAACAGAGTTGTGACTAGAGCTTAGGGAAAAAAAAAAAAAAAAAAAAAAAAAAAAAAAGAGGTTTTATGATCTATGGAAAAGAGGGCAGGCCACTCATAAGGATGTTGTAGGGATGTGTAGGGACAAAATCAGAAAAGCCAAAGGTCATCTGGAGCTTTATCTGGCTACTGCTGTTAAAGATAACAAAAAATGTTTTTATAAGTACATTAACACGAAAAGGAGGACTAAGGAGAATCTCCATCCTTTACTGGATGCGGGGGGAAACTTAGTTACAAGAGATGAGGAAAAGGCTGAGGTGCTTAATGCCTTCTTTGCCTCAGTCTTTAGCGGCAAGACCAGTTGTTCTGTGGATACCCAGTACTCTGAGGTGGAACGGGATGGGGAGCAGGATGTGGCCCTCACAATCCATAAGGAAATGGTTGGCAACCTGCTACAACACTTAGATGTACGTAAGTCAATGGGGCCGGATGGGATCCACCCGAGGGTACTGAGATAACTGTCCGAAGAGCTGGCCAAGCTGCTTTCCATCATTTATCAGCAGTCCTGGCTATCAGGGGAGGTCTCAGTCAACTGGAGGCTAGCAAATGTGACGCCCATCTACAAGGAGGGCCGGAAGGTTGACCCGGGAAACTATAGGACTGTTAGTTTGACCTCAGTGCCAGGGAAGCTCATGGAGCAGGGTATATTGAGTGTCATCACATAGCACTTGCAGGGCAAGCAGGTGATCAGGCCCAGTCAGCATGGGTTTATGAAAGACAAGTCCTGCCTGACGAACCTAATCTCCTTCTATGACAAAGTGATGCACTGGGTGGATGAGGGAAAGGCTGTGGATGTTTTGTACTTTGACTTCAGTAAGGCTTTTGACACCGTTTCCCACAGCATTGTCCTCAAGAAACTGGCTGCTCTTGGCTTGGACTGGTGTATGCTTCATTGGGTTAGAAACTGGCTGGATAGCCAGGCCCAAAGAGTTGTGGTGAATGGAGTTAAATCCAGATGGAGGCCATTCACTAGTGGAGTCTCCAAAGGTCTCAGTACTGGGGCCAGTTCTCTGTGATATCTTTATCGATGATCTGGATTAGGGGATTGAGTGGACCCTCAGTAAATTTGCAGACAACACCAAGTTAGGTGCGTGTGTCGATTTGCTTGAGGGTAGGAAGGCTCTGCAGGAGGATCTGGATAGGCTGCACCGATGGGCTGAGGTCAACTGCATGAAGTTCAACAAAGACAAGTTCAGGGTCCTGCACGTGGAGCACAACAACCCCAAGCAGTGTTACAGGCTGGGAGATGAGTGGTTGGAAAGCTGCCTGTCAGAGAAGGACCTGGGAGTATTGGGTGATAGTCGGCTGAATATGAGCCAGCAGTGTGCTCAGGTGGCCAAGAAGGCCAACAGCATCCTGGCTTGCATAAGAAACAGTTTGGCCAGCAGGTATAGAGAAGTGATTGTCCCCCTAAACTCAGCTCTGGTGAGGCCGCACCTCGAGTACTGTGTTCAGTTTTGGGCCCCTCACTACAAGAAGGACATGGAGGTGCTCGAACAAGTCCCGAGAAGGGCAACGCAGCTGGTGAAGGGTCTGGAGAACAAGTCTTACGAGGAGTGGCTGAGGGAGCTGGGACTGTTCAGCCTGGAGAAGAGGAGGCTCAGGGGCAACCTTATCACACTCTACAGGTACCTTAAAGGAGGCTGTAGCGAGGTGGCGGTTGGTCTATTCTCCCACATGCCTGGTGACAGGACAAGGGGGAATGGGCTAAAATTGCGCTACAGGAGGTTTAGGTTAGATATTAGGAAGAACTTTACTGAAAGTGTTGTTAGTCACTAGAATAGGCTGCCCAGGGAAGTGGTGGAGTCACCATCCCTGGAGGTCTTTAAAAGACGTTTAGATGTAGAGCTTAGTGATATGGTTTAGTGGAGGACTTGTTAGTGTTAGGTCAGAGGTTGGACTCTGTGATCTTGGAGGTCTCTTCCAGCCTAGATGATTCTGTCATCTTTCCTAGCACCAAGGTCAGGCTGATAGACCTGTAGTCCCCCAGGTCCTCTTTACAACCCTTCTTATAGATGGGCATCACATTAACAAGTCTCCAGTCATCTGGGACCTCCCTGATTACCATGACCTCTGACAGATGATGGAAAACAGCCTAGGAATCACTTTCGCCAACATCCTCAGCACCCTCAGGTGTATCCCATTTGGCCCCATGGACTTGTGACAGTCCAGGTGGAGCAGCAGGTCTCTAACTGTTTGCACCTGAACTATGGGGAGTTCTTCTGTTCCCTGTCCCAGGCTTCAAGTGTGGGATGCTGAGTACAAGCTTTAGTAATCAGAAGCTTAAGGTCAGAAGCTTTAGTAATTTTGGTATCATTATTTAAAATATGTCCAAGAGCTTGATATCTTATAATTCCTGTTCTAATAACAGGATGAATTAGTTTTCTTTCTTTTTTTTTTTTTCTATATTACTGATCATGATTGTATCTAAAAAAGTTAATAATTACCATCACAGAGTTGGAGCGTGCTGTAGAGAGAGAAAAGATTAACAAGTATTTGCTAGAGTGGACAAATCCTCATTTTTGTAGATGCAAACTGTAATTTGACTTGTATGGTTTCTCCTGTGAGTAGAACTGAATGAATCTTTCTTAATATTCCAGTGAATATATCAATATATGAAAAATAATTTTCATTCTAGTTTAGAAATTATTTATGTACTTAAAAATCCTGCATCAAAAGAAAAATTCTCTTAGTAAAATATTTAAAAAATTGTCTTTCTGGATTTCCCCAAAGCTAAAGGGACCAGCAAGCTGCCCCAGCTTGGGAAAGCCTCACAAGCTTCTTTACACAGGAGCAAGAGATCTTGCAAGCTGCCAGATCTTGAGATGCAGCTGGGGCTTCCTTGATCCTCCAGCCCTAGTGGAGACCCCACCAGTACCCTGGTGGTAGAGCCCTGACCAGGATTTATCCAGCTGTGATACTGCTCTCGGACAGGCACTGCAGCACCCTCAGGAGCCAGATCTCCCTGGCTATCCAGGCTAGGAGCTTGTTGAAGTACTCCTCAGCTCTTGTCCTGATCTTTCTCTTGTATTTCCTTTCTTTGTAAACCAAGGTGTTCAGGAAGTGTGGAAAGAAAGCTCAAATCTGGGCCAGATCTAATGTCTCCAGCTCTTGATCCCTATGTTTAGACATAGTTTGAGGCTTTCATGTCATGTTTCACTGTCTCTTGAGGTGTGCATGACAGTGAGCCTAACCATAAACTCAGATTAGCCCAAGTACAGGGAAGTTTTCAGACGATCCATAAAATGACATGATGGTGAATGAAGCAAAAATATATATATATATATTTGGGATATTTTGGTGTAATATTGGATTAATTTGAAAAAATAAATTATGTGAAAATTTAGATGTTTATTTTAACTTTTTATATATTTTAACGTTTCCACAAACTTCATTAAGATGTCCATTATTATCTAAGTATGAGACAAGAGGGAATGGTGTTATATATTACTTCAAAGAATGGACCTTCCAACTGTGATTGTCCATTGTGAAAAAATAGAGAAACAACTGTGAATGAAGTGAAAAGTACTAGATCTGCAGGAAGCATAAGTATTGGGATTAGTAGTAGTATAAGCTGACAGGCATTTTTTGATAACTGCAAACTGTTTTTCAAGTGCTGGTAAAATTACTGAGAAGAAATCAAGTGTAAATTTGGTGTATGTGGAGAGGAACTTTCACCACTCAAGAGTTCTTATAAAATATTTAAACACCTTTAGTTTTTATCTACAGCTTTAGTTACCTATAAAATGTGTTCTACTAGTATTTACTTGCCAAATATTTAGATGCCTTAGCTTTGTGTTTTATATTAAATTTTCATGTCTGTCAATTTGTATTTCAAGTTGCAAGTCAAGAAGCTTTCAAGATAGTTTTGATTAATCTGGGGCACAACGTGCCTTCATTTCTTTTTTTATGTTTTGATAGTAATTTACCATGGCATAAAATTGCTTTGCATTAAACAATATTCATGAATCAAGAGTCCTTTCCAGTAAAAAGATCCATTTAAGGATTAAGACCACTAACAAATCAACTATTTTGTGTCAGTTTCAGTAATTATTGTTTAACAAGAAGTGGTACAGTGGCACCATGAATTATTTCAGCACATAGATGACAGCTAAATAGAATGCAAATGTTAATTGAACTGGCAGAGACTGTTTTAGGGTCTTTTGTGTTCCAAAGTGTACAAAAATAAAATAAATAAAAATAAGATTTAGTTTATACTGTTTTAGATTACAACAGTATTTCTTACAAAGAGCTCTATTCATTAGGAAATAATCCAGGGCTATTTTAGTTCTCCAGCTGGGAAGTAAATTAATATCTAATGAATGGAGCCCTGAGGTACCTTAACTACAGATAAATATATACTTTTGTATATATACTTATATATTTACATAGATGTATATAAAAGGTGCATTCTCTTGCTCATTAAGTTGTTTAGAAAGACTGATTGTCCTGGTTTCAGCTGGGATAGAGTAAATTTCCATCATGGTAGCTTTTAAGGTGCTGTGTTTTGGATTTAGGATGAGAATATTGATAACATACAGATATTTTAATTGTTGCAGAGCAGTGCTTACACTAAGCCAAGGACTTTTCAGCTTCTCTCATCACCCTGCCAGTGAGGAGGCTGGGAGTACACAAGGAGCTGGGAGGGGATAGATCCAGGACAGCTGACCCAAACTGGCCAAAGGGATATTCCATAGCATATGATGTCATGCTGAGCAATTAATATGGGGTGGCTAGCTGAGGTGGGGAGGACTGATGGCTGCTTGGGGTTAGGACATGCATCCATCAGTTGCTGGTGAGCAATTGCATTGTGCATCGCTTATTTTATATATACATATATATACATGTATATATATATAATACTTATACCTATATCACATATGTATCATTATTATTATTATTAATTCTTTTCTGTCCTAATAAACTTTTATCTCAACCCACAAGATTTTATTTTTTCTCCGGTTCTCTCCCCTATCCCACTGGGGGAGGAGGGTGAGAGAATTGCTGTGTGGTACTTAGCTGCTGTCCAGGTTAAAGCACAACACAGGTACAATAAAAAGAGATCAGGTAGTATCCATTCAATCAATGAAAACTGTAAATAATGTATCTGTGACAACATTTGTTCTAAACAGCCTTATTGAGATTATTTCAGTTAATTTCAAATTGAAATATATTTATACTATGCATTAATTTACAGTAATTTTATTTGTCCCATAACTATGAATTAGAAAAACAAATACCTCTTGTAATTTTCAAAATGTGTCTGTGTTTTTGTCTCCATGATTTCAGTAGATGTCATCAATATAGCAGATGAAATCATCTGAAGGTGTGCATGAAAATCAGAGAGTAAATTTTGGGCTTTCAGCAAATACCTGAAATTCAGTGGCTGAGTCGTCAGAAATATTTTTCTGTTCTTCTCCTTCTTGTAACTCATCTCCCTCTCTCCTTGGGGTTGTTCTGTGTACTAAGGAATATGCTTATTAAGCATTTTAAATTTTATATTTAGAGCATACTTGTCAAAATTCAGACAACTGAATTTGGCTTCCACCATAAATATTAGTAAAAGTACAACTTATCCTAAAAGAAAAAAAAAATAAATAAAAAATCAACAATATTTATAAGTGATGATGGAAAGTGTCTTATGCTATGCTGTGGCTGATATAATTTCAGCAGCTGATGATCAAGTTAAGACTACTTTATGTTAATATATGAATATAGACAAGCTCCCTTTTAAAGGGCACTTTTAAAAAGAAGTCTAAAACATGAAAATTTGCCAGATCAACCTTACCCTTAAACCCCTGTGAAACTGCCAGTTTCTGTCTGGTGAATATATACGTTTTGCTTATGAAATATTGGTGAGGCTCACAGATAGACATCTCTGCAAAGCTTGCTTAATACAGAAGGACAACATCTCAATGCCATTTTATTTAAGTTCACCTCTTTGATGGTTACAAGTATTTCTTGGTAGGAGCAGAATATTGCTTAGAATATGTCTCAGCTGGGCTAGCCTTCCTGCTCTCAAAGGAGTAATTGGATTGCTCCTACCACCTGAAGTGATTAATAAAACATGTATCTGACAAGTGAATGAAGTCAACTGATCCCCCTGACTAGGTAAAAGCTTTTAGGAACCAAGTTCTAAAATCTTTAGGAAACCCTCAAAAAACAACCAATCTTTTTGGCATCTCAATTTGAAATGACATTCCTGAAGTGTATGACAATTAATTATAATGAATGTTCTTTCAGAGTCTGATACTACAGAGGTTTATTTTTTTTCTTTTTTTCTTTTTTTCTTTCCCCTTACAATGTTTAACTGCAGGTAAATATACCAACCTGACATTTGCCTGCAATTATCATGGATCCAGATTGAGTTCTTCACTCTCTAAAGAGAATTTGAATGACTGCAGCATCTTCATATCTTGTTTTCATTAATCTTTGTAGTGAATTTCACTGCTAGCAACCCATGACGAGAATCCAGCTCTCATAACATTTGAATTCTGGTTGTATTTTCTGGCTTCCTTTGGAAGCTTGCATAACTTTTTCTATGAAATAATAAATAATAATAAAAAAAGTCCTGACTGAATTTACAAACAGTAATCCTTATTAAATAATAAGGTGATTTAAGGTCCTCAAATAATAAGTCCTAGTTGTATGCAAAGTTACTATTTTAGATCCTTTATTACAGTGTTACCTAATAAACTGAAAAAAAAAGTATCTAAATATTATCAGATATAAACCATCTGGTCTCTAAATAAGTGTATATCCTTACTGTAACTGAAGTCAAGAGTGATGTCATACTCTCAGATTATAAAATGGTCATGGGGAGAGAACAGGAAAAGATTTGTCCAAACAGCAGTTAGCAATTCTTTATATTCTCCTCTGCCCAGACATGCTCAGAATTTTGAATCATGGAAATAACTTTTTAAATTACTGAAACGTCAGACTAACTCTGTGGCAAAGCTTGTTGTTTAATCCTTGTGATTCAATAAGTGTTTACTCTGAAAGAACAAATAACAATGCTAGTAGAATTATAATAGTCAAGGGAAACATCCTGTTTTAGTAGTATTATTATTTTTTAAAGTGTCTTGGAATTTCTGATGGGTGATTGTCTATAGTGCTTGATGATTTTACAATTCTCTTTGAAAGGTGAAATAGAGGACAACGATTTCTAATCAAGGATACTTAAAAATACAACAAACTTGATAAAATGCAGTCATGAATGAAACGAGCTATGTAATAAAGGTATTACACACTTGTATAGGCAGAGGGTTACATTTTCAGAAAGGAATTAAAACTTAGTGGTACTAATTGTCAATGAGTGTCAATCACCATCTGAGTGCCAGCAGTTTCAGGAAGCATGCCTCCATTCTTCAACCATAGGCATTGATTTGAAGGCTCTTTCCTTTTAACATAAAAAAAAAAAAAAGCTAAATCCCAAATAAGAACTGTTGACTTCTACTTTAACAACGAGAAAATCTAAGATTTACAGAAACAACCTGATACGTGGTAGAATTGGCTGTTTTATTTACTAATAAAGTAAACTACAGACTGGGCATGATTTGGATTTCTCTGTTTCCTAGATGAAGGAAATAGGAAGTAAATCATAGTGATTCTCTACCTCACTTCAAGAAGTTGAGGACAATAGGTTAAAGATGGTGAACTGCTCTGGTAGTGATATACAAGCTGTATAAGTACCACAGAGAGTAAACGCTCTTTATTTCTGAGCAACAGTTTCATCACAGTTTTCACACACTGAGACATTTCTTACTAACAAGTTGTGACAAGACCCCAATTTGGCCTGATCCTTGAAGTGGAACAATCTGTGTCTTTTTCTTAAAGTGAGAGTGCTGAAAACCACCAAAGGCTTTCCAATTATTAAAGCTCTGTTTTATTAGAGTTCACAGAACAAGGAAACTTTTGAAATAGAAAGAAGCCAGATTTGCTGGGTTAGACATATTAAAATAAAAAGGTCT
Source organism: Stictonetta naevosa (assembly GCA_011074415.1). Lineage (NCBI taxonomy): Eukaryota > Metazoa > Chordata > Aves > Anseriformes > Anatidae > Stictonetta > Stictonetta naevosa. The sequence continues at coordinate 97,158,387 of CM021698.1, forward strand.
GACATTTTCTTTCTCCCCAACCCCTACTTCTTGTATTCTACTGGGGTGGGATCTTTCCTCAAGTCCTTATCTCAGTCTAACAGTTTCCAATAACTCTTTTCATTTATTTATTTATTTTTCCATGTTCCATGAAGATGATTACATTGTTGCACCCTACTCTTTTTGATAAGCATTACATCTTCTTTTGGCAATAAGATTCCTCTCCTGCTGTCTAGAAGGCTTCCCCCAGCTGACCATGCTTAGTGACTTCCATGGATGGCTCCATTTTTCCTTCACACAGTTGTGTGGCTCTCACTGATCTAGAAAAAGCAGTGAGCAGGCAGCTTTCATTTTTGATGAACAACAAAACTTTTAAAAATAAAATATACAGCTATCAGGCCCATCACGTGCACTAGATATGTCCCTGTCAGTGAAGTTTTCATATTACTTCACCTTGACTCTTGAATCAGCCAATGTCAGCAGTACTGAGCTTACTGCAAGCAAGATTAGATGTAGCTGCACTGAGAAATTTCTGGAGCTTCAAATAGCCCAGAATGAATATGTCAAATCAGGCAGTGCATATCTCATGACTATGCAGCTTATTTGTTAAGTATTCTTTCTGTAAACATTGCAGACAACTAATCATCCTGTGCTTAGGCAGAGGTTGTCTCTCCTGAAAAACCTAGTATGGGATCATGTATTTTACTGTAATGTGTTTATGTTTGAGATCATGAGGGCTGGAACAACAGTAGTGGTAGCAGTTTTTCCTAACTTGTGAGATGTTGGCTTTGTAAACCGCATGACTCCATAAGAGTATTTCCCGTAAATACTACTGTATGTACTCAGATTGTATCTTCTATGCATGTACATAGTAGCTGAGATTTTTGGCACCATATAAGTGAATCAAAAACATGGATGCAGGGTTTATAGGTGAGCATGGAAGAAAGAAGGAGGCATTACAAGGAAAAGTGATCTGCCTAGAATGGCACATAAGGCTGGAGAATGTATATATCCGGTATAAGAACCATTATCCTTTGTCACATTCAGGACAATTAATTTTGGAGAGGAAATACACCTAGAATATTGCTAATTTAGCTATGTCAGTCATAAGCATGTGTATATTTATTATTATTTAGTTATGTAAGTCCCAATAGATCTGAAATTTCAAAAAGTTTAGTATTGATATAATCCATCCTTTTAAAGGAGTGGTTTTGTAGGTGAAATTTTTCACTTGGTGAAGCTGTGTAACTTCAGCAACAAAATGGGGATCTTGCAGATTCACCCTTACTGATAAAGCCTTTACATTACTCTACCTGATGAGTGTGTTGGTTATTAGCTCTAGGGGCAAGAACTACCTTGGCACTGATTGTTTATTATGACATAATGGGTTCCTGACTACTACGTAAAGTCTGTAGGAAATATGATTGCAGTGGAGGAATACAGGAAAAAAAGAAAAAAAGAAAAAAAAGAAAAAAAAAAAAGTGGTCTTCTGTAGTCTAGATGATGCTTTCTTGGAGAAATCTGCTGTGCTATTAAAAATAATAATAATAATAATAAAATAACAGTTCTCATCCTTTCTAGTCTGCATTGATCATCCATGACACTGCAGTTGTTCATGATCTAGTAACAAAGATTTCCAGAAAATGACACCTTTCTTAAGAAGTATTTTTGTTAGATATTAATGGGATATTATAGATATATTAAAATCTCATACTAACATGATATTTAATACACAGATATATTATTTTATGTATGCATTCATTGGTATGGGAATAGCATTTGTTATTTGTGATAGGAGGGGAGGGTATTTGTTCTCAGAGCAGGGACAGTTTGTTAGACCTGACTCTCAGAAGCATGAACAGAAGCATAGACAGAATTTACATTTTTTTATACCAAGAATGAGGGCTGTGGCTGATTCATTCCTGCCACAGAAATGAGTGAGGAACATCGGGAAAAAGATCAAAAACTTCTGGGTCGTCCTGGAAGAGCAGACTTGTTCTGTTGTTTGTAAAGAGTAGAAGGAAGTGATTGCTGACTTATTATTTATTTTTTTAATGCTTTGATATAGGCAAAGCAGAAAGAGGAGTGATGGATAACAACTAAGTCTGCTTTTTCTGTATTTAGAGTGATCTTAGGTGACTTAAACCTGAATTCAGAGCAGCAGAAGCTTTAAAATTGTGCTGTACCATAACCATAATATTTTTCAAATATTATACATAGAAAATGCATACTTACACTAACTTTTAATTACACCTACACCTTTCCTCTTCACCCATCATGCCCCAGAGCTTCAAAGTTTTAACTTAGTGTGTGCCAAATCATTGTAATAGAATCATTCTACATAGACTTATAAATACATATAACCTATGGGGCAATAGGTGCAAGACCCATGATTAATGTTGATCCTTCTCAGTTTGCACAGTTCTTTGATTCTCCTACTCTCCTCTTGCTGAAAGGAGAACATAGATTATCCAAAGAGGACTTGGTCTATGCATTAAGCATATGATTTACCATTACAATTCATGGTTTCCCTTTGCTATGGGAGCTTGGTCACTGAAGGTTTTCCATCCAGTTGGGCTGTGAATTCCAGTGAACAGGGGATCTCTACCAGCAGCTGAAAATTCATGTTATTCCATTACACCTATTCCATTCCATGGGTGTTCTGAAGAAGAATTTCTACTGTCTGGATGCACTGAGGTAAGTATGAAAGGTGCCCCTATTCTACCTTAGTCTTTTGATCCTAAACCAAGTAGAAATGCAAGTAGCCTATAATGCTTGAAGGAAATATTTTCTGGCTTGCCCATCATTTCAAGCCCTCCTGATTGCATGGTGAATGGTCAGAGTATGAAAGAACCTGGCCTCACTTTCTGCTTGATCCTCCCTGCTGATTTACAAACTCTGCATTTAGGCCCTACTAGAGGAGTTAAACATGGGGAAGCTACTGGGTAGTACTGCTCTATGTGCATTTCAAAATAATTGGATACTCCAACAATTTTTAAAACAGTATCATGGTGTGGCTTTACAATTGTGATACGTCCTCAGACTCTCAAAAATAAATGCAAAATAAACAATATAAAACAACTAAAGATAATTTATTACTTGAATTTCTTGTTGGACACCAGCTATTGTAACATGGTCTTAGATACTGCAAAACTTAGACTGTGTAGTCTTTAGTCCACAAATACTGGATATAAAGACTGAGTAATTGTAAAGCAATACGTTGAGTGTGCAGAGTGTTGTCCTGTGCTGAGAATCTAGGTATGTGCTGTGGGAATTCACTCAAAAAAAATGCTACAAATTAACAACATAAAAATGACTATGTTTTCAAATAAACTGCAATTGCAAATATTCAATAAAGCTATTTCAAGTATTATTTCCTTTTGTAAGAATGACTTCCCAATTAGACACCAAGCATGGTGGTTTATTAATAAAACCTTTGCTAAAAGGTACATGCAGTTCTCAGGGCTTGAGTGGAGAAGAGAAGGTAACAGGCTGTCCAGAGCTGCTGCCCCTCTTGCACCTGTTGGCAATCTCAGCAGGGACGCCAATTACAAAATAAGCCTCTCACCCCTAGATGTCTCCCAAGGTCAGATTGAAGAAATGACAGCAAAAAAATATATAAAAGTTTTAATCTGACATTAACCATTCTTACCTATTTTATAGAGAAATGTTATTACCAACTCTATTAGATGTTTGAGATAACTTTTTTTTTTTTTTTCCTTCCCCAAAGATATTGTGAGGGTAATCTGTAGTCTCAGCTTTTCAGAAAATGTTACATTTTAGACTTCTTGGGATCCTTTCCTTTTCTATGTAGTGTAATTAGTTGTGCTTTATCTGTTGAGGTTTTGTTTTCAGTGAATTGTTAAGATCCCTGATTTCAAGTCTAAACAAGAAGCATATTTCATTTTCATTTTCTGCAAGAGGGACATGTAATCTGATAGCATTTTAATATAAAACAAAAAATGCCATTGAGAACAGTAAAATTCATATTTTCTTTCTTGGTGTGTATGAAGAATATTAAGAATCAACATTAAATCAGAAATTAAATTAGAAAAGTGAGAGAAAATGCTTAATTCTGGAAAAGACTCAGATGCATTCATCAGTGTAAGAACTTGAAGACAGTAGAAAAACTGATAATCTGATGTTTTTCCAAACAGCTGGTGGGAGAGGGAGGCACAACTTGTATTTGTTACTAGAAAGATCAATTGTTTGATGGCAAGTTGAAGAAGAGTAAAGCTTAAGAGAAGTGTTAGAAGGTAAAATAATAATAATAAAAAATTCAAGAATACTCTTGTCTGTTACAGTGATTCAAATAATTCAGAAACTCTACTTTATATACCTTTCAGTCTATTTAACTACAAAAAAAAAAAAAAAAATCCAAAATGCATCTGCTGAATTAACTCCATAGTCAGATCTGAAAGAAATTTAATTTCATATTCTGAATTGTTCTTCACTTGCAGTGGGATTAAATACATGGTTCTGCTTCATTAAGTGAGACCCATCACCTAGCTTATATATTCGATTGATTTATCTTTTCCTGTAGCACTAATGATCAAATTTTCAAATGTAGAAAAAAAAATAAACACAACACAAACACACACAAAAAAAAACTTACCTTTTTCAACGATGTTTTTATTTTTTTTTTAGTTGGTTGGTTTTTAAAGTGTGTGTGGAACTCACAATGCTTGTGAACTTTGATATTTTAGCCCAGCTTTTCAATCAATAGCTTAACAGAAACTGCTGCAACCCTGAGGTCCCAAACTGAGAGTTGGCATTTAACTAATCTAATCAGCTGAGAACATTTAGATCCATGGAGTTAGAGCTATCATACTTACTGAAAAACAGGATATAGAGTTGAAACAAGAGACACATCCATCACCAAGAGCTGTTTCTAAGGTAGGGCCTTGGACCTTACAAATGCATTATTGCTTTACATGGTAAACTTTGTTGCTAAATAAAGACAGATTTATTCTACCATGCATTTTGCTTATTGAGTGTTTCTTTGTAAGATGAAGGAAACTTTTTTTTTTTTTTTGGGGGGGGGGGGGGAGGAGGAAAGACCTTTACTTCATTTCAGAGTTCTCATGGCAGCAGGAGAGTACATTATTATTTCTGTCTTAAACGCAACTGGGGTTTAAAGGTTCATGTGTAAAGTGTTTCTTTACACATTATAATAGGTTTTGAGTGATTAATTTTGATTTTATACTGTAGGCAGAAAAAGGCTTTCTTTCATTTTATTTCTCTCTGTTCCTTTTTCAGCCTTGGGTGGGGGGTGGAGGGAGTGGAGAGAGAAATAAAATGGTTGTATCTCAGTCAGTCTTTTTTTCCAATGACCAGATAACTTCAGAAGAAAACTTAAAAAAACAGAACAAAACGAAAGTTTCCTTTAATGTTACATCAGGTGAAGCTACAAATCTTTTGGATTTTAATCTTACTCTAGAAAGACCAACATTAGGATCTCAGCATTAGAGTCCTTTTAGTATTGAACTGGAACCATTTTGTAGTTTCTGCAGTTCACCTTTTTTCTTCCTGTTGCTTTTCTGCGTTAGGGTTCTAGGAGTTTGCAGCTGAGGAATCTTTTTTTCTTCTTGTAGCTAGAATTTACAAAAATGCATAGTTCAATGTTGTAAGGTTTCAAACTGTGGCTTCTTCCCTTAGTGCATCCAGGTGAGGTTTATCATCAGGCTGATCATTTTCTACTGATTGGTAAAAACTATGGTATTTTATGCAATTCCTTTTAAATAGATATCCTACAATATCATTACTGTCTAGAAATGGTGCATTCTGGCAGAAAAATATTGCTTAATCAGAAATCCTGGTGTAAGGATGTTAACAAGTATGCTAGCTATAAAATGATATCTACAGGAAGCAAATTGTAAAATCTGTTTTCTTTAGGAAGAAATGCAAAAGTTCCCAATGTAAGAGCTGTTCTGTGAAAATGTTATATAATACCAAAGTTTTCTCAATGAATATTACGTGGATTGTTGTGTTTTTTGCCTTTTGCACATAGTGTAAATAGTTAAAAAAAAAAAAGAAAAAAAAGAAAAAAAATAATTTCTTGAAATTGATCAATATCCCAAAAGGAATGCAAATGCTTGTACAGGTCAACTGTATGGGTAGGGGTGTGTGTGTGGTGGGGGAGTTTTTATTGTGTTTTGTTTTGATTTGATTTGATTTTAAGGATAGTCACGAGGAAATTCTGGAAGTTCTCAGGCCTGACATTTATCCAGATTTGTTCAGTTCTAATTTCTGTGGTCATTCTCTATATAATTTGCCACATTAAAGATGTAAATGCTTTTTAGAAGTTTGTTATCTAGACTGCACTGGGATATTGTACTATGTCTCCCTCTTTACGCTAAACTCATGAGGGGAAGTATTAGCTGAAAAAGAGTATGAGTACTAAAATAGACTTCTTTTTTTATATTTATTGTTCAGTTGCATATAAGATATGTCTATCTGTGTGTAATTTTCTTATTTACTTAGCTGAAACCCACTTGATTTATGAGCAAGCAGAGTTAACACTTTTGATTAAGCTATACTCAGGAAAGAGCAATATAAGTTTTAAATGATTTTCTAAAATGTAAGTTAAAAAAATTCCTTTAACATCTCAAAACTCTTTAAAAAAAAAAAGTGTTTTATGACTAAATATCGGTTAACATTTTTCTGTGCACAAAATAGATATGTGCAAAGTCACACAGGATCTTTCAATATAGACTTGGTTCTTTACTTCTCTTTCAAAGTCAAACAGCATTTAACACACTCGTGTTGTGTTTCTTAGAGGCAATAATTACTCTGTCCTTTGTGGCTTATGAAAATATAACATTCAAAAAAATATTGATCTATATATTGGTTATAATTTCCTGGTTTGTAATGACCAGGCTGGTTAGAAGAATGGACATATAATTAAATTATCCTTCTGCTGTTGTAGCATGCCATTTGGAGGTCTTATTTTATGATCAATTTTATGGTTTTAAATGATAGGCTTAGACTGCTTTTGACTTTTGTTCCCTGTTGAAAGAATGATAGAGTCTCTGTGTCACTTACAAGCTTTTTCATTTAGTGATACTATTTTTGATAAGATTTTAGGTCAATACGGGCTTTACCTGTGATACACCAAAGTTAGAATTAGGGTCAAAGGAGGAAACTTGTCACTTTAACCATTTCTGACGTGCAGGTGAGGATTTCTGTTTGTCTTTTTGTCTGTCTCCCCTTGTTTCCTAGAAGGTTCATTTGATCCTTGTAAGGAAACTTTAACACAATTGTTATATATCAGGAACTAATTTTGATTAATTGATTACTTCAAGAGGTTAATTTTTCATTTGAAATGTTCTGTGTTATTCATTAAGTGAATATTGACCGTTAGGTGATTTCACAGCTAATCTCAAAACCAAGTTTATTTTGTAAGTTCTGGTGTAGGTTAATATCAACTTGTCCTGGTTTCAGATAGGATAGAGTTAATTTTCCTTCTAGTAGCTGGTAGGGTGCTATGTTTTGCATATAGGATGAGAATAATGTTGATAACATGCTGATGTTTTAATTGTTGCAGAGCAGTGCTTACACTAAGCCAAGGACTTCTCAGCTTCTCGCTCTGTCCTGCCAGCAGGCAGGCCAGGGCTGCAGCAGGAGGGGACAGACCCAGGACAGCTGGCCCAAAGTGGCCAAAGGGATATTCTATACCAGATGGCATCATGCTGAACAATTAATATGGGGTGGTTGGCTGGGGTGGGGGGACTGGTTGCTTGGGGATAGGCTCGTCATTTGTCAGCGGGTGGTGAGCAATTGCATTGTGCATCACTTGTTTTGTACACAGTATTATAAGTAATACTATTATTAATTATTATTGTTGTTATTATCCTTTCTTTTCTGTCCTAATGAACTGCCTTTATCATAAGCCACAGGCTTCATTTTTCCTTACTCTCTCCCCCATCGCAGGGAGCGGCTGTGTGGTGCTTAGCTGCAGGCCAGGTTAAACCACAATACTATTCAGCGATTAGAGGCAGTTCTTATCTTCTCTACAGCAGTTAATCAAAAATGCTGCAATCTGTTGTTTCCTCTTTCTCCACAGTCCAAAACCATGCATCATTTTTTGTCATCTTTTACAGGAATATGGCAGTATGATTCTTAAGTCTTATTTGAAGACAATTCACACACTGTTTTAAACTTTGACTATACACTGCACTGACTCCAAAAGAGCTGCTGCTAACAGTTATTTAGCTTGCATATTTGAAATATTTTCACTAAATTGTTAACTGAGAGATTTGTATCTGTGTGTACTGTGTTCCAATATTTAGGATGGAAGATGCTTGAACAGCTAATGGAAATGGTGTTAGTTGCTTTTTTTTTTTTTTTTTTCCTCTTAAAGGATTTTATTTATTTATTTAATTTATTTATTTATGTAACATTCAGGATTTGGGCTCCTGTCAAAACATTTTTTTTGTTTGTTTGTTTCATTGAAAGTTACCTATACTAACACTTCTAGGAGGATAAAAGTAAATCAGTCTTGGCATTTCTTTTGAAGAAAACTAGTTATGCAAAACTACTGCAGCTATGCTGGGCCATTTAAAAGTTAAGTCTTAGAATATCTGTCATCTTTTAGCCACCATTTGACAAAACAAAACTGTTTGTTACTATTAGAAACAAGAAAGTTACAAAAAGTGCTATTAGTAGTGTTGATAACAATTACTGAGACCTCATTCTAAGAGGGGCAAAATGATTTGTTTCCTGTAGTTATTTTCCTTTGCCTGCTGGAGGATCCCCTGGTGATTATTGGCTGCTGGTATCTTGCAGGACATGAACTGCAGTCTTTGTATGACAGTTAAAAAACTTTTGGTACTGCATGCAGTAGTTTCCTGTTTTCTGCATATTGTGGCATCCTATACATGATGGGTGCCATGAAATAGCCATAACATCAATGTCCTTTTTCATCATGGTAGCGAAAATAGTAGCTCAGATAACTGACTCCCAAAATGCAAAATTTATGTTACCTTCTATTTTTAAATTTACTGGAAGCATATCTAATAATAATAAATAATAATAATAATTTTAAAAAGTTATGTGTTAAAATGTGTTACAGAAAAAATTAGCTAACTAGTAGCAAAAATCAACAAACAGCAAAAGTTTAAAACATGCAGACCATTTCTAGATTTAAGCTTGGAGCTTGTCTGCCAGTTGCCCTAGGGCTGAACTCCCCAGGAAGGACATCAGTATGGATTTCTTACTGCTGGTTCTGAAGAGTGGCACTCAATGAATGAGAAATTATCACTCTGAGTACCTGGAACATGATCCATTGCTCAAGAGACACTGTGCATGTCTATGTCAGATGACACAGTTGAGCTAAAGTTTGTGCCATGGCAGTGGAAAGAAATGAGGAAAAAAGATAGAAGGAATTGGCACTAGCTCTATAAAGGCATGTTGATTTCAGGACAAGGATGGGACACAATATCTGTGCCTTTGTCTCAGTTTATGCCAAAGGGACATTAACGTGCTGCAACAGGTTTCTGTTCTGCGTGTTTGGGGCATGGGGACTGTGGAGTACATCAGAGCTCCTGTAGGGGGGCTGCACTTTACAAGCACAGATAAATGGCATGGCTAACATGGGCCTCTTCTGCTGTGTTTTTTTAATAGTGATATAAAAAGGCAAATATTAGACCTTATGAGAATGCATGAGATATTTATTTTTATTTTTTCCTCAGGAGAGGTAGAATAAAATTCATGAAAATGCAGATTCAAAACCCTAGTTTTGAATCTGCAAAACCCTCGTAGCTGTTTTCAAAACATTTTATGGAAAGAGATCCAAGAGATCAAAATTTTGATGGAAAGATGGAAAAAGCAACAACAAAGAATAGTATACTTAAAGGGAGCTTTGTTTTGCTGATTTTTGGGGGTGAAGCACACTAGTAATAGTTTGAAAAGGTATCTGTATTCCGAAACCTCTAGAGCATAAGAGGTAACAACATCAGTGAGAAATTTAACTGTTCCAGCATAGGTTGATATGTTTATGAATTGTTTTGATTTTTTTTTTTCCCTCTTCCCTTCACACAATGTCTTTTCCTGTCCCAGCAGAATGAAAGAGGTTGGATAAGTCATCATGCACAGTAGAGAGTTTTATTTATTTATTATTTTTTTACCTTTACTACTATGTGAGAGAACATTAGAACGTTAGAAAGCCTCTGTGATTCACTTTGTTTTACATTACCCAGCTCAAACTGTTGAAAGCAGTACACAAAAGAAAGTGTAAACTAGAAATTCACAGTAGTTTCATTTAGGCTCATCATGTCAAAGTTACAGGTGTCAACAGTTTTTTTCAATTCTTTTTTTCTCTTTTCTTACTACCAAATAAGGGGTAAAGGGCATAGAAAACTACTACATATTGTAAGAGGAAATGTTGCTGAGAATTTTTATTATTATCATTTTATTTCTTTACTTGGAAAATTCTCATTGGTGTCCTTATTTTATAAGTCTTCATTATTGTTATGTAAACTCGTGCTTGGTTTCTGGTCAGCTAAAATATTGCCTAAGTTAATATAATATTAACAGACCATCATGAAAAGGATGTGCACACAGGACAGGACTGGCTTGGCAGTTAGCATGGGCAGTTTGCATTGGGCAGTTCAAGTGGGGTAGGGTGAAGTGCAGGAACGATCCTCTCCTCCCTTTCCCACCTCCCTTCCTCTTCCTCTCCTCTTCTCTGGGAACTCTGCCTCTTACAACTTATAATGGTGAGCACCCATCAGAGTGGCTGGGCTGAGGCAGCAACCCATGCTGAAGGGACAGAGCCTCTCTGGGCTCATGTGGGCACCCAAGTGGATCCCCTGAGGGGTGAAGTGGCAGTCCAGACTGGAGACTGTGGGGAGCTCTGGAATCTGGAACAACCCCCCCCCCCCCCGGGTCCTGAGGGAAGAGAGGGCTTTCATGTGTGCAGGTGTGCCCTGCTCAAGGAACTGCTTGAGCAGATAACTGGACTGAAGTGAGAAACTGACAGACTGAGGGGCTCCTGGGAGTCTATGAGGGAGACAGATAGGAGGTGTCAACCTACCTCTACTGAAGGCCAGCAGCCCTCTCCTAAGTACCTGCAAAGTGTAGTAGCTGATCCAGCTGCTCACCTTCAGGACAGAGGGCTTGACAGCCCACGAGAGGAAAGGGGTTGGACTCTTGTCTCTGCTCAAAGCAGAAGGAGGCATCTGCCCCAACACCCACGGTGCCATCAACTCCCACAGTGTCCCTGGGTAATAGATTCAAAGCTCTCGGGCAGGAAAAGGATGAGGGTCTGGACAGCAGTCAGAAACCAGGCCCCAAAAAGCATGTGAAGGCTGAGGGATGTACAAACCATAGGGAACGGGGCCAGATCGGGTGCTGCCTCCAACTCAGTGCCACAAAAAAAGGAGAGAGAGTCTTAGTGATCGGGGACTCCTTGCTGGGAGGCACATAGGCTCCTGTTTGCTGTCCAGATAATCTCTCCACAGAGGTGTGTTGTCTTCCTGGAGCATGTGTCAGAGACATCCTATTCTTGCGTGCCTTAAAAGGAATGTGGCCAGCAGGTCAAGGGAGGTGATCCTCCCATTCTACTCTGCCCTGGTCTGGCCTCACCTGGAGTACTGTGTCCAGTTCTGGGGGCTCCCCACTACAAAAGAAGACAAGGATCTCCTGGAAAGAGTCCAGTGGAGGACCACAAAGATGATATGGGGCCTGGATAATCTTCCCTATGAGGAAAAGCTGAGAGACCTGTGTCTGTTCAGTCTTGAGAAGAGAAGACTGAGAGGGGATCTCATCAATGTTTACAAATATTTTAAGTGTGGGAGACAGAGGGATTTGGCCAACCTCTTTTCAGTGGTTTGTGGGAATAGGACAAGGGGTAACGGCCACAAAATGGATCCCAGAAAGTTCCGCACCAACATGCGAAAGAACTTCTTCACTGTGAGGGTAACGGAGCACTGGAAGAGGCTGCCCAGGGAGGTTGTGGAGTCTCCTCTGGAGATATTCAAGGTCCGTCTGGACACCTACATGGGTAACCTCCTCTAGGGAACCTGCTTTGGCAGGGGGTTTTGACCAGATGATCTCTTGAGATCCCCTCCAACCCCTACAATTCTGTGATTCTGTAATACAATTAATTATAGAATAATTAAGAATATCAAAGAATTGCTCTAACTCTCAGGGAAACATCATCCTTCTTTTACTTCTTGTCCCTTAAAACCATACATATTTTTTTTTATTATTATTAGTACTCTGATTTTTTTTTTTTTTAAATAAACACTACTGTTACTGATGCTAATACATTAAATCAATTATGTCATTATTTCTGTATTGCTCTGATTTGGCCAACTTTTAAAAGGCTATAGTTTTTCACTTAAGGAAGATCAGAAGAGATGGAGCATTTTTCACACTCTCCATATTTTACATGCTTCACCAAATCTCCACAGAACTGGGAAATAAAGATAGATAATTCTGTATTTTCAATATAATTGCAGGGAAGAAATAGCTTTTGTTTCTTGTTTTTCTTCATGCTATCTTGACAGGCTTCCCTCTTCCACTTGCAGAAGCACAAAAAAAAAAAAAGTGATTTAAAAAAAAGGTTATTTGGGTATATGCATATATTTATGTATGCTTTTTTGGTGGGTAGTAAAGCCATAATAATACTACGGATCCTTAGAATCATGAAATTATAGAATAGCTTGGATTGAAAGAGTTTCAGCCCTTCTGCCATGGGCAGGGACACCTTCCATTAGATTAGGTTGCCAAAGCTCTATCCAATCTGGCCTTGAACATTTCCAAGGAAGGGACAACTGCAGCTTCTCTGGACAACATGTTCCAGTGCCTCAACACCCTCAAAGTAAAGAATTTCCTCCTTACATCTAATCTAAACCTACCTCTTTATGTTTAAACATTACTCCTTGTCCTATCACTGTACTCCCTGATAATGAGTCCCTCCCCAGCTTTTCTGTAGGCCCCCTTTAGGTACTGGAAGGCCTCTATAAGGTCTCCCTGGAGACTTCTCTTCTTTAGGCTGAACAACCACAGCTATCTCATCTTGTCTTTGTAGGGGAGGCAGAAGATAACAATTAGCACTAGTATTTCAAATTATGTTATCAAAGTTTGGAATTAATTTATTTGTGATCATGCTCTCTTGTCTGTCTGAAAACAGAAATAAGTTATCATACTTCTGGATTACCATCAGCTCTGCTTTTGTTCTTGCAGAGAAGGTAAGTGCTTGCTGAACACTCGTTCATAGACTAGTTGACTTTGAGAGACCCTGGAGTGAGCAGGTTGAGGCATTTGTCCTTACTGTACTTTTAAATATGACTTCTGAATCCAGAACAGACCTGTAGATTTCTTTTTCTCTCTTTCTTTTTCTTCCTCTCTTTCTTTTTCTTCCTCTCTTTCTT
>CM021698.1:97171754-97189898 GCA_011074415.1 Stictonetta naevosa
CTCTCTTCCTCTCTTCCTCTCTTCCTCTCTTCCTCTCTTCCTCTCTTTTCTTTCTTCCTTTTCTTTCTTTCCTACTATTATGTTTTTTCTCTTTTCCCATTAAAGTTGCTCTAGCAGGACAAAGAAAGTCTTTAAAAGCACAGAATGCCCATTCTATGAAATATGTGTTTTGTTTTCAGATTATTTACTTCATTTTGTTTTCCTCAACCATTATTTTTGAAGGAGTAACCAAGAAGGTAAAAATGTTTAATATAACTGATCTGTATTAGGATTTACAAACTGGAATGGGGCAACAAAAAATGAAACAAAACAAAAGTGTTATTGCGGAAAGTACATATCATTTGTAGTTCTTAGCCATTGCATTTTCAGCAGAATGCCAAAATCAGTAGCCTACAAGTTATATTGTACCCAAGAGTGAAAGGTACTGTATTTCATGGCCCTTTCTGTGATAACAGTATCAGTCTATGAGCAGATGTCTTTCATGCTTTGCCTTTTACTATAAAAAATATGACGTGTTGTGTCTTTATAATTTAAAAGACAGTGCCTTTATAATTTAAAAGGTAGTAAATGAACAAACACAGCTTCAGCTTCAAGAAGATCAGTAATTAATATCATCCTTGGTTTAAGGATATGGAAACTGAGGTGTTAAAACTGTACCCAAGACACAGTCAGATTCAAAGGTCCCACTGTTTGTGCATATCTGCACGAACATATCTGTGAATATTTGTGCATATCTGCCTAACAGTTTCAATACAGAAATCAAATATACATTAAAAATATCATCAGATTTGGCATCTTTCTCCTGTTTCACCTGTTGTGTTGATGCAGTTAGGGAGTGCATTTTATGCACTGTGCCAAGGAACTGCATGTGTCACAAAGTTGGGTGATTCATCTGTAATAATATAGCTATTCTGGAATTTCTCCCCATGTGACTTTTTTTTTGACTGCTTCCAAACAGACATGATGGTCAATAGGTTGTTTTACTTGCTTGTTTGTTTAGTTGGTTGGTTGATCAGTTGGCTTTTGTTTGTTAAAGCTGACAAGCCTTAAGAAGTAGGAGAGTGCATTAGATATAAAATCAGACAACTCAGACGGAATTCTTGCTTTCTTGGGGAATTTTAGTCCCATATTTAATATTATTTTAACACACTGCTTCCTATTTAATTTATTTATCATTAAGATTTATCATTATCATTAAGATTTGTCATTAAGATTTATCATTAAGATCATTTTTTACCATTTAGAAATGGTAAAAAAGGTAGTTAGCAGTCACCCTTCCTTCTTTCAGCTTTTTTTTTTTTTTTTTAAAAAAAAAAAAAAGTCCTCACTGCTTTATGTATCATTTCAAAATGATGTATAATAAAAAGTGTACTGTGGTTGATAGATGAGTTTTTCAGCTGGTGAAAAATAATGAAATTCCTTTTTACCTTCAGACATGCAGAAAAAATGTTTAAATAATTCAGTTTATTTAATTGAGAGATAAATAATTAATATGTTCTTGTTATTCACCTTTTCATGCATTCCTATTACTGCAGCAATTTGTAGAGTGGAAAATCTACTCTCATCTTTTATTTTATTTTTTTCTACTTTCCTTATTTGGCTGGATTCTTTTAATTGAAATATAAGCTTTTCAACAATAAATTATGGAAACTTTAATAAAGAAGAAAGCTAGTTAGATATTTAAATGTATAAATCTTACTCATATGACATCAATTTTGTCATTTTATTTGTGACATCAGGTCTGTCTGTTTGGAATTTCATATTTCCAAACAGAAGGGAATGTAAGAGTTCTAATTCAAAGCATCAATCACAGAAAATGAACATAACCTAATGTCACTGCTGAATCAGGCCATCAATTTATTGCTTTGTAAAAGCAATCAGCAAGCTATCAAGCAATAAAGTGTATGAGATAAGTGCTTCTTTTGAGACAGCACAGCCATTGACAATGATATACTGATGGAGAATAGCAACTATTATCCAGCATAGTATGCCTATTACTTGTTAAAAGCTCTGAACTGTTCAACAGATGTGAAATATGTTTCTTATTATTATGGACCAATCTAGTTTGCTTAATAGCTTTGTATGCCACTTAGATTTGCTGCCTTATTTAATGAGGTTATATTTGCACTTTTTAGCTTCTTTTTTGTTTGTTTTATTTGAGGAAAGTATGACTTGAGAACTGTTTTTCACTCAATTTTCTGAGGAACAGTGAATACCCGAACAACGTTTGTTTCAGCAGCTTATGATGGAAAGTGCTAAAGGGCAAAAGCAGAGCTATTCAAATCTTATCATTGTACTACAAGAACAAATATTTTAACATCATGATAACAAGATGCAACTGAGTATTTCGTAGATATATGCAAGAATATAAAAGTATTTGGTAGTGCTTTATTTGTCTTTATTTCCATATCCTGTTTGCACTTGCTAAAAGGGGGAGCTAGAAAAAAAGTAAAATAGCATTTAATTAGCTCACTTGATTAGTGATGATGAGGTTTATAAGCTATGTTGGTACAGTGAATCCTGCAACTGTTATCTGTGCTGGCCTAGAACTAACATCTCTAGAACTAACAATCACGTCTGTATAATTGGTGCTGGGAAAAGAAGATGTGGCCTGTGGGACAATAAACTGTTAGAAATAAAACATTTAAAAAGTCTTCACTACTATGAAAGACTACTCTGGAAGTCAGCACCACATAGGTAAATTTGCTAGCCTCTGCTATAAGAAAGTCTGATGAAATTTCCAGTAGAATTTTTAATCACTACTATTCAAATTGCATTAGGATCATTAAGATTAGCTGCTAGAGGTTTACTTTCCTAATGATTAGTAAAAACCTCCATAGATTTACATTTGAATCTCTGGCATATTCCTGAAATCGTTTTGATCCTGGGGAATTTGTTGTCCCATTTTAAGATCATATATTATACACCTACATGCAAAATATAAAAATTCTGAATGACTGTGGATTGACCTACTGTTTTGTTCTATTTTTTTGGTAGGATTTAATGTTGGAGTTTCTATATAAAGAAACTTTAAATGTATTAATAATAAATAAATGAAGTATTTTCCTGTATAATTAATCAATATATGGGTTTGTTGACTTTGAAACCAAATCTTTTTTCTTCTAGCTCTTCTTTAAAAAGTTGAAGTATATATTCAGCTTCCATTTGCAAATACAAATGAAATAAGCATTACAAAATTCCATTGCAAACAAACAGTATGCTTACTCTGTACATTTAAAAAAAAATGAAAACCAAAGAATAGATATGGTAACATCTTCTTATAGTAGCATAATTAATGGTGGCAGGCTAGGAATTACTGATGCCCACATTAAGTCATCTTCTTTAGTCATAAAAAGTTCTTAAAACACACATTTTTGATGAGCATTCAAGTACTGTCTGATGGTACATCAGGTAACATGAACAATAGCTTTCTCACAAATTGTTCTTTCTCAGGCCAGAGAGAGAAGTCCCTGCAATTCTGAAATGAACTGTGTTCAAAATGTTAATTTTATCTTATTTATAGATTTACATATATATATGTATTGTAGGAAAGTAAGATGAAAAATGTCCATTTTGATGTTGCTGTTGAAAGTGATGATTGTCTTTGATTTCCAGACAGTGTCACTCATCAGTTTTTGGTCATCCCTTGAGGAAATTCTATGTCCTGTACAAATGATTCTATGGATATTTTCCATTTCTATTGTCCCCCGGTGTATTAGATTTCATATTCGAAGTTCCTTCACAGTTCTGTAGAAAACTGCTGATGAGCACGAAAGCAGAAATGTTTCTTCTGTTCTAATTCTGGCCATGAAAGTTCAATAACTAGAGGTAATTAAAATGAAATTTCCTACTGTCTGGCTAAAATTTCTATCATATATGTGTAATTCAGTAGCACTACACTACTTGATTATTTGTTTTATAAAATTCTGATCAAGTAACTAAAAAATGACAAACACTAAACAATTTAAGAAGTGAATTATTTTTCTTGACTGTTTTAATATAAAGTAATTCTCTTTCTCCTTCCATTGAGTTTGTCCTGTATAATTTCCTTGTTTTAGGAAGAACTGATTGCTCTTTTAACACACACACACACACCACACACACACACACACACACACACACACACACACAAAAGAAAAAAGAGTACAATTTCATATGTAAGTACTATGTACCAAATTTAAGTTTTATAAAACTCATTGAATAATCTCTCTGTTTTCACTATAACTCTGGTTCAGGTTTAAAATCTTAGTTTTTAGCTAGGTAACAATGTTATGTAAATAGCATCTAGTAATATTGACTTCTTACATATAGAGGACTCGGAGGTCTTGAATTAATGAATCTGCTTCTGACAACAGGTGGGAGCCCTTGTTAGAGGTTGGCTGACTGAATCACAAAATCACAGAATCACAAAATAGTCTAGGTTGGAAGAGACCTCCAAGACCACCGAGTCCAACCTCTGACCTAAAGAAATTATGTTGAATATTGCGACTTGATGTCAGTAACGTTCCGTGAAGGGGGGAAGCTATCCAGGAAAGTCTTTAGAACTATGTTTTAAAATGCTTTTTTTAAACATCCTGATGTGAATCTGAAATACCATTCCATGACCCTAGGTACATTTTGCATTCAAATAATTTCCCATATATTTGTCAAAATAAAATAAAAATCTACTATTAACTGTCCACCATAGGCCTTACCATTTTTTTTTCCTCTTGTTACATATAACCACATCATTTCTTTCTGCTTAATGGCAAAGGAGCAGCTAACTTCATACTGTATATCTTTTTAGTTTGTGTGCTAAGAACATTATTAAAAATCAAGTATTCTTTTAATGTAGTATTGTTTGAAATTTCAGTAATGAACATGTCCGTCATTGTCAGACTAGGAAATATATTTTCATTATAAACCTTATTTCCTGTTGTGGTTTAACCTGGCTGGCAGCTAAACACCACACAGCCGTTCGCTCACCCTCCCCCCTCCCTCTCTGGGATGGGGGAGAGAAACAGGAAAGTGAAGCCTGTGGGTTGAGATAAGGACAGTTTAAGATAGAAAATAATAATAATAATAATAATAATATGTACAAACAAGTGATGCACAATGCAATTGCTTACCACCCGCTGACTGATGCCCAGCCCAACACCGAGCAGCCAGCCCCCCACCCCAGCTATCCACCCCTATATATTGTTGAGCATGACGTCAGATGGTATGGAATACCCCTTTGGCCAGTTTGGGTCAGCTGTCCTGGGTCTGTCCCCTCCCAGCTCTTGCTGCATCCCCAACCTGTCCGGTGGCAGGACAGAGCGAGAAGCTGAAAAGTCCTTGGCTTAGTGTAAGCATTGCTCTGCAGCAATTAAAACATCAGCATGTTATCAGCACTCTTCTCATCCTAATCCAAAACATAGCACCCTACCAGCTACTAGGAGGAAAAATAACTCTGTCCTAACTGAAACCAGGACATTTCCCCAAGCACATATCCAGAAGTAGTTAAAAATGAACAGATAAATTAAAAGCACTGGCACGCCAACCAACAGGGCAACAAACTGATTATCTTTCATGGGGTGGACCAGTAGGCTCCAAAGCATTGCCAGCATGAATCTTCATTAAAGATCTGGATGATGATGTAGAGTGTACTCCCAGCAAGTTTGTAAATGACACAAAACTGGGGGGAGGGGGTGATACACCAGATGGTTGTGCTTATGTCCAGAGGGATCTCAACAGCTAGAGAAAGGGGGAGACAGGAACATGCAGTTCAACAAAGAGAAATACCACATCCTGCATCTGGGGAACAAACCCCAGGCACCTGCGCTTTCCGGGGGCCACCCATAACTGTGTCAGAAAGCCCATACTGATGCTAGTCAGAGGCCTCACTGTAATATCATCTGTAACAAATATAGTTATAATTATAATATCATCTGTAACAAAAATTGATGGATGATTCTATCTCTGGGCAAAACAACAGAGTGAGCACTTACAGTTCCTTTCAGACAGTGTTCTCTCCTTCCTCCTTTCTCCTCCTTTCTTTTTTCCTTTTTCTTTTTTTCTTTCCTTTTTAATTCTTCTCAGACGATGACATTTTTTGCTCCTTACCAGTCACATGAAATGTCTTTAATGGTTGATGTAAGTACATCATCCATGTAATACTTTCTCAGTGGTCACAGCAGCCCTGTACAACGAGGATAATTTGAGAATATTTGTAATGGTTTTATTTTTATTTTTTTCTGACGTCATTTGGAATTCTTCAGTGCTGCTAACCCACCACTGCTGAAAGTACAAAGTCTCTGTCTTTAGGTCAGTAAACTAATTTAATTTCAATCAGTTTAAAGCTTTTAAACAGGCTTATTTTAAACTTTTTTTTTTTTTTTTTTTTTTTTTTTTTTCCCCACTATAAGTGTTTCTAAAAGCAAGCGAGAGAGCATGTAGGAGGTTCTCAATCCTAATGAAGTCTTTTAGAGCACATGGAACTTGGAGATTTGTTTAAAAATACTCTTAAAGGAACTGAAGAAAACTATTGTTCTGTGAAGAAGCTTAAGGAAGTCAGAACCCTTGCCTATGTGTACTTTTTAATATGTCTATGTATACATTTTAACACAAAAAGAAGGAGAAGGTATGTGACATTTAAATTGCAGAAGAATTATTCACTGATATGTTTATCAGTGTAGAATTTGTACTGTATCTGTATATGCTTTTTTCTCAACATTTAACAGAACTCCATAGAGTGTAGTTTGTGTCACTAACACATACTAAACACAGTGCTTGTCAACTGGATGAGCAAGTGATTTTTTTAATGTTTTATGGATCTTGTGGTTGGAGTTAAGACTACTTTATGCCCTTGATTATTTCAGTTCCTTTTGATTTTTTTTTTAATTATTATTTTATTACTTTTATTCTTTTTCCCTTACTTGGAAATTTTTGAGAAATATCCTAGTAGTTTTAAATTCTCATGCCTTACACACACAATATTTTCATGCAATTTTTCTCAGATTTATAGACAGATAACCCATTTTGAAGATAATTTATATGTGCAATACAGGTAAAGTACCTTCTTGTATAACAGGAGACTCAAGTAATATAGAAAAATGTAATATGATGCCACAGCTGTTACATCTGTAAGCAACTTCTGTGCCTCATAATATATGACTGCTACTTTATTTAAAGTCAAAATAATTATGTGCCTGAGAAAATGGCCTGTAGTAAACAAACTTCTGTGGCATAAGGAGAAAAGCAGACATCCAGTAAGAAAATTAAAATTTCATAATACCTAGTGTGGCAGATAGTCATAATTCTGTCTTCACTATTTCACCATAAAATTATAGTATATTCCTCCTAAGATCTTAGGAGTCAATGATTTTTATTTATTTATTTATTTATTTATTTTCCTGGAAAGATTCAAATAAATTCAGGGAAAGGGGAAAATATTTTTTCATCTTTTCCTTAATCACTTGCACTTATGATTCATTTGCCATTTAAATGTCTTCATCTCCTATTTGATATGTCTTTGATATG
This sequence comes from Stictonetta naevosa, assembly GCA_011074415.1. Lineage (NCBI taxonomy): Eukaryota > Metazoa > Chordata > Aves > Anseriformes > Anatidae > Stictonetta > Stictonetta naevosa. The sequence continues at coordinate 97,179,255 of CM021698.1, forward strand.
CTTTTGATATGTTTTTTATATGAATGTATTTTATACATATAATGTATTTTATATGTTTATATGAATGTGTAGAACTGAATCAGAACGACATTAGAAACTATTGTGGTGGTTTCCTTTAGATTCATGTTCATAGTTCATGTTTCTTGACAATATCTCTGTGATAAAATATTAAAAGTAGTATTTTTGTTCCTTTTTCCCCTCAACATACCTTTCCTGGGTAAGAAAATTTTCTCAGAACTACTTTTTAATAGTAACAACTAAGAAACAAAGTAACTAATTTTCAGAGATTAGAACTGACAGAGACAGGTAAACCAAGACCTGGAGTTGCATTTACGAGTTTAGTTTATTTGCTAGAGGTCTAATTACAAGTGAAGATGGACACTGTGTTAGTAGTTACAGGGGTTTTGTAACATTTCTAAAGTAATTACGTATCAGGAAGAAGTGTGCACCCATGAAATCTGTGCTACTGCAAGGTCTTTCTTCATTAATGTACCTACTTGATTCTACAAGGATTTCTTATCTGTTCACAAGGTTGATTTGAAGACCAGCATCTGCTTAAATTCTTTGCTCAAAAGAGAAGACAAGGATTCGCTTAAAGCTGTTTGGAGGATTAGTTGAAGTTTAGCAAACTTAATATACAGAAGTTGTTAGAGCAAATAAATTTTGTTTGTTTGTTGTGTTTTTGTTTTGTTTTTCTTTCTTATTCTGTTTCTCTGACAACATGTAGTGACGAAGAATCCTTCCAAAAGAAAGTCATGTCAGATAAATTCTTTGGTGTTTATAGGTGTATTATTTCCTTGATAGGGACTTGACCCTTGAGAAGCAGATTTAATTATTTGGTGGAAGGTAGCCCCCATTCATAGATGCTTTTCTCTTCCTCACACATGTGTTGTGTGCAAAACTTATTTTCACTAGATCCCACAAGGCTATGGAGCTGCCCCTGCTCTTCTTCCTCTGAGGTCTTACAGGCTGAGGGTGTAGGAAAGAATAATTCTATTATGAACAGGTCCACTGGCTGATTTTATAAGACCTGAAGAGATGTTTTAGAGCTTTTATAAGAGATATACAGAGTTTTAAATATTCTGTTGGTAAACTGCTTCAAGGATCTGGGACTTACTCAAATCCAGTTAAAGGAAGTAAAAAGTAATAATACTCTGAGAGAAAATTTGACGATACTTGAAATAACTACACGTGACAAATGAAACCTCACTGTAATAGAACTTCAAAGTGAGTTTCATTACAATCATAAGTTGGTCTTTTACTACTCGCAAATTCCTATTTATTTAGTTATTTATTGAAGGTCAATGAGATCTGGTACTGAAATACTGAAAGATCACTGCAAAAATTAACAGTCAAGAACATTTCCATCATTGCTGATGAAGCTCTAAATTTGAGACTTTGGTATGAATATCTACCATTTATAGAGTTTTCAGGAGTTGTAGTTTTTGTTTGTTCATTTTTCAGAAAGTAACCATTAATTAATGTAAAGAACACAAATAATCTTTGCAAGGGAGTTTTCTAAAGGTGTACATTTTATTCTTATAATGTTCAGGAAGTAGCAGATATGTAGAAGTATTACAAGAATCTGGGAGCAGTGTTTCCTTTCAGTGTCCTCACTATTTACCAGAATTTGCACAGGAAATTCAGCTGTATTTCAGATCCAAACCTGAACAATTTTACTTGTTTTGATTTTTTTTCTGCTTTAGTCTCATGATTTGCCAGGCCAATGGGACTCCCAGACTGCTCTGTCAGGTAAGCCATGAGGCTGCTTCAAAGCTGTAGTTATACAGGAAAAGCACAGACTTCCTGTCAGCTTCATTAAAATTAATGGAGTTTTAAACCTTTAATAGTTTTTTTTTTTTTTTTTTTTTTTTTTTCCTAGACCCTTAATACCACCTTTCTCACTTTTTCACTACCTACAGACACCAAGATTTTCCATACATGGTAAGTGGCAGAACTGAGGATTCTTTCAAAATGGAGTCAAAATCAGAACTGTAAAAGCACTCTAGATTCTCTTTCCCTTGCCAAAGTGTCAAAGTTATCACAATCTCATACAGTGGCAGAGTCTAAAGGTACTTTTAATTCTCTAAATCAATTCTGGATGAAAAATAGATTAGAATCTCCATGTATTTATGGTAGAATGTTAGTCTGACACTGAGCAGTTGGGGTGAGTGGTGGGACCAGAGTTCTCATTTCACTAGATTTCACCATTTTTATTCTAAGCCAATTACCACTCCTAATTTCACAATGCTATTCAAATTTGTTAGAATTCAAAAATTTTACTGCTTCATGGCTTTTCCTTTTACTTCTTAAATCTAAATCAGCAGTGGCATTAATGAAGCTTGTCTTTCTAACAAAAAAAAAAATATATGTTGTCCACAAAATGTGTTATTCACCCACATATCTTTCTCTCCCCCCAGTCAGGAAAAACATCTTTCTTTCTGTCCCTTGTTCTGTCAGGAAATATCTCCACATCCTCTGTCCAAATGAATTACATTATATGATCAATTTTGGCCTCATTCTTTTGGTAGACAATAACCTAAACACTTAGCTGAACCTTTGCATAAATACATTTCTAGAAAATTTTAAATAAATGGGACAATAAAACTAATGTATCTAATGAACAGTCTCAGAAGCTTGTTAAAATACTGTTCAACCTTGTTTTAGTATTTCTGATTTTTTTAATAAGCATTTTTAATTATTTTTTTCCTGCTTCTTTTTATCAGTTTTGTCAGAAACATTTATTAATTACAAGTATATTGAGCATCTAGTGGAAATGAACATGAAAAAAGGAATTGCAAAGAGCTTCAAATTCATTTCAAAACTTAATAACGAATTGAGGGAGTTTACTGACTCTCAATCACAACTGAGACATTATAAAAATGTATTAAGGGTTTGTGGCGAAAATAAACTGCCTTGGAGAGGTGTTTAAAAAAAAAAAAAAAGTGGGAAAATATGAACTGGGAAATTCAAATTAAGTTAGATTATACAAACAGGCTGCAAATACAGACTTAAGAGCCTCACAATGTGCAGTCAAGATAGAATCTTTCATCTGAACCCTGAAATCCCTAAACTACCAAAATCTGTTTTTGGAAACCAATGATAATTTATTATAAGTATTATGAAATAATAGTAAGGTGACAAGCATGATAGATATTTTTAACTTTAATGCTGTCTTAATAACATTTAAACTTGGTTCTCATGACTCCAATTAAAATTTCATAAGATACTTTGGGACAGAGTTTGACATGTAGTAGAAAATGCATGTATTTATGAACATTAATATTGTCTGAGTAGCATCAAAGATTTCTTTCTTTTAAAGTCTTTTTGATAATAGGTCTGTAATGAATATTTCCTTCTTTGTTTAGCTTTCCACCCCCCCATCACAGACAGAACCTCCCAGTCTTTCTTTTTGTCATGTTTGCCTCCATCACAGACAAACATAAGTTCTGTTAGGTTTTGTCATAAAATGAAATGGTCATATTTGCTGAAGCTGAGCTCAGTGATATTTACTTTAAAATACACAAACCCATTCAAAACTTCCCCTACCTTTAGTTTTGGCAGATTTGTGTATAGACATAGAAATTCTCATACACAATAAAAGAATTGTATTATGGAGATCTTCAACAACAGATATTCCCAAGTGTCAATATTCATGGGACCTTGACAGGCTTGAGAAGTGGGCTGATGTGAACTTCATGAAGTTCAACAAAGCCCTACGGCTGGGCCAGGGCAAGCCCAAACACACACACACACAGGCTGGGAAGAGAATGGATTGAGAGCAACCCTGAACAAAAGGACTTGGGGGTGTTGGTTTATGAGAAACTCAACATGAGCCAGAAGTGTGTGCTTGCAGCCCAGAAAGCCAACCACATCCTGGGTGGTACCCAAAAGAAACGTGGCCAACATACTGAGGGAGGTGGTTCTCCCCCTCTGCTCCTGTGAGAATCCACCTGGAATACTGCATTCATCTCAGCATTAGAAGAACATGGACTTGTTGGAGTGAGTCCAGAATAAGGGCCACAAAGATGATCAGAGGGCTGGAGCACCTCTACTACGAAGACAGGTTTAGGAGCTGGGGTTGTTCAGTCTAGAAAATACTAGGGAGATGTTACAGTGACCTTCCAGTACTGAAAGGGGGCTACAAAAAAGCAAGAGAGGAATTCTTTATCAGGGAGTATATTGACATGACAATGAGTAACAATTTTAAACTAAAAGATGGTAGATTTAGATAATAGGAAAAAATTATTTATCTAGAGGGTGGTGAGACCCCGGAAAAAGATTGCCTAGAAAAGTTGTGGCTGCCCCATCCCTGGAAGTATTCAAGGCCAGGTTGAATGCATCTTTGAGCAACCTGATTTGGGGGGTGTCCCTGCCCATGGCAGGGGGGTTGAAACTGGATGATCTTTGATATTCAAAACATTCTATGACTGTATAATGCAATGAACCATATAGTAATGATATAAAATTAGAGAATAGTCATTTCTGTCTTTACAGGATAGTTAATGTTGTTTGTATATGTATCTTATGTATCTTTACTTATTTATTTATTTTAATGCCATGTCCTTACAGCATTAGAAATGTAAATTGCACAGTCATAAAAGAAACAGAATTAAACATTCCTTATGCAATATTACATTGTTATATACTAAGTTATATAATGAAAAGTTAAAGTGACCAACTGTCTAACAAATAGCTTTGTATCAGCACTATCTAGTACTGGAAAAAAGGACACCAGATCATATTTATTAACATCGGAAGTTTTCATAAATCTGAATATGTGTTTTCCTGTTGCTCATATTTTTGAGACCATCCTGATGTCAAACTGCTGTCAGATATTGCAGTTCCTCTCTCTTATGTACTTAGTGTTTTGTGTATAGATTGCTTTACAAGTTCTGCTTATAATGAAAGGGATGTTCTATAGGGGTTCTATATGTGTACCTGTTTCTAGTTGACAGTCTCCAGCTGAGCAAAATGAGGTGGTTGTTATTAATTTGTATTTGAAAAACTAATCAATTTGGAACTCAGTATGAGAAATACCTATATATAAATGAGTACAAAGAACATTTCTGCATGCTTGTGAATGAAACCTTTAGATGGTATACCAGCTATGGCACTTCCTTCTGAGATGAACTCTGGCTAGATATAACAGCAGAAATTTTGCTATTTTGTTTTGTTTTCTGCTGTGATATATATATATACATACATGTGTGTATTTGTGTGTGGTTTAATTGAAATACAGTTTCTTTATCTAGAAACTATATTTTTTACCTGACTTGTTTGAGTGTGGTCTGCTGGTCACTAACTTTGGTACATGCAGTGGTGTGCAACTAATGTTCCTCACATAGTCAGAATTTGTGGAGATTGAAACCTACTGAGAGAGTAACATGTAAAATTCTGCACATTTACTAAAATACATAAAATGAAAGGTCCCCAGTCATAGAATCATAGAATCATAGAATCATAGAATATCCCGAGTTGGAAGGGACCCATAAGGATCATCAAGTCCAACTCCTTGCACCGCACAGGTCTCCTCAAATGTTTAGACCATGTGACTAAGTGCACAGTCCAATTTCTTCTTAAATTCAGACAGGCTTGGTGCAGTGACTACTTCACTGGGGAGCCTGTTCCAGTGCGCAACCACCCTCTCGGTGAAGAACCTCCTCCTGATGTCTAGTCTAAACTTCCCCTGCCTCAGCTTAACCCCATTCCCACGGGTCCTATCACTGGTGTTTATGGAGAATAGGTCACCTGCCTCTTCACTCCCCCTCACGAGGAAGTTGTAGACAGTGATGAGGTCTCCCCACAGCCTCCTCTTCTCCATGCTGAACAGGCCCAGTGACCTCAGCCGCTCCTCATATGTTTTCATCTCCAGGCCCTTCACCATCTTTGTCGCCCTCCTCTGGACACTCTCCAGCAGTTTCATGTCCTTTTTGTACTGTGGTGCCCAGAACTGCACACAGTACTCGAGGTGAGGCTGCACCAGCGCAGAGTAGAGCAGGACAATCACTTCCCTCAACTGACTAGCAATGCTGTGCTTGATACACCCCAGGATACGGTTGGCCCTCCTGGCTGCCAGGGCACACTGCTGGCTCATATTCAACTTGCTGTCAACCATGACCCCCAGATCCCTCTCTGCGGGGCTACTCTCCAGCGTTTTGTCGCCCAGTCTGTATGTATAGCCAGGGTTGCCACATCCCAGGTGCAGGACCCAGCACTTGCTTTTGTTAAACTTCATGCGGTTGGTGATCGCCCAGCTCTCCAACCTGTCCACATCTCTCTGCAAGGCCTTTCTACCCTCATCCAAGTCCACAACTCCTCCAAGTTTGGTGTTGTCAGCAAATTTGCTCAAAACACCTTCTAGTCCTACATCCAAATCATTTATAAAAACATTGACAAGGACTGGCCCTAAAGTGGAGCCTTGAGGGATCCCACTAGTGACCATCTGCCATCCCGATGTTGCTCCATTTACTACTACCCTTTGAGCCCTGCCTGTCAGCCAATTGCTCACCCATTGTATGATGTTTTTGTTAAGTTGTATGTAAGAACATTTTGTCCAGTAGGATGCTATGGGAAACCATGTCAAAAGCCTTGCTGAAGTCAAAAAATATCACATCAGCTGGTTTTCCTTGGTCGACTAGCAGGGTGATCTTACCATAAAAGGAAATCAAATTTGTTAGGCAGGACCTACCCCTCATGAACCCATGTTGGCTGGGACCAGTGACTGCACTGTCCCCCAAGTGTGCTTCCATAACTTCAAGAATCATCTTCTCCATAATTTTACCAGGCACTGATGTGAGACTGACAGGCCTGTAATTGGTAGAGTCTTCTTTCTTACCCTTCTTGAAAATTGGCACATTTGCCAGCTTCCAGTCCACTGGGACCTCTCCAGATTCCCAAGATCATTGAAAAATAATTGAGAGAGGTCCCGCAATTATGTCAGCCAGCTCTTTAAGCACCCTGCAATGAATCCCATCTGGACCTATGGACTTGTAGGGATCCAGGTGAAGCAGCAAATCCCACAAATGTTCAGGGTAGGATGGGAGTTTGTAATTCCTACCATCATGGTCCTCCAGCTCAGGGCACCTAGGGTCCCGAAGCCCATCATCAGCATTGAAGACAGAGGCGAAGAAGGCATTAAACGTCTCTGCTTTGCCTATGTCATTGTCTGTGAGGAGACCTTCCCCATCAAGCAGTGGACCTGTGTTTTCTTTGGGTCTCCTTTTTCTGTTCACATATCTAAAAAAACCTTTTTTTTATTGTATCCCACAGACATGGCCAGCTTCAACTCTAGTTGGGCTTTGGCCACACAAATTTTCTCCCTACAAACACGAACAGCATCCCTGTATTCCTTCCTCGTCACTTGGCCCTCCTTCCAGCAGCTGTGCACTTTATTTTTTTTGCCTAAGCTCCAGTAGAAGATCTCTGGTCAGCCAGGTTGGCCTCCTGCCCCGCCTGCCCAACTTCCGATATTTTGGAATTGCCTGATCTTGTGCTTTTAGGAGGCAGTGCTTAAGGATTGACCAGCACTGATGGACGTCAATGCCTTCAAAAGCAGTTTCCCAGGGGACCTTGCTGACTAGTTCCCTGAGCAGCCTGAAGTCTGCTTTCCCCATATCCAGGGCTGAAGTTTTGGTGGCAGTTTTCCTTCTGTCACTGCAAATTCTAAACTCAACCGCTTCATAGTCACTATGACCGAGACAGCCGCCAATTGCCACGTCTGCCACAAGACCCTCTCTGTTCTCCAGCAACAGGTCTAGGAGGGCACCTTTCCTAGTTGGCTCCCTTAGCACCTGCACCAAGAAGTTATCATCTAGGTGCTTTATGAACCTCCTGGACTTGCCCGTGTCAGCCGTGTGGTGATCCCAGTTGATGTCTGGCAGGTTGAAATCTCCCATAAGGACAAGGGCAGTTGATCTTGAGGCATCTCTCAGTTCTGCAAAGAATAATTCATCGGCATTGTCATCCTGGCCAGGTGGTCTGTAATAGACTCCCACGACGACATCCCCTTTATTTGTTCATCCGTTAATCCTTACCCAGAGGCTCTCAACTTTGCCATCACCAGCCTGAAGTTCCACACAGTCCAGCCCATGCTTCACATACATCGCCACCCCGCCACCTCACCTACCCTGCCTGTCCCTCCTGAAGAGCCTATGACCATCTATTGCAGCACACCAGCCACAGGACTCATCCCACCAGGTTTCACTTATGCCGATGATGTCGTAGATGTGGGACTGGGCCAAGATTTCTAGCTCATCCATTTTATTCCTCATACTGTATGTGTTTGTGTAGAAGCACTTCAAATGAGCCTCCCTACACGCAGCATCTTGTGGAGCTGACTGAAGGACCTCACTGGCACACGGTCCCTCTGATTCTAGCACACCATCCCTTAGGTCTTCACTGGCATGCCTGGTTTTATCCCCTTCCCCCTTCAACTCTAGTTTAAAGCCCTATCTATCAGCCCTGCCATCTCCTGACCAAAAATCCTTACCCCTCTCTGAGAGAGGTGCATCCCATCTGGTTCCAGCAGGCCTGGTGTCACGTAGACCTTCCTGTGATCGAAAAACCCAAAGTTCTGCCGGTTGCACCAGTCCCGAAGCCACGTGTTAATGTGATGAGCCTGCTTGTCAGCATCGATCCCCCCTATCGGAAGGACAGAGGCAAACACAACCTGTGCCCCTGATCCTTTAAGTAGTCGCCCCAAAGCCCTAAGGTCCCTTTTGATTGCTCTCGGACTTCTCGTTGCTACCTCGTCATTACCAGTCTGAAAGACCAGTAGTGGGTAGTAGTCAGTGGGCCATACTAGGCGCTTGACTTTCTTAGCAAAGTCTCTAATCCAAGCCCCAGGGAGGCAACAGACTTCCCTGTGTGTTGGGTCTAGTCGGCATATTGGGCCCTCTGTCCCTTTCAGAAGGGAGTCCCCCATGACAATAACCCTTCTTTCTTTTTTTGACAGATGATGTAGCAATGTGGGGGGTAGGTTGCCTTGCCTTAGGCACCCTCTCCAACTGGGACGGGGTTTTGTCTACTTTGTTGTTCTGACTGTCGTGTTCTAGACCCTCATACCTATTATATAAGGGTAGAGGGGATGGTGAGGTGGGCAGGGACAGGGCTCGCCTAGCACCCCAAACAGGAACCTGCCTCCATTCCCCCCCTTGGCCTAGGTCCCCTCCTACTTCCTGGTGGGATGAGGGCACTTTTGTCTTCTGCGTAGCAGGAGACACTTGTGCTGTGGCAGGCTCGTGAGTCTGTCTCAGAGAGGGTAGAGTACACCTCCACCTGTCAGTTGCCCTCTCTGACTCCCTGATGCTCCTCAGCTTGCTTACCTCCTCCCGAAGCTCCACTACCTGGTCAGCAGCTCTTCAACCTGGGCACACCTCCCACAGGCATACCCCTCGCTGCTGCCATCGGATACCGACAGAAGACTCGGGCACACCCTGCAGCCCAAGACCTGTATGGCCGCATGTTTCCCCGAGCCCTCTGTCTGAGTAGCCACAGCGGTGACTGTGGCTGGAGAGGCCGCGAGAGATGCGGAGGCCATGGTTTTCTGCCTGGTTGATACCATAGCTAGTTTCCTCACAAGCAGATTACAAGTACTTAAGGGAAAGACCATTGCAAAGGAGCACTAAGGAGCCCTCCCTGCTCGCCCTGCTTGCATGAAATGCCAAGCAAACAGCCGCGCCCTGCCCTTCTGATGTGCCACGCCCTGTTTGCCCGCCATTTGCTCGCGCTCCCTAGGGGCTGCCTTTAAACGGCTGGGGAGGGGGTGCTGCTGGCTCTGGCTACGCCTCATCAGCCTCTCTCGCGAGGGCTGCCTGGTCCTGGTGGATCCCTCGGCTGCTTCGAGTGGCCTCGATGCTGAGAAAAAAAGCCCTGCCCGTCTCGATTCCCCGCTCTGCTGCAGAACGCGTCTGCCCCGGAGCCAGTCGCCTCGGCAATGATAATCTACTTCTTGAAAATTGCCATTATATTCTTCTATTCTTTTCTATAATGTATGTTCCCTTGTATGAAGTTATTGTATCTTTCCATACAAAGCAAGTTCTGTGCTTGAATATTACTTTATCAGTTATTCATATAGAACCCTGTGGATGGGTCACTGAACTTGTGCTCTTTATTAAACTATAAATAATTGAACAATTCAAAGAAGTCTATAATGCACCTCTGTGTACAATAAAATGAAAGACAACAGAACAGAATCTTCATGTTGCTTTTTTTTTTCAAATTTTAATTTTATTTATTTATTAATTTATGCCCAGAATATTTATTTTACTGAAGATGAGAAAAAGAAATGGTTGACAAAGAAAATCTAAGTAATGTTCAAAATTGAAACAGTAACTCTCCTATGAATTGCTAGTCTACAGAAGGCAGGCATCTTGAATTTGATTTTTGGAGACTGGCATAGTTTACTTTGATAACAGTTTCTCTTCTACACTTTGCTCTTGAGTTGGAGTTGCTCACTGTGAAAACCAGTCCCTGGCTGTAAGAGAGCTATACTATTTCCTGGTCTTTTAGACAAACATCTCTCATTCAGGGGAAGTGGTGCTATTAAGTACTGTTCTGATGTTTTGAGATGCAAATCTAAAATTTCCCTTCCCTTCCCTTCCCTTCCCTTCCCTTCCCTTCCCTTCCCTTCCCTTCCCTTCC
>CM021698.1:97202109-97253145 GCA_011074415.1 Stictonetta naevosa
AAAAGAAAAGAAAAGAAAAGAAAAGAAAAGAAAAGAAAAGAAAAGAAAAGAAAAGAAAAGAAAAGAAAAGAAAAAAAGAAAAGAAAAGAAAAGAAAAGAAAAGAAAAGAAAAGAAAAGAAAAGAAAAGAAAAGAAAAGAAAAGAAAAGGAAAAAAGAAAAAAGAAAAGAGGAGAAGAGAAAAGAGAAGAGAAAAGGAAAGAAAAGAGAAAAGGAAAAAAGAAAAGAGAAAAGGAAAAGAAAGGAAAATAAAAGAAAGGAAAAGGGAAAGAAAATGAAAGAAGAAAAGGAGATCAAGCAACTTAAAACATTTCCAAATGTGATATTTTCTTAACATAAACAGAATTTCGCCCTTATGTAATAGGATGCAATGCAAGGAGGTCAAGTTTCAAACAAATGCAGCTGTTCTGTTTACCATGTTTTATATATTCAAAGAAGGCATTGATCAGTTTGATGGTATTCTTATGCTGTAGTGAGCACACATGGGACAGAAGGACTGCTTTAAGAACTAATGTGGTGAAGTCATAATAACATTAAATTCTAAGGTAAAAAAATTTGCCGTGCCTATAAACCTCAATTTTCTGCTGTTCTCTCTAATTTTCTTCCATCGTGTAGTAATGATTTCAAGCCTGTTCTCCCTTGGTTGACTGACTGACACAGCTTATTGTCTTCAAATGGATCTTTAAGTTCCTGGTATATATATATATATATATATATATATATATTTCAGATGACCATGAAAGGATACTGGGACAAAGCAGAAATGGTTTTGTCACTAATGTTTTAATGGGTGGTTGAGTTCTGCTGCTGAACCCAATCAGTTCAGAGTAGACATAGGATTTAAGATTGCAGTTTGTTTGAGGACAGACTGTGACAGACATGAGGAAAACTGAGGAAACTTTGATTTTGATTTTAATATTTTCTTCTGCTTTCAACAGTAAGAGTATTTATGTTGAAAGACTTTGGAGAGAGATAGAGGGAGAGAGTTTCTCTTTGCACATCAACTTTTTGTGGCATTGGCTATCAGAAAATGCAGACAAGAAGCTTAGAAGTAGATATTCATATTGTGAATGCCTGCTGTTAGATGAGATGATTCCAGTCCACATGAGGGCTGGCTCCAGGCAATTCCCTGCCCAGGATTCTGGCTGCCATGAGCCCCACACTAGTGAGGATGCTGTGATGGTAGTTCTGGATTCAGCTCTGGTGACAGAGTATGCAAAACAGGTGTTGAAATGAGAAAAAAACTGGAGCTGTTTTGAGCTGAAAGAGTCAAATTTGGACTAAGTCTCTCTTTCTCTATGCTTTTTGATTAAATACACAAATAATCCTGGAGTGGCAAAGCTGGAATCTGAGAGAGCCCCAGGTCAGAGGAGGCAGAAGTTTGGGTGAATTACTAGTGAGGCTCAATAGGTCTCATGAGGTCTTGGCTACTAGTAATCACTGTATTGCCATTCCAGTCTTTGGAGAAGAGAGATGGAAATCTGTAGTGATTATCCTCTTATCTTAAAATACTTGATATTTCACAATGGCATAAGCTCCTACTTATGCCAAACAGATCTGTCTTTCTTTTTCCTGAAAGCAAGCTTCCTTTTTATGTTGTGTTCCAGTCATGCTTGTTTAGATTGGTCAGTTACTAGGTATCCTCATGCCTACAGGTGCAGAGGCAGCTGAAACGCTTCATCAGTTGGTGCTTTGAGACTTCTGTGTTCCAAAGGCATTGGTACAATCTTGTACATAAGCAAGACAGGATAGGCTGTCTTTCTTGCAGGTCCTTGTTCTTTCTGATTCCTTCTGTGCTCTTTTACTAGACTGGTTACTGATTTTGAGAGGGACTTTAAAAATGCATAATGAAAAAATAAAAAAAAAGAAAAAGAAAAAGAAAGAAAAGGGGAAACATTTATTTATTGGGGGTGGGGTGGGGGTGGGAGAGTTTTCCAAAGATATTGTGCTTCCTCAGAAATTTCAGGCAACAGTGAAAAATAAGTTATGATGTTTTTCTTCTCAAGCAAAATTATTTGGAACATAATTCACAGTTGTGTTAGACAATTACTGAGATCGATTGCATACTGTATTGTGCTGTTATAGTTTGCTGTAGTCTTTCCAACTGTGCTGATTCTAACTAAATTTACTTAGCTGAAGGATACATGCAATACAGAAAGATTCATCTCATTATTAACAGCTTCATTCCTGATTTAATTTAACCCTGATAACAATATATAACTTCAACATGCACAGTAAAATTTACAACATGAAAGAGAGAGTGGGCTGAAAGAGAAGTCATAGTTGTGCGAGTGAGAAGTTAAAAGGAGTCAGTGTTGGTGGATTTTATTTAATGAATGTGAGGAGAGGGAATAGGAAGACAAGCCCTGGTTACCATTGACAAGGAAAGGGATCATCCAGCCAGAAAGCATAAAGAAAGAGGCAGTTTTCAGAAATTAAAAGCATGCCTTGAGTGAACAGAAGCCCTTCCCCTGAGCTGAATTTGGGAAAGAGTCAGTGCTGCATCAGGAGGTTCTACTCTTTTATTGGTTCTCATGATGTGCAACCTCTACATCCTTTTCTTTATTTGGATTTCTGGCATAGGGTGGAGACAAAATAGATCACTGAAATGGAGTGATGTCTTTGGTGGGTCCTTGGCAGGAAAATTTTGAGAACCCGACATATTTGTCTGCAGAGAAACAGAGGGAATAGGTATTGGAGCAGAAACTTTGAGTGAAATCTTTGATGGCTGAGTAATATCTCAGTGCCAGATGCTCATTTGCAATTGGTAAGGACAGTATCAGAAAAGCATGGTGAGAAATTAAGTGTGTACACACATAAGTTAGCTATGGACAGTCACTAGAAGATCATGGAGAAAGAGGGGAAAGAAAAGATGCAAGACCTGTAGAAGCTATAGGGAAACCAGCTTGCTGGAAAAAGGATTGCAACACGGAGAAGAGATCATTAAATGCATGTGTTGATCAAATTCCAGTGTACCCACTGGAGACAAGGATCTAACCTGGCTAGGGCCTTATGAGTGAAGAGACTGAAATGTACTCTGGTGGTTTTACCCTGATACTCAGCTTAATGGCACAACCACTCTCTCTCTCCCCCTTCCCAAAGGAAAAGGGGGAGAAAATATGAGGGAAAGGGCTCATGGGTTAAAATAAGAACAGGGAGATTGCTCACCAGCTACCATTATGGGCAAAAGACTCAACATAGACTATCACTAGCAGACTAGAATTTAGTGAGAAACTAAAAACTAAATAAAACCATCTTCCTCTCCCATCTCTTCCTTTCCCATTATGACATCTCTTCTATGTCCTCCCACCAAGCAGTGCAGGAAAATGGGAAATTTCTCTCACAGCTCCTGTTGCGCAGCAGTTTTTTTCCCTTTCTTAAATTTGCTCTCACAGAGGTGCAAACATCACTCACTGGCCAGCAGCAGGTCCCATTTGGAGCCAGCTGGAGCTGGATCAATTCTGACATGGGGCAGCTCAGGCAACTCTTTACAGAGACCACCTCTGAAGCCCCCCTTCCGCCAAACCCTTGCCAAATAAATCCAATACACTGAATAATACCTCACTCCTAGTTATTTTTCAGAAAACAAAGTAAGTTATTATAATCTATACTTTCCTTCCAGGATAGAAAAGAAATTGGAATTACGCTGAGTGCTGGACCATTTCCTCAGTTTGCTGAACTTTTGTAAAGGACTTAGAAAAACAAAATACAAAAAGATCATCTGAAAGAACTGGCTAGAAAGGTAGAAAAAAAAATCACAAACATATTCTGGAGATGTTCAGAATCTGGCATTTCTCACAGAAAAACAATTCCAGTAATGTGAAAGAAATATTCATTTTGAACTAGAGTAAACCCAGAAGTAATTTAGACTAAACAATGGATTCTAAAAAGTAGCTTCCTCTTATCAAAGAACTATGTGATCTGTTTGTTCTGTTCAGACTCCTCTGGCTTTTGAATTTGCAGCTGTGATATGTTTGCAACCAATCACACTGGCTAAGGTGTAGATAATAAGTAATTGTAGAGTTCTGAATAGATTTAGATAATGTCTGCATTCAATAAAACAGTGATATTTCAAGGAAAAGCATCAAAATGATGTAGACAGATACATTTGATCATATATGTTTATGTTTTTTTTTACCCAGCTTTAATAGCTGCATCATCCAGTCTATTTCTCTAGCTGTTTTGTGAATTTGTAATACTATTTAGTTTTTTCAAGATTATGACTTGAAACATATTCAAACCATTTTCTTTAAAAAGATATGAGTGACTACATTTTTTTTAAAGAGAGAATAATGTTGTATGTACTGAAAGCAGAAAGTTGGGGTCAGCCTCTTCTCACAGATAACTAGTGATAGGACTAGAAGGAATGGCCTCAAGTTACATCAGAGGAGGTTTAGATTGGAAATTAAAATATATTTCTTCTCAGAAAGAGTAGTCAGGCATTGGAACAGGTTGCTCAGGAAAGTGGTGTCATCAGCGTCCCTGGGGGTATTTAAAGGAAATGTCGTATGTGGTGCTTAGGGACATGGTTTAGTGGGTGATATTGGTGGTACGGGGATGGTTGGACCAGATGATCTTGGAGGTCTTTTCTAACATCAATGATTCTATGATTCTTATATAATCAGTTTATTTTTAGAATGATACCATAATTAATATAGTGAGTTAATTCTTGTTAATAGATTTTTGTTGTTAATTTTCAAACAATTATTCTTTACACATATGAAAATGCAAATAACCAATACTGCAAAATTTCCCTTTCGTTAAACTTAGCTCGGCTTGATAGTCTGTGGAAGAAATCAGTAATACTGAAATAAAGTGCTAGATCTCTTCAGACTGATTTATAGTATAATATATATTTTTTTTTTATTCAACTGGATAGATCCATGCTGAGAATGTAAATTGTGATAACCATTTTAATGTATAATTAAAACAATAAACAAAATAGATGTGTGTTTTTGACAGCAGTGGGCAGTAGAAGTAAAGTACATCTTGAAGTTTTGGAACCATGTAGGGAAAACAGTAGCTAACTGTTGATTAGGTAGTAAAGATCTGTATGGGGCTTTCAATTGTATGGTGCAGGGAGGTAAGTAATTAATCATTCTTCCTAAATAATAATAATAATAATAATAATAATAATGTTTAATGGGTATCAGTTCCTTTCCTTTCTATGCTCAGACAATATTATTCAGGGCTCAGAATGACTTTCACCCTACTCTAATCTCCAAGTGATAGAACTGATCTTTAACTAGTGGGAACAAACAGGACCAATGAAGAGAAAAACAGATATCCAGATAATGAAATCATAGAATTAGGGAATCATAGAATTTTATAGAATCATTTAGTTGGAAAAGATAACCTAGTCCAACCTTTAACCTCACACTGTCAAGTCCACCATTAAATCATGTCACTAAGATGTGACTTTTTATATAATTTTGGTTGTCAAGGTAAATTATTTCTTGACAACACAATGCATTGTGTACTTATCTTTACCAGAACTGTCTTATGAGGGTCTTGATGCTCCTTTAAACAAATTTAAAGAAAATTTAAACAAATTTAAAGAAAGAGGGAGCACTAGTTTTATGATACTCTTGAATAGTTTGGGGACTTATCTCCATACAAGCACATTTTCTTCTTTAGCTTTGTTAAAATAAATAAGCTGACAACTAAAATTAGCTTCTTCATGTTTACTCAAAAACAGCAAAATCAATGTTATTATAAATAAGAGTCAGTATGCACCTTTCTTAATTTGAACTTTGCAGTTGCCATATTATAGTGAGAACAATGGTATCAGGTATCAGAAGGAGTTAGTGTTATATAGCCATTGACATAGAGAATCTATCTATTACCTGACATCATGCTGACATCATTGCTTCTGTGTTCATAAGTTGTGTATGTTCATCTAGTTTACATTATCACAAGGCATGGTACATCTAGGGTTAAGGTAATATTGCTCAGAGCAAAAATTACCCACTGGATGACTGGCAACTGCCCAGCAAAAGCATATATTTTATTTATACTACTGTGAGACTAAGGTATTTGTGGCTGTCTGGATTTGGTATTATATAATTAGAAACAGAAGTTATCCTGCAATATTTATCAGCCACATGCTATTCTTCTAGTTTGATTTTTAGATGGAAAACTATTGGGTCCTCAGTGGTGAGTATTCCCATGTTTGCCAGTATTAACATCAAAACTGTTAATGTTGCAGAATTTAAATTGATCCTGCCTGCTAGATGTGTGTTAAAAGTCTGCAGATTGTTCAGGCAATATGTGCAGGTATAAGGTGCATGTTGAGGAGCTTATTTCAACGGATCATGTTTACTTGTTGATTACCATTTCTTTTATGAAAGTCTCCTTTGTCTTCAGCTGATTGGTAAAGAGATGCCTGTACTCCTAAAACACAGGGCTAAATCTCATAGAGTTTTTTAAGACATTTCTTGATTTGTCTTGGGTCTATGGAAACATATATTGTCATTGCAACTACTATTGATAGTATCTCATCACATGCCATTGCTTTTTGACATATATTAAAATTCTAAGTACAGGATATTTTACCACAGCAGCATTCACTAAAAATCTGAAAATTTTACTGTTAAATTTCATGTAAAAATAGTTGAAGCAAATATATGCCCTGAGAGATAAAAAAATGTAGACAAATCAAGCAAAGAAACAAACATGACAGTGTGCTTACTTATTCTGATAATAATGAATAGCTCTTAAGAAAATGTAACGTGCCAGAACTATTGAATGAAAACGTAATTTTTTAAATACGTTTCACCTCCAGTATGCTTGCTATTTAACATCATAGAAAGCTACCAGGCACCAAGAAACAAAAATAAAGCAAATTTACCTTTTCTCATACTTTTTTTCTTTTTGTCAACAACAGAAGTAAGGAGAAATTTATATTGAAAAAAAAAAAAAAGGAAAAAAAGAGAATAATCATTCAAAAAAAAAAAGACTTTCTAAGTTTTCTTACTGAAATATTTGTGAATTTTACTATTTTTAAATGATTTTATCTTTCTCACAACTGCACTGACCTGTAGTTGCACATCCTTGATTACATTTGTTGTGGTTTAACCCCAGTAGGTAGCTAAGTACCACACAGCCACTCACTCTCCAAAGGTCAGATAGGAAAGAGAATTGGAAAGGTAAGTGTGAAACCTCATGGGTTGAGATAGAGAGAGTTTACCATGGAAAAGAAAAAGCTACATGCACAAGCAAAGCAAAACAAGGAATTCATCTGCTTCTTTCCCATCAGCAGGCAGATGTCCAGCCAGTTCCAGGAAAGCAAGGAACATCATATGTAATAGGAAGACAAATGCTGTCACTCTGAACATTCCCTCCCCCCCCCCCCATTTCCTCCTTTACCCTAGTTTTATTTCTGAGCACGATGTCATGTCATACAGTATGGAATATCCCTTTGGCAATTTTGGATCAGCTGTCCTGTCTTTGTCTTCTCCCATCATCTTGTACACCCCCAGCCTCCTCACTGGCAGGGCAACATGAGAAGTAGAAACTTCCTTGACTGTGTAAGCACCACTATGTAACAACTAAAAGCATTGGTGTGTTTTCACCACTATTTTCATCAAAAATATAAAACACACCATCATGTGAGGCTCTACGAAGAAAATTACCTCTACCCCAACCAAAATCATGTCATTTTAACACTAATTTTAGCTTAAAATGTGTTCATTTTAAGAGTTTTAGAATTCTCTTGCTATATTCTCTTTCATCATTTTCCATGTGGCTTCATAGTTAAGTTTTTACCAAACTGCTTGTCTAAAAATACTTGAGATTATCTAGTTCTCAGACTTTCTTTTCACTTAGGAAAGGAAAATGGAAAGGTTACACACTTACTTTCCTTTCTTTCTCCTTCTACTGCAAATAATATGTGTGTGTGAATCACTGCAATGATTAAGCTCTCTCAAGTTTTCCTGGGGGACCAGTATTATACACTTCTCCATGGCAATGTGTGCTAAATTTTCATTTTCCTTTTTTATAACTATTTGGCCACACTGCACAATTTGCCTCTTCCTTCTGATCATGTATTCTTATAATATTTACAGCTATTAGTACAGCTATTAGTATAGCTATTAGTATAGATTCCCAGAGAAATGCTGGTTTCCTTGTAGGAGTGGGTGATCATGGAACTGTGGCTTAGTTATCCTATTCTGAAAGAGCTCCCGAGGTTGTGAATTTCAAGTACAGGATTTAGAATTTTTAGTTGCATTTCTAACTAAATGCAGAACAACACATACAAAGCTAACACAATACACAATGTCATATGTCAGTCAAAGGTTGTGAAGGTGAATGTATTTGCTTGCATGAGATATGATGGCAGGAATCAGCTATAAAACTTAAAAAAAAAAAAAAAAAAAAAAAAAAAAATTTAACATACACTTTTGTATAAAATCTCAATATTAATAGTACTTATGTAGAGAAAAAAGATTTTAAATTTCAGGGCAGAGAGAAGAAAATTCACTGCTCGATAATGTATCATTACAACTCTTCATAATGAAAACAAAAAACATTACTGTGCAGTGAAACTTTTAATTGCAACATAGCAGAATGTATTTTATATCATTAGCATTCCTTCTCTTCAATGTTTAATTCAGACAGGTTTATGTAATTTTGCAGTGCATTGAATTGTCTGGATTCTGTCTGATCCAACCATAGATGAGTATTATGACAGTCCAGGAAAGTTGGGCTCTTTCCTGTCATTTTAGGTAATAAAGTGAAAAGATCTGCTGACTTTCTAGTGAATTCACTTCTCTACTAATTGTCCCCTGAGGAGTAGACTGTCAGCAACAATTCCTACCAAATCTTGCATAATGATTAAAAATGGAGAAACCGAGGCAGCTGAAGTAAAGGTCACTGTATAATCTCCATTTATTGAAACAAATAGAGTTAATCACAGTACTCCATCTCTTGAAGATGTCTTGGTGTTTGTTTGTTTGTTTGTTTTTCCTTTTTTTTTATTTTTCCCCCTTTTTTTCAAGAACTGGAACTCTTCAATTTTATTACATTGAGCTTAATGTTCTGTTTATGAGTTTTCTGCATTGATAATAATGAGATATTCATGCCCTTTTCCTTACATGAAAATTGACTTTTAAGGAAAGCTTAATTATACTTTTATTTATCAATGACTAGGGAAACAGTTATTTAGAGAAAAGAGAAAAACATGTTGAGCATTGTTATTGTGGAGATATGTAGTGATTAAAATATGCAGTCTTCTGTACCATTATAAATTTGATTAGATTCATAAAGTAATGTTATTCACATTAGAATAAATGGGGAATAAATGCAATCCTATATATATACAAAAAATATTATCTGAAGAAGTATTAGTTACAGTGTTATTCAGATATAGAGAAACTGATGCAGTATGGTGCTGTTTTCCAGTTCCTATGGTTCTGTACTTTTGTTTCACAGAATCCAGTGTATTTCAGACTTTCACTGAGCTGAAATTTTCAGGAAACTTTTTTTCTGATGGAAAAATTTTGTCTTAAAAATAAGAAATGCAACTGTATGATTTCTTTGGAAATGAGAAGGCTTTGCTGGAAAACATTTCTTTATATTTCCACCCTTTCCAGTGTGGCAGGATACATTCCCTGCTACTAGATTCCTTCCTCTAAGCTTGCCTCAGAGGTCAGAGTACTGAGCTGCCTATGAGCCTTGCTTTACTTTTAAATGAGGTCTCGGTACCCAATAGGCCTTTTGATTATTAGTTTCATGCTGATGCCATCATCCTGAATAGGCTTAACAGTTGACTAAAGTGAATATTTAACTTCTGAAAATTGAAGGTACAGAATACAGGTACAAGTTGGATGACTTGGAACACAAAGTTTGCAGGAGAAATTAAAATGTAAATTATGCCAGCACTGTCCTTAAAAGGTTATTTATTTATTTATTTATTTTTATTATTTATTTGGCTGTTGTAGTATGCCTCAGTTTGAATGTAGTTTCTGAGAACTTAGGTAACCTTGCAGAGATGATGACTCAGTTTTTGTGTAATCCCATCACTGAACCCCAGGTCACTGGAGCTCAGGACTGGCTGGTGTCTGCCTGTTTTAGCCTCTAATTGTGAAAGACTATGCTGCATGCTTCTTTAAATGGAAATATTTCCTGTCTATGACTCACATCTCCCACCATAGGTTTTGTCCCCTTCTTTCATCCTTTTTAAATGCTTTGTCTTAGAACTTCTGTAAGGGAAAAATATTACTCCCACCTGGATTCAAGTTAGGTACTTTGTACATGAACCTACTCTAGTGTCCAGTGTGTTTCTTTAGAACAAATTTAGAGCAGTTTTCAGAACAGTAGACCAAGCAGAATAAATTTTCGGAACTGTAAATTCTTTTTATGAGAAGTACCTGGGAGTACTTTTCTCACAGGTACAGATCCACTCAGAACCAGCCTCTATCTCTCCTCCTTAGTCAATGTCATCTTGGGGCTAACATGTTTTCATAGAATCATAGAATAGCTTGGGTTGGAAGGGACCTTAAAGATCAGCCAGCTCCAACACAACTGCCATAGGCAAGGATGCCACCCACTAAGTCAGGTTGACCAGGGCCTCATCTAAACTCGCCTTGAATACTTCCAGGGATGGGACAGACACAACTTTTCTGGGTAACCTGTTCCAGTGACTCACCACCCTCTGAGTGAAGAATTTCCTCCTAACCTCTAATCTAAATCTACCCTCTTTTAGTTTAAAACCACTCTCCCTCATCCTGTCATTAACTGAGAAAAATGTCCCTCCATTTTTTTTTGTACTGAAAAGCCGCAATGAGGTCACCCCAGAGCCTTCTCTTCTTTAGGCTGAACAGCCCTAGCTCTCTCAGTCTTTCATCATAGGAGAGGCCCTCCTCTGGACCCATTGTAATAGATCCACATCCTTATTGCGCTGGGGGTCCCAGACCTGGATGCAGTACTGCAACTGGGATCTCACAAGGGCAGGGTAGAGGGAGACAATCACCTCCCTCCACATGCTGGACTCTCCTTTTTTGATTCATCCTTGAATGCAGTTGGCCTTCTGGGCTGCAAGCACACAGTGGTGGCTCATGTCAAACTTTTGTCCATCAGAGCCCCCAGTTCTTTATCTGCAGGGCTGCTCTCAGCGAGTTCTTCTCCCAATCTGTACTTGTGTCAGGGATTGCCCCAGCCCAGGTGCAGCACCTTGCACTTGGACTTGTTGAACCTCATTAGGTTCACGTGTGACCAAGAGAAAAATTTGAGCTATTTTCTCCTGTACCAAATATTTGTTGATGACATTGGATTCTCTTCCTTTTTCACAACAAGAGATACACCAACAGTAAAATATATATGGACTATGAATTTTACCAGTCGCAGTAGAACACAGGTATCCCTATTGTAATAAATTTTCCTGAGCTGCAGAACTGTCTTTGAGGCTGCACCTGCACTTCTGAATAAAGCAGAAGCAAGGTTTGTTCTTTGACTTTGAGGCCACTTGACATGATCTTAACCCTTCAAAAAATACAGAGGACTTGGTCCTGGTTCTTAACTAGGCTGTTTGGAACTATTAATCTTATGGTCATACATACAATCTCCCTTTCTATATTTATATGTGTGTGCATATGCACACACATGAATATATATATATGCATATGTATCTATATATACCCACACAACCTCTACTGAATATAGAAACACACGTTTATTCACTTAAACACATGAACCATGACGTTACAATTACAATATTTTTTATACACTTAACACTCATTACTTAAATGTGATAACTCTACAGTTCACGTGACAACCCTCTATCAATTTTCTTTCCTTTTAGTACACTATATTTAAGATAATATAAAATTATATAATGGATTGTGTTGGAAGGGACCTGAAAGATCATCCAGTTCCACTCCCTTGCCATAGGCAGGGATGCCACCCATTAGATAAGGTTGCTCAGGGCCTTACCCAACCTGGGCTTGAACACCTTCAGGGATGGAACATCCACACCTTCTCTGGACAACTTGTTCCAGTGCCTCACCACACTCTGAGTGAATATTTTTTTTTCTTAACATCTAATCTAAATCTCCCCTTTTTTAGTTTTAAATAATTTCCTTTTGTCTTGTCATAAAATAACAATATACTCCTATTGTTTTCTCATGGAGAAGCTGACAGCCCATGGCTTTGACAGGTACAGTCTTTCCTGGGTTAAAAACTGGCTGGATGGCCAGGCCCAGACAGTGGTGAATGGAGTGAAATCCAGCTGGTGACCAATCATGAGTGATGTTCCCCAAGGGTCAGTGTTGGGACCCATCCTCTTTAAAATCTCCATTGATGATTTGATGAGGAAATTGAGTGCACCCTCAGTAAGTTTGCAGATGACACCAAGTTGAGGGGAAGTGTCAATCTGGAAGGCCCTGCAGAGAGACCTGGACAGGATGGTTCGAAGGTCATAGGCCAATGGGCTGGGGTTCAACATGGCAAAGTGCTGGGTCCTGCACTTTGGCCACGGCAAACCCATGCAGTGCTACAGGCTTGGGGCAATGTGGCTCAAAATCTGTGCAGAGGAAAAGGATCTGGGCATGTTGGTCAAAGCTAGGCTGAATATGAGTCGGCAGTATGCCCAGGCATCCAAGAAAGCCAACAGAATCCTGTCTTGTATCAGAAATATTGTAGGCAGCAAGACCAGGGAGGCGACTGTCCCCTTGTACTCTGCTCTGATGATAGCACCTCGACTACTGTGTTCAGCTTTGGGCCCCTCACTACAAGAAGGAAATGGAGGCCCTGGAAGGCCTCCAGTGAAGGGCTAGCTGTAGTAGGGTCACCCTGGAGCCTTCTCTTCTTAAGGCTGAACAGCCCCAGCTCACTCAGCCTTTCTTCATGCAGCACCTTGCACTTTGACTTGTTGAGCCTCATTAGGTTCACATGGGGCCACTTTTGTAGCTTGTTCATATCCCTTTTGGACGGCATCCCTTCCTTCTGTTGTATCAACTGCACCACTCAGCTTGGTGTCATCTGCATATTTGCTGAGGGTACACTCAATCCTATCATCTTTGTCTCTATGAAATGTGTGAAGATATTGAAAAGCACCAGTCCCAAAACAGACCCTTCAGGGGCACCACTCATCACTGGCCTTCACTTAAATATACAGCCATTGACCAACACTCTCTGGGTGTGACCTTCAAGCCAACTTCTTATACATTGAATGGTCCACCCACCAAATCCGTATCTCTCCAATTTGGAGACCAGGATGTGGGTTATGTCAAAGATCTTACAGAAGCCCAGGTAGATGACATAGGTTGGTCTGCCCTTGTCAACGGATGCAATCACTCTGTCACAGAAAGCCACCATACTGGTCAGGCATGATTTACCTTTGGTGAAGCCATTCTGGCTCTCTCGGATCACCCCTTCATCCTGCATGTGTCTTTCCAGAAGGATCTGTTCCGTGTTCTTTCCAGACACAGAGGTGAGGCTCACCAGTCTGTAGTTCATGGGGTCTTCCTTTCTACCCTTTTTAATTTATTTATTTTTTCTATATTTTTTTTCTAATGGAGATACAGAATCTCTTCTATTTATTCTTTGCAACTCTTGCCAAGCTCAGTTCCACCTGTGCCTTGGCTTTCCTGCTCCCATTCCTACCCATCTGGATGTCATCGCTGTACTCTTCCCATGCCACCTGTTCCTGTTTCCACTGTACATAGAATGTAGATAGAGATGTATGGTGTCCATCACAGAGATATTTTCATAGTGTGTAACTGAAGCTGTATTTTAAAGACATGAGAGATGAAGTAGGACCCATTGTCTGATGATGCAAAGTCTGATGCAAAAGACTGTGGAGAGAGCTGAACCATGGGATTTCATCTCTCTGTGTGCTGGGAATGATTTGTGGTATGTATTGTTTCAGCAGTCGCAACCACACCAGGAAGCAATCTAGTAATGAAATGGGACAGATGGATGACAGCAGTGTGAATGAATTTGTCTGCTTTATTAAGTGGACTAGACACAGTCTCAGTGTTAACTGTGAAATCAGAAGCTATTACAGTTCATGCTGCATTCAGAATTTTTGGCATTCAGATATTGGTGCACCTGTCTGCAGAGATAAACAGCACTTTTTGCCCCACTTTCTTTTTTTCCAGGAGGAAAGCTGGGACACTCTGGATGAACTCTGGCTCCAAATCAGGCTTGTCAGTCAAAGGCATTCTGAGCACTTAGAGGTCAATGGGTGGCTGTTACTGGGGAGGACACCTCTGGAGGTTACTAGTTGAGACATTTCTGAGAGGCAGGAACTCTGTGCTGTCAAGGTCTGCTTCATCTACACCATGTCCTGGTTAGGACTGTCAGCAGTTCATTGATCTTTAAATGAAACATTTCAGGCTCTCTGAATCTGCAATTTCAGCTCCAAATGTATTTTGTTTAATTAAATCTTATTAAGTAAATTAATCTTTCTTGCAGTATATTACAAATTTAGGTGCATTTTACTTATTCATAACTGTAACTACAATACTGGAGTTCTGGAGTTTGCAATAGCTTGCTGTTTTATTGT
Source organism: Stictonetta naevosa (assembly GCA_011074415.1). NCBI lineage: Eukaryota > Metazoa > Chordata > Aves > Anseriformes > Anatidae > Stictonetta > Stictonetta naevosa. The sequence goes on from CM021698.1 coordinate 97,216,614, forward strand.
GGTTTTTGTTCATTTGTTTGTTTTTCTCTCCATTTGTTTGTTTTCTTTTTCATTGAAGTTCTTTTTGTACATTTCCATGTCATCTTGGATGGACGAGCTAGGATGGATGAGCTAGCCTATCACAAGACTGGCCATGACAGCTTTTTCAGACCTGTTGATATATAATTTTATGTTAATTAGTAGTCATGTTGAAATTAATTATCTCACCGGGACTACACATATATGTCACTGCCTGTATGATGATGAATTCTAAGGGACTTTTTGCCACATTTTGGAAGATGGCAGGGCATTTTCTCTCTCACACAGCCTTGGGGAATTTGGAGACATGATTTTTTTTCCTTTAATGTCCCCAAAGCATTCTGAGATCTTTAGATGAAAGGCAGTAGAGATCGCATCTGAGCCCGCTACCTCCAAAAGAAGCCTTCTGTGGCAGCTTTTCTTTTTTTTTTTTTTTTGTCCTGTTAATGGCTGACAGGAGACCATAAGCAGTGTAATGAAATATTTGAAGAATAAGTAGCCCCTGGAATTACAGAAGAGACTTGTGACAAAATAAAGGGAAAGATGAAACTCCTATAACCTCTGTTCAGAAATAAAAAGACTACAACATTTGCTTATTATATTCTGGATTAAACAGATTGGGTCTTGACCTTAATTTTACATTTCTTCAGTTGGAAAAAAAAAAAAAAAAAAAAAAAGTAAATTTTTTGGCTAAGTTTCAGTAAGAGAACAATATTTCCAAGCATTTAGTACATGGGACTATTCTTTATCATCAGAGGAGATTTTTTTTTTTTTAAAAAAAAAAAGGATTATTATACTAAGGATAACTCTGCAGTAATTTCATTGTTATTTGAAGTCAAATTTATTCTCTTTCAAAAAAAAAAAAAGAAAAAAACTTTTATATTCAGAGTTTCAACACAGTGAAATGACTGATAAAGTACATAATACTAGATAAAGATGTTCCATGGGAGAAAAATACAGTGCAAGAGGGATAAAAAATTACTCACATAAGAAGGTCTGTTTAGATGTTCTAGGATATATCTAGGATTAGATATTCTAGGAAAAAAAAAATAATCATAAATCCCCCTCCATTTTCCTTTTCTCAAATATATTTTTTTTATATATGTGTAATAACAAGTAATCTTCTAGTGTTATTTATTGGGAGGATAAAATGATAAAAGACAAAATTTGGTGCATCTTTGATGATGAAAGTCAGTGCATCCCTATCAAAATTAATGGTATTGCTTCAGTTTGTATCAGCTGACAAAACAGAAAATGGAAAACAGAAACCTAAACCAAAGTTTACTTTTAAAGACGCTTTTTTTTTTTTTTTTTTTTGTATTTTCAGGCTGGATTCTGATGAATGTTCTAGACCAGTCTCTATTTAAATGTAACTTCAAATGAGAAGTAAATTCTTTTATGGAAACAGCATTATATCATCCTAGAAGCTTGATTATAATGCTTTTGTTAGAATTTAATCATTTTGTGATATCTGTTCCAATAAGAAAAGAAGCTTTCACTGAAATACATAGGAGAAAAGGGGAGGCATTTCATTCACTTAAGAACTTCTGAAGGATTCCAGGGTGAATTTACTCTCCATATTACCCACCTCCAGACCCACATTAATTTCCAAGAATACTCTGCAAACCTGACTCTGGGCCAGGCAGGGGTTGACAGATTCTTCTTTCCTTCCACTTGGAGGTGAGTTCCTTCATGAAAAAGAAATTCTTAAAATTAAACTGGAAAAAAGCAGCCTTCTGTGCTCAGAGGAAGAGAGGAAGATTTTTATTCTAAGAAGAATGTTCATACTCCATTTTGTATGCACACACAAGCATTTTGCTTTAGGCTTCAGAAAGTATTAAGGTGCATAAAAATACCATCTGCTATAACTATTCCATTATGGAAACTCTATTTAAACAGTAAGTACTCAATTCATTTAATCCATTTTGTGAGGGAACATGTGTGCCTGATTTTTTTTTTTTTTTTGTAAATTCTAATTTGAAATTCTATTTGTGTATCATTACAAACATAGCACTTTACAAGTTACTCTGAAATCCGTGGAGCTGTGGCAATACCCGTACAGTGTCTGATAGACTCTTTTAAATGAATAGACCTATTGATGCAAATTGACACCTCTTCAGTCAAAGTAACCTGTTTACCATTCTTGAGTACATCATATGCAACATTGTTGGATAAGGAAACCCTCGCCTCTCCAAAACAAAGACAAACAACAACAACAACAACAAAAGTAGAGATGTAACCAGTATCACGGGGACAGGACGATGAGTTTTAAATAGTATTGATGTTGAAGTACTTGTAAATAAATTGAGCACAGCCACAAATGATTTACACAAATTAGAATACCCCTTGTGGTCTTCTCTATTAGCAGTAGGAACTTATAAATGGCCCTTATCTGATACACTGTCTTAATAGGAAAATTAATGAAAGGGACCACCAATTGACTGTGAATGAACTTGGTGTAGCTCAAAATAATATTTCTCTAGTTCTTAGTTGTATCCAAGCTCAGTTTGCATTCTACAGTGACAGCAATTATAAGAAAAGGCAACGACAGCACTTTATCCACTGGAAATTGAAAGTTAATTTGGGATAATACAACTAAATATGAAAAGGAATCCCAAACCTGGTGGTATTTAGTTAATTTTACTTACAAAACTCGGGAACTGTATTGGAAAACAATATGTATATATGAAAACTTTTTGTGATTTTATATTTGTAAGCAATATTACTGTAGATACAAGTAGTCACTCAAATATTTGTGTTTGTAACTACTGAAATTATGGGATGGGACTTTAATTATCCAGCTCCTGTTACATCTTATCAATTGCTATAATCCAATTATGCCTTGAATCAAGATTTACTGCCTAGCCCCGTGACAATGAATCTTACACAGGTGACAAAATTACTGAAACACGAAGACTTGTGGCAACTGCTAGAACATGCCTGAAACAATAGACAAAACCCTCTAATTATAGCACATCATGACACAGAAAAATGCACCATGTCCTGGTACTAGTGAGAAGAAATGGAGAACATTATTGGTGAGAAACTCTTCTTGGGTGGTCATTGAATTTTAGCATGTCTATAATTACATATAATGTTATTAATGTATATATAGTTATTACTTATGTGGTATATAAAGTTTTAGTAAATGATAAAACAAATAGCCCAACTTCAACCACCAAAAACATATAGAGTAGTACATAACAAATAACAATAATTCACTGTCTATTTACCATGGATATGTAAGCATATAAATTGTCAGTATAGTCTTTGTGGCATGGAGGCAAGAGGTGCCTGTACCAACACTCTGTGAGGGTAAGATGAGTTGACTATAGTAATGAGGCAGACTGTAATAGTGTATAGCTGCATGTCATGATCTTCCCTTGAACAGGGACACCTCTTAAGGTTATTCCTCAAGGTTGACAGATTCCTCAGCTGTACAGATACTCAGTAAATAAGTAATAGCTACCTCTCTGAAACTTTGCAAATAATTTGCTAAGCCTGCTGAAACTTTTAAATCTTAGCTAAATGATATAAAGTATTGATTGTGCATATAATCCTTTAGGCATAAACCATTACGTCTAGGATTGTGATATGATCCAGTTGTATCTAAACTCATTGGAATTTGGACAGCTAAAGGGACTCCCTTCTGAACCTTGTGATTCAACATGAGGGTCTCCCTGATGCTTTTAGTTCTCCTCTGTCCTCTATGCAAATGATCTTGCCATCACAAATCTTCTTATTGTCACATTTACCATTACAGCTTTGTTAAATTGCTGCTTTATTCCTGATTAAGCTTTGCTAAATCATTATTTTCAACAATAAATATGTTGTTGCTTGTCTTTTATGAGTGAAGTGCATAATTCTATTTGCAAAAGTGTCTAAAACATTGTTTATGAAAGTCTGTGTCCCGTATGCTTTGACATTGAAGTAACATTCTCATTGTGTCCGTGAACTATGCTGAACCCTGTAAAAGCCAACCAAATAATCAAGGTAAGAAGGCTTTGAAAGGTAAGCATGGCTTTGAAAGCAGTATACTTGTGATGATGTCCCAGTGACAAAAACACCCGCGAAGTATTAGGACAATTCTGGGTCTTAGCTCATGGTTCTGTGCAGAGTTGTGCGGTAAAAGCTCAAGTGACAGCTTGTGTCAGCTCTCAATCCATGCATTGTGCAAAGTACAACTGAATATTCTCATAGAGTGTTGCTCCTGCTCTAAGTTTTGGATGATTTATTTAGAATTAGAAAATACCACTAATTGTAAGCACAATCACAGAATGTTAACCAAAATTCCCAAACATTTGTTATATACCATCTTTCTGTTTACACACAATCAGAATCACTTATTGTTTCCTTTAAAAGTTCCCTTACTGGGAAGAGCAAAATAAGGATTATTTTGTGTTAATGAATTTTGTGCTACACACTGACCTGCTTAACAACACATTATGAAGAGCAGTTGTCTTCTAGGGATGGAGCCCTAGAAGTTCCAAAGCTTACCGTGCTTCACTTTAACTGCCTAGAACCAGTCATCCAGAAACATTTATTTCAGAATTTGCTCATCTGCTAAGTGTCTTCTTACTGGAACTGTCAAGACATGACAGTTTTCTTGATTGGGACAGCAGTCTAAATAGGTGTACATTAAAGCTCAAACGGAAGAATGACAGTAAGTATTGTTCACATTTTTGTACCAGGAAGATACAACCAACAGTCCTTCTAGAAAGCTTGTTTTCAGTCTATTTTACATTAATCTTGTAGATTCCCAGTTAACATTCAGTATTTCATTCATCTAAGTAGTTGATATGAGTATGTTTGTACTTTGAAAAGAACTGAAGCATTTCAAGGTTTGAGGGAATTTTAGCAAGGAAAACCTGGTGTTATATTTGTCCGGATTAAAATAGTAAAATAAATGCCTTACATCAATACATTCAACAAATCAGTTCTAAAAACTCATTTAGCTAATGCTCTATTGAAAATTCAGAGTATATCAGTCATATAATTGATTATAATGGTAATTAGTTTATTGCCAGATACTGCATGTATAAGTGTTAACTTGTTTTCCATTCATGCTTATATTTCACCTAAGACGCTAAATATTTATAAATACAAGCTGTCTCTGTTAGAGAAATATTGATAAACAATTTTCAAGTTATCCCTTTGTTCATTCTGTCACTTAATCATCCTCAAGAACCAAAACATTTTTAGATACAAGCTGTCTCTGTCAGAGAAATGATTTTCATCTGATGCTTTCACACTTACATTCATCAGGGAATCAGAGAAGTGGAGAATGCTCAGAAGAGGCTTAAATAATAAAGAACTATGTATACAAGCAAAGAGACCTATTTTTTTTTTCTCCCCCAAGTCTTTGCTCTGAGAGTTTATCTGATCAGGACATTCCTTTTTAATTCCTTGTTTTACATTTCTACAATGGAGATTTGAACCTGGTTCTCTGTTGTCCTGCATAAACACCTGAAGCTTCTTCTTATCGAATAAAGCCACCTTCTGTCTTTAAGCTTTTTATTATTCCTGAAGAGAGAAACCAGCAGAGATGTTAGTGCACAGCTGTATACTCTGCTTTGTTTCTAGGGTCTGCCATTTCTCCTGTAATTTATCCAAGATATGGATTCAATGGATTAATACTGACCCACTAATGATCTATGAGTTTGGTAGTTTGGTGCACATTGTAACTGCAGTGGTTCTTTAAAGACATGTTGTTTCTTCTTTCTCTCTGTATAGCTTTGACACTGGCCTATGGTCTAACTGAAAAAAAAAAAAAAAAAAAAAAAAGATAATCAGTCTTTTTAATGATGAAAATGAGTAATCACAAAGCATGGCACATTACAATTTCTAGTCTGATTACGAAGGTAATTGTGACTGGAATCTCTCTGCGGATTTTTATACATAAATGAACCATGGTTAAAAGATTCTCAAAGACAATTACTATTATTATGTAGTGTACCTATGAAGTGCCATATGTGTGTTGTTCATACAAGGTCCAATGTTTAATTTCAGTCTGTAGCAGTACAGGGGAGAAAAAAGGAAGATTCTGACACTGTATTACAAGCTTACTAGCATGGCAAAATGCTTTGTAATGCAATGTATTTATAAGTAGTAGTAAGTTAGGAGCATAAAAAACAATTTACAATAGAGCCAGGAGTTGGACTTGATGATCCTTATAGGTCCCTTCCAACTTGGGGTATTCTATGATTCTATGATCTCAGGTAGAATTAACAGACAAAGACAAGTAAATATATATACCTTTAAGATAATAAATACTAATATGCCTTTATTTCCTTCATTGCTACTATCACTTACAGCAGCACTAAATAAAACAGAAAAACAAGCGCAAGAACAAACAAAAAAAAACCCCTAAAATTTATACACCCTCTGCTTTTCTTAAAAATGGCACAGAACAGTTTAGAATCAGCACAGAAGAACCAGCACAAGGCTAACAATCACAGAATCACAGAATATCTGAAGTTAGAAAGGATCTCTGGAGGCCACCTCATCCAACTTCCTTGCTCATCAGGAACACCTAGAATGAGTTGCTCAGGACCATATCCAGGTGGCTTCTAGATTTCTCCAAGGAAGTAGACTTTACAGCCTTTGTGTCACTCCCAGATACATAGGCTTGGCTCTCATCCCAGATGCAAAATCTTTGAGAATGTTTTGAAAGAAATGTGGCCAAGGCTTATTCTCAGAATTGTACTAAAGTAGCATTAACACTGAGTGCGTATTTAAGGATGTCTTTCAGTGTAATGTCTTACAGCAACCAGGTAACCCACAGAGAATGTTTTGCCTGGGTGTTCAGGCAAATATACTATAAACAGGACTGAGCCTAGTATAGTAGTACAACAATTTCGTTAACATAAGGAAAAAACAAAACAAACAAACAAACAAAAAAAAACACAGGCACAAATACATGCTGGGGGCCACCTAGCCAGAAGGTATGAGATATGTTGGCGAGAAAGAGGGGAGGGAAAGAGAAAGAGACAAAGAAGGATTCTGGTAGGAAAATCTTTGTGTTCTTCAGTGAACAAAGCCACAAAGTGTCTATTTCACTTTATGCTGTGAATTTATTTTTCCTGAATGCTCCCTTTTTACCCTGATAATCTATTGGAATTTGCAGACCCCATTAGACTTCTTAATCCTGACTTTTATGGAGGAAGACTTATTAATCTTTGTGTATTTTGCTAGTTCTACCTGTAGCTCTTCTATTGGGCAGCTTCATGGAGATTTTGAATTCTTTAGATATCGTATTTCTTCTATTTTCATCATCGGGACATGATCCCACTTTTTTTGAAGACTGTTTTCAAATAACTGCCCTTGCCCCTGCTTTTTAACAAAGACTTTCATGAAAATTGTAAACTAGTTCTTGGCTTGCAATACTGTTCCTTAGAAGTCTCCACACTGTATGTAATATTTTAATTCACTTAACTGACCTTTTAATTTTTTATTTTTAACAGCCTTCCAGATTCTTAAGCTCACATGGCATTAACTTGTGGACATACAGAAGTGAAGAAGTTTCACTTTTATGTAAAGAATTCATGTGTTTTATCTGAGAATCTCTTTTCTTTTGCTTATCCGTTTCGACTTGATCTTGTTATGGGGTCAATGTCATGCTGCTATTATTAATTTATAGTGATGTTAGAGAAGGACAATGCTTTCAGATCCTGGAGCTTTCACAACTGCACAAAATTTTCCCCATGTTGCACAGTAGGACAATTTATGGTGCATTTCTTAGTCAGCTGAGATTGACAATGGATTTGTTCTAGGTGTTCAGAAGATGATGACTGTTAGTGTTCCAATAGGCTGCCTATCTGTCTGACTTTTAAAACATAACATACGCTTTATAATGTTTTGCTTCAAAATCAGATTGTATGTGGGAGGTGGTATTTTTAAAAAAATTTAAGGACCTCTAGGGTTAAGGAATCCTAACTACTAAGAACTTCCAAATGAAGTTTTGTTTCCAGAGTTCAGTTTCCATAAAGTAGCAGTAAAACTCATTATATCACTTGTTTTAATTTTTTTCCTTGGGCCAAATAACAGTTTTCAGACTTTTTATTTTTCCTAAATAATTTTGTGTGGTAAAATAGTAGGTTTTTAATTTTATTTTATTTTATTTTGTTTTATTTATTTATTTTACTTTATAAGAGAATAACTTATGGTGTTCTGTTTGGTAACAAGTGCTGAATGAAGTGGGAATGTCTGCTTAACTTCTATCGTAAGAAAAATAAGGATTATTTGGTGGTTTGGATTTAATAATTCTAAAAATACATACTTGTATTATTTTTATGCTAAAATCTTTTTCCCCTTTCTGTTTTCTCCATGGTCAGAAACAACATTGGGACAGATATGAGACAGTTTCTATATAAAAATGTTAAAAGACAAGTTAAGATGGCAAAAATAAATGTGAATACATTCACATTTAAATTATTTCCTCTATATACTAAATATATGCATTTTAATTAATATTCTGTTTAATATTTATTTGAATACAAAATAACTCAAATTTGTTTCATTTTGAGAGATGGAAAAATCCCTAAAAAATCATTTTTTGAGGGTACTAAATTAGAGGTATGCAGTTTTTTTTTTTTTAATTATTATATTTTCTTAATGTAGTATTTGAAATAATATTGTTTCCTTTAGAAAAGGGGGGAAAAAAAAGTGGTACTTTTTGACTCCATGCTCAGTTCTAAAGTTAAATGCTATTAGTGAAATTTTCTATGTAGATTTTTCTAAGTCAAAGAAAATAAATTGAGGTGACCGGAAGCATATGTCTTCTAATTTTCCATATAATCACTATGTGGGACCTTTGGCTCGGATTTTTTATTTAAAAAAATAAAAATAAAAATGTTTTCTGGAAACATTAATTATTGAGTCACTTTGATCTAACACAGATATTTTTTTTTTCTAGAATTTTATAGGCTTTTATATATGCCACTGTAAACTATATATACATAATGTACTGGAACAAAAATATACTAGTATAAAAATTGTTGATATTTTACTCTAACCTCCTAGATTAAACAGGAAAATTACTGTTTTGAACATATTACCAATATTTGTTTTATAAGCTATTTTTATTATTATTATTTTTTCTCAGAACAGGAAGATCCTTGTCAAATCGGCCCCAAAATAATGATGATAATAGTGATGCATGCTATAACACACATATATTTTCAACAGAAAAGATGAAAAAGGAAAAAAAAATAATATATTTATAATCATTTTATTTTTCTTAGTCCTACTAATATTATTTTAACATCTTTTATTACCATAAAATAAAATAATATGTCTTGAAAATAGTCCAGGATCTTGTTTTCAATAACATCCTAAGGAATTAATTTAAAAGGTTAAATATCTGGTGAGTGAATCTAAACATCCTAAGGAATTAATTTAAAAGGTTAAATAACTGGTGAGTGAATCTAATGTGCTTCACTGACCTGAAAATTTTAATTTTAATTTTCGCTACAGATCCTTAACATCACTTGTCTTAATAGTTACTGGTCTTTAAAAAAAATGATAATTATACAATCCATATTTAAGCGGTTCGCATTGAAATGCCATGGAAATAGCATTTCAAAGGATGACTGGTCTTCAAGTCTACTGTTAAGTGACTGTTGATATTGTTACTTGACCCCACTCATTCTAGTTTTTTCATAATCATATCTCTATCTCCCTATATATCTGTCTACATATAAATTAAACTGGATTTGATAGAACCATATTAAGTTCCAGCTCAGTGAGAAAGTAGCTGTTTTTTAAAGTAGCTGTTTCTTTTCTTTGTTTTTCGCCAGGGTATTTCTGTTCCATGACCTATCTCAACATTTGGCTAGGTCACTACTTAAACTTTGTTAACTGAAGCTAATGAAAGAGATTGTTAGAGACAGTGAAACACTGTTTTCTATCAGATGATCTCGTTGTTGACAACAGAGGACAAATTATAATTATTACTAATATTAATTATTAATTTTAGATGTATAGAAGAAAAACAAGTAAGGACAAAATCTGGATACTTTTCCAAAAATCATTCTCCAGACTCATATCCTCAAAACCTAACAGCTTTGTTGTACTTTCTTGTCTGGAACAACACAATTCAATATCTATGTTCTCAATATTTCAGTTGTACATAGGAGGATATATTAAAACTCGTTATGAAAGTTTACCATACATTTCCTATAAAATGGATATCATGTTCCTTACTAGGGTTGGTCTCAATTTCTATCTGAAATTTTAATCATGGTAGACTTTCCATTATTTCTTCTCATCAATTCTATTCTTCCTTTCTGAATTAAATTCATCATATTAATTCATCTAAATTTAACGGAAATATAGCATGACTGTCTTGTATCAGTAATTTCATAAGATATAACTATCATTTCCTAAGAACTTTTTACACTAAAACACTAATGAAGTTTACAAGCAGTAATATTGAATATTATTTATCAAAATTTCTTATTAAAATTACAAAACTACAAAATTAATTATCAACAGAGATAACAAAAGTTCTCTGTTTTTTTTTTTTTTTCTATTTATGTATAAATAAATAAATGTAAGTTCTAAATTTCTATAAAAATCACCAATACCTCTCTTTTCCTCCCTTGTGAATCTCTGATTTTGGAATAATATAATGTGGCCCTGGGATGTGCTTTTATTATGACTTCTATGGATTCTAGAGACAGACTATCAGTTTCAAAAGAGACTTTAAGCGGGCAGACTAGATCATGACTCTTAAAGTGATTGCTCTTCTTTGTGTATGTTTTATTATAAGAGAAATATTAGAGAAAAACAAGAAAGTACACAGGTTGTCTATGGAACTTTGAGAACTTTTGCCTAACCCACTATATTCTTTGAGAGCTTTTCCCTAACACAGAATATTCTTCTGCATGGTTATTTTTAATTATGCATATATCTGGAGTTTCTGCCTTTTCTTTACATTATTAGCTATAATTAATATTCTTAGTTTCAAATTATGCCTTTGACAGTTACTAATTATAGCAGTTACTAATTATAATCACCTTCAATGTTGATTGAAAATTAGTTTGTTTAGAAAATTCATAAATCTAGATATTACAGAGTGACTTAAAAGGTAGAACTAATACTGTTGTTTTTACAAGAGGCTTGGCACTTTAATGACTAATGCTTTTTTACCATCCAAATACTATTGTTCTATTTATTATCTATTTTCTTTTTTTCTTTTGTTTTACTGAATTAATAATTGCACTTTTTGTTTGAACTCTGATCACTTATTTGCATATCATTTGTCTCAATTTGAAATCCAATTTTCTAGTACGATATATTACCATGAATTTTTCATCTCTGTGTCTAATTACACATAAAAGCAAACAGCAGTGAAAATTAAATAAGTTTAAAAAATATTAATGATCTTCTTAATGCTGGTTCTTTATGACAACATTTTGAGAAATTAAATTCAGTAATTTAAAATTGGGGAAAGGGACCTGTAAATCTAAATCTACCTAAAAACCATTTCAACCTCAACTTGCATATGACAATACTATTTCACATGGGTTCTGTATAAAACAAAGTCTTGACAAAGTATACAGTGATTCATTTGTAATTTTTTGATTAAACATTTGTCTCTGCATATGTGGGTGTAGTATAACTCTATACTCAAATCCTATATTATTAATTCACAGTCGTGCATTTTTAGTATCGCGGTATATTTTGTTTCTACAAAATCATACAAGTAAAGATAAATATTTTTTTTTCTTTTAATGGTGTGTGTAGTAATAGGGAAGTATTTAATAAAAGAGAACAAGAAATATAGCTTAGCTACTCTAAACTTTTCCTAAAAGTTGAGGTAAAATGTTAAGGTAAATGTAATTTGTCTATCTATAGTCCTTGAAATTTAGTAATAAACATGTCCTCTGATATGCTGCTGCAATATTTCCAGTTCTTATAGTTGCTTTTCTCAGTCTCAAGTAAAATTTTGCTTTAATGGATACTGCTGATTTCACAATAGGAAAAAAATTCTTTATTGTGAGGGTGTTTAAACACTAGAACAGGCTTTCTAGCCAGGTGGTTGATGTCCCAAACCTGTCAGTGTTCAAAAAGCATTTGGATAATACTTTCAGTAATATGCTTTAACTTTTGGTTAGCCCTGAAGTGGTCAGGACTACATGCTTTTGTAGGTCTCTTCTAGCTATTTTATATCCTGTTATTCTGTTATTCTATATTCTGCTTTTCTATATTCTGTTATTCTATATTGTTTCCTCTCCTCTCCTCTCCTCTCCTCTCTTCTCCTTTCCCTTCTTCTCCTCTCCATGGACTCAGGAAAGTAGTTATCACTGGTATTATTATAACAATACCTTCAAAAGTCTTATCATAATGCTACCCCTCTATCCCACTCTTGTTTTAGCTAGCCCCCCTTACCTGAAAAATAATGCCTAATATTTAAATTTAAAACAAATTGATATCGTCCTTTTCCTGAATCCCAAGATTATTAAAAATTTCTTGAACTATATTCAAAGAGTCAATAGAACAATTACATCTTGTATTTTCCATCTGATAGTCTTACTAGCACAGCCCACGTGACGATTTGCATTTTTAACAGCATCAATTTGCTGACTCTTATCAAGCCTAAAGTTTGCTTTACGCCTTGACATCCATTTCCTTCAGTGCCTATCCAAATAAGTGATAATCCTTATTTTGTATTTGTTCACTTAAAAATGTAGTGCTTCACACTTTTTTATTATTATCTTGTTGATGTCACTTTCTCCAGTCTATCAAAATTATTTTCATCCTGTCTTGCAGAGTGTTTATGACTACTTATCTGTTTACTACCTGTGAATAGTCTAAATGTTACTTTTATCTCATCATTCAGGTGGCTAACAAAAATGTTTCAAAGGACTGTGAAGATGTTCTTCTCAGAATATAGACTGTAACAACTGCTTCACTTAAATGGTTCAGCTTGCTATGCATTCAGTTTTAGAGTCTGAATGATCACATGAGGTTGCTTTTAATATTTTTGTGGAAGGAAGAAGTGTCAAAAGTTTTAAATGGCATTTTCAGTTCTGCTGCCGGTTGTCTTGTAACACTACCCTAGCTATCCTATCACGGGAATAAATTGAAATTTGCTAGTTTTGGAGCTTTTTTTTTTAAAAAAAAAAAAAGTAAAAAAAGAAAAAAAAAAAGTGCTTTACTGTATTATTAATATTCTCTTTATACTTAGAAATGAATAGTTGATGTTCAGTTCCTATTATCTCTCTAGTTATAGCAGTGAGAATAACCAGATGATAAATCTTTGTGTCACTCTCCTCTCCCTATTTTTGAAAGATTTACTGGTTCTTAGCGGTGGATACTATAAACAGTATTGTAATAAAGAGATTTATTTCCTTTTTATTTTCCTTTTCCATTTTTTTTTTTTTTTTTTAATCAACACAGATACAATCACTTTCCTTAACAGATGCTGGCAGGGTAGAGTTGACATTAATTCACTGAATGTTGTTAGCTTCCTCAGATATCCTCACTGGTGTATTTGACCTAAAACATTTACAGATGAGTTGAAAGTATTTTCCTCACACTATGCCAGGAAAAAAAAAAAATATCCACACTGATTTATAATTCATATCCTCTAAATAAATAAATAAATAAATAAATAAATGCTTTATTAAAGACTTTCTATCTAAATAAATGAGTTACAATAATTGCAAAATACTTCAGTAATTCAGCTAGAACATGATAATGAATTCCTGTTCGAATATACTAAAATTTACACCATCTAGGTAGCTTATTGTTTTGTTGTTGTTGTTGTTGTTTGTTTGTTTGTTTGTTTTAACATGGACAAAACACTCTTTTAAACACTTGTGTTGTAAGCAACATCATTTCCCCTCTTCAAATGGGAAAATTAAGGTATAGAATCTGAAGTAGCTTGTCAAAGATCACGAGAAGACCTGCAATAGTGCTAGGTTAGAGCCTTAGTCTTCTGAATTTTCTTCTTTTATAAACAGAGACATACACAAATCAATCAACTGAAGGTATTGTTGTATTTGGAAATCCAATGTTGCGGGTCTGTTGGAGTCTCAGATATAATGGGGGGGGGGGGGGGGGATTTTAATGAAAAAAAGAAAAACAAACAAGCTAAATATACTAATATACTAGTGTCTTTAACTTGCTGTCCTAGGGTGAAATAATACATTTATATTACATTGTCAGAATTTGTTCATCCTGAACTTGTTTTGGTATTTTTTGGAATCAATAAGTTGATTTCCTTTAGACTTTGTTATGCAATGTGTTAGTATAAGACCAAATAAATAAATAAATAAATAAAAAGAGAAAAGAGAATATTTTTGTTTAGCTGTAATATTTTTATTTTCTAGGTCTGACCAGCTGAAGAGTCTGAGTGTAGAGTGTAGTAATCCAATGACTATTTCTGTCATAAAGTATCATTAACCTGCACTGATATACTGTCATTGAGAATTTTGAATTTTTAAGATAGAAAGTCTTAATGAGCTGAAGAATCATAGTTCATTGTAATAATTTTTTTTATCCATGTTCATCTGCACCCAGGTGTCTCTTCCCCACACTGAACAGTCCCAGCCTTTTCTCATAGGAGAAATACTCCAGCCATCATCTTCATGGACCTTCACTGGACTTGCTCCATGATGTCCATGTCTCTCTTGTCCTGGAGAGTCCTGAAATGGGCACAACACTACAGGTGTTCACCAGAATTCAACTACATATTGAAGATGTAAAGCTGAAGGACAATGAACAGTTGACATAAATACTTGTCTACACCACCTCAGTTTGGTTCCCACCTTCAGACATTTATCCATGAAATTGCCTGAGAGAGAATACCTAATTTTGACAGACATCTTGAAACAGATGCAAAAGAAAGTACATGAGATAGCAGTTGTCTTTTGGGTGGATTAATATGCAAAGTTAATGCCATACTGATCGGCTTTAACAGTGGTTCATGGTATATTAGTATGTTAAGAAAAGAACCAAGGTCATTGGTTCCCCAACATTATCATACTCTCTTATAAGAAGAAAGAACTGTAAGCTATCAGACAGAGAAGATCTTTGAAAAAGTTGGGGTGGCAAAAGCTGAATTTTATTTTCCAAGAATTATCACACAGTGGTTTCCATTCAATAAGAATATTGTATTTGAGATTTCTTCCCATCTCTTTTTCTTTCAGCACAGGGCTATGGGCTCTCTTGCAACTGAATATTCATTGATATAAATCCTTCACCGTCAGCAATACGGATTTTGAAATCAGTGTTAACTGTCAATTTTGTTGATGATGCATAAGACATAATTGAGCACAGGTTGTGCTTTTACAGCTTTTTGTCAGCAGTATTGACAGCAGGAAAACCCTGAAGCAGAACTGACACAGGAAGCAGATATGTGCACTAACAAGATGTTACTTTTAGTATTTCTTTTCTAGTTCATAGCTTTTTACTGTCCATATTTTAATTGGTTCATTGCCAACATAAAAAGGTAACATTTTATATCTGTAATTAAACAATATTTGGGAATTATCTGACCCTGTAATATAATTCCCCTTCTGTCTCAGTACAAGTACACCTAATTAAATATACTCCAGTCTTCTCCTGATGTCAAACATTTCAGATTTGACCACTCCATAGGCTTTACATTATGCACAGACTTTTGATGTACAGCAAAGAGTAATGAGAGAAAGATATCATGGAGAATGTCATATTTTAATGAATATGGCGCATTTTTTAAAAATTATATTTGAAGAAGAAGCACAGATTTAGAAGAAAATGCACAGATTATTATTATTATTATTATTATTATTATTATTATTATTATTATTATTATTATTATTATTATTATTATTATTATTATTTCCTCTCCTAACAGGGTATACACATTTTTCTAGTCTTTTAACAAAAATACTGAGTGGAATAATGTCATGAAGTTTTTTATTACTGGAAATAAATTTTAAGAATAAATAGTCATGGTATTAGTTTTCAAATACTTAATATTTATGCTACAGCATTAATGAGAATCACTTTTGTGAATCATTAGCAAATTTAATATCCTACACATTTCACTTTATTAGTCATATTTGTTAATCTTTTGATCATGTTTTGTTTAAGCAATGTAAGAATCCATATTTTGTGATCATGACCTCCTTTCTGCTTTTCTCAGAGAGAAAGAATCCAACAATAACAACAGTGTTTCACATATTCATATTATTGTTATAGGGTTGTTTATGTGAATGTGATATATTCTAGGATTCTTTATTCACCACTGGTGAGACTACATCTGGAGTACTGTGTCCAGTTCTGGGCTCCTCAGTACAAGAGAGACATGTAGCTACTGGAGAGAGTCCAATGAATGACCACAAAGTTGATTAAGGACATGTCTCATATGAGGAAAAGCTGAAAGAGCTGAGACTGTTCAACCTGGAGAAGGCTCAAGAAGGATCTTATCAATGCCTTTAAACACCTAAAGTGAGGGTGAGAAGAAGATAGAACTATTGTCCCGGTTTCAGTTAGGACAGAGTTATTTTTCCTCCTAGTGGCTGGTAGGGTGCTATGTTTTGGATTAGGATGAGAAGAGTGCTGATAACATGCTGATGTTTTAATTGCTGCAGAGCAATGCTTACACTAAGCCAAGGACTTTTCAGCTTCTCGCTCTGTCCTGCCACCGGGCAGGTTGGGGATGCAGCAAGAGCTGGGAGGGGACAGACCCAGGACAGCTGACCCAAACTGGCCAAAGGGGTATTCCATACCATCTGACGTCATGCTCAACGATATATAGGGGTGGATAGCTGGGGTGGGGGGCTGGCTGCTCGGTGTTGGGCTGGGCATCAGTCAGCGGGTGGTGAGCAATTGCATTGTGCATCACTTGTTTGTACATATTATTATTATTATTATTATTATTTTCTATCTTAATAAACTGTCCTTATCTCAACCCACAGGCTTCACTTTCCCGTTTCTCTCCCCCATCCCAGAGAGGGAGGGGGAAGGCTGAGCGAACGGCTGTGTGGTGTTTAGCTGCCAGCCGGGTTAAACCACATCAACTGTTCTCTTTTTGGTGGTACCCAGTGACAGGACAAGAAGCAACAAGCACAAACTGGAACACCAGAGATTCCCTATGAACATCAAGATGCACTTCTTTACTGTGCAGCTGATTGAGCACTGACACAGATTTCCCTGTTGGGGTATACATTTTTGATTAAAGACATTATTAAAATAAAAGATAAATATTTTTTTAAAAGAGAAAAGAGCTCAGTGTCTTGGTGAACAAGCTTAAAGGAATTGTTTTGCTTGGAGGGAAAGTAGGGGTGGGGGAGAAGGACGCAAAAATAATAAAAAATCAGAAGAGAAAAAACCTTTCATCCAGATTTGTTTGACCACAACCCCATAGACAATGAGGTCAGTAGACTGATTGAAGCTCCAGGGATTACATGAATGTCACAGAGCAGAACATTGGCCCTGGTTGATTTCTTACGCATACAGATGTTGGCTGTCGAAAGTACACTCTGGAACAACTTGTACAGTACAGTAGCAAGGCAAGCCACTAACCATATATTTCTCAGTTAATCAATCATTCACCTAAAAAAGAACAGATGGCACAATTCAGAAAGAGTCAATTACTGGTGAACAAAAGGGCTCATCGGTATTTCTGGCCTATCTTTGCAATCTATAAAAATAGACTTGTCTGTTTTATGGATTGGGTAGCTGTTCACTGTCAAACTGAATTCACTGATATGCTTATCTCTTTATAAAGATAATTTAAAATGAATGTATCACTGATAAATTCATTTTACATAAACTAAGATAAGAGTCAATAATAAACAAAGCCAAGCTAAACTAAAGGAACTTTGGGGGTCCTTGTAAGACATTAATAGAGTAATCAGTTCCAACAGTTCTTACTGTAATAGCACAGAGATGGCTGATGTCCTTAACTTGCTGTTCTTTCCAGAGAGTCTGCAAGGACTGGCTGGAAGTAGTCCAGTCATTGAAGCCCTAACAGGAGCATTAGTGACTCCAGAACTGTGTTGATGAAGTCTTAGAGTTTTCAAATAAATGCCCCCAAAATCACTCCCATTTTTATAAAGGGTGGAAAAGAAGACCTGGGGAACTACAGACTGGTGAGCCTCACCTCCGTGCCCGGAAGGAACACAGAACAGATTCTACTGGAAGCAAGGTCAAAGCACATGCAGGACAAATGAGGTGATCCGAGACAGCCAGAATGGCTTCAAAAAGCGTAAATTGTGCCTGACCAATATGGTGGCCTTCTACAATGGAGTGACTGCATCAGTTGACAAGGGAAGACCAACCTATGTCATCCACCTGGACTTCTGTAAGGCCTTTGACATGGTCCCACATGACATCATGGTCTCCAAATTGGAGAGATATGGATTTGGTGGGTGGACCATTCAATGGATAAGGAGGTGGCTTGAAGGTCACACCCACAGAGTGGTTCAATAGTCAATGGCTTTATGTCCAGGTGGAGGCTGGTGATGAGTGTCATCCCTCAGGGGTCTGTCCTGGGACCAGTACTGCTTAATATCTTTATCAATGACCTTGACAGTGGGATTGAGTGCACCCTCAGCAAGTTTGCAGATGACACCAAGCTGAGTGGTACGGTTGATACAACAGAAGGAAGGGATGCCACCCAAAAGGGTTATGAACAAGCTAGAGAAGTGGGCCCACGTGAACCTAATGAGGTTCAACAAGTCCAAGCGCAAGGTGATGCACCTGGGTCAGGACAATCCCAGACATGAATACAGACTGGGAGAAGAACTCACTGAGAGCAGCCCTGCAGAGAAGGACTTGGGTATTCTGGTGGATAAAAAAGCTGACATTAGCCGGCAGCGTGTGCTCGCAGCCCAGAAGGCCAACTGCATTCTGAGCTGCAAAAGAGGAGTGGGCAGCAGGTTGAGGGAGGTTATTGTCTCCCTCGACTCGGCCCTTGTGAGTTCCCAATTGCAGTACTCTGTCCAGGTCTGGGATCCTCAGCACAAGAAGAATGTGATCTATTAGAATAGGTTCAGAGGAGGGTCACAAAAATAATCAAGGGGCTGGATCTCAGCTTTCCTCCTACAAAGGTTGTCTAATATGGGTATTGGATGAATCCCTTTTTAAATTTCTTTGTGCGTCTTCTGCAAAATCTCAAAGAATGTTTCCAAAATCACTACTGGTATGGTACTTTTTACAGTAATGCAATACTGGAACTATAACTACTCTTAATGTAAGTTAAGCCCTTCCTTTACCAAAGAAATATAGGCATGTCACAATATAGGCATGTGTATTTATAATAA
The DNA here is from genome assembly GCA_011074415.1 of Stictonetta naevosa. NCBI lineage: Eukaryota > Metazoa > Chordata > Aves > Anseriformes > Anatidae > Stictonetta > Stictonetta naevosa. The sequence goes on from CM021698.1 coordinate 97,235,894, forward strand.
ATATATATGTATCAGTGAAAAGTACCAATATTTTTATACCTTATTTTAAAAATCTGTGTCCCAAGTGCATAAACAAATACTTAGACTAAAGTTCATTTAATCTATTGTACAATCCCGAACAGTGGCACAACAGCATGCATTTTTTATAAAAAAAGGCAGAGACAAGTATGATTACACTCAGTGACACATACTTCCAGTTCTTTGTTCCTATTTTCTTTCCCCATAATTTCATGTATAATAGTCTGAAATATGTATGAGCAAGGTGGAGGATGAAACTGAAACTTGAGTGTAATATAGGATAATTTTTCTCTTCAACCTATGCTGTAAGAATTGCTTACAACCATACTTTACTTATTTCAGCCAAATGACTTGCAAAGGAAAACATCTAAAACCTATGTCAAGAAGAACACAAGCATCATGTGGTATGTAAGGTGTACCTGCTTCAGTACGAAGTGTTGATTTGGTACTGCTGGAATCTAAAAGTATTAATATATGGGAACCCAAATATTCCAAATGCTATATGGAGACTATTAAACTGTGGCCTCTAGCTGCATATAATAAAGTCTAAAAAGAGACAGAATTTGTTAGTACATATTTAAAATCCATACACTGAAAAGTATTTTCTTAATTAACTCATATCTTCTTTCAAAAACTGATTTCATTTTGCAGATGAAAATAGAAAGCCTAGAGTACAAAATATATTAGCATTAACCCTGTAATGAAATGGCCACCTGTCAGTTTAGAGTTTGCTTGTTTCATTTGGTAAGTCATAACTGTTTGAATGACAATAGCTTGGTGTTTTTTTGTTGTTGTTGTTTGTTTGTTTTTCAGAATTTTATATATCTGGTAATAAGATACTTAGTTTTTCACCAACAATCTTCTTGAGACACAAAAGATAACATATATTAAAAGACAGTGGAAATAATAAGTATCTCAGGAAAAAAAAAATAATAATAATAAAAATCTAGTTCTAATGAAACTTGTGTAGCTATAAAACCCCTGATACTGTTTGCATAATTCTGTGTGTACTTTAGCTACTAATAAATAAAAGTGGAGAATGTATTTTGGAATATTCTCCTTTCTCCTGTTTTTCTTTCACTCTTCTTCTACATGCAAATACCTCAAAATATGTTTCTTTTAATTGCCTAATCGCAGTTCGGAAGTCAATCTCAATGAAAACATTGGGTTTTCATGGATTTTATTTCCAACCAAACTGCCAATAATTACTGAAGTGATTCATTCATTCTTGCCCGGTGAGATGACAATAGTCAATTGGCACAAGCTGGAACACAAGAGGTTCCATCTAAATACCAGAAACCAGTTCTTTACTCTGTGGGTGAATGAGTACTTCTTCCCCTGCACTCTGCTCTGGTGAGGCTGCACCTCGACTTCTGTGTTCAGCTTTGAGCCCCTCACTACAAGAAGGGCATTGAGGCCCTGGAGTGTGTCCAGAGATGGGCTACAAAGTTGGGGAAGGACCTGGAACACAAGTCTTATGAGGAGCGGCTGAGGGAACTGGGGTTGTTTAGTCTGGAGAAGAGGAGGCTCAGGGGAGACCTTGTTTCTCTCCACAGCTACCAGAAAGGAACTTGTGTGGAGCTGGGGGTCAGCCTCTTCTCACAGGTTTGTAATAGGACTAGAGGGAATGTCCTCACGTTGTGCCAGGGGAGGTTTAGGTTAGAAATTAGGAGACATTTTTTCTCAGAAAGAGTAGTCAGGCATTGGAAAGGGTTGCCCAGGGAAGTGGTTAGCATCACCGTCACTGGGGGTGTTTAAGGAAAGGTTGGACATGGTGCTCAAGGACATGGTTTAGTGGGTGACATTGATATTAGGGTGATGGTTGGCCAGATAATCTTGGAGGTCTTTTCCAACTTTAATGATTCTAGGATTCTATGAGCACTGGCACAGATTGCCCGGAGAGGCTGCAGGGTCTCCCTCCTTGGAGATATCCATATGCTATCTGGATACAGTCCTGGTCAATCTGTTCTAGGCGTCCCTGCTTGAGCAGTGGGTTGGACCAGATGACATTCAGAGGGTTCCTTCAAACCTTAGCCAATCTGTGGTTTTGTGGTTCTGTGATTCTGTGATTCTGTGACAATATCATTTCCTTCTACCACATCAGGTCTGCTCACTAGGGGCTCTGTGTGTGAAAACTTATACGTATTGTCCTAGTCACAGATCTATTCTGACAAAAGTAGAATTAATTGGCAAACATCTTTCAATGTGATTAACCCATATTTCTCACTGATTTTCAAAGACTTGAACCATGGCCTGACTACAGTGTTGGAGTCTTGCTTGTGGGTTTAGGGAGGCCAGTTTCTGATACAATGATGTCTCAGCAGGCGAGTTCCTAGGTATTACTCTGATCAGATGGACTAAAAAGCTATGGTCATTCTAAATTCTGGAATACTTGGTGCTATGTAAAAATTACTGTCTCTGTTCATGCTGCAGTAAAGGCAATGAAATACTACAGATACAACCAAACAAATGAACAAACAAGAGATAAAAAGAAATGAGCTTATCATAAGATTACATATCTATGTTCCTTGAGTACAGACTGGAAGAACTCATTGAGAGCAGCCTGGTAGAGAAGGACTTGGGGGTTCTGGTGGATGAAAAGCTTGAAATAAGCCAGCAGTGAGAACTTGCAGCTCAGAAGACCAACTGCATCCTGGGTGGCATCAAAAGAGGCATGGCCAGCAGGTTAAGGGGGGTGATTGTCGCCCTCTGTTCTGCCCTTGTGAGGCCTCACTTGGAGTACTGCATCCAGATCTGGGGCCCCCAGCACAAGAAAGATATGTAGCTGTCAAAGTGGGTCCAGAGGAGGGCCGAGAAGATGATCAGATGGCTGCAGCACCTCTCCTATAAAGACAGACTGGGAGAGCTGGGGCTGTTCAGCCTGGACAAGAGAAACCTCATTGCAGCCTTTCCGTACTTAAAGGGAGCTTATAAAATGGACAGAGGTTGACTTTTTTTCTCAGGCAGATAATGAAAGGACAAGGGGGAATGGTTTTAAACTAAAAGGGGTGAGATTTAGATTAGAGGTTAGGTTTTTCACTCAGAGGGTGGGGAGGCACTGGAAGAGTTTCCTCAGAGAAGCTGTGTATGTGCCATCCCTGGAGGTGTTCAACACCAGGTTAGATGAGGTCCTGGGCAACCTGATCTAGAGGATGGCATTCCTGCCCATGGCAGGGGGGGTGGAACTAGATGATCCTTAAGGTCCCTTCCAACCCAAGCCATTCTACGATTCTATGGTTCTATGGTTCCATGATATGATAAGAATAAATCCATATTAGTTTTATGCTGAAATAAGTTATTGATGAAATATCGATTGCTTAATATGGATATGTAATTCAGGCTTTGCCTTGCTGAGATTTAGTCATTTGACTATTTGCTTAAATCTCATATTTTTTCTCATATATTTCTGCTTCTTCTCCATATAGAAAAACAAGAGTCATGGAAGGCTTGTATGGAGTTCTTTCAACCCTGCTTAAGCTGAGTGCCTGTCTTTTCCATTTAGGTTGCAATAAATGCTAGCTCCCATGTTTCCAGCTGTGCTGCATCTTAAAACAGATTTCAGAAGAATACTCTGGCCATGTTGCCACTTTTCACCTCTCCTCTAGCAGCTGTATTGATAGAAATACAACAGTTTTTCTAAACCATTTCAGGAATGCACTTCAGCAATCATGTCGTGTCTACTACGTTTGTTTGCATTTCATGTTTCTTTTGCTCTTTTTCTGCTGCTGTGTACCATGACCCTCCTTCATCTGCCCAATGTGATGTTATGATAAATTCAATTTGTGGTACTCACTTTGATACAACTACTAAATGTATTGTATTTCTGTCTTGTAACATGTCTTGTACTAAATCTGAATACACAACCTGGCAGGCTGAGGTTAACCATCAAGTTAATGAGCAGGCTGGATTAACATCTGTGATGTGGTAAATATTAGATATGTCCCTAACCCTAACCTTAATAAATATAGCCATAGTCTGTGCAGATATTACTCTCTAAGAAAGTTCATGAAGATACATTCACCATAGGAAGTTACATGGGAAATACGCAGTACATCATTCTGTTTCCTAACAGCAAATATTAACCACTGCTACTTCTTTATGAGACAAGTCAACCTGTTTACTTCACACTTACAATATTCTTCCCTGGCTCCAAAGTATTATGCTAATGCACTCTAGCATTAGCAGTACAGTAACTTTTAAGTGCCTTTTCAAGTCACAACTTTCTGTCTTTCTTTTCATCTACCTTACACAATATAAAGATCAGTTCAACTCATGGCACATATCTCTTACAAGACTGCAGAAAGTATTCTATATCTCTCTTGTACCACATTATGTATCAAACCTGAGTTCAGTGTACCTTTTAAAAACATATTCACATTTTTTCAATTGTATTCTAATTAACAGATATGATACTGTGATATCTTAATTGAACTTTGTATAGATACAAAAACAAACAAACAAAAACAACAACACTGGCCAATAAACTACGTGTTTTACAATCTGGTCTTTCATATCTGTTACAAATGAATAAATGAGAGGAATTTCTGTTGTACTAATCCAGATTTATGTTCATCAGTTGCCAAATTACCCTTAAGTAGAGAACACATTTCCTAGACTCTTTCCTATCCTCTAGCACCCTTCTGGCTCGACAGAACTCTTTATGCATTTTTTTTTTTTTTCCACAGAAAATTTACATAGTTGTGAAAAAAACATCTGCATAAAGGGTCCTGTAGACCCAAATTAGGTCTGGACCTTTAGCTTGGGATGCTCAATTTTTAAGACAAAGTAATGTCTTGAATATACATTTAACAAAATAAAAAATTGAGATTATCTCTGTTTGACTCAATGCTTCCTTTGTAGATATAGGTATATTTGCCCAGAATAATATTTTCTCTTAGGTCTATTTTTTTTTTTTTTTTCTGAATTAAATCCATAATTATTTCCTTAGACTGTATAGGTCAAGCATCAGAATTTACCTTACGTGTGGATCTAACATCAGCATTTGACAGAACTCTTAATTATAAGAAATTATTTCTGTTTGAAGATTTTTCTCTCTATACTGCATTTAAAACATTAACATTTTGCTGTTGTTAAACCTATTATCTGGTCCTACTAATGCTTATCCAGAAGGACATGACAATTATTCTTGCAGTAGACCATAACAGCAGACTCCTTTGCATATTTAGTGCTGATAGACACTATAACTTCCTTTTTTAGAGGCTGTTAAGATGAGGGGTAAAATATCAATAATACTAGGAAAAATTGTACTTTCTGTTCAGTAAATAATAAGTACTGTTTGTTGTTGTTGTTTTTCCCTCCGATTGTGTTGTATAGTCCTCACTTTCAGTATTATATCCATATAGATCATGTGAGGTTTTAATTAATTTATTTATGTATTTATTTTTCAAAGGATGGCATAAATCTCTGACTTTTGAGTCATGATTCAGGAAGCATATTTATAAGGAATGAGACCTTTGATTTCTTTAATGTCATGCATAAAGCAAAGTTTAAAATGAGCGTGATTTCACTCAGAAATGCACTTTAATAAAGAGTACTAGTGAAATTCTAATCCATTTGAGATTTCATCCAATAATACACATTATATAGTTACTCATCATGAAGAAACCACATTCCTGTCATTATCTTTAATTGTTTTCTTCAGGCTTTAAGAACAGGTTTAAAAAATCATTCTCTGAACTGCAGGGGTTGTAATGTTAACTTTTACACAGACTTCTCTCCTAAAGAGAGTTAAATTAGTTTAAAAATTATTTATATATATATATATATTTAATTGAGGTATTTGTTTGTTAGCATTGATCATGAAATCATAGATTTTGAAGACAATAAAAGTTTAATCATCAATATATGCTTAAAAACATAGTTGTCCCTCAAGATATCGAGCTTTCGCTTGCATTTTTGGTTCAAGCAAAATATACACCAAAGGTCACCTTTCTAACCACTGAATTAATCTGTAACCATAGAAACAGCTGAACTGGCCACTAACTGGGATATTCATCCTGATAGAAAGCTCACCTATTCTGCAGACACCCGGCAGTTTGATGTTCAGCATTTCATGTTCATGGGAAATACAATTGACTCTCAATTTTTTTTAAGTACAAGGGGAAAGTGTATGTATGTATCACCATGTGTTCACACTGTGATACATTTCTCTAATCACTGAATGAATATGAACATTTTTCTCTTCAAATTCTACCAAATTTTCCCCACAGACATCTGCTGAGGAGTTCTTAAAGTGATATGTTTAAGATTTAATAGAAAACAACAACAACAACAACAACAACAACAACAACAACAAATTTTATGGTCTCCCATTTCAGTGAGAATTGGGCTTTGATGGTTATGAAATGCAAAAGATAATGGCATCAAAGATTGACTCTGCTGGGAAAAACATTCAGGTTATTTCTCTTCTGGAAAAGAAGAAAAAGAAAAAAGAAAAAAAAAAGAAAACGAAAAATAAAAAAGAAAAAAGAAAGAAAAAGGAAAAAAGAAAACAAGAAAAAAAGAAAGAAAAAAAAAGAAAAGGAAAAAGAAAATAATAAAAAAATAAATCTGATCATCTCTTTAGCAGATGGACTTCTATAGAGATTCTAGAGATTTGTTTTTCTTCTTTTTTTTTTTTTTTTTTTTTTTTGGCCTAATGCAAAAATGTTGTTATTCCAGTGTATCAGCCTTACAGCATATCAGAATATACTCTTTTAGACTGATCTTTAGAACAATACACCTCTAAATATTATCCCACTTTGTCAGAGTCAGGCAGCCAGGATCACTCCCCAGTTTCCCCAATTTATAAAATTACTGTTGAACTTTTATACAGTTCAGAAACTCAAAGAGTGTAAAAACTGGAAAAGCAAACCAAACCAACCAACAAACCAAACAAAACAATTTAATAAGCAGCTGTGTTTCTGGCTTCATATTGAGTTACCAAAAAAGCACTACAATATGTCATGTACTTTTACTCTGTGTCTTTTATTTTCACAACAAGGTCAAAGTCATGCACCTGATTAAGAGGGGGAAAATGAAGTCTTCATTCATGCTTGAAGCAAAGCTAAGGAAAAACATATATTCATTTCCTGTGGTTGCCAAAAAAAAAAAAAGATCATATGGAATTATTTCTCTGAAGTACAGATTTATATATGTGTATAGGTGTTTGTCTGTGTCTATAAATGTATATAAAAGGTTCATTTCTTGCAATTAGATTTTTAAAAAATCAAAAACAACAAAAAATCTTCTATTGCCAAACAGGCAGGTACAGTCAGGTTGAATTCAAGTATAATAAGCTGGTTGTAGTAAGTGGGAAACTAACATCTGGTTGTTCCTTGTGTGTGTTTTTGAAAGTGGATCTTTTTACAAAATTTGTTGGTTTGGGGACAGAGGAAAAGAGTGACACAGAAAAAAAAATAATAAAAAAAAAAAGCCCATTAAGTAAATGAACACAGAATAAATACTACAAATATTAGTCAATAAGTGTTTTTTCAACCTAGAACTATTGAGAATCCTGGAATTATTAGAGCTACTAATATGAGATACAGTAGTTACGAAAGACTTCATTCCTGACATGAAGATATAAACGTTGATTAGAAGGCATTTATTTTATCCACATGGGAGGTATAAACTCTTACTGAAAGATAGACCATAATTTAAAATTAGTTTAACAAGATTAAAGAATAGTCTCATATATCAGAATGTATTCCTGAAAAATCTCTCTCCCTAGAGTACATTTCAGATACACTTAAGGAAAAAAAAAGCATGATACTGGTTTTCTAACTATGGTCTCTGATTTCATGTTTTCTGTTTTATTATGATCGTTGTTGTTGCGTTTTATTTATGCCAATTGAAGCCCTGTTCAGGGCCTTTCTGTACCTCCATGACAGACTTTGAAGCATGGATCACCCTCATAGGCAGTCACAGAATGCCATAATTCAGGATCTCTTTGCTTTGCTGTTTGTTTGTTATTTTTGTTTGTTTCTTGAGTAGGGCCAAGGAAAAAGAGATCTAGAAATTATTTACTCAATGTTTTTATTAAGCAAAGAAACAAACAACCCTCTTGGTTTTCATCAAGTTAACAGTTCTAAAATGTTCTGAAAGATAGAGCACAAGGTCAAAGACTAAATTCAGCTCACCAATTTTATACTGTATGACTGCAGGTCATAAAATCAATCAGGAGACCACTAAAGCTAAAGAGAGTGAAAAAGTAAAAGCAATAAAACACATACAAGTGGGGTTGCTGTATAAGTACCTAAAAACCATTTCACTCAAAATAAACTTTGGTGGTTCATAGTCATTATTTGAACTTTCAGAATGGGAAGACTGTAAAAGGTTCATTCTGGTAAAGGAAGAGAAATCTCACAGAGTGGTTTCATTGAATTAATAAACAGGAAAGCAGCCTGTTCAGCCTCTTCTGTTAAATAAAAAATCCTGATTGTCCTAACAACTTTGCCATCAAGGTGAAACACTTTGAAGCTATAGGTCATGTGAGAAGCATATTAAATGGGTAGAATAAAATTTCAGAATGAAGATTGCAGGTTACTTCCAGGGTTACTTCCAATAAGAAGTTCATGAGAATTAAGAATAAACCCTAAGAGGCAGCTAAATTTCCTATTAAACATCACACATAGAATTAAACTCTTCATGTTCTTTTGCTCTTTATGTGAGAGAACAACTGGAATGCATGGAGCTCTGCCTAGGGGTGTATGAAGAGTGAGTTGAGAGCTCATGAGTAAGAATTAAAGGGCAGGCTACCATGGCTGATATTGTTGTGGGTGTTTGCTACAGGTCATATGATCAGGAAGAGGAGGTAGATGAAGCCTTCTTCAGTCAGCTGGAAGTAACCTCTCAGTCACAAGCCCTGTTTCTCATGGGGGACTTCAACCACCCTGAAAGCTGCTGGGAAGACCACACAGCTAGGCACAAACAGTCCAGGAGGTTCCTGCAGTGCATTGATGACAACTTTTTGACACATGTGATGGAGGAGCCAACAAGGAGAAGTGCGCTGCTGGACCTTGTATTAACAAAGGAGGAAGGACTAGTTTGAGATGTGAGGGTGGGGGCAGCCTTGGATGCAGTGACCATGGTATGGTGGAGTTCAGGATCTTGAGAGGAGGAAGCAGGGAAGAAAGTAGGATTGTGACCCTAGACTTCAAGAGAGCAAACTCTGTTCTCTTCAGGAATCTACTTGGAAGAATCCCACAGGTTTGGGCTGTAGAAGAAGGGAGGTCCAAGACAGATGGTCAATATTGAAGCATCACTTCCTCCAAGCTCAAGATCGGTGCATACCTATGAGTAAGAAAGCAAGCAAAGGGGGCAGGAGACCTGCATGGATGAGCAGGGACCTCCTAGAGAAGCTCAGACAGAAGAAGAAAGTTTACAGCAAGTGGAAAGAGGGCCACTTAGGAGGAATATAAGGACACTGTCAGAATATGCAGGGATGAGACAAGGAAGGCCAAGGCCTATTTGGAATTAATTCAGTAGAAAAAGGGAAGATGAAGGCCCGCTGCTGAATGGGGTGGGTGCCCTGGTGACGAAGGATATGGAGAAGGCAGAGTTGCTGAATGCCTTTTTTGCTTCCGTCTTTACTGCTAAGATAATCCCAGAGGCGTCTCAGACCTTGGAGACAAGAGAGTAAGTCTGGAGTAAAGAAGACTTTCCCTTGGTCAGCAAGGATCAGGTAAGAGATCATCTAAGCAAACCTGACATCCACAAATCCATGGGCCCTGATGGAATGCACCCATGGGTGCTGGCCAATGTTATTACTAGGTCACTCTCCATCATCTTTGAATGTTTGTGGAGAACAGGAGAGATGCCTGAGGACTAGAAGAAGGCCTATGTCACACCGGTCTTCAAAAAGGGCAAGAAGGAAGACCCAGGCAACTACAGGCCAGTCAGCCTCACCTCCATCCCCAGAAAGGTGATGGAGCAGCTCATCCTAGAGGTCATCTCCAAGCATTTGGAGGATGAGAAGGTGATCAGGAGTAGTCAGCATGGATTCACCAAGGGGAAATCATGCTTAACCAATATGATAGCCCTCTATGATGAGATGACTAGTGGGGTAGATGAGGGAAGAGTGGTGGATGTGGTCTACCTTGACTTCATCAAGGTAGACACTTTTGACGCTGTCATCCTGATAGACAAGCTCAGGAAGTGTGGCATAGATGAGTGGACCATGAGGTGGATTGACAATAGGCTGGGTGGTAGAGCTCAAAGTGTTGTGCTTAGTGGTGCAGTCTAGTTGGAGGCCTGTAGCTAGTGGTGTCCTCCAGTGGTCAGTACTGGGTCCAGTCTTGTTCAACTTATTCATCAATGACCTGGACGATGGAACAGTGCACCCTCAGCAAGTTTGCTGGTGACAGAAACCTTGGAGGATTGACTGATACCCCAGAGGGCTGTGCTGTCATTCAGAGGGACCTCGACAGGTTGGAGAGATGGGCCAAGAGGAACCTCATGAAGTTCAACAAGGGCAAGCGCACAGTCCTTCATCTAGGGAAGAATAACCCCAAGCACCAGTGCAGGCTGAGGGCTGACCTGCTGGAGAGCAGCTCTGCAGAAAGGGATCTGGGAGTCCTGGTGGACAACAGGCTGACCAAGAGTCATGTGCCTTTGTAGCCAAAAAGGCCAATGGTATCCTGGGCTGCATTAGGAAAAAAGTTGCCAGCAGGTCAAGGCGGGTGATCCTTCCTCTCTACTCGGCCCTGGTGAGGCCATACCTGGAGTATTGTGTCCAGTTCTGGGCTCCCCAGTACAAAAGGAACATAAAACTGCTGGAGCAAGTTCAGGGGAGGGCTGCTGAGAGGATTAGAGGAATGGAGCACCTGTTGTATGAGGACAGGCTGAGAGAACTGGGCCTGTTTAGCCTGGAAAAGAGAAGACTGAGAGGAGACCTCATTAATGTATATAAATATGTGAGGGGAGGGTGTCAGGAGGATGGAACCAGTTCTCTTTTCAGCTGTGCCCAGAGAGAGGATGAGAGGCAACGGGTACAAACTGAAGCACAGAAAGTTCCATCTGAATATGTGGGGGCACTTCTTTTCTGTGAGGGTGACAGAACACTGGAACAGGTTGCCCAGAGAGGTTGTGGAGTCTCCTTCTCTGGAGATAAGCAAAACCCATCTGGATGCCTTCCTGTACAATGTACTCTAGGTGATCCTGCTTAGCAGGGGGCTTGAACTAGATGATCTCCAGAGGTCCCTTCCAACCTTGGCCATTCTGTGAAACCCTTCAACCTTCACAAAATAAGGCATAGTCAAGAATTAACCAGCAGCATCTAAATTTGGCTAAGCAATTTACTTTTCCAAAAAGGTACAGGTAATCCCTTGCATTTAAGGTGAAGTTTAAGGCCTCACTGCTCCAGGAAAAGTAACCTGTTACCTGACCATTATTTGATATGCAGATTACTTTACCAATGTTCCTCAGGAGGTCTGAAATATTCCATACTGATTTTCTGTTGGTTAGCAGAATTTAAGAGCTTTGTGAACATGTCTGAAATGTCTCCCCTATTATACGCTCACAGATACAGTATGAATTATGTTCATACTGAATGGTTAAGGGCTATGCATGTTATGAAGTGCTTTTCCACTCTAGCACTTGATTTTACATTTTGTCAGAAATCATTCTTTCATGTGTGTGATTTTACAGATTTTGAAAAAAAAATAAAAGAATACAGGATCATGTTATTTTTCAGTAATGTTAATACATCACAGGACTCATCGACTTGATCTGTGTAAATAATTGCATTTTAATGGATAAAACTCTAGAAATCAAAGAAGCTAATGTGGTTAGTTCTTTTCTATCTGTCAGGAGTTTGTGCTTCTGCAGCTGAGTTGTATTTATAATTGTATGACATGACTTGAATTCATGTCAGTGTGAAGTCAGTCATAACAGCTTTTATCTACTTTAATTGTAGTTGAGATACTTGAGCAGAAAACCAGATATACATAGGGTTCAGTTTTGGAACAGTAACGGATGTTCATGGGGTAGTAATAATTTCTGCAGCCCTTTCAAAGCAATCACAAATACATGTCCTTACCTTGTGAATGGTAAGGTACCTTTGTCAATTAGCTTTGTGGACTGTGCTTACAAAGCTTTTTCCAGTAAGTCAAGTTAATTCTGCCTGTGCTTCAGGCCATGCAGATGTGTAGAAGTGTGGAAGTATACACTGACGGACTTGAGCTTATGCTTCCTGCCTCTCAGCATTGCTGCTAAGTCAGAAACATTCCACACAAATAAATGGCTTCCAGGCAGTTCAATGTATAGGCAGATTGAATTCAGATCTTGGAGCATGACCAGGACTCAGTTGCACCTGTCTGTAAAAATGTGTGTCTACCCATAGATACTGCTGTTTTCCTCAGCTCTGCTTTCCTGACCACAATCCAGTATAAACCCTACTCTCATCCCCTAACTTTTTTTCCAGTCTCACCATTCTCCTGGTCACTGTGCCAACTCCTTACCACAGTCAATTTGTCTTTTTAAATATCCATATTTTAACTGGGGAATGGCCAATGCAGTCTATCCTCTAAGTTGTCTTCTCCAGCGTTGTTTCATTCTGACAAAGGTCTTCAGCTATACCTGACTTTCCTCAGTCCCTATTTAAGAATTTTGGACAGTAAAATATGCTCTGGTTTCAGAGATCCTTGAAAATATTATTTCCAAAATCTATTGGTTCTCTGTTATACTTGTGGTAACTGATATTTTTCAAAGGTATGTAAATTCTTTTTTTTTTTTTTTTTTTCTGTTTTCTGTTTTAAATAAAAAAGGCTTTTCTCTTTCAGTCTCTGTTTCAAGGCATGAACATACTAAAACTATTTAAAAGTATGAATTTTAATAATCTATAAATATGGCAGACATAACATTTTCTTCATTTAATGTTGCTTTCTTCTTAATACGACTGAATTATTTCCATGGAAATACAAGAACTTTTCTCAAAATATAGAACTTCAATGGAGAGTTTCAAATCATTAATGCTTAGTGAAATTGAATATTATGAAAAAAATAAAAATAAATGAACGCAAAATCCTCAATATACAAATGTGCAATAAAAAGTTATTTATTTTGCCTATACAATGGACCAAATTTTATTATTATTATTATAGTATGTGTAACCATAAGCAAAATACTATTAAAGTTATGGTAGAATGCAAAATCCACATTTGGTAATTATGCATGTGCACAAACATCACTGTTCACAGAGAAAAAAGAAATAAAATATTATATACCAATTTCTCTTATAAAATTGTGGAGAACATGGTTTAATAATATCTCATATTAATAATATTTTATACCTTTCTGAGGTGTATTATCCTCAACTATGAACTAACCTCAAAATCAAAGCTAAAATTTCAAGTGTGAAGTAAATGAAGAGAGTATATTGTAGATGTATTGGATTCCACTCTCCCCTCCAACTAAAATGAGTGTGCTCCAGGTGCTGGAGCAGAAGTTCCCCTGTGGAGAAGCCACTGGTGGAGCAGGCTGTCCCCCTGCAGCCCATGGGTCCCACATGGAGCAGATCTCCACACTGCAGCCTGTGGAGGAGCCCCGGTGGAGCAGGTGGATGTGGCCTGGAGGAGGCTGCAGCCCATGGAGAGCCCCTGCAGGAGCAGGTTCCGGGATGGAGCTGCAGCCCATGGAGAGGAGCCCACACAAGAGCAGGGGGTCTGGGGGGTGCTGCTGCCTGTGAGGGAGCAGTTTGTTCCTGACAGGGGGACCCCATGATACAGAACCATGTTGGAGCAGTTCTTGAAGAGCTGCTGCCTGTGGTCAGCCCCCTGGATGAGTTCAGGACAGATGGCATCCCATGGGAGGGACTCCATGTGGAGCAGGTGTAGAGAGTAACCGTGAAGGAGCAGCAGAGGTGAAGTACTACAGAATGACCACAACCCCCATTCCCCTGCTCCCCTGTGCTGCTCGGAGGAGGAGGTGGAAGAGGGTGGATGGGGGAGGTGTTTTTATTTTGTTTTCTTTGTTTCTCACTTCTTTAGCTTGTTAGTAATAGGTAATATATTTCTCTAATTTCCCTATGCTGAGTCTGTTTCCCTGATTTCTCTAATCTCCCTATGCTGAGTCTGTTTTGCCCATTACAATAACTGGTGAGTGATCTTGTCCTTGCCTCAACCCTTGAGCCCTTTTCCTCACATTTTCTCCCCCTTTCCATTTGAGGAAGGGTAGTGAAAGAACAATTGTCGTGGAGCTCAGCTACCCAACTGGATAAAACCACCACACTTATACAGAGGTTTTGGGGATATATACCAAATAAGATTTTACTTATTCCAATGAGGTAAGGCAGGAAAAGGCTGAGAAATTAGAGCCAAAACTACTAGTGCAGACTGCAGTGTGTTAAGTGTGTTAAGTGGGCACAATTGTTATAGTTTTGATACCTTTGACTATGGAGTGCCATTTTCCTTAATATATACCAGTCTGTGAAACGTTCCCTGCTATAACTGTTATCTACCTCTATACTTTTAAAAAAGTACTAAAACCTAAGAGAAATGTAACTACTTAATTTCTAGAGTATTCTGATCCAAGAATCACTGCTTAGTCTCCTTTGTTTGGTATAAAATAGACAATATCCATGCAGGAAGTAGTGTCTTGCCTTATTCAGACTACTTGCAGATGAGGCTGGTGTCCATTGAAGTTTTCTGAACCATTTATGAATTGTTACTAATATTGGTGCCACAAACTTTCAGAGCCACATAACAACAGAATAACCTTTCCTTGTCTACAGTATACACAGCTAGTATGAAGGCAAGGAGAAGCACAGGAATAGTGTGTGAAGTAGTACGTGTATAAAGGAGCAGATTGCAGCCCTTTGATGCTCTGGGAAAGGCTTGTTATGCATTGTGTGGGGTTTGATACAACCTCAGAGACATCACTGCCTGTCTTCATAGCCCCACATTGTATTGTATATGTGTAACCTCTCTGTGAAAGTCGTACTGACATGTATTAAGACTTATACACATAAGCAGATTCCTACTGATACCACTGATCTACCACAGATGTGAGGGAGTTTGGTATTATTTAGGTCTCATCTGCTGCAAGTGAAGCCGAGTGACTCCTGTAGTAATCGGGAATGCTGTTGTTTGGGTGACACAGCATGACTTGTTAAATTGTGGTAGCTTCAGTGCATATCTCAGCTCTAAGATCCTGGGCCCTCTACAAAGGCAAGACAAAATTAGGGAGAAATTTAAGAAGACACAAGTATATACACAATAAAAAACAACAAATCTGCTGAATTTGAGACTGCCTTAGACCAACATCTTAAAAAATATTTTCATAATTGCGTTTAACATGCTCAAAGAATGTTTCTGTGAATGTTCTATAATATTATCTGGTTCCCTGGTCTCTCAGGTGGTGTACTTGGTGTCAGCTGTAGGTTTAAATCTAAACAATAATGATAAATATTGCACATTTCCAGTCTGCAAAACAATAAATGTCAGCTGCACTCAGACTGTAACTCAAGACAATTAACTGGAAGACAAAAAAATTGCTTTTTATTTCCCCTGCTGCCAGAGCTGTAAACTCTTTGCCAAATTGCCTTTATAAGAGTTTAACTTCCCTACTGATTAGTTTGGCTCACATTAATTTTTAAAAATATCTCCACTACAACTTACTAGGCTCTAAAAATATCCCTTTTCCTAGCATTAAGCCATTGTGTTTGTTAACTATATTTCCATCTTGATGATAAAAAAAAAAAAAAAATGAAATTCCCATAGAAATATTTCTTTTCTACTTAATAATCTTCTCATCAAAATCTCCCTCTGTTTTAGATTTTAAAAAGTTATGCTAACAAAGGAAGAAAATGTTTCGCTTTGCTGATTCGAAATCTGAGCTAAGTTTTTTATTTCTTCCTAAGATTTTATCAGTCTTTTCTCATTGTATAAAGGAATATAAAATTTGTTTCCTGTTTTGTCATTTTAGTGTGTGGTGTTTGAAATTAGTCATTAACAAATACAAACAGGTAATGGAATAAAGTTTTGTTTGTTTGTTTGTTTGTTTTCATCTTTGTATAAAACTAATAATCAGTACTTTGGAAAAAAACGAAAGAAAGTGAAGAAAATTCAAACCATAAACCCTAATAAGGGAATAGGACAGAGAAACAAATTATTCAGCTTTGTCATTCAAAAGATTCTGTAAAGGCACAGATGTACAGAAACAAGAGTTTCTAAATGGCTTTCTATAGTGGAACAGGAAGAAATCAGATGGAACTTTGGAACTGGAGAATCACTTGTAACTCCTTGGAACTGGAGAAATCAGCTAAAAATAGTGGGCTTATTGGCTTGGATCCTGGTCTAAAATACAGGCTGGTGACTTCGAGTGTAATACACAGCCAAGCTGAAGTCAGGGAAAGGGAAAAAATGTTGAATAAATTGGGGAAGGAGTGGAGATGACCATTGGGTCACTGGTTAGTATGGTAAGGCACCATTTAATATCTTCCTGTACTGATATGTTAAACTGGGCACTCTCTTCTTAATAATAATGAGAATGTGATATTTACACAGCTGTTCACATTTTTTTTCTTATTATTATTTATTTTTTAAGCTATTTTGCTTAGTCTAAAAACAATACGGTAACAGAGTCAAGCTCTTACTTTTCCACGGTTTTCTTCATCTTAAGAGACAATGCATTTTTATTTTAATATCAAGATAAGCAGTATCTAGGAATAAAACACAACACATTTCTCTGTCCTTTAAAGATGATTTGAGTGGTTTCATTATCCTTTATCTACGACTTATCAAACCTGACTTGTAAATAGCAGTGTACTTCATCAACAACAGCAAAGATTGCATAAATAACAGAGTTATGAGTCTAAAATGATAATTATCACAATCTAATGAATCACATAAATCATTTATAATGAACAGAAATAAACAACAACACAGAAAAGAACACATTAATAACTGAGGGTGTTTTGTTTTGTTTTTCACAAGCAATAAGTAGTTTAATTTATATGGTGTGTCCATAGTACAACTGGAATTCTATCAGTGAAGTAATTGGTAGTTAATCTAAAGGGATAAACTTTAGCTGTGTCCAAACTGAAAAAAATGACAATTAAAAACATCATTAAACCTAGAACATGATTATAAAATGTTAGTAAATGACCAATATAGTTGTAAAGAAAATAATGTTTTGAAGAGATCATTTACCAAACAACTCTGAGTCTCCTACCAAATAAAATAAAATAAAATAAAATAAAATAAAATAAAATAAAATAAAATAAAAATAAAATA
>CM021698.1:97253245-97266400 GCA_011074415.1 Stictonetta naevosa
TGTAAAATGGATACTATTTAAATAAAAATTTGCTTGTTTACCAATGGCAATAAAAATAATTAAAATGACATTCTCATTGTCTACATTTTCAATTAGGTTTATTGGGTGGATATGGCCTGGTTAGGATTCTTATTGAAAGAAATTTTGGATTGAGGTCATTATGTGGCATAATAATCATGATTTGGAGAAGCATCTGTCTTCTTCAGTGAGGTAAAAAAAAAGGTGGACAAGGACCTATAGCTCCAATGGAGCTATAGAATAGCCAATTGACTGCATTTCAAATATATATTTGTAATATTTTTTAGATAAACCAGTTTCAATGTATGTGAAAAGATGACTGGACTTCCAAACCATTTACAATATTCAGCAGGAAACATTAAAGCAGCAGAATATTTTTTTACTTATATATATAAGTAAATACAAAAGGATTATAATAATATGAATAATATTGCCGAGGCAATTGGCTCCGGGGCAGACACGTTCTGCAGTGGAGCAGGGGATCATGGTGTGCAAGGGGTTTTCTGAGTCAGCTGAGGGAGCCACTGGGATCCAGCAGCCCTTGTGAGGGTGGCTGACGGGGAGAAGCACCTCCTTGTGAGTGTCGCACCACCTTGTGAGGGTGGCTGATGAGCCAGAAACACTTCCATACCTCTGTCATACAAAGACAGCCCCAGGAGACCAGGAGTTCAGTAAACAGGGCAGGCAAACAGGATGTGGTACCTGGCATGGCAGTTTGCACAGCAGTGTGTGCAGGCAGGGCAAGCAGGCAGGCTGGAGGATCCCTTGCCACTCTGGATACTGGCTCACCTATCGGCTATCTCCCAGAAGGCAAACCCAGCCATGGTCACCACCAGGCGGCAAGCGGTCACCAAAGCCCTCACCAAAAGGACTGTAGCAATCCAGACCATGTGCCTGCCCAAAGATGTGGATATTCTCTGGCTGCAGGGAGTGCCTGAGCCTGTTGTTTCCAATGGTGGGTGACAGAGATACTGCCTGCGTGAGGTGCGAGAAGGTGGAGGATGTGATCAGCCTGGTGGCAGAGCACAAGGAGGAGGTGGAAAGATTAAGTACTATCAGGGAATGTGAGCAGGAGTTAGGCTGGTGGAGCAACACCGTGCCACGCCTGAGAGAAAGGCACCAGGGTGACACACCCCAAATAGTAGTGGACCCCCTGCCCCATCGCTGTCAGGCAGAGGGAGGGGATCTGAGAAATGGAGAGGAATGCAAACAGCTCAGAGTTGAAGGCAAGCCCCTTCCCTACTTGCCTAGCCTCGCCAGGTGCCTTTACACATCAGGTTTGAGGCTCTGGAGCTTGACGGACAAGTTGATGAGTATATGGGGGAAGGTCCACACAAAAGGTTGTTTAGGGCAAGGATGTCAACTCCACACCTCAAGATTTCCTCTACCAAGAAGGAAAGAAGCATATTTGTCATAGGCAACTCCCTTCTGAAGGGAGCAGAGGGCTCCATATGTCAGCCAGACCCTACCCGTGGGGAAGTCTGCTGCCTCTCTGTGTCCCAGGTGAGGGACATTGCCAGGAAACTTCCTGGCCTGGTTTGCTCTTCCAATTATTATCCCTTACTGATAATTCAGGCTGGCAGTGATAACATCACGGAGAGAAGCCTGATGGCTATAAAAAGGGACTTCAGGGGGTTGGGGCGGTTAGTGGATGGAGTGGGTGCACAGGTGGTGTTTTCCTCTATCCCTTCAGTGGTAGGGAGGGATACTGAGCAGACCTGGAAAGCCCAGCTGATCAATACATGTCTGAGAGGCTGGTGCCATCGCAGGATTTTTTTAATTTATATATTTTTTTGATCGTGGGGAGGTTTACCCAGCACTGGCCTGATGGCTGCTAATGAGTACCACCTGCCTCAAAGCAGGAAATGGATCCTAGCCCAGAAGCTGGCAGGCCTTATCAAGAGGGCTTTAAACTAGGTATGAAGGGGGACAGGGATGAAATGAGGCTTGATGGAGATGAGCCTGCGGGAGCAATGCCAGGGTTGGTGGGTGAAGTTAATGGCACAACTGAAGTGAATCTACACCAGTGCACACACCATGTACAACAAACAGGAGGAGCTGGAAGCCATTGTGCAGCAGGCAAACTATGACCTAGTTGCAATCAATGAAACATGGTGGGACCACTCCCATGACTGGAGTGCTGCAATGGATGCCTACAAGCTCTTCAGAAGGGACAGACAATAAAGGAGGGGTGTTGGCATGACTCTCTATGTTAGAGAGTGTTTTGATGCTGTTGAACTCGGGGTTGGGAATGATAAGGTAAAGTCCCTGTGGTTAAGGATGAGGGGGTTGGCCAGCAATGAGGACATCCTTGTGGGGGTCTGTTATAGCCTGCCAAACCAGGATGAAGAGATGGAGGAGGCTAACCTCATCTTCTTCTGTGACTGGGTAACCCAGCTGCAGGATGAGGGAAAGGCTGTTGTTGTTTGTAGCCTACTTAGACTTCAGCAAGGCCTTTCACACGGTCTCCCACAGTATTCTCCTAGAGAAATTGGCAGCCGATGGCTTGGACAGGTACACTCTTTCCTGGGTTAAAAACTGGCTGGACAGCTGGACCCAGAGAGTGGTGGTGAACAGAGTGAAATCCAGCTGGCAACTGGTCACCGGTGGTGTTCCCCAAGGGTCAGTGTTGGGGCCCATCCTCTCTAATATCTTTACTGATAATTTGGATGAAGGAATTGAGTGAACCCTCAGTAAGTTTGCAGATGACACAAACCTGGGGGAAATGTCAATCTGCTGGAGGGTAGGAAGGCCCTGCAGAGGGACCTGGACAGGATGGGTTGAAGGTCATAGGCCAATGGTATGAGTTTCAACATGCCATTGGATTAGATAAGTGGTGGTGAATTGGAACAGCTTTCCCAGGGAAGTGGTGGAGTCACCATCCCTAGAGGTGTTCAAGGAAAGATTGGACTTGATGTTTAGGGATGTGGTTTAGTGGGTGACATTGGAAGTAGGGTGATGGTTGGGCTAGATGATCTTGAAGGTCTTTTCCAATCTTAATGATTCTATGATTCTATGAAAGCTGTGCAGAGGAAAAGAACCTGGGCATGTTGGTAGTTCACCTGAGCCAGCAGTGTGCCCAAGTGGCCAAGAAGGCCAATGGCATCCTGACTTGTATCAGGAATGAATTAGCGAGCAGGACCAGGGAGATGATCATCCCCTTTGTACTCTGCTATGGTAAGGCCATACCTCGAATAGTGTGTTCAGTTTTGGGGCCCTCACTACAAAAAGGACACCGAAGCCCTGGAGCAGGTCCAGAGAAGGTCTACAAAGCCAGTGAAGAACCTGGAACACAAGTCCTATGAGGAGTGGCTGAGGGAATTGGGGTCTGGAGAAGAGGATCCTCAGGGGTCTGTTCTTTTCCAACCTTAATGATTCTATGATTCTATGTTTCTATGTTTCTATGAATATACTAGAGTCTCTAAGGATTTAATGTAATAGAGTTTCTAAAGAACGAATAGTATATTATGTACAACATTTGCCATAGTATTGTAGTATTGTATGCCCTTCCTTTTTTCCTTTTTTTTTTTTTTTTTTCCCTGGCAGCAAAACTGATCAGAACTGAGCACATGAAGAAGTCAGAGTTGATTCAGCCCAATGTTCCGTTAAGGAGCTTAAGATCAGGAAGGAGATAAACAGTAAAAGAAGGCAAGAACATATCTCAAATCTCTTTTCTTTCAAACACTGTTTCTCCTTATTTGCTCAACCTTATAATCAATTTTATCTTTGTTATTATCCCAGTCTTCTCATACTTCATGTGGACTGGGAAAATCACCAGTGAATTAATAGAAGTGGAAGAAAAAATTCCAAGCAGGAAACAATCATGCAATTTAAATCCCAAAACCACAAGCTGCAGAATCATCGGTAAGCCTAGATTTTGCTGGAACAATTTATTCTATATACAGTCTGAAAAGTATGTAGAAGCAAATACCTGAAATGTCTTTCTGGTTTATAACAGTGATAGTATAGTAGATCCTTAACCTGCTCTTTTAACAATAAAGTAACTCTGACCAATTTAATTATGTTTCCTCCCCCGTATAGGGGAGCTGTATAGCATATAAGCAGCAACTTATACTTCATTTTTTTGTTTGCTTTGTTTTGTTTTTTTATCCTCTTTTTTGAAAACTTGTGCATTGCTATAGTGTAATTTACTTGCATATCACTGAAATCATCAGTAGGTGAAGGTGAAGGTCAGGTCTCATTCATATGGCAGCACAACTTGGTATCGTTTCCAGCAAACTCCGAGCTCCTAGGAGACAAGCGGTGTGCGGTGACAAAGGATATGAGAGAGCTCATGTAACATCTGGGGCCTGTACATTGTGGATTTACCAAGGATCAAGCTGCAGCTGAGAAACTGACAGAATGGTGAAACTTGCTCTGTCAGCAAGTGTTGGGATTTATTGGCATCCTGACGATGTAGGTTTATGTGGCTTGCATTTTAAAAATCTTATATTAAACAGGAAGAAATAAGATAATCATGACAGCTAGTAGTAATTAAACACGTTAAAAGCATTTTGCCACTAAGTTCAAGAGTTCTATTTTGGCACAAGATAGCTTAGAAATAGCTGAGAAAGGGTGGATTAAACCTTGTTTGCTGCCAGGCAATTGTGCTAATCTTAATTAAGCAATCAATATATTAACTGCTTGTGCATAAGTTAGTGAATATTATGTAACTTAATTTCTAAACAAATATCTTTTCAGGCCTGATCTACCTTCAATAACTGGGATGTTTTGAATTTCATTATTTTTTCCTTTTCATTAGGGCATGATGTGATGGATCTTTATAATAAACTTAAGTTCCATGATGCTTACAACATTCTGAGACAATTTAATAGTCATTTTAAAAAGTACTTCACCATTTCACAGCCCTATAGTCAGATTATTCAGAATATAGGCAAGATTTTTTTTATTTATTTACTTGCCCTTTTTATTTATTTATTTTTAATGCAGTCTTTCTGGAGAAATAAATCTCTAAGGGAACAATTTTTATAGTCTCACCTGTAAGGACAGGCATAGCAGAATTTTGATGTCTGGCTAAGATTTTGTTTTGTAACTCAGCAAGAAGCACTAGATCATTTCAGAAAGATTCAAGTAGTTATAAATTGCAGCTAATTTCTGTCTTTCAGTGTTTTGTGACCCTCAGGTGCAAGTGATCCCTCATGTCAATAAAGTGCATGTATCATTTGCCCTTTTGCCTGATAATGCCACAAGAGAAATATATATTGTACTAGAATAAGAAATGCTTCTCCAATCACATTAAGTGGTGGGCTTTTTTACTGTGTAGGGTTATATTCTTCACAAACAGTTTCTGAAAGGCTCAGCAAAGATGCATGTAGGTGCTAACTGTTAGCATACATTTTATAAATTTATTTTTCACTGGAGCATGAAGAATGTAACAGGATGCAATGATCATGCCAATAGATAGAAATTGATTAGAAAATTCACAACTTGAGACCTGCTAGTGGTGAATTACTGTACAATGTCATTCACTTGAAACCAAGTGAGTTTTTCTATAAATGAGAGAGAAAAAATATTGGGCTTTGTGAGAGCTAAATTGCATTGCATGGTGGTAGTCAACCTGTCAGTAAATGAGATTAAAGTAATTCCTATTGTATAGATCTGTCCAGAACTATAATGCGGGAGAAAATGCTCAGATGAAAACTATAAAAACTGCAGTTAAACTGTAAATCTAATCAGCATCGATTTGTTGCAGCTTTAGAATTTGCGCACTAAAACTTTTCTTATTTTAATAGGTCGTATGGTATGATTTGGAGGGAACAAAAACACAATCATCATTGATTTTTCTTTTTAATCCAGAGCCTACAAATATTTACAGAAATATGATTCCTTTTTTTTTTTATTTTCCTTCTCTCTAATTGTTTTCCATCAAGTCCTTTTTCAGTCAACACCCAAACGTACGAAGATTGTAGTCTTTACAATATTGTCAGATTTCTGTTTTAATTACATTAAGAACAGGCCAACAGTCTGGTCATAAATTAATTTTACTTAGAAATATTAATTACAGAATTGAAATTCGACATTAATAGTAGAAAGTAGAAACATCACTTTAACTGCATGTTTTATACCTACTTGTGAAGTATCTTTGTCCCTACAAAACAACACAGAGGTAGTAGAAGTTTTTTTTTAGTAGTGGACAAGTGCTTAATGTATTTTTAAATTGTTGTTCTGAATTTTCCTGTGTAGATATATTGTATGGTTGATTCTTTATGCTGAAATTATATGTGCAAGTTATAAAATCGGTATAGAAAAATTAGAAAGTGTCCAGAATTAATCATGATTGTTCAACATTAAATTGCTCTTCTGTGTCTGAGTCAAATAAGAGAACATATCACATGTGCTTCTTTTCATGCTCTAAGGAATAATGAATATATATTGTTTCTTCCTTTATTGATTCTGCCTCTTGCACTTGAGGATGTAATTATGATTCTAATTAAGTTTAAAATAACTTATGGAGCTGAGTATTGGGAAATACTGATCTGTGTTCTTGACTCTGCATGGAAGAATAGCAAAACGGTCATCACAGAATAGTTTAATACGGATGTTTGAAATATTTGTTCCAAAATTCTGTGAAAAGTAGAGATATGGCTGTAGTAAATCAGTGATCTAGGTTTAGCTTGTATCCTCCAGTGTTGTCCTGAAAATAGTTTGAAGTAGTGGAGTAACACTGAGATAGAAATATGGAATGCTGCATAGTGCTATGACAAAGGCTGACAGGGAACTGATCGTCTCAGTATGTGCCAGAAATTGAATGAAATGTTTCACGTGCTAGAAAACCTAGAGTAAGGTGGACCAATGTGAGGTAGATAGGTCTGCTACAAATTGCAGTGGATTTCAAGGACGATGTACCAAAGGAAATGTCCAGAAGGAGCCCGGTATCTGCAGCATCCAGATGCTGGGCACCTAATGACCACTTTCATAATACTGTTTGTTTTGGATACTGACTAGCTAGCCCCTTTGGAAAGTAATAAAGCATTTTTTGACCTTACGGTTTTATTCCAAACATCATTAGACATTGGAGGTACTTTATGTGATGTCTGTGAATAACAGCTATTTCTAACTATTTGTAAAGACTATTGAAAGCCAGTAATACAGACTTTTATTTGACTTCAAAAGGTTTAGAAGTCAGGCTATAACCAAGTCTTTAGACATGGGAATAGGCTGGCTGGTTTTATGCTAGACTCTCACAAGTTTAAATAAATGTGTAAGTGCTTTATTATCTTATGAATGACAGCTGTACAAAGCTTTCAACACACACTGCTCTGTTTCCCTTCACTGATAATGGTGGTTGTCAGTATGGGTGGTGAGAAGCCAGAGGAGTTACCTGCTGCAAGGAAAGAACTGGTACCTAATTTCAACCTGATGTCCATCCCAACTGTTCAGCTTGTGACACTTGACAATGTTTACAAAGCCCTGAAAAAAAATGAAAAGCTGTTCTTGTTTAATTCAAAGTATTAATTTCATCAAACCACTCATGCTGAAATAGATGAGTGAGAAATAGATGAAAGAGAACAATAGTTATTGAAATATACTGTATTTTGTTTCTGAACACCTTTGATCAGTACAATTAAATATATAATAGGAAATGTTCAGTCTGAATATGTTAAGAAAAAATAAGTTAATCTGCTGGAAGCGGGGAAAGAGTTTTGTGCCAATATTATTGCTTTTCTGTATTCATTTCCCAATTTACTGTATGCCTGCTGTTTCAGCATTGAGCTACATAAGGAGAGACTGAAAAATCTGAAGAAGTTTAAATTTTGAACCATGTATTGTTATCAATATTGATTACTATTAAATTGTAATTTTAACATTTAAAAGAAAAATATTAATGTGTATTTTCCTTGTGCCCTAATTTAACACTGGAAACTTAATGCATTGCTACAAGGTTAAATTTCTTTCAAGGTATCAGAAACACAGAGATTAAAAAGTAACAAATGCAATAATGAAGATAAAATACCAGAAACATCTTCTCATGTGGTTTTATAGCCTGAGTTTAAGCATTTCCATTATAGTCTTACACCTGAGAATAAATGTTCAAAACCATTTGTAATCACCAGCAAGCAGAAAAGAAGCTGAACATGAAACAGTCAAAAGAAGTCAATGTCACAATGCCATGGAGGACTTCAGTGCTGATGAAACTTAACTGTCTTGCTGTAGTTATTGCAAGTTTCTCAGATGAGTTCTGTCTGTGCAACCTTAGAGTGCCCTATCGTTTGCATTGCCAGCGTAGAGACAGACCTCACAGCTTTCTCTTGTATGAATTCTGTCACCAGAGCACTGTTTAAACAGTCTCACTGATGAAATGCTCTTGAGAACAATTTAATTCAGTTTCCATTTATTTCACCATCCCTCTTTGAGTATTTGTAGCTGAACATGTACACATACTTCAAACAGTCTGTACATCAGGCCAGCTGTCACTGCAAATGAACCAAAAGTATCTCTGAATATGATACACTTATCTCCAGATTGTTTGGAAGATGGAGAAGGTGAGCCCATGGAAAGAAAAAAAAAAGAAAAAAAAAAAGAAAAAAAAAAAAACTTCTCTGACTCTTCTAATTTCTTTCTCAGTCTTTAATCATTCATGCTTGATAAATTGCATGTTTGTTCTTTGTCTGTTGGAAGAGACTACACAGAGATGCACAATGCATATGAAAGTGCCATTTTGTATTCAGGAAATGATTATACAGGGCATTCAGATTCCATTTGGATTTAGGTCCAAATACAGAAAAATAGTGCATTTTATTATTAAATTACCTATAGATTTAGATTTCCCTTTATACAAAGCAATGTTATATAATATTTTTTATTGAGTAGACTTCCACCCAGAAAGTAGTATGAAATAGCCCACAAGAGGAAGAGGGTAGTACTGCTTCTTTAACATATCTGTTTATACATAGAAATACTCCATTGCCACTACATTGCATTTGGACACCGTGGTGCAAAGCTACTGCCAGAGTAGACTCAGCAACAGCAAACTCTGTGGATGAACTATGACAATTCTTGAATCACTTTTTCTGTAATTACAACTCTATTGGTGAGTGTTGAGTGTGCTGGTTTTGGGGTTTAAGTATACTCCTAGGCAATTAATGAAAATAAGAGGTCATTGACCCATGATTAAAATGGAGGATATGAATTGCACTTCCTCCAAAAGTGAAAAGATACTGATAGGTGAAGTAATAAGCAGTACTGAACATATTCTTGATCTACAGTTGGTCTTTGCATGGTTCTGAATAGTGTTGTATTTAGATCCCCTAAAAACAAATGATATGAGGGTGTTTGGGGTACAATGAGAAAAAAAAAAAATGGGCATGGAGGGCAGAAATATAAAGATATTCTGCAATTCCACTGTAACAAAGAAAATATCAAAGAATTGGCAAGAGACAAATGTTAGTCTAAACAGAATAGAGTAATGAGGTAAAGGAAATATGTCTCATAGAAAAATTGTTTCTGAAGGAAAGAAAGAACAAAGAATCATTCTACTGAGATTTGACTACATCAGGGAACTGTGTGAGATATTAGATTACTACGTACAAAGGATGTAGAAAGAACAAACAATGGTAGGAGGAATGATAATCTCTCTAAAGAAATAAATGACTTATTCACCAATCTGAGTGAAACCTGGCTGTTGATATTCCTCAGAGCCCTATTCCAGGAAGAATAGTTTTTGCTGTTCACAATAATTTCTCAAACAAAACTTGATTTCAACTGCTTTGCTTAAGCATTTTTCATCATTTATTTAACATCTCCCAGCCTCAGCCACCTTTCCTTAGAATGACTATTCAGTATGATGCAAAGAATAGATTTTGAACTTGAAAACCCTTTATATACATAGTAGAATAGATATTTCACTGGAATACTATAAAAGAAATTAAGAGTGGATACAAAACAGAAAACTATCCTTGACTTTGATTGTGATATCTTTTAAAGAAATACTTGCATTAAAGTAACTTAAATCCCTGACTATTTTAAAGGTATGTATACACCAAAGTAAGATTGATACTGCAGTAACACCATGAGTCAAAATGACTTGTGAAGAACATTTAAAGATCCAATCCTACTTTCTCTAAGTTCAGTAGCAAACTATGCATATATAGATAGCAATGTGATATATTCTAGGTACAGTCCAACAAGTACGTCTCCAAAAAACCTCAAAGCCTTACAAAGTTCAAGGAGCACAACAGTTTCAAATCCCACTTACCTAACAGAGCATATTTTGGTCATGGTAATGCAAATGCCAGTCACAAATCTCAGTGTGGAATAATTGCTGGAGGTGACTTATTGAGATTAAAGACGTGTCCACATCTTAAGATAAGGTTTAGCACTGAGGAAACTTTCAGGGTGAGATGTGGCAGATATGCAAGGAATCTGTTCCATGATAGTCCCCTTGGCAACATACCTTGCAGCCTTAGATATTTGCACCACCAGTGTTGGTGTGCTGCCTCTAAGAGAAATAGCACAGAGAGTGGAGTGGAGTGAAGACACCAAGCTCTATGATACCACCACAGGGATGGTGAACTTGATGGTACTATGGAACTGATAGATTGCATGGCCATCTATCTGAATGTTATGTTATCTATCATTATGCTTTCTGAACAGATAACAAAATCATGTTCTCAGGGTGAACTTTGCTCCTTATAATCTCATTATAATGCTAAAACACACCTCCAACCCAAAGTCTACTTGCCTCCAAGGTGCCACCACCTGTCACTGAGTATGAGGTCTGAATTTCTTTAATTTATACCTTTAAAGCAAAAGTGAGAAAATTTTATACCAATCATAAGGAAGATACGCATGACTAGAGTCACTCAAGCTCCACCTAAAAGTAAGAAAATTGTATAAAGATGTCACAAGAGAAGAAAAATATTAGGAAAGATATCATCACAGAGAAGTCGTGAGGACATTGATGACCTCTGGGGTCAGTCGATGGGCTGACCGTCTCTTCCCCCCCATAGGGACACTTGCTGAGTGAGATTCAAACCCTCAGTTATAATGAGTGCTTCCCTAGGAAACATGACATTTTCTGTAGAGTTGTTTCATAAGTTAACTTATACGTACTTGGTTGTGTTTGTCATAATCTTGGTATCTGCACTTGCTTTGCAGCCAGTGTTTGTCACCAGCAATCCAAAAGAACTTCTACTCCTGTTGTTACCATAAACTACACCAATCATTAATCTTCTAGACTGAAGGTGCATTTCACTATGTGTGCAACTGTGATTGTGGTACTTCGGTATATTGAATGCGGTTGGACTTCAATGCTGAATTGGGCATC
Organism: Stictonetta naevosa; assembly: GCA_011074415.1. Taxonomy (NCBI): domain Eukaryota; kingdom Metazoa; phylum Chordata; class Aves; order Anseriformes; family Anatidae; genus Stictonetta; species Stictonetta naevosa. Next base: position 97,264,551 of record CM021698.1, read on the forward strand.
ACTCAGGATTTAAGCCCAACCAGCCCCTGCCCCTCTGATATCTGAAGACAAGCTGGAACTCAAGGGGTATTAGGTCCTGTCCTTTAACACAACACCTCAAGCAGAATGGAACTACTTATAGCAGGGATAAAAACAGAGGTTTCTCAGGAGCTGGTCTGAAACCATGGAACAGTCACTGATAGACAGCAAGCCCACCACAAAGCACAAAATACAAGGTGATACATTTTGGCTTGTCTTCTCCACAATAAACACAGGGCAGTGTGAGCATTTTGTTCTCTCAACCCCTTCCTCCTCATTCTCTTCTGAAAAAAAAAAAAAAAAAAAAAAGTAAATGAAAAGTAAATGTCATCTGATATGAAATCTCAGAATAATAGCATAGAATCATAGAATTAATCATGGAATCATAGAATCAATCATAGAATCATAGAGACTCACAGAATCATGGAATCATAGAATGGCTCGGGTTGGAAGGGACCTTAAATGTCATGTAACTCCAACACTCCTGCCATGGGCAGAGACATCTTCTACTAGGTTGGGTTGCTCAAATCCCCATCCAACCAGGCCTTGAACACTTCCAGGGATGGGGCATTCACAACTTCTCTGGGCAACCTGTTCCAGTGCCTCACCATCCTTTGAGTGAAGAATGTCCTAATCTCTAATCTAAATCTTCCCTCTTTTAGTATAAAACCATTCCCCCTTGTCTTGTTATTATCTGATTGAGCAAAGAGTCACTCTCCATCTTTTTTATAAGTCCCTTATTTTACGAACACTTAGAATATAAATGTGGAATGTCTGGGGAAGGAAGACACCCACGCCATCGCAGGAAAATGCGCATCTTTCATTTTTTTTTTTTCATTTCTTTTTTTTTTTGATATTTATGTATTCATTTGATGTCTGCAGTTTGAGTGATACAAGTTATCGGTACCTCTGAGCATTAGTGACTGAGATTTAATCATGTTAATACAGAGTAACTTCAGGCTCCATTCTTGAAAGATTGTCTTCGTTTATCCATTTCAGTGGATGAGATATCATAATGTCATATAAAAATATATGTGGGAATTTCTCTGAGACTTTTCTATGAGAATTTTATGATAAATATATATATATATAATAAAAAAATATAATAATAATAAAAAAGGTTGATGAGGAACCAGTAATGCTTCAATGCGCATTTTCCAAGAAATAATTGTTCTTCATGCTATTCAACTCAGAATCAAGATTTTTTTCTAATGGCTAAGCAGAGCCATGGACAATTCTGGATAGTTCTGGAAGAAATAAAGCTGATAGCACTCCGTATCACATATTCTTTGTAGAACGAAAACACTAAAAGTCCAGTGAACCTGCTAATTTTTTAAATATACACTAAGTAGGAGACATCCACAATATGATTATGCCATCTAATGTTTATTTACTTATATTATAATAAGAAGGTTCCCAACTGGCAGTGTGACCAAACTACAGTAGCCATCAGTGATATAGCTGGAAATTTACATTCCTTTTGTTATCTGAAAATGGAAAAACCTAAAACAAATAAACAAGCAAACAAACAAACAAATGAAACAGAAATAAAAAACCTTCAAAATTTCTGTAGAATAGAAAAATTCTCTCTCGAGTACCATGGGAGAATATAAATTTTCAAATTCAGGTGTCCAAGTTAAGCACATGAGTTGTTTCCTTATTGAAAGGTCTGATGCTAAGATCTTGGCTTTTTGAGATGCTTTATCAATGCCTCTGAATACTAATATGTTGAAAAGGAAAGGAAAAGGAAAAGGAAGAGGAAAAGGAAAGGAAAGGAAAGGAAAGGAAAGGAAAGGAAAGGAAAGGAAAGGAAAGGAAAGGAGCGGAAAGGA
>CM021698.1:97266800-97312289 GCA_011074415.1 Stictonetta naevosa
AAAGAAAAGAAAAGAAAAGAAAAGAAAAGAAAAGAAAAGAAAAGAAAAGAAAAGAAAAGAAAAGAAAAGAAAAGAAAAGAAAAGAAAAGAAAAGAAAAGAAGAAAAGAAAAGAAAAGAAAAAAGAAAAGAAAAGAAAAAAGAAAAGAAAAGAAAGAAAAGAAAAGGAGTACTTTAAAATAACATTTAATATAAAAATTATCACTTTCAGGCTGAAAAACATAACTTACTTTGCTAGTTGATAATTTAACACACTTTTCTTCCATCTTCCATCTACATGTGCACTGTAACAAATTGAGTGGAACATTGCATCAGTTTGTCATAATTTTATATTACACAGGTCTTGGGAATCCAATATGCAGTTTTATCAGTAAGACAGTTTAAAGTCTTTCAACAGTAAACAATTATTTTCTTTAATAATATTATTAAATCATAGAGATCTTAATTCCCTTTTCTCATTTCCCTACTTCCAATTTTCTTAAATTTTCTTTCTAATTTTGTTTGATTTTCAGTTGTTTTTCCAACTTTTTCTTAATTTGCATAATATTTTTTTTCTAGTTAGGTAATTTTCAATGTAGTGGCAACAGGTTTTTGTGCTAGTTCATATCGCCATGCCACTTAGGAATAGTAGTATCAGAACACACACAGATCTCTCAATACCATTGTAAATAAAATGTTATTTGCTCACCTTTAGCAATTTGACTGAATAGCCATAATATTTAGTGTTTCTTAATAATATATTTAGAACACAGACTTAAGAAATCTCACTCATTACACAAAGCAAAGCTTTATCATTTCATTTTCAGAATACTCTTGTTTTAGGAGGAATATAGATATTGTAACATATTGTATACATGAATCATTTAGGTTGCAAAAGACCTCTAAGATCATCAACTCCAGCCTTTAACCTAGCATTGCCATGTCTACTACTAAAACATGTCCCTAACCACCACAGCAGCATGACTTCTGAATACCTCCAGAGATGGTAATTCAACTACTTCCCTAGGCAGCCTGTTCCAATGTTTCACAGCACTTCAGTGAAGAAAATTTTCTCCACTGAAGAAGAGATCTACACCGACCCTTCCACAACCTCCTTTGAAGTAGTTGTAAGGAGTGATAAGGTCTCCCCTGAGCCTCCTTTTCTATAGGCTAAATAATCTCAGTTTCCTCAACCACTTCTCATAAAACATGTTCTCTAGACCTTTCACCAGTTTTGTTGCCCTCCTTTGGACATGCTCTAGCACCTCAATGTCCTTCTTGTACTGAGGAGCCCAAAACTGAACACAGTATTCAACATGCAGCCTTACCAAAGCCAAGTACAAGGGGACAATTGCTTATCTAGTCCTACTGACCACACTATTTCTGATACAAACAAGGACACTGTTGGCCTTCTTGGCCACTTGAGCACTCTGCTGGCTAATATTCAGCAGCTGTCATCCAATTTCCCCTGGATCCTTTTCTCCCTGGCTTGTTTTCATTCACTTTTCCCCCCAGCCTGTAACATTGCATCGAGTTGTTGTGCCCAAGGTTCAGGACCCGGCACTTAGCCCTGTTGAACTTCATTCAACAATGAAGGCATTAAGTACCTCAGCCTTTTCCTGATCTCTTATCACTGTTTCCCCCCACATCCACTAATGAATGGAGATTCTCCTTTGTCCTCCTTTTCTTGTTTATGTATTTATAAAAACATTTTTTTATTTAGCTTAATGGCAGTAGCCAGATTGAGCTCAAGTTGGGCTTTGGCTATTCTAATTTTCTCCCTGTACAGTCTCATGACATATTTATAGTCCTCCTGAGTGGCATGCTCCTTCTTCCAAAGGTCATAAACTCCCTTTTTGTTCCTGAGCTCTAGCCAAAGCTCTCTGTTCAGCCAGGCTGGTCTTCTTACCTGACAGCTCATCTTTCGGCACATGGGGATAGCCTACTTCTGTGCCTTTAGGATGTCTTTCTTGAAGAGTGTCCAGCCTTCCTGGACTCCTTTGCTCTTCAGGACTGCCTCCCAAGAGTACCCCCCAACCAGCCTCTTAAACAGGCTAGAGTTTGCCATCCGGAAGTTCAAGGTGACAGTTCTGCTAACCTCCCTCCTTACTTTTCCAATAATTGAAAACTCTTTTAATTCATAATTGCTGTGCCCAAGTCGACTTCCAACTTTCACATCAACCACAAGTCATTCTTTGTTCACAAGCAAAAAGTCCAACAGGGAATTTTCCCTGGTTGGTTCACTCACCAGCTGTGTCAGTTATCTTCCACACACTTCAGAAACCTCCCAGACTGTTTCCTCTCTGATGCATTGTATTTTCCAGCAGACATCTGGTAAGTAAGTCCCCCATGAGAACAAGGGCTAGTGATTGTGAGACTTCTCCCAGCTGCTTACAGAATATTTCATCTGCCTCTTCATACTGGTTGGGCAGTCTATAACAGACACCCTAGAAATAAATCAGGTTCTCACAGGGTTATAACCAAATTTAATCAACTCACTCCAGGTGAGTTAATATATATACATATATATTGTTCCTTTTTTTTTTTATGATCTGAAAATAATGATAACAACAACAACAATAATAATAAAGCATTCATAAATAAAGCTCCTGCCTTGTCTTTTATGAAGATGAAAATGAAATTCCTCATCCAAATTATTCTGGAAGACACTACTTTCAGAGATTTTAAAGGGAAAGACCATTACATCTCCAACGTTGTAAAGGCCATTACAATCTGATAAACTGAATTGTCAGCTCTCAGGCTACAAAAAGTTTTAACATTTTCTTTTCAGTGTGGGTGAAGACACTGGTTAAATTATATGTATATTCTGAGATCATGAAAAAGAAGAAGATCATGAATTTTACTCAAAGAAGATCATGAATTTTACTCATAAAACTCTTGCTACTGAAAATGTGTTTAACTTTGTTTTATAAACTAAAACCCACAACTTTTGTTTGTTTGTTTGTTTAAATAAGTTTAAAATGTTTTGACCTTTCATGGCAAGTTTGAGTTTGATAAACATGTATTTTGTGGGGATTTGAACTGCTGAAAATAATATTTTTAAAGGTAGGGGAAAAAAATGAAAAAAACAACAAACAAACAAAAAACAATTTAAATTGGCAGCTTCACTGTAGATTTTAGACTGAGAAAAATGAGAATAACAATGTTTATTTTTCCAGAGTGAAGTACCTTACCATTGTCACTCATAATATGCATATTAATTTATTACCCCTGAGTAATCTATTTGTTCTTTGTATCTGTGTTCTTTATATCTAAGTCCTTTTGTAACTAGTAAAATAAATGATAGAAATAGCTGTGATCTCTATAGCTTCTATTCATACTGTGTCAACAGATCAAAACTCACATTGGGCTTTTAATGAGGGGAGCGCTTTGAACAGACAGGGAGATCTTAGAGCTTATTTTCTGTTTATATATTAGCATTTCTCATCTGCTAAAAGAAATGAGAAAATCAAAGTGTTTTACTGTCATGTTTCTTAGTTGAAAAGTACCCCACATGCTATTACTCAAACTTTTTTTGTCTAAAGAGCTTAGATCTCCTTTTGTCCTCTCATTATCTCAGTGCAATTTCATATATTATTTTTCCGTGCTTTTTATTATCTCAAAAAAACATTAGTAGAGCATATCAACTCATAATATTATTCTTCTGTTCATTAGTTGTTTCTGAAGACATTGGTGTTTCCTTTACACCTCAGATTTAAAACAGTGATGTGTGCTTGCAAGTACAGACAATTCTCTAATACATTCATCAGATGTTTATCTAAGCAGGTCAGACAACTAAAATATGCTGATCCCATTTATACCAGCTACTTGGTATTGCTCAGAAATTGTCTTAATATTATATTATAAATTAAAAATCGATCCGCTTTTAAGCCACACAGTGGCTAAACTGAGAAAGCTGATGGGGAAATAGCTGTACAGTTGATACATGTGTATATATTTGTGTATCATAAATATACATATACACATATATATATGGTTATAAGTACAGATAAGAATTTTATTTTGACAGAAACAAAGTTGGTTTAGGTCAGTCAAAATGATTATCTTCAAACCAAAATAGAAAGTCCTGTTTCTGACTGAGAATTTTTAAGCCATCTTGATATGAGATGTCTAAAGATTTCATTATTATTGAATTTGAAATTCAACTTTTCAATAAGTAAAAGTAAACAAAATTTTCTTCTGAAAAACATTGCCAGAAAATCTGAAAGATGCATTTGGATTGCTTTAACTGGGGACACGGGACAGCAAGATTTACCTAATTCAACTTGAATTAAAAATTACAGCATTGTCACCCTCCATTAATAATAGTAATAATAATAAAAATAATAATCACAAGCAATGTTATCCAGTCCTAGAACTCAAATGGATCTTTAAGAACCAAAACCTGTAATAATTTCACTCATGCCACAAACACTACAAAAGATTCATAATTTTTGACAGATTGCATCTTTAGAACTAAAAAAGAAAAAACCTTTACATGTTGGATTGTAGCACTCTACAATCATAGGTGTACACAACAAGTTTAAAATGTATGTAATTTACTTTTTTAGTGAAACTGAAATTTTAACAAATAATTTTACTGCAACCTCATACATAGTTAATTCAGTCCAATGGTTATATTGAACTCATATTGAACACTTTGAGAACTGTTCCTGAATGGCTGAAGAAGCAACCAAGCTGTTTCATTGTCATTAAGAAATATCCCAGTGCTGGTCTCCTTTGTTAAACTTTTAAAATTAAGTTTAATTGTACAAAATGAGGGATGATTTTTGAAATTACTATCACTTATTCAGTCTTTCTCTATGATCTTCTTCATATTGATCAACTATCTTGGATGTTTTTCTATGCCTACACAGATGTCTAGCTGCAACTCTTAAGCTCATTAGTGGTAATTCATTGGTCAGTTGAAAATATGAGTAAAAATAAAAGGGGAAAGAGGTCCTTTTTTTTCCTCTTTCTGACTAAAGTGAATAAAATATCGTTCTAAAGAGGATTAAGCATAACAGCTGGAATTTTAACTTTGTTTCACATTTGACTGTAACTCACCAATATTTGTTGTTCAATTTCAGAATGCTGGCATTCAGTCTTCACTAAGGAAAACAGTCCACACTTAAAAATGAATGTAACTATGCAGTTTCATAGAATCATTAAGGGCTGCAGCCCATGAAAAGGAGCCCATGCAGGAACAGAAGACCCCACTCACTCCAGTAGCTGTTGCTAGAACACCACTTGCTCCACTAGAATCATAGAATAGAATCATAGAATCATTGGGTTGGAAAAGATCTTCAAGATCATCTGATCCAACCATTACCCTACTACAAATGTCACCCACTAAACCATGTCCCTAAGCACCAGGCCCAACCTTTCCTTAAACACCCGCAGGGACAGTGATGCCACCACTTCCCTGGGCAACCCATTCCAATGCCTAACTACTCTTTCTGAGAACAAATTTCTAACCTAAACCTCCCCTGGCGCAACTTGAGTACGTTCCCTCTAGTCCTATCACTAGTTATCTGTGAGAAGAGGCTGACCCCCAGCTCAACACAAGTTTCTTTGAGGTAGTTGTAGAGAGCAATAAGGTCTCCCCTGAGCCTCCTTCAGACTAAACAACCCCAGTTCTCTCCCCATAGGACTTATGTTCCAGGCCCTTCACCAGCTTTGTAGACCTTCTCTGGACATGCTCCAGGGCCACGATGTTCTTCTTATAGTGAGGGGCCCAAAGCTGAACACAGTAGTCGAGGTGAGGCCTCACCAGAGCTTAGTACAGGGGGATGAACAGCTCCCTGGTCCTGCTGGCTACACTATGCCTGACATAAGCCAGCATGCCGTTGGCCTTCTTGGCCACCTGGGCACGCTTCTGGCTCATGTTCCGGTGAGCATCAATCAGCTCCCCCAGATCCTTTTCCTCTGCACAGCTTTTGAGCCACTCTGCCCCAAGCCTGTAGCATTGCATGGGGCTGTTTTGGCCAAAGTGCACATAGCCATGTTGAACCTCATGCCATTGGCCTCTGCCCATCGACCCATCCCGTCCAGGTCCCTCTGCAGGGCCTTCCTATCCTCCAGCAGATAGACATTTCCCCTCAGCATGGTGTCATCTGCAAACTTACTGAGGGTGTACTCAATTCCCTCATCCACATCATCAATAAAGATATTAATGAGGGTGGGCCCCAACACTGACCCTGAGAATACTACTAGTGACTGAACACCAGCTGGATTTCACTCCATTCACCACCACTCTCTGGGCTATCCAGCCAGTTTTTAACCCAGAAAAGAGTGTACCTGTCCAAGCCATGGGATGCCAGCTTCTCCAGGAGAATACTGTGAGAGACCATGTCAAAGGCCTTGCTGAAGTCTAGGTAGGCTACAACAACAAGCTTTCCCTCATCCACCAGGCAGGTGACCCAGTCATAGAAGGAGATGAGGTTGGTCAGGCAGGACTTGCTTCTCATGGACCCATGCTGACCGGGCCTGAACCCCAGCTGTCTCGCATATGCTCCATGATTGCATTCAAAAAGACCTGGCACTGAGGTCAGGCTGACAGGCCTGTTGCTCCCCAGGTCCTCCTTTTGACTCTTGTTATAGATGGGCATCACATTAGCAAGTCTCCAGTCATCTGGCATCTCTTTGGATAACCAAGATTGCTGGTAGATGATGGAAAGTTGCCCAGCAACGACATCCAACAATGCCCTCAGCACCCTTAGGTGGATCCCATCTGGCCGCATGGATTTGTGACAGTCCAGATGGAGCAACAGGTCTCTAACTGTTTCCACCTGAATTGTTGGGGGGGTTCTTCTGCTCCTTGTCCCAGACTTCCAGGTCGGGAGGCTGAGTACCCTGAGGATAAGTCGTCTGGCTAGTAAAGACAGATGTAAAGAAGGCATTAAGAATCTCTGCCTTTTCCTTATGCTCAGTAGTCATATTCCCCCCCGTGTCCAGTAAAGAATGCAGATTCTCCTTGGCCCTGCCCTTACTGTTAATATATTTAAAAAAACACTTTTTGTTATCCTTGACCATAGTTTCCAGGTTGAGCTCATGCTGGGCTTTGGCCTGACTAGTTCTGTTGTTGTTGTTGTTGTTTGTTTTTACTTAAAGTACATCCCCAATATGAATATTAATGTTTTTGTTTTCTTCCGAGAAATTGGCCTATGTAAGATTGTTGCTTGGTATCCATCCACTTTTGCCAAAAAGAAAAATAAACTAAAACAAAAGATCAACCCAAGGTTCACTGCATGGGAGTCACAGGAAAAAGGACTTTCTTGTGAGTGTTAAAGCAGATGGAGAAAGGCAGCCAAGTCACTGTCAGACACATAATCCAGCTTGACAAAGTCATTTTCAAACTGACTAGATGAGCACTGCCATCAGAAGGCTCCCAGCACAAGCCCTGAGCTATCAGTTCTAAGTACACACATTATACTGAACTGAAGCTGGAAGCCAGTGGATCTGAAGTCATAAGATTTTGTGGAAAACCCTATGGGCAAATTAACCCTGTCCTTGTTTAATATCCAAATCACCAGAAGTTCTGATATTTCCAGAATTAATTTCATAATTTTTCTTATTTTTTTAAAAAATACTGTTTATACTGTGGTTTGGCTAACCACATTGTTTTTCTTAAAATGTTAATGTGGGGTATGTTTCATCATTTTTTTTTTTTATTATTTAGTGTGATGCAGCTTCTCTAATTCCTTAATTTTGATTGCCAATAAAGCAATAGCCTAAATCCACATTCCTCATCCTTAAAATTCCTTCAAAATAAAAACTCTACTGAATGACCAGAATTGCAAAGTGACAGAGAACATTAAGAGAGAAAGGGGGGGGGGGGGGGGGGCAAGGAAAGAGATAGGGAGAGAGAGCATATTGGGAGAGGGGGAGCATGGAAGAGAGAGGGAGCAAGTGAGAGGGGGTAGGGAGAGCGTTTAGAGAGAGTTGGACATTGAGAAGGAGTTGGACATTGGGAGGATGGGCTTTAGGAGAGAGGAAGAGAGTTGAGAGAGAGCATTGAGAGCATAGTCACTGGGGAGGGGGAGAGAGAGATGAGAGAGTGGGCATTGGGACAGGAGGAGAGTGTTGTGAGAGCTGGCATTACAAGAGGGAGCACACTGGGAGAGCAGGCATTGAGAGAGAGAGAGAATGTTGTGGGAGGAGGTTGAGCATTGAATGAGAGGGCACTAAAAGAGCTCTGGGCATTGCAAGAGTGAGCGTTGCAAGAGAATTGCACATTGAGAGAAATTTGAGTGTTGGGGGGAGGGAGACTGTTGAGAGAGGGGGTGTTAAGAGAGCGTGGGCATTGAGGGAGAGCAGAGAGAGAGAGAAAGAGAGAGTTGAGAGAGAGGGCACTGAGAGCACATGCACATTGAAAGAGAAAGCAAGTGCACACAATGCCCCAAACCAACAACTTCTAATTTTAATGAAGTCTATATAAGTGTGCTTTTTATGTTTCCCTTCTATTCCATTGGGCAGGCTTACTGTTTCCCCATGGGTGAAAGGATGATTAGTAATAACTTTTGAATAATTACCTGAAATGAATAGATTAGATAGTTGTTTCTCTCAGGTTGCAAATCCATCACCTTGGTTTTCCTGTGCTCCATTAGGAATGTTAAAACATTCTCCCTTGTCCTATCATTATCTGCCCAAGAAAAAAGTTTTTTCTATCGTTTTTATAAGCCCCTTCTAAGTATGAAAAGACTGCAATGAGATTTCTCTTGTCCAGGCTGAACAGCCCCAGCTTTCTCAGCCTGTCTTCATAGGAGAGGTGCTCCTCTTCCTGGCCCTCCTCTGGACCCACTCTCAGCTTCACATCTTTATTGTGCTGGGGGCCCCACGTCTGGATGAAGTATTCCAAATGAAGCCTCACAAGGGCAGAGTAGAGGGCGGCAATCACCTCACTTGACCTACTGGCCTGCTTCTTTTGATGCAGCGCCCTTCTGGGCTGCAAAGCACACACTGCTGGCTCATGTCGACTAGAACTCACAAGTCCTCTGCAGAGCTGCTCTCAGCAAGTTATTCAGAGTCTGTACTAATGTCTGGGATTGCCCTGACCCAAGTGCAAGCACCTTGCACTTTAACTTGTTGAACATCTTTAGGTTTACATGGGCCCATACTGTCAGCTAATGAAAAAAAATAAAAAATAAAAATGTCAGGCATTTCCATTACATATGAGTTTCCATTCATATGTAACCCTTTCCAGTGCCCACAGGAATGTGACAATTTAGATGTGCTCTTTAGAGATTTATTTCATGCTTCTCAGACCTACTCATTCTTCACCACTCATTTTCTTTTCCACTTGACTCACAGACACAAATATGCAATGAAATAATGTATCATCATTTGAAACATGATCTCTGTATTACCATTCCAATTGATTTACCTCCCCTGACATTTTTTATAGGTGTCTAATTTGATTTGATCCTCATTCCAGGCCTGCCAGGTTAAATAGCAGAAAATTCTCATGCTTGGAGGACTTTTCTTTTTCAGAGCTCTCAGATCAGAAAGGAAGGATGCCTACTGCAGCTCTCCTAGTGAAGCAGTTTTTCCTCTCCAATCAGAAGGCAACTTTTTTTTTTTTTTTTTTTTGTCATTGATGAGTTATAGATATCTTGACTTTTGGGGGCTCAGCTAGCACATTGTTCAAAATCTGACATAGTAAAATACTGCTCAGTCAATACTTTTACCATGTTTTAAAAAATGTCTTAGCTCTGTGTCTGCCTTTATAACACTTTTACATGAAATTCATTGTTAAAATATAACACCATGAATTCAATTAACTTAGAAAATATGCAAGATAATTCAAATGTTTTTAAATATGTTAAAAATCTGTTGCTGCTTTATAAAACACCAAATGATTTTCCCCATCAAAAAACAAAAAAACAAAAACAAAACAAACAACAACAACAAAAAACACACACACAAAAAAAAAAACTTTTGCAGCCACATGCATAGTTTTAAAATTATTCTCATGATGGTCATTCTCTGACCTATAACTGTTACAAGAATCTTACTGTACTGGTGCTATGGACTTGTTTAAAGAGATTACACTACTTGTAGCTTGCTTTAACCCCTGCAGAGACTTATTTGTTGTTAAAGCGTTATTGTTAGCCCATTGGTCCACGTGAAAGCTGTTTTACAGAGAACGTGAAAATTGCTCTTTGTCATTAAGAAAGCAAGCAGGAATAGAGAAAGAGTGAACAAAACAGTGTAATTTCTGAGTTGCGAATGTAAGAGCTATGTTTCTTCAGGAAACATACGTGTATTCATTGATAATTTTTTTTCTGTGTCTGAATACCAGGACAGAAGCCAGTAGCTTTAGTAAGGTTAACAGAGGTAAAATTAATTGATTAGGAATTAATTGTCATAGTGTATTAATGATGCTTTGTTTTGATATATTGACATTGTATCTTGAGAACTGAGAAGTAAGAACTAGCTAAAATGTATTTGTTGCAATTTATGTAAATCTTAAGGAAAAGAGAAATTTTCTCTGATATTCTTCACTTTTTTTTTTTTTTCCAAAGTTTTTTAAAGTAAACTCTTTTTTAATTCTGCTAAAACTGTTTAGAAAAATAACTTTTTAAATATATATATATATTATTTATTTATTTATGAGAAGGGATGCTTCAGTTCAAAAAAGGAAATGTTAGGGAGGATTAAACTGTGAAAGTTCAAAAAAATGTTCAAAATTTTGCTGGAAACAAGAACATTGGCAGAACTAAACTTATTATAAAAAAGAAATCTGTATTTTGTTATATAGTGAATACACAGTGAATAAAAACAAACATACAAGCTAAAATCTCTTAATTGAGAAACATACAAACAAACAAACAATTTACTGGCTTTAAATCAGACTTTCAGACTTTATATTTACTATTTATAATGCACTAAATTCAATGCACTTTGAGAGGGAAAAAATGTTTTATTAATTTTAAGAGAGCAAATGAAATTCATAATTTTATCTGCATAATCCTGACATGTTAGTATTACATTTTAGTTAGACACAAAAAAAAATGGTCTACTTGTTCCCGTGTAACTGGGTAATGTTGTATTGAACGAACTCTATTAGAGATATTTGAAGTGAAACATTCCTTGAAAAGTTTCCACGTAGAGCAACAGAACCCCTGAGGTGTTAATACACCTAGTGCTCTTTAATTAAGAAAATGATTAGTAAGATGCTGATGATATCAAAAACCAAAAATATCTTTCCTCTTTTTAGAATCATAGAATTATCCAGGTTGGAAAAGACTTTCAAGATCATGAAGTAAAACTATCTATCTGTCCTACTGACTCTCATCACTAAACCATGTCCCTTAGTGCTACATCAACATTTTAAATAACTCCAGGAATGGGGACTCCATCACTTCCCTTGGCAATCCATTCTAGTGCTTAACCACATGCTCTGTGAAGAAATTCTTCCTAATATCCAATGTGACCTTCTCGCACAACTTGAGACCATTTCTTCACATGCTATCACTTGTCACCTGAGAAAAGAGTCCAAGACCCTTGCTGCAACCTCCTTTCAGGCTGTTGTAGAGAATAATGAGGATTCCCCACAGCCTCCTTCTCTCCAAAATAAACAACTGTATTTCCTTCAGTTATTACCATAACTCTTATTTTCTAGTTCTTTCACCAGTTTCATTGCTCTTCTCCGCACATTCTTGAGCAACTCAATAACCTTCTTAAGTGCCCAAAACTTAACACAACATTTGATGTGTGGTCTTAACAGTGCTACATACAGAGACATTTATTTATTTGTTTGTTTGATTAAGATAAAAACACATAGGATCTTTTTTTGTCTCTACTCAACATTTCATAAATGCAATTATTTAACAATTTTATGCGCTAGCTTGCTTCACTGTCCACCTAGCTAGTGCACTAGCTTGTGCACTAGCTTATGTGGCTTCAGTCATTCAGCAGTGTGTTGCAATCTGTATGTGCAATGTATGGCCACCTCCACACCAAAAAATAAAAAAAAATAATAATAATAACAACAACAAACAACAACAACAATAATAATAATAATAATATCAGTTTAAAAAATAATAAATTCTCAGGACAAGGCTTGTATCACAGAACTGCTTCCCTATCTGTCATTTGAATCTCCCTAGGTCTGCAAATCAGGTCCTGTAACGCTCTGCACTTTCTGTCCTGGAAACAAGGAAATACCAGAGTAAGAGCACCAGGAAACACCAGTGAAGATATCTGCTGGGTGCAGCAAAAGTGGGCTGCTGTGCAGAAGACACTGACCTGGAGTCACCTGAGCATGGAGAGCAGAGCAGGTCCAGAAGACAGTCCAGTCACCAATAGCCAAATCCATAAGGGTAATGAAGTGCCAAGGCCTCACCAGGCAGACCAGACAGAGGCAGCAAGGATCCTGGTCAGGCACAGCATGCACACAGTCCTGCTTACCTTTGAAACAACTAATACTTTGAATCTCCTCCCTAGTGTGCCAATGACAGCTGTAGGAAAACTATTATTTAAGTGGGAGCCAAATCATTTTGTTGTTATCATTACCATTGTTCATTAAAAATAATCCCTTTAAGACGTTTTGTTTCTCACTGAAGACAAAAATTGCATTTTGTCGTGGTTTCAGCTTGGATTGAGTTAACTTTCCTCATGGTAGCTGGTATGGTGCTGCGTTTGGGATCTAGGATGAGAATAATGTTGATAACATGTTGTTGTTTTAATTGTTGCGGAACAGTGCTTACACTAAGCCAAGGACTTTCCAGCTTCTCGCTCTGTCCTGTCAGTTAGCAGCCTGGGGATGCAGCAGGAGCTGGTAGGGGACAGACCCTGAACAACTGACACAAACTGGCTAGAGGGATATTCCATACTATAAATCATGCTGAACAATTAATATGGTGTGGCTGGCTGAGGTGGGGGGAAACGCTGTGTGAGGACAGGCTGGGCACCAGTCAGCAGGTGGTGAGCAATTGCATTGTGCATCACTTGTTTTGAAACATTATTAGTGGTAGTATTATTATCATTATTATTTTTCATTTTCTTATCTGTCATAATAAACTTTATCTCAACCCACAATCATTCACTTTTTTTTTTCCCCTGATTCTCTCATCCATCATGAGAGGGGGTCAGGGAGGGGGGAGAGAGAAAATAGTTGTGTGGTGCTTAGCTGCTGGCCAGGTTAAACCACAACACATTTGAAGGATATCCCGAACACTGAAGGTTTTATCAGATGTGTTATCCTTTTCTCCACATCTTCAATTAGGTGCACATGCACGGATACTCTCTCTCCACGAGGCGATCAGCTCCAGGGCTGCCATGTCTGCAGCAGAGTGGGAGATCGAGGCGGGCAGCGCTTTTTTCCAGCATCGAGGCCACTCGAGGCAGCCGAGGGAGCCGCCAGGACCCGACAGCCCTCGCGAGGGAGGCTGACGAGTCGCAAGCAGAGCCGGCCGCGACGGGGGGGCCGTTTCCATCTGGCGTCGCGGCCATTTTGCAGCCACTCGCTAAGGCAGCCGCTCCCTGACAGCATAAAAGCAGCCCCTAGGGAGCGCCGCGACCCTGGAGTGCCGCGAACAGAAGACACAAAGGGGACTGGCTCAGCAGTTAGCGCAGGCAGTTCAGGTGGGGCAGGGGAGCATCCTCACCTCCCTTTCTCTTCCTCCCTCCCTTTCTCTTCCTCTCTTCTGTGAACTCTGCCTCTTACAACTTATAATTTTAGCAAGGAAGCTACCGCAGTGAGTACTAGTGAGCCTGCTGGTTTGCCATTGTTGCACCTCAGCGGAAGGCTGTTTTCAAGAAAAGTGTGGAGACCCAGACAGAGGCCCCACACAAACATACAAGTGCACAGGTCTCTGGTTGCAGCAAATGCCAGAACCTGGTCCTTGCAGTGCAGGGTTGCAGAGACAACACCTGTGTCAGATGCAACCAGGTGAATGATTTACTCAGCCTTGTGGCTGACCTGAAGGAAGAGGTGGAGAGGCTGAGGAGAATTAGGGAGAATGAGAGGGACATAGATTGGTGGAGCCAGTCCCTACCAGCCCAAAGGCTTAGGCAGCCAGCAGAAGCTCCACAAGAAACACATCACCCCCTACCGCTTTGTGACCAGGTAATAGGAGTAGCAGGCAGACAGAGTTCCTGCTACAGTGAACCCACCCTCCTCTCCTCCCCCCCGATGGTGATGAATTGGGGGATGGGGGGCAATGGCAAAAGGTCCCTGCTTGGCATTACCTCTGTAGCAGGTGCACCTGCTCGGTGATTCCCCTACCTCTCCAGCTTCCCCTGCAGAACAGGTACAGTGCTCTGTGAGGACAACTGGGCAATGGCGAGGGTAATGGTTCTTCCTACTCGGAGGTGTCACCAAAGTCTAATAAGACTACCCACTGCATTAAAACCTCCTCAGTAAAGAATAAAAGACAAGTCATTGTCATTGGTGAGTCACTGGTGACGGGAATGGAAGGCCTGATATGTGGACCAGACCACTACACTGGGAGGTCTGCTGCCTCCCAGTGGCCTGGGTTAAAGATGTAAGGAAGAAACTTCCTTCACTAGTACATCCCTCAGATTATTATCCTCTTTTGTTGTTTCAGGTAGGCAATGATGAAATAGGAAGAACTTCCCTAAGGACTATGAAGAACTTCAGAGCTTTGAAGAGACTGGTCAAGGGTTTGGGATCACAAGTCATGTTCTCTTCAATTCCTCCAGTTATAGGAAGTAATGAGGGACTGGACATGATGAGCCAGTGGATTAATATTTGGCTCCGAGCCTGGTGTCACTGGCAGAGGTTTGGTTTTTTTTTGATCTTGGGTCAATTTACATGAGACCAAGCCTGCTGACAACAGACAGAAATAGCTTTTTCTACCGGCAGAAAAGGGTTTTAGGATTGGAGTTGGCAGGGCTCATTGATAGAGCTTTAAACTAGGTATGAAGGGGGAGTGGGGGTGGAACTGGGGTCACTAGAAAGGAGCCTGAATGTAACATGCAAGTTCTTGTGGGTGAGGAGTGTGCTAGCAAGAGCTTGCAGTCTTGTGTCTTGGTGAAGGATGAGAATGACATAACATTTTGTGCAGGAAGGACACAAGGTTTGGTGAGAGGTTGGTTACTATGGAAACACCTGAGCATGATCAAGAGGGTGTTAGGGCATCTCCCTCCCAAAAGATGGCCCAGCTGAGGTGCATTTACACTAATGCATGCAGTATGAGTAAGAAACAGGAGGAGCTGGAGGCCACTGTGCTAGTAGGAAACTATGATGCTATCACAGAAACCTGGTGGGATGATTCCCATGACTGGAGTGTGGCTGTTGATAACTACAAACTGTTCAGAAGGGTTAGGCAAGGAAGGAGGGGAGGAGGAGTTGCCATCTGTGTTAGGAAGCGGATAGATTGTGAAGAGCTGTGCCTGAGAAACAGCCATGATGAGGTTGAGAGCTTGTGGGTGAAAATCAAGAATCAGTCCAGTGAAGGATATCTAATGGTTGGGGTCTGCTACAGGCCACCTGAACAGATACCAAGCTGAGTGGTACAGTTGATACAACAGAGGATGCCATCCAGAAGGACCTGGACAGGCTGAAGTAGTCCCATAAGAACCTAATGAGATTCAACAACGCCAAGTGCAAGGTGTTGCACTTGGGCTAGGGCAATCCCAGGTATTTATATAGACTGGGAGAAGAAAAACTTGAGAGCAGCCCTGCAGAGAAGGACTTAGGGGTCCTGATGGATGAGGAGCTGGATATGAGCCAGCAGTGCACTCTTGCAGCCTGGAAGGCCAACTATGTCCTGGGCTGCATTTAAAAAAAGGGATGGCCAGCAGGGAGAGGGAGGTAATTGTCCCCCTCTACTCTGCTTTTGTGAGACCCCACCTGGAATACTGTGTGCAGGCCTGGGGCCCCCAGCACAAGATGGATGTGGAGCTCTTGGAACGAGTCCAGAGGAGGGCCACTAAAAAGATCAGAAGGCTGGAGCACCTCTCTTGTGAATACAAGTTGAGGGAATGGGGCTTGTTTAGCTTGGAGAAGAGAAGGCTTTGGGGAGGCCTCATTGCAACCTTCCAGTACTTGAAGGGAGTGTATAAACTGGAGAGGGAAGGCCTATTTACACGTGTTGACAGTGACAGGACAAGGGGGAATGGTTTTAAACTAAGATGAGAGATTTAGGTTAGAAATTAGGAGAAAGTTTTTCACTCAGAGGGTGGTGAGGCACTGTAACAGGTTGCCCAGAGAGGTTGTGGATGCCCCATCCCTTGAGGTGTTCAAGGCCAGGCTGGATGCGGCTCTGGGCAGCCTGTTGTAGTGGTTGGCAACCCTGCCTAGAGCAGGGGTGTTGAAACTAGATGATCTTTAAAGTCCTTTTCAACCCAAGCCATTCTATGATTCTACAATTCTATGACTGAAATGATGCTGATCTTGTTCCCTGGGTCATCTTGACCGTTTTTGAAGATGAGTGCAACATTTGGCTTTCTACAATGTCCATGGGTCTCTTCAATCTTCATAGTCTTTCAAAGGTGATAGTGGATTTGCAAAGACGTTGTCTATTCTGTGGATACACACATAGGGAGTTCATTGATTGAGATCTCTCCAGAAACCTCTAACTCATTTTCATCCATTGCTAGTCACTATCCTTCTCTTTGAATCCTGCCTCTGATCACAGACATCTGGGAGACCTTCCTAGCAAAAGCTCAAGCAATTAAGGTAATGAGTACTTCAGCCTTGGCTGTGCCCACTGTTACTGTATCACCCACCTCGTTCATCAATGGAACTCTATTTTCTTACTCAGTGCTCCGAACTAATGCCGTGGTAAAAGCTCTTCTTGTTGTTCTCAGTGTTCTGTGTAAGTTTCAACTCCATCTGAGCTTTAACTTTCCTAACATCCCTACATGTCTAGACAGTGCTTGTAAACTCCTCTCTTGTAGCTCGTCACTGCTTCCACAACATGTATGCTGCTTTTTAGCATTGGAGCTCAGTCATGTCATTTCTGTTTAGCCAGATTTTTGTCCTGAAATGTCTGCTTGTCTCCTACTTGCAAGTGTATGTAGAATTACACTGACAAACAACTAATTTAAAAGGCATGTGAATGTGTTTAAGATACCAGAAAAACAGGATTATTATCAGGAGCCAGAGAAGACATCCAAAAGTGGAAGAGATGGTAAACACTTAGCAAAAAAACACAACCTGTTCCTTGACCTTCCAACCCAGTCAATATGCGAGAAACAGAAACTCAACCATAGCTTTTCTGTCTCCTGAGTTGGAGGATGAAGGAGGCAAGCTGATGGCAGAGACCTGCCTTGGGATAAACTATAAAGGAGGAATGACTTACGCTAGCTGACATACCACCTTATATTTCTTGGATGTTAAGTACAATGAAGTCATACAACCTTAAAATTTTGTTCCCTTTATACTCCCTTTTTTCTCCAGCTTTAAGGGCCATTAATTATACAACAGAGATTAAATTCAAATTTCATGACTTGGTTAACTGAAACTATAGTAAGTTATCATTGCCTGTTAAATTTTATAGCACTTTTCTGTAGGAAATTACTTTAAATGAAATGGCAATTAAATGTATTATAAAATGTTAGATTAAAGTAGATTTTATAATGACACAACGAATAGGTACTTACCAACTGACACTACAGTCTTTTGAAGACCTTAAATGAAGTAGAAACACAACCTCCCCAAAATTCTTCTGGAAAACTAAATCTGAATTGTTCTTATCTTTATAAACAAAGAAAAAGAGCAGTCATCTGAGGTAATTATAAGTGTTGTTTTTTTTTTTTTTTTGTCGTCATTGAAAAGCTGACAGACAGACATATAGACTGAAACATTCAAAGCAAATACTGCAAACCTATAAATTTAATGCACAAGCCATTAAGGATACATTTCCTACTGCTGATACTCAGCAGGACACCACACCATCTACTGAAATACTATTTCATTGCAATATTTTGAGCTATATGAAATTATTAATTTACAGTATGCAAGTTAAAGAAATCTTTCTGAAAGATTAGCATAGTCTTTTTTAAAGTTTAATCATCCCATGCAGTTTTGTAGTACTGATGCATAAATTAAAAGTGCAAAGAGAAACAAAATATTGGCAGGAATGTCAAAGAAAAGACATTTATTTTTTTTTTTTTTAATTTGAGTACAGCAACATTAACTGTTTGCCAGTATTTGCTAGCAAGCTGGCCACACTGCTGATGACTATAAAGTCATACTATATACTGTTGTCATACTGTATTGACATCTCTCTCAGGTATGTGCAGCAGCAAGCAGCATCATATTTGTTGAGTTCCACAGCTGCCATTATATCCCATATCCTAAACTGTGCGTTCTTCTGTGTGGTGGGACCACTTTTGTCCATGTAGACCATGTCAGTTGCACTGTGCTGCTGTCTCTGTCTAAGGGGCCTCTTCTTGTTTGTATTTCATTTCCTGTTTCTGTTTCAAAAGGTATGCACCTACATGCATTGTCTGAAATGGGGACGGTAGCAGTCTGGCCAGATGCCAAACTCCAGTCTGGAGTTCGCCTATTCTCTTCTGACCGTCTGTGTTACCATCAGGACAGAACTTCCTGGAGTGTGCGTAGAAGGTATTGTGTGAAGACACCAGAGAGCATGGAGCAGGGCTACTGAAGGAAATGAATGGTGAGAATGCAAAAAGTGTCTCAGAGCCTTTTCAGTGGAACCACACTTGTAAGGACCAATGGCAATACCATTTCTCATTGCACAGATGCTGTTCACGGTTCTTCTGAATATGCCACATGATACATATCAATACTGTGGTAAACTGCCAGTTTTAGTCAGATCGATGAAACTTTCAAATGATATTGCCATTACATTAGGCAGAAGGCATACCCATGGATAAATACAGAGAGAGAAATATATCTTTGATAAAGGTTTATGCCACAAACCATAATGTGTGGTGGAAAACCTTGACATCTTAGTAAATAACACATCCATTTGTCAGGTGGATTTCATTACCATTACTCTCATCATTAGCAGAAAGTAATGGACGTACTGTCTAAAGCGTACTTAGAATATTACCTTTTTTCATTTGTTTATTTTTATTGGAAGCAGCTCATTTCAGTGGAAGTCAATTCATTTTTAGCAAGTGAAAATGAAGGAACTATCTAGGAAGCTATATGAAGTTTCTTAATCCTTAAAAATTTTATTTGAATCTTACCCTTTAAAAGAAAACAAAACAGTATTTTTTCCATTTCTTGAAGAAACTTGTAGTCATAGAAAAATGACTGTGTTGTAGAAATATGGTGAACCTACTTGATGAATTTAGATTTACCTGGAAATAAATGGTTCATTTAATTATATCTGTGGGCTGATAAAGACTTTGTGCTTAGAGTGATCACAATCAACATAGATGACCAAAAAAGGTACATCCAGAAATAAAATAAACGTTGATTGCAGTGTGCATGGAGAGGTCACTGGAGATGGGGAAACCCTGGTGAAATTTAATAAAAGAGAGGTTGATCTGTTTTTAGTAGCTTCACCAAGGTTAGCTGAATATCTTCAGTTCAATAGTTGCATGAATGAGGATTAAAATGTTTAAAGAACTAGTGTTCTTATCAAACAGAAAAAGAAAAAAATAAAAATAATAATAAAAAAAAACAGACCATGGCAATTCCCTCGCTTGGAAACCTTTGAAAACTGAATTGAGCCAAAATTCATGCAAAGATTGATTACACAGACAAAATAAAATAGTGGCATAATATTTTGGGGAGAAAATATATATATATTTTAATATTTATTTAGACCTGATCTGGTAACATTTTATAAACCAATGTTTACAATCAGGGGTCCTATAATAAACACATAGCCACATGAAAACTTGAACTAAACCAACCAGCCACTTCCCTCTCGATATATTCACCTCCATAGATCCTTACCATGAGCAACATTACCCTTTCCATATAATAAAAGAAGCATCTGGCTATCAAAGAATAAAGGTGTGTAAAGCTGCAAGGTGTGCAGATCATAACAATGCATGATCATGATAGAATTAGGTAGAGATTAAAACCTGATCACAGCCTGTGTTAGGAAACTAAAAGTCCTGAAATAATTTTTCTCAAATTGGTCTCTTATTTTAAGAAGAAAAAAAAAAAAAAAAAGATTGCTTTTCTTTCCTATGGAAAACTATTTTCAAGACATGCACAGTGGGGTCATAAAGGTTTAAAAGAGAAATATCACTTTCTCTATGGGATATTTCACTTGATTTTTGAAGTGTAAACAAATGTCAAAAATAGGTGGAAACAAACCAGGGCAACAGATTATACACTATTACAGCCTCACGACAGTTTAAAATAAATAATTCAAGTTCATCTCCAAATTGCACCCAAATATTTCAGTTATAGAACTATACGTAGCATATTAAGCTATTCAAAAAAGTACAGAACAATTATTTTAAATTGTGTTTTTAACTGCCTTTGTGATCCCTGTTTGTTGTTGGTGTTTTTAATTTTCACTAAACAAGTTCTGAAGTACTTTTCAGTATAAATCCACTTTACTCCTGACAGAAAACATTGCAACATCATTATTCAAGAGAGCAAAAGCATGAAAGCAACAGAACCCAGTTCTGGATACCTGCCTGCATACTATGTTCCCTGAATTATGGGAATATAGATGGAGGAGTATTAGGGTGAGGACAGTGAATTAGGTAAACATTTTCTCCATACTTCTATCATAGTTCTATGAATTCTATGACTGCATTTTTATTTTATTATTTTTAATATGTACTATGTGGTATAATATGGGCATAGAAGTTTCCAAAACCATTGCATTTTTCATACAAAGAGCTAGCTGTCATATTGAACCACCTAAAACTTAGAAATAAGTTCTGATGTTTGTGTATTAGCTTGATTCTCTCTAATTTTAGATAGTTAGTTAGTTGGTTTTACATATAGAAGTATATACATGTGAACTTGGCTGTGGAATTTTTCTTTTGTTTTAATCATTTTGTGGGCCTCATATAATACCATCAGACCAGTGTTTGGGAAGTGCTGGATGAAATGAATTCTGAAGTATTTTCTTTTTCAATATTTTTAATAGATACCTTAGCATAAACCACAAAAATATGACAGGATCCACAATTGTAAAGTTTATCTGTATCAAAGTTATACATTATCTCTTTTCCATTCCTGAATATTCATAACATCTGTGTGTATACGCACTGTGGTATTTACTTCTAAATATTTAATGGAATATTATTCAGCATGAGATAAGAAAAGTAAAGTTGCAGAATGTACTCTACTCAGTCCAGAATACTTACAGCTTTAGAAATAAATAGGAATACTAACACTTGACACTTTTTTTGGTTTCAGTATTTTGAGTAACAATCTTTCAGCACTCCATTGTATCCACTGTATCTTCTTAGTCCGATGAAAAATAGAAAGAGCAATCTGTCTTATTTTGGCAGGAAACAGGCATTCTGGCAGCCTTACAAAATAGTCGTTACTCGGGAGAATACTGCCTGCATTTCACTGTCTCAAGTGATTTACTTATGTAACAGAAGCATCCTAATTTAACTCACTTTCTGAACAGTTTGATTTTTCCTCATAAATAATGAGAATATGTTGACCCCCCAAAGTAAAATGTTTGTGAACTACTTATGAGATTAGGTGAAGTGTATTCCAAACCACATGATTTTATTAGACTAAGATGGAAAAATTTATAGTCACATGTTCATATAAAATTGTATTGCTATCTTAATTTTTTTTTCTTTTGATCTTTGGTTTCTACTATCTTCTGTATTTGGATGATATATTTATATCAAAATCATTTTGTGTGTTGTCACACATAATTTCAAATCATAAAAACACAATTACAAAAACTAAATGTTTTTATTTTGCCTTAAATAAGAAATAAAAGTAAATAAGAATGTTGGCTCTGTAAAAGAGAAATGTTGGAAAAAAATGTTTCCATTTTTGGATTCCAGAGTTTTGAATCTTTTAATTTAGAATTATATTGTCTTAATTTCAAGCCCTTTCATTTTTCAGATTTCATATCTACTGTAATGTTAATGCATACTATAATAATAAAAAAGTAGTTTCAAGTAAACAGTAGATGAAGGAGGGTTTTAATATCAAAATGTTCCTCCTTTTTTCTATAATAAAAGCATTTTATGGAAAGATGATCTAAAAAATAGCTAAAATCAATTTGAATAAAGTATGGTATCAATAATAAATACGCTTTACCACCAAGAAATCAGAAAGTAGAATAAATGCCTAAAAAACAAAATTTCAAATACAGCTTAAAAATTCCAGATAAAATTATTAAGCTTTTTTTTGTAAAATTGCACATTTTAGGAAAATATTTTCAGAACATATCATATTAAGCTGTATATGTAATATTGCAACAACACACAAATAGTGAAATTAAATACAACCTATACAACAATAGGTATTTAAAATATTTTTTCTTGTAGATCATTCAATATATTATATACATACACTTCTTAGTAAAGGGTTAAGTATCCAAACTTGGCAAATGATACAGTCTACAACCTCTGTGATTTCTACTAGCATTTAGAATCGTAGAATCATAGAGCAGTTTGGGTTGGAAGGGGCCTTAAAGATCATCTAATATCAACCCTTCTGCTATGGGCCATCCAACCTGGCCTTCCACAGTTCTAGTGATGGAGCACCCACAACTTCTCCAGGCAATCTGTTCCAGTGCCTCACCACACTCATAATAAAGAATTACTTCCTTATATCTAAATTAAAGATAACTTTTTTTTTTTTTTTGATTTAAAATCATTACCTTTTGTCATACCACTATACTCCCTTGTATAGAGTTTTTCCCTGTCTTTTTGTAGGCCTCCTTTAGGTACTGGAAGGTTGCTATGAAGTCTCCCTGGAGCTTTCTCTTTTTAGGGTAAATAACCCGAACTTTCTCAGCCTATCCTCATACAAGAGATTACCCAGGCCTCCAAACAATAAATCATTGTTATTTGCTTTTAATAGTTTAATTAAATGGTCAAACTCTACTTGATCTGCTACTTTAAGCAATATAAATCATAGTTGCATATTCATTCTGCTTCAAATGTGTACTTGTTTGAATTAGCAAAAGTTAGAATCTGATTCTCTTCTCTTTCAAAACTAAATTAGGAAGAAGCAATGAATTTCATGAATGTACATGGACTATTCTAAAATTGGTGTAATTTATTGGAAAGTTGGTGCAAGGATGGTAGAAGATGCATGGGATATTGCAAGTCTTTTTTGTTGTTGTAAAGTGCCTAAGTTTGGTAGTTTATATATATATATATGCATGTGTATATATATATAAAAAAATCATTGTAGACACTTAGAAACTTTTATTCTTATTAAAGAAAGCTTTATCTTCTCTAGAATTTTTGTCCTCTACTATTTCTTTCTCATTTTTTAATGATTTAAAAATAAAAGTATTTTTTTGTTTGTTTTGTTTTTGTAACAATTTAATAAATGAAAAAGCCTGAACATGTAAAAATAACAAATATGTTTTGAATTCTAGGGCATTGTTCCTTTGTTCCTTTTATTATGTTGAAAAGACTAATCAAAACTACTGAATCCAAAAATATATTTTTTCCAGTGTGTTCAGTGGACCAAATTTAGTCTTTGTACTATGAAGCACATTTGAATATTTGTATTTTAGAGATAAAATCCTGACTTCACTGTATTCTCTTGGAAGTTTTCACAGATAAATTCTGGCTCTTCATTTCAGGTAAGTTGTTCTTATCCCTTTCGTATCAGTAACTCTGATTTAATTGTGAAGAAAAATTGGTGAATTCAGGCACTTTATATTTTTTTAATACTTCTTTTCTGCCCACTTCTGTCATGACTGGTCATATTTACAGGTAATTACAATTTCACAGTCCCTTTTGCTCTTTCTGCACTTGAAAACCACTTTTGAGTACAATTCTTGGAAAGCCAGTATTAACATCCAAGTGAATTTGAAATACATATGTTGTTATGTGATTTTATGAAGGAAACAAAAACACAGGCACTTTGTCAAAAATTCACAGCTAGGGTTGATTTTAACATTGTGGGATTTTAACTGACTATAAACCTTTCTATGACAGAGTCATATTTTTGTAGAAGCAGATTGCCCTTCAAGAAAAACAAAATCACATTCAGTGCTTTCTATCAGAAAGCCTGTGAATTGTGTTAAAATCATATCAGAAAGGTAATCTGATAATCAGATGATAAGGTTAGTTTTCAAATCAAGTTATAAAAAAGTGATGACAATATTTGTAAATTAATTAAAAAAAATGTTTAACAGTATTTAGACATTGTTTTTGTTGTTTGGAGGATTTTTTGTTTTGTTAATCTTGTTTGTTCATTTCTGGTTTTGTTTTCAGATTCTCTTCCCAAAGGGGGAAAAAAAAAAAAAAAAAAAAAAAAACCTTATTTGGCCACTTATCCTTTAACCAGCATTCCTGCATGCATATGAATGACTGAAAGAGCAGATATAAAATATTTAAGGAATAATGAATTTTGAAAATTGACAAGAAAAACCAAGGATAAGGTGTTTCTAAAACTGAGAACTCAATAACTTTTCTTCAGCCATAGTGAATTTCACCAAATGCCGAAGATAGCAATGAACTCTTTTTGTTCATTCTAAATCTCTGTCCTTTGGACAAAGGATTTCAATGTGCATCTACAGAAAGGGGAGGCTATCGGACAAATTGGTCAATGTCTTGACTGCCCTTACTGCTTCATTTTAGTTAGAGTTTTTATGCTGCTGCTAATCAGAGTGACTACTGAGAACTTCTCACCTAAAATCAAACACAGAATCCCTTGCGGGTTTCTGCCCCTCAGTACTGACAAGCAGAGAAGTAACTGCTTATGGGAACCAGATATGAAGTATTTTATCCATTTTGCTTTGGCAGTGTTAAATAGAGTTTCTACTAGTGTATTTGTTCCCTTGGAACTGCTCATAGATATAAACTTTGTGGATAGATTTGTCAGCAATTCATTTCAGGATTAAGCAAAATATTATTAAAATGTAGCAATGTAAATTGCAGCTTACATAATTAAAAAGTTAAAAATGTAAATTAGAACTTACACATTGACAAAGCAACCTATTTCCCTGGCTATCAATTAAATGCATTTTGGTCATTATTATTAGGTCCTTTAGTCTTCCTATGCTACATTTTTGCCTGAATGAATTTCTACTCGTTTTAAATGTTGAGAACTACATTTTTTAACCATCACGTAATACATACTGGCAACAAGACATGTTGCAATTTCATATGTACCTGCACCATTGCCTTTCCAATGACATTTTTCCAATGAGTGTTGATCGTCAAAGCAAATTTGTAAGATAGTAGTCAAACATTCAAATCCACTTTATAGACTGAAATACCTAGTCCGTGATGAAAACTTGTTAGAATTAAAGTCATTAAATACTTGATTTCCATCAGTCTGCACTTATACAGGTTACCCCTCGAGGGTATTTTGCTTTAGAAGCCTAACAATGCAGAAAGGTTCCTAGTGGGATTTTTATAACAACCAATTCCCATCAATTCCAGCTTGAGTATTGTGGCTGTCTTGGCATATGGACTTGAAAGTTAGAAATCTACCAAAGCCACAAGCAGATGTCTACATATCTTTTGCAGCAAATGCCTGAGGAATACACAAGGTATTGTGTCACAGTATGGAATGGGTTAATAACAAATGCCAACAGCCATCAGAGAGGTCAACAACTCCTTATGCCTAGAGTTGGTTTGAAGAGAGAATAACTGCATCTAGTATTACGGTAAAAATAGAGAGAGCATCTGTCATGGCAGGAGTGCTGCTAAACAACAGCCAAGAAGTTGTACAGCATGTGTGGGAGTCCACAAGACTGCTTGGCTGCAAGAGACTTTATGGCAAGTGTTGCTCACAGGGAAAACATGACACTTTACAACACTGAATATATAAAGAAAAAAGAAAATATAAACAGGAGAATGAGACCTTATTCAAGCCCTTTTTCAGCTTCTCCTGACATCACATGAAGGGGTCAGATTTAAACACGCTGGGAGAAGCAATGGTGTGGCAGCTCCAGCCCTGATGTTCTTCTTTGGGACAGTACAGCAGGGACTACAGTGAAAGCTATTCTGTAAAGAGGTAGGTCATCTCTTGGAATACATCTAGTCTATGTCAGATGATGTCTTTTGGGTGATATGGACAGAGGTGATTTAGAGAAGACCTCTCTCTGGCAAATAAAGACAGTCGTGCACATTTATGCACCACATACACATGCTCTGAATTACCTTGTCATTCCTGATAACAGTTATGATTAAATAGCTATCCCAGAATGAAAATAGTCAACTCTGTGAAGTTATCTTTGTACTGGGTCCTGAACACCTGCAGTACATTGATGACATCCTCGTGTGGGGCAACACAGCAGAAGAAGTTCTTGAAAAAGGGAAGAAAGTAATCCAAATTCTCCTGGAAGCTGGTTTTGCCATTAAGCAGAGTAAGGTCAAGGGACCTGCACAAGAAATCCAGTTCTTGGGGATAAAATGGCAGGATGGACGTTGCCATATTCCGATGGATGTGATCAACAAAATAACTGCAATGTCTCCACCAACTAGCAAAAAAGAAACGCAAGCTTTCCTAGGCCTTGTGGGATTCTGGAGAATGCATATTCCAGGCTATAGTCAGCTTGTGAGTCCTCTATCGAGTGACTCGAAAGAGAAACTATTTCGAGTGAGGCCCCGAGCAACAACAGGCCTTTGAACAAATCAAACAAGAAACAGCTAATGTAGTAGCCCTTGGGCCTGTACTGGACCAGCTGTGCAAAACATACTTTACACTGCAGCTGGGGAGCATGGCCTCACCTGGATCCTCTAGCAGGAAACCCCAGAAGAAACTCGAGGTCGACCTCTGGGTTTCTGGAGCCGGGGCTATTGAGGATCAGAAGCCAATTACACCCCAACTGAAAAAGAGATACTAACGGCATATGAGGGTGTTCAAGCTGCTTCAGAAGTTGTGGGTACAGAAGCACAGCTCCTCTTGGCACCACAACTACCTGTGTTACATTGGATGTTCAAAGGGAAAATCCCCACTACACACCATGCGACTGATGCTACGTGGAGTAAGTGGATAGCGTTAATTACACAGCGAGCTCGAATGGGAAAACCTAATTGCCCAGGAATCCTGGAAGAGATCATGGGCTGGCCAGAAGGCGGAGATTTCGGAGTGTCAAGAGAAGAGGTAACTCGTGCTGAAGAGGCACCACCATACAATGAGTTGCCAGAAGACAGAAAGCAGTATGCGTTTTTCACTGACGGATCCTGTCATGTGGTAGGGAGCCATTGGAAATGGAAAGCTGCTGTGTGTAGTCCCACACGACGAGTTGTGGAGGCCATGGAAGGGGAAGGTGAGTCGAGTCAGTATGCAGAAGTAAAAGCCATACAACTAGCCCTAGAGATTGCCGAAAGAGAAAAATGGCCAGTACTGTATCTCTACACTGACTCATGGATGGTGGCAAATGCTCTGTGGGGGTGGCTGCAGCAATGGAAACAGAGCAACTGGCAGCGCAGAGGTAAACCTATCTGGGCTGCTACCCTGTGGCAAGATACTGATGCCCAGGTAGAAAACCTGGATGTAAAAGTACGTCATGTGGATGCCCACATGCCCAAGAGTCGCGCTACTGAAGAACATCAGAACAACAAAGAGGCAGGTTGAGCTTCAAAAATTGAAGTGGCTCAGGTGGATCTGGACTGGGGACGTAAGGGAGAGCTGTTTGTAGCTTGATGGGCCCATGAAACATCAGGACATCTGGGAAGGTTTGCCACATACAGATGGGCTCGTGATCGAGGGGTGGACCTGACCATTGAGGTCATCACATAGGTTACCCATGAGTGTGACATCCGTGCTGCAATCAAGAGAGCTATGAAGGTAAAATCTCCCTGGAACAGGGGGAGGTGGCTAGGGTTTTGATATGGTGAGGCCTGGCAAATTGACTATATCGGACCACTCCCACAAACCCGCCAAGGCAAACGGTACATACCATGGTAGAAGCAACAACTGGGTGGCTGGAAACATACCCCATAAACCATGCCATGACCCGAAACACTATCGGGCCTAGAAAGGCAAGGGCTGTGGCGTCATGGTACACCAGAGACAATTGAGTCTGACAATGGATTCATTTTGGATTCATTTCCAAAACAATCTTGTCACCTCCTGGGCCAAGAGGCATGGTATTGAGTGGGTGTATCACATCCCTTATCACCCACAAGCCTCTGGGAAGGTTGAGAAGTACAATGGACTGTTAAAGACTATGTTGAAAGCATTGGGTGCTGGGACATGGAAACAATAGGACAAATCTACCAGAAGCCACTTGGCTAGTTGACAACAGGGGGTCTGACAGCCATGCTGGTCCAAAACAAAACCCCTACACACGGTGAAAGTAGCTAAAGTCCCCATAATGCATGTAGGAAAGTGGATGGGGAAGGTGGTGTGGGTTGCTCCTGCCTTGGGAAAAGGCAGACCCACTCGGGGGATTGTCTTTGCCCAAGGATCGGGGTATACCTGGTGGGTCATGCAAAAGAATGGGGATATCAGGTGTGTGCCTCAAGGACATTTAACCTTGGGAGAAAACTAATCTGTAATCTAAATTATATGTTGTAGGAAGATGCTGCAGGATCAACGACGGGTCAACTTTGCAAGGAACTGGGCAAGCGCAACAAGGACTTAAGCTAAGCTGGTACTGGCGTCCAGAAATCCAACTTCGCCTGCCCTGAGTGACCACTTTGGCAGATGAAGACTAAATTGTCAACAGTTCTTATGGACATTTTCTGAGAAAGACCTATAGAATGAAAAGATATACCTACCTATCGATCTTTTAAAGAACAATGAACAGTGGTGATGAGAATACTTATATGCTAAAGTATGGGGGACCTGAGAGTGACACAAATGTTATGGAATAAGGGGTGGAGGTTGTACTGGGTCTGTCTGGGATGTTAACTTTCCCTGCAGCAGCCCATACAGTACTGTGCTCTGCACTTGTAGCTAGAACAGCAGTGGTATCACACCAGTGTTGTGTCTGCTGCTGAGCAGTGCTGGCACAGCATCAGGACTCTCTCTAACCCCCATAGGGGGTGGGCAAAAAAGCGAGAAAGAAACATCACCAGGGCAGCTGACCTAAACCAACCAAAGGGATATTCCATACCATATGATGTCACACTCAGCAATAAAAGGTGGAAAAAGAAAGAGGGGAGGGGTGTGCTCTCATTGTGAAAACGTCTGTCCTCCTCCCGAACACCGGCTACATGCACTGAGGCCCTGCTTCAAGGACGTGGTCAAGCATCGCTCATTTGTGGGAAGTAGAGAGTAATTTCTTTCTTCTGCACTTCCACATAGCCTTTTTTTTTTTTTCCCTCCCTTTTCCCCTTTCCCTTTTTTTCCTTTAGTTAAATTGATTAATTAATAATAATCTTTCCTTAATAATTATTTTTTTTCCTTTAATTAAATGATCCTTATCTCAACCCGTGAGTTGTTCTTTCCTTTACTTCTTCCCCTCCTCATCTAAGGAGGGGGAGTGAGAGAGTGGTTGTTGTGTTCAGCTGCCTAGCGTGGTAAAACTACCACAATTTTCAAAACTTCAAATGTTATTCCAATTTAAATGCTGCAGTATTTGTAGAAGGAGAATGTATACTCCTTTAAGGGTATCAGTCAAGGACCTTTTCCAATCCAACAAGGGAAAATAAGAAAAGGAGGAAGTGATGGGAACAAAGTCTGGTAATTCGCACAAATTAATAAGAGCATTTGAGAACGTAGAAAGTTTATTCTAACAGGGTTATCTGGTTGAGGACTTGCAAAGGGGAAGACAATAACAAGAAACAAACCTCCCAGTCACACCATTTGCAAATCCACAGAGGTGTGCAGGGAAAATGGGCAGCAGGAGGTAAAAAGAGTGGCAATTGGTAGAAACGGGTATAAAGTGCCAGTTGCATGTAAAACGGGGCTAGCCTTGTCTAGCTGAGCCCTGAATCTGATCGTGACAGTCTGTCCTATTCTCTTATATTTTCTCATTAAATCTTTTCTCAAGTATCTCTCTGCATATTCACACTCTCTCCTGTGTGTATATGTGCTGAAGGACTATGCAATAGCTCCTGGCAAGAACTATGTGCGTGTGAGTGAAGGCTGGTGCCAGATAGTGTAGTAAATCCGGGGGAGCAAGCACCTCTATCTGTGTTGTCATCTATTGGAGTAAGCGCAGGGGTTTCAGCACCAGTTGCTGGCAAGTTGTGTGTGTGCAAGTGAAACTGGTGTTAGTTACTGGAGTCAGGTCAGAGATGTAGACCCATGACCTAGTGGAGCAAGTGGGGTCGTAGTAACAGCTACTCGAGAGAGTGGGGTCTTCTACACATGCATGGGCTGCCTCTTCATGGGCTGCAGCTACACTTCACAGAGTCTGCGCCTGGAGGAGCTCTTCATGAGCTGCAGCCTTGTTCAGGCTACATCCACTTGCTCCACTGGGGGCTCCTCCACGGGCTGCAGCATGGAGATCTGCTCTGCCATGGTACCCATGGGCTGCAGGGGGACAGCCTGCTCCACCAGGGGCCTCTCCACAGGCTGCAGGGGAACTGCTGCTCTGGTGCCTGGAGCACCTCCTGCTCTCCTTCTGCACTGACCTTGGGGTCTGCAGGCTGCGGTTGTGCAGCAGTTTTCTTGGTGGTGGTTTTGTTTTGTTTTGTTTTGTCTTCCATTTCTTAAATCTGCTCTCACAAAGGCACAGCCAACATCACTCTCGCAGTGGTGGGTTCCTTTTAGAGCTGACTGAAACTGGCTCTTGTTTAACTAACATGGGGCAACTGCTGACCTCTTCTCACAGAGGCCACCCCTACAGCCCCCCTGCTACCAGACCCTTGCCATATAAACTAAATGCAGCTGCATTTAAACAACTAAATGAACATGCAAAAGGGAAGGTGGTAGGTGCTTCCTCCAGCCTGGACAGAGACCCTGGGTCCCCAGGCACTGGGCTGGGCCCAAGCAATTGCACAGAGTTATCCTAGGCTAGACCATATGGAGGAGGCAGATACACCTTTATCTCACTTAACAGTATATACGCAATCTTATACCAGAATTAAATTCACTAGAACTTTGAAACAGAAAATCCTAAAAAAATAGTAAATATTTGTTCCTGAGGAAATCAGTTTAAACAAAATATTTTCTGAAAATGTTATCTTATATTTTAACTTAATTTATAGCTTGTATTCTATTGAATAACATGCTCTAAATGATTTTTACTTATTGTCTACGAATATAGTTTGGTTCTGAATATAGTTACTATAAAGAGTTACAGGTTAGATGTGGAAACTGGCAACTTCTCCACCAAGAAAGGAAGAAGCTAGACCAAAAAGAGAAAGGATTTCCCATCCTTAATGAGAGTACACTCATCAAACCCTGACAGAACGCTTGTAGTAAAACAGGGAATTTGGAACAGGCAGACAAAAGAGATTGATCATAGCCTAAGGAACAGAGAAGCAGGACAGGAAAGTGGAATCCTTCCAGATTGCTTTCAGCATTCCCATTTATTTGGCCCTTTATACATAAGTAGGTTGCACAATAAATAAATAAATGAATAAGTAAAAAAGTTTTCTTTTTCACTAAGTTTTGTTGGGATTTCTACATGTGCTGTACAATACCAATGAAAGGCCATACATCAAATTTTAAGGCAAGCAACATCCTCCATATTATGCCACAAGGCTCATTCATCTACTGCTAAGTCATCTGAATTATTTTACAGTCAAATTATATTATAGATATTGTCTAGAAAAATTGAAGAAATCAGGGGTTAGTCAGACTGAATAATAGCAGTGCCACAGTGCACTTTTTTTTTTTTTTTCCCAAAATTTACTGTACTGAGAACTATTTTAACACTGACTTGTGCAGCTTCTACTAATAAGTAATATTGTGTTTAAAATTTATGTCCAAACCTCTGCAATCATCTCAGAAATATAAGAGACATAATTGTTGGTAGGTTTTCAAAAATATATTGGAAACACAGCTGTACACTGTATTAATTGCTGGATTGAGTTAGTAATATTTAAATTAAATATTTTTTGTTATGAATTACATTTTGGACCATTATTTATTTATTTATTTATTTTTC
This sequence comes from Stictonetta naevosa, assembly GCA_011074415.1. Lineage (NCBI taxonomy): Eukaryota > Metazoa > Chordata > Aves > Anseriformes > Anatidae > Stictonetta > Stictonetta naevosa. Next base: position 97,298,826 of record CM021698.1, read on the forward strand.
AAAGTACTTGGTTGGGAGACAAAAGGCTGGAGGTACAAGTCACTGCTTGACCCAGGTAATTCCTTAGATTCCTTGAACTCCAAATCTTTTAAAAGTCTCTCTTAATTAACCTTATTGGAGATATGCAATTTTTCAATACTATTTTTTATTTGTTCATAGAACAGTACTTTAGGATTGCATTTGGGATGCAGGGGGGTAATTTTTTAGTACCCTATGCTGTCTTATTCATAGTGTTGCAGAATAAACTTGACCAGAAAAGAGGGGGTGGGGGGAGTGGGGATGGAGTGGGGAGTGGTAGTCCATTATTTCATTCTAATAAATACTGGGGGGAAAAACAGAAATTGAGAATATTTCCATAGGAAGGCTAAGTGCTTTATTTAATCCAGTGTATATGTAACATGATGTCTTTTTCTCTTCCTTGGTAGGCAAGAAATCAATTTGAAAGATGCAGGACAAGCAACTTCACACAGAGATTCCAAGTTAAGTAGGAGGGCTCATATCAGCATTTTCAAAAATGACAACATTCTCACTTTTCAGTGTGTGCATTAACAGTGAGAAATCCATCTGGCAGAAAATAACTGTGAAATTAGTAGGAAATAGATTTCATAGTTTTTGTGATAATTTAAAGCTTTTGCATACACCATTGAGAATGAAATTTTTTCATGAAGAATGATTAAAGGAAGAGTAGTAATATGACATATTTACAGTTGTAGTCATTTAGAATGGTAACATTAGCATTTCACTTATTATTATTATTATTTTTTTTTTCTGATATTCTACTTCAGTTTACATCACACTCACATTTTTATCCTACCAGAAGTCACTGGTCCAACATCTCTACTGCAAACTCGTATTACTTCCAGTGGTAACATCTTACATCTTTGAATGCCATCATCTGGTGGTTTTATCACACTCACTTCTAGATTATTCTATTTCTCTTCAAAACTGTCCAGTCACTGCTCTGAGCATTAGTCACCATTTTGACACCTTTATTGTGTATATTTCCCCATGGTTTCTCCTCTAACCTGCAAAGATGCATATAGTAACAAGAAACAAGGACTCTTCTCTGCTCCTGATTTTCATACAGCTCTCTGATTTATCATCTTCTGCCAAACTAGGAAGAGCAGTGGAGTAGTAGAGTCTGTGGAGTTTCATTATATTCAAAAACTCAGTCTTCTGAATGGAGACCTGTACAGAAAAGGGGAAGAAACACTGAAAGAGTAGAGAGTTTTTCACAACTAACAGTGTGTGCTTTCATAACTTACACCTAATCACAGAACAGTTAGCTGTTTAAGTTTCATTTTGCAGACGAGGACGGAGCTACCAACCATGGTTTTGTATATAGTTGTTCAATGCATTTTACTGATGCTTTTTAAAATTATTTTAATTGCTTTCATATCTTAACAAGTCATTTCTGCCATGTGTCAATCTTTAAGCAAATTACTAGCTTCTCTACATTTAAAGTATGGCTAAACATATTCTAAAAAGAGTTGTTTTTTGTTTTGTTTTGTTTTGTTTTGTTTTTATTTTTAACAACAACAACAACAAAAAACTTATCTGAAGCTGACCTCAGTTTTTTATGCTGCAACAATTATAGATGACTACTCTTCTCTTTACAAAGGACTTGCAAAAACGTTCTGCAAGAAAAGTCTCAAGACATTTAATCACTGGTCTTTTTCTCATGTTATCAGAGAGAACAATATTGTACTTGCATCTTCCATACACACAGTTTCTCTGAAATGCAGCAGGTTAGAGTTTAGCATTTAACTGGTGGTTCCTGACAAACCGGTAACAGTAGAGCCCTATAACCAACTGAAACAGGGGTAGCTGCATTTTATTGTAAAATTCCTTTTAAAATAATAGAACTATTATGGACAAAATTTCCACTTAAATTTAATGAAAAATTAATACAAGTCCATGCCAGGTAATTTTACATTTGTACAGTATGAAAGAACATCCTATATTACACGTTTTCAAGAAAGAAATGCAAAATACGATTTATCCATAAATGTACAGGTGCACAAATGCAGCTGCACTGACAATATCTATCTAACTCTATCTAAAGATGTTGCTTTCTGTCTTCTTCCTATGGTGGCAGATTAATGTTGTGATTTAATTTTTATTACAGTTACCCAGAAATTCCAGTAACAGTACATGCTCTATGTGAATGAACTTATACATAGCATTTTCCTGCCTTTAAGTATTTGTAATGGATTATGTTTTAAAAATAACTTTGATTAACTTTGCATAAAACCTATGCTTCATAGTCACCTATTTTTCTTTCAAAGTTGCATTTGTTTGAATCTTTTTGTGTTGACAAGGTTACACAATTGCACTCTCAGTACAGTTTGGAACAGAACTCTCCTGTAGCCTCATTAAAAGGTTTCTGAGCAATCATTCTAAAGCCCTATTTATAGTCACCGCACTAGTAAAAATTCTTGCCTGAAGAATTTCTTGAATTCTCCTTCTCCAGCCTCTTTGAAACTCTACTTTCCCCTCCCCCCACCCCAATATGTAGTTAAATGCTGATCCTCAGTAATTAGATAAATCATGCTTGTGCAGAAACAGTAAAGCACAATTTTCAGTTTAATTTCATAGACTGCAAGCTCCTCAACCACACTTTGAAATTAAAATAGATTCCCTTGTGTCCCTAACTTTTATTTTATACATCTTTGCAGCACATAGACACAAAGATCCTCCTTGCCTACATTACAGTGAATTCAAAAGTGTTATCCAAATCTTATTGTCACATCCCTACTTTAGCTGTTTTTTCAGTTGAGGCTGTCTGTACACATGCATCCACACATTCACAGAGTCGAGGTCAAACCTGTTTAATAATAAACTTACTGATTTCAAAAACGCGTACCTCTACTTAAAAAAAATAAATTCTTAATTTCTTCAGTGGTGCATATGAATATTGAAGATGAACTACAGTTCATGAACTTCCCCAACAAGGGGAGTGTTATCATCACAGCATCCTCAGAGAGGAAATATGAATTTTCACCACACCTCACATTGAACATAAACCTGTCTACAGCTCGGTATCCAAGTCAAATGGGCTAAGAAGGTGGAAGTATAAGGTTGTTCAAAGCTGTATACACGTGCAACCCTGATCCCATTCTCCATGCCAGACTAACCAATTGTGAGAGAGGAAGCAGAATAAGGTACAAGGTGACTTCATTGCACTGCTTAAAGGGATTGTGATGATCTGTTTGTTGAAATATTCATAGGCTCTTGTAAATGCAATATCCTTAACTAATTATTAAGTATTGGATCGAATGGTTGTGTACAAATTCAGATACATTGGGGATCCTGTATATGTTCATTTTTTTGATAGAAAGAAAAACATTTTTAAAAGTACATTTCCAATTTTCCACATTTGAAATAAGTCTTCATGCGCTCCTATCCTTCTACTTCTATTCACATTGATTACAGTGGAAACAGAATTGGTCCCTTGATAAAGATAACTGGAGACATTGTTCTTCTTGCTGTCTATTTCTTTAATATGTGAATGAAAAAAAATAATACTATAACACCTTTCTCTCATGTCTTTCCACCTCACAGAATAGGGACTGCAGTGCATGAACATTAGAGAACTGCCACAACAAAGGGAATGTTATCATACTAGCCTACTCAGAGAAAAAAAATATGAGAAATATCCGAGGCTGGTACTGGAAAGACGCATTAGGTTCATAAAGATTTCTTCTTTAAATCTCAATTTTACTGTTTGTTATTGTGAAACTGGTCCACAAAGTGAGCCAGGGAGCAGTTAATAATCCATACAGTAAAAAGAAACTTGGGGAAAACTGAATGACATCATATTTCCTTATATAGGGTTAAATAGACACATATAGACAAGGTCTAAAGCACATGGTATAAATAACAGGTATGTTCTGATTTAAAGTGTCAGAATGACAACCATTTAAAATTATTTTAAATTTTTCATAGGAACAGAACCTGCCCATTTAGATATTTATCGGCATGAAAAGTGGTAACTGTTGGACAGATTAATACAATTCATGTTGACAGCTATTTAAAGGTCTTTTGACTGCTATTTATAAAGGAGGGATACGAATCTGTCTGTGTCAGCCTAGATGTTTTGATTCAACTATTGCAGGTGATGGTGGTAACCTATTACATGTAGTAGATGCTCAATAAATTAAGCATAGTGTCACCAGCAAGGGGTACCCACCCTGTTATCAGCACAGACTGGCTGAAGAATGTGATTCATAGCCATTAGTGTATTCTTCTGTGTTTTGTGGTTAGATCTTGACAGTTACACTGCAACTGTCAAGTTTCACTTCATCTAGCAGAGTTTCTTTCACAAGCTTGGAAAGATTATGTCAGAAGTACATCTGAGAAATGTTAATTTCTTGTAGCCTATTGTTTCTATAATTTGCAGAAAACATCCTGATTATCATGTTCAGGAAAGGGAAATTCAGTGATGGAAAGGACATAGTAGTTTTTCCTAGGACATAGTAGTTGTTTTTTTTTGTTTGTTTGTTTGTTTGTTTTTTTCTTCTCTTCAGTAGTATATTTACCAAGGTGCCTGCTCTTATTTGTTGATAAAATGTGCCAGGGAATATGTTTTCCAAAACTTGCTGTAAGTAAATATTCTATGTCAAGACTCTTTTGCTTATATACAGACTATATTTATATTTCTTAGTATTTTACTCTTTGAAATATTGTCTTGTATTATGCTAAGTGCCTCACACGTCTTCTTTCTGTTTGTACCATTTTGACATTGATAGCCCTAGTAAGTTTAGACAACACTACTTAAAAAACATATTTAAATGTTTTCACAAACAGATTAGTCAATTGTAATAAGCATGTTCTGTATTCATGCAACAAGTAAATTCTTTCCTTTCCTGTGCTCAGAAACATATAAAACCTGAACTTTCCAATAGCAAATATATTCAATATAATGTGTTGCCATGTGAGTTCATTAGCTGATATGTCAAAATATCTGTATTTTTAAGTGGGAAAAAAGCCATTAAAACATGTTCTTTTCCAAAATTCCAAAATATATTTTTCCCATATTTTTTGTTCTAGTACTCTGTATGTGCATTTTGCACAATGCCCACAGACAAAGTAAGTCAGAACATTGAGATTTGATATAGAAACGTAATTAGAATCCTTAGGATTGGAAAAACCTCCAAGATCATCTGGTCCACCACTACCACACACGAAACCATGTACCTAAGCACAACATCTAACCTTTTCTTAAACAACCCCAGGGATGGTGACTCCACCACCTCCCTGGGCAATTTGTTCCAATGCCTGACTACTCTTTCTGAGAAGAAATTTCTCCTGATTTCCAATCTAAAACTCCCCTGGTGCAACTTGTGGTCATCCCCTCTTGTCTTATCGCTAGTTATCTGTGAGAGGAAACCGACACCCAGCTCCACACCACTTTCTTTCAGGTAGTTGTAGAAAGCAATATAGCCTCCCCTGAGCCACCTCTTCTCCAGACTATACAATCTCAGTTCCCTTCTCACAGGACGTGTTCCAGGACCTTCCCCAGAATCATAGCCCTTTTTTGGACATCTTCTAGTCCCTCGATGTCCTTCTTGTACTGAGGGACCCAAAGCTGAACACAGTACTCAAGGTACAGCCTCACCAGAGCTTAGTACAGGGGAATGATCACCTCCCTGGTCCTGCTGGCTACGCTATGCCTGATACAAGCCAGCATGCCGTTGGCTTTCTTGGCTACCTGGGCACACTGCCAGCTCATGTTCAGGTGAGCATTGACCAATACACCCAGATCCTTTTCCTCTGCACAGTTTTTGAGCCACTCTTCCCCAAGCCTGTAGTGCTGCATGGGGTTGTTGTGGCCAATGTGCAGGACCCAGCACTTAGCCATGTTGAACCTCATCCCATTGGCCTCTGCCCATCGACCCATCTTGTCCTGGTCCCTCTTCAGGACCTTCCTACCCTCCGGCAGTTTAACACTTCCCCCCAACTTGGTGTCGTCTACAAACTTACTGAGGTTGCACTCAATTCCCTCATACAAGTCATCAATAAAGATATAATGAGGATGGGCCCCAACACCGACCCCTGGGGAACTCCTCTGGTGACCAGTCACCAGCTGGATTTCACTCCATTCACCACCACTCTCTGGGCCTGGCTTTCCACCCAGTTTTTAACCCAGGAACGAGTGTACCTGTCCAAGCCATGGGCTGCCAGCTTCTCCAGGCATATATATATGTTATTCACCAAACATGTGAATGGACATACTGCTTATACAACTTTTCTTACCAAAAGCTTTATGTGCACCTGACTTTCATATTGGCTAGTGATGTACTGAACTAGTGAAATAAAATCTAATGTACAAATAAGATGATTAATTTGCATAAACAAACAAAACTAAGAGCAGTCTGGAAAAAGCAATAAATGTGTAATTATTCCAAGGAATCAAGACAACTACTTATTATGAAATCCTTCAGATTTGCCCTGAATGAAATTCATGCAGTGCCTTCTTCTAAGTGATCTACCTGAAGTCATTTATTCAGGATTTTCACAAAGGAATTTTCTGCTCATTTTGACAACACTATCAAAAATTTGGTAGAAACCCATCTTGTTCAGCAAAATTTATGGGGAACAGGAAATTTTAGAACAAGGGAGGGAAAAAAATCTACACAATTCTATGTGAAAATGCATATCAGAGAAGGGAAATCATCACAGAAATCAAAACATTTAGATTCAGGCACATGTTATGTTCTTATGTTATTTATTTTACTTTATATTTTAATAGTGTAAGAGTGTCTCAGCATTACAGGTTAGTGAAGTGGTTGTTCTGACTCCTAGCTTGGCAGTAATCACATAAATAGTAGCCTTGGAATTGGTTAAGAGGTCTCTGTATGAGGAGCTGTCTGAAGGTATTTGTTCTAACTTTGGTATTGCGCCAAATTAATTCATTTATACTGCTTTTGAGACTCTAGCTGCACAGTGCTACCTGTACTCATTAAGCCAGCTGATATGCTCCCTACCCCTGATACCAGCTTGTCACAAGGCAATTAAATCTCTGAAACTGAAAGAACAATTTGCACAGAAACTGGTGTTTGAATCAGGTGCTGGCCAGCACGAGGGATATTGAGTTCTTCTATCCATTTTCACATAAAAACCATGCTTAACCTAACACTTACAATGACAACACACAGTCACATGTCAGTACCTTAACACATTTAGTTACCCCTCACTACACAGCCACCACATCTCTATCCATCAGTGACTGTGAGTGGTAGCACCACCTCACCACCCGACTGGGAAGGGCTCCCACATGGGTGGCAGGGGTATGTGTCTCTCTGGCAGGCTTTCAGCTTCAGGAGAATGCCATGTAGACACCTCTTTGCACTTCAACTTCACACTACAACAGGCCCTTAGAGATGCAAAAGTTAAAAAACAAAATTAAAATTTAAAAATAAAATAAAATAAAATAAAAAGCAAAAACCTGCAAACACAAGCAAATGCTTAATGAAATCTAGTACTTGCCTGCTGGGTCATAGTTTGTAAGTTAAATTTTCTATTGAAGGACTCTACACAGTGCATGCCCATACTCACTCTTGCCTTGTTTCTTTATTGCTTTAGGCTCGCAAGATTACTGCTACACTTGAATAAGAAACAAGTGGGAAGTAAACATGACAATCACTTCACCTAAACTACAGCTGTGTAGAAATCAGATATTTATTATCTAGTCATTCACGATCCCTCTGTAGTCAGTGAACACCCATTCCCAGGTAGCATTCAAACCAATCCAACAGTAGGTATCTAATTTAGAATGTTTGTCCTTTCAATATGGACAAAGTCTCTTGGGTTAATTGCCAGAATGTCTCATCTGTTGAGTCAGTAAAATCAGGTGATGTAAGCTTTACACTTCTAAAATTATTGCTGAAACCTATTAGAATGGACCTTCCTGCATTTTAGAATTAGGGAAAATACTGTATAGAATAACAGAATAACTATTTTGTGAAGATGGCAATTTGGTTTCATGAGGAGAACAAGGAGACTAATTAAATTTGAAGAGTTGCTGATGGCTAGTTAAGAATTGTAAACAGGGAGTTAAATGAAACTCAGTGACAGGGAATTTGTTTTCAGAAAGTTTTAATCCCATGGGGAGAAAAAAATAAATGAGATTTCTTTTCATTTATTTAAAGTATGCCAGTTATAAACAATGGCCTTTTTTTCTTTGAATCTATCTTTTGTTTAGCTCTTATTGTTATATAGGATTGCAGGATAATTTATATCAAAAAATACTTTTGGGGGTCAGGTGTTCAAAACACCTTCTTTAAGCAGGGCTGAAAAAAGGCCCTTGCCCAGCTAAGTTTTGAATATCTATAATGACGGTAGAATCTAAATTGCACTGGGCACTTGATCAGTGTTTGATCATCCTCATTCATGAATAATTTTTTCCTCATGTCAAGTAAGAATTTCTGTTCTTGCAAGGCAACCATTGCATCTCATTCTTACACTGTGCAATTTGAAAACAATCTGTCTCCTCTGTAGCCACCCATTAACCAGTAGAAAACAGGACACAGCTTCCTTTTCAACTCTGTGACTGTGTGCAAACTTTTAGTTTCTCCTATACTTTTTTTCCTATTGTGAGTATGCTCGTGTGCAGGCACTAGAGCTGGGCATGCTGATTGTGCTACTTTCCCAGGGCAGGTATGAGAACATTCTCCACCATGTAAATCTCTGGACAGTTCCTCCTTCTTTCAATTTCTGTTTCTAAACTCATAGACTGAGGCTGAGCTGAGCTACAGCTTAGATAGTTTAAACAGTATGTTTTTCTACTTACTGAAAGGCTGAGAGTAACCGTGGCTATGTGCATTTTTTGTATTTTGGGGGTTTTCCTCTTACGTTGTTAATTTTTGGCAAAAGAACAGTCATTTCAACAATATCTGCCTAAATAATGCAGTGTAAATACATCTCTGAATTATGCTTTTGGAAAATAGGAGACTAATGTTGCCTATATATACTCCACAATGTTCTTGATAATAAACCTTCTAATATGTCTGAAAAAGTCAATAATTATCATACCTCTGGATAATAATAATAATTATTATTATTATAACCTGGTGTCATAATCACAGCTAGTATTATCACTTGTTTCATTAGGCATGGAAAAGTGTCATGTAACAAGAAAGGGTGGCTAAAAATCTTCATCATTTACTAGTTTTTAATTATAACTATATTTTTTAGTCTTGGCTTGGAGGCACCAATTTAGGAAAAATAATTTCCCTGACTGTCATTATTCAGTATAATAATAACAATAATGATAATGCCAATAATTAACCCCAACAATATATTCTCAGTTCATTTTAATTCAAAAATAAACTTCTACCAATAAGTTATAACTATAATTTTATTAGTCATGAAATAAAAATTGTCAACTCGTTTTGCATCTGTCAAACCCTGCAAAAACAGAAAACAAAGCATATTCTTCCGAAAAATAAAAACAAAAAACAAAACAAAGCAAAACAAAAAACACTTAAGTTCTACATCTTTATTCCTGTAAACATTATTGTACATGTGTAAAGTTAAAAAAGTTATATATTAGCTGTGGAATGAACTATGGAGATTAAGCATGGTAGGAACTAAGTAAACAAGCTTACTATGTAATAAATAACTGCTGATTTGTAAATAATGTGTATATATGTGTATCATGTGTGTGTACATATATTTATGTACAAATATAAACATATATACTATCCTTTCTGGAGTTTCATTTTGAGTTCTGAGATTTAAAGAGAAATGTGGATGTATATACTTATTTTGTGTTTTTATTTAGATTAATTCCCAATATTAATGGGATTTTTCCCATCCCCCTCTTTCCAGAAATCCCACATAAGAGGGCAAGGAAATTTCATTTATCTTTCCCCTCTATCAGTCCACCCCCAAAAATCTAAAATCATTGAATGTCTGTTTCTGCAACTCATGCTATGCACTGAGGACCTAAACAATATCTGGGATTCTGGCACAGCACAGGTGAAGGAGACAGCTGCTGCAGCTGCTTCAAGGTGGTAGACACGATGAGGAACAGCGGTGGCTGGGGTAACAAGATTAAAGATAACAAGCAGCTAACCTGTCTTGCCATTTTCTATCTGCTATTATTCCTGACTTGCCACAGAGATGGCCTGGATTATTGTAATAGATGTAGAAGAAAGTGTAATACTTACCAATACTAAGCAAAATGATGAAGTTTTTGGTCAGACATTATGGGAGAAAAAGAGCATATTATTATTATTATTATTCTACTCCTCCCTCCTCCCCCCCAGCCATTAAATGAAGACATAAATCAGAAAATCCTGGAAATGTCTCTACCTTATGGGAATATTAATGATTGTCACCAACCTGGTTTTCTTTTTTATTGAATTTCAATTCCTGAATTTCAATTATTTCAGAGATAGAGCACAAGATTCTGAGATTTACTCAACTGTTTCATAGTCACAACTTTATATCAAGAGAATTTTGGAGTCTTTATTATTTCTGACTTTGAGCAGTATGGATGACTTTGCCAAAACTTTCAACAGTAAGATAAATTTTACTGTGTACAAGTCATTAATATTCAAAGCTATATTATCAGCATTTCTAGATGGCAACAGTCTGTTTCTCTTGATAAATAAAAGTTAATAAAGTAAATATATACATATATACACACATAGGATTTAGAACTTGCTATAGAATTAACAAGTTAAAGCAATACTTTTTTGTGCGTGTTTTGTAGTCTTTACCTCTTTGGATGTTTCCTGTTTTGTAAGACTGATTGTTTGGAGAAAAGGCCTACAGTATGCTATACTTTGACCCTTCAATGGGACAGAGGTATTACAGTGACATAAGGACTACTTGACCACGGCTTTGGGATTTAACTAAGACCGTAGAGATATTCTTACATGTCTTTCTTCCAAATTTTGAAACAAAGACAGAACATACAAATCAAAGTATTTGTTTATATATATATGTTTTAATATATCATATTTACAAATTTGAAGTGTTGTATAAAAAACCACTAGTCTGCTCCAAATATATATATATATATATATAAAAAAAATTTTTTTAAAAAAAAAGCCTGTTTGGAGAAAAAAAAAAAAAAAAAGGAAAATAAAAAGGAAAATAAAAATGAAAAAATAAACACCTTCAGTGTGTAGAAATCAAAATATGAAGTACAGTCATAATAGGGAAATGGCTGCAGTAACACTAAGTGAAATGATGATGAGATGTCTCCCATAATATATAGATATTCCTGTATTAAGAAAATCACTGCCATACCAGAGCTGTGTTAATAAAGATTAGCTAAGAATTGACAAAGCATTATTATGAAAATGGAGACAAAAGATTAAAGTCACTTAGCCAAGGAAATTAATGTGTAAAAAAGGAAATGGTTCAAAAGTATGTGAAGCTGTGAAAAGCAGATTGTTTGCTCTCATTTGTAATTACATAAGAGCAATATGAATGCATAATATACCTGAAAACCAAAAATAAGAAATTAATATAATATGGTTTTGTACAAAATTGTAAAAATTCTTATTAGAAAAAGAATGGGGATTGACTACAGATTTAAAATCAGTGAGGATTGCCACATTTTCGGTTTCATACTTATTCCTCCTTATCAACACTGGGATGAGACTAAAGGCAGACACAGGTTATTGCATGCTGTCTACTACAGGCTTCTTTAGTCTTCCTCTAAAGCATCTTGTGCTAGCCACCCATTGGAACAGGTAGTTAGATCTGAATTTGAAATTTCATCTGAACTTTCTCTAGTCTTCTAATCTTGGTTTATATTTTTCCAGTCCCAGCTAAACTATTCAAAATAGTCTGAGGATTTGTCTCAGAAGCATAAAGTTAAGGGAACAAAAGACAAAACAACCCATACACAAACTTTCCAAATAAGATTGATTCTTTTATAAGTCAACTTAAAGTCTTCTTATGAGTTTCCTTTTTCATTGCAGGAAAAAGATGGGATTTGAAGATTCTGTTCTAAAAAGCCCTCCAAAGAGCATCACAACTCTATGCAATAATCTATAACTGTATTTTCATTCTAGACATCTTTTATTTTATAGTAGCATTTTAGATTCCCTTGAGTCATGAATCAAGCACCAGAGGCAAAATTCATCTGCTGAAGATGAAAAGAAGCAGACAACACCCCTCTGGAGTACATATCTGATATTCTGTTTCAGCTGTAGAAACTGAGTAGTTATCTTTCAAGAATAAAGATGACTTATTTAGCACTGTTATACACAATTATTCTCGCTTTTAAAGTAAAACTGGCAGAGCAAAGTCTTTGCCAGTTCTTGTGAGACGCAATTTTATATGTGTCTGTATATATATGTATAAGTTTAATTTTGAATAACTTTTTGTCTAGCAACAGGACAAATTTTAGGGTCAAATATTTATATTTTCTTAAATAAAGATGGTTTTATTTCTCCTTTCTCCTTATTTCATCGGTGAAGCACATTAGAGTAATGAATTCAAAATGAGAGGTTTTGCAAAACACTACAAGATATAGCTTTAGTCAGATTTATTATAATTTCTAACATTCAATTAAAGAATATAATGCTTCTACTAATAGTCCAATGAATAGGTCTGTTAGCTCGCAAGTGTGGCTATTGGACCTGCCTTGGGACTTTCAGCCCTCAAACCAGCTGGAAAAGAGACTATCATACAGAAAATATTCTGAGACTCAGGGAAAAGATATATAGAGTACACTGTGTCTCTGTGTTCCCTCAGCAGCTGCTTACAGAGTGGTAAAGCAATCTCAGAGGAGTTTGCCTGCCATTTCACTTGTAGGGTGGCTGCAACTATCACAGCTGCTTCAGTGAGATAAATAAAGAGAAAGGGAAGGCTACAGAACTTAACCCTTAAGTGATGTTGCTAACAAAAAAAAAAAAAAAAAAAAAAAAAAGGCGTAGAAATAGGCATAGGAAATACAGAGGCAGAAAAATGTACAGGGATGCTGAGTTGACTAGCATGACTAGCAGCTGTGGGAAAACAATCTCTCTTGGAATATATATACTAAATAACGATGTTGTGTGAAACATGGTCCATTTTCAATGTTTACTATAAAAATCTAATTTTCTACTTTTTTTTTTTTTTTTTTTCTGGAGATGTACTTATATGTTGGCTGGTGAGCAGTGTTTTGGTGTGAAAAGAAACCAGCACAACCTGAAGAATTCATCTCCATATTCATAAATTGTATTTGATTAAACACAAATCACTCATAAAAAGCAAACAATCAAACAACAAACTAGATGATGCTTTCTTATTTTCTATTTAAATAACTATTGTGTAACTTGCAGAAATCCTATGCATTTTGAAATATCAGTGCTTCATTGAAGAATTGCCTAGTTCACAGATTTACTTTTATGGTAAACAAGGTTTAAATGTCTGTTGTTGTCTACAATGAAGAGACATTAGGAAAAGGAAAGAGCGAAAAGGAAAGAGGAAAAAGGAAAGAGGGAAGGGAAGGGA
>CM021698.1:97312689-97404068 GCA_011074415.1 Stictonetta naevosa
ACATACAGAAAAAGGGTCAAATATTTTCAAAGTTATGTTGTCAGTCTATCTGGGTTGAATTTTTGGCTGATATAAACTGCCATCCTTTCACTGATGTAAATGACTATGCTGACTTAAACTTGTTGGGCATTTGGCCATATGCCAGATTAATACAAATCCCTTTAAGGATTAATTTTGCTTTACATATGTCAAATATTATTTTTAATTCAAAAAGATGGTCATGAGTCTGACAGCTTTTGACAATAAAGTTAATTACAAGCAACACATGATGAAACAGCAGCATGAACATCTAATTGCTACTAACTCTAGGGGCTCTGTGGTTGAAGCACAAACAGATCACTGAGGTAAAATGCAAATAAATAAATAAATAAATAAATAAAAGAATATATTAATTATGAAATAAACAACAAAATCATGTCTAGTTATCAACACATAATACAGGAATTTTAACTAGGCACACTTTCCAGACTACTGTACTATAACCTACAATAAGCTGCAAAGCCATTAAATGTTCCCTATATTTTTCACATAAACATTTGTAACAAGTTTGCTTGGAAACTTGTCAATAAGTGAATAAGTGTTCATGAGAAAAATGGTTGGTGAAGAAGTTTTGATGACACAGAACTGAAAAATGCTCAGTGAGAAGCTTCTGTGAAAGGAGGAGGGAAAAAAAAAAAATAATAAAAAATCTGTCCATTTTGTATTCCCTATTGCTATATGTGGCTGGAACAGTGGGTAAATAACTCGGCAGCTTGTGTCTTGGAAGAAAATTAGAAATTGTTTTATAAATTTGATGTGTGTGTTTCTGTGTGTGTATCTGTGTATATACAGGCATGTGTATGCTTGTTATCTATGGAACTCTTATGGTTTCATGACCCTCCTTGACCAGGGCAGTCCTAAACTAAAACAAAACCACTGGTCCACTTATGTGGGCTCCCTTTCTATAATTTTGGTTAAAAGTGAAGTATATATCACAGTAATAAAATCTAAAACTATCTCAGCCAACATAATGGAATCACGTCAATGTTACTTAAGGGTAAATCAGCAAAGACAAGTCTATGCATGATCTATGATAAATAACATTTTAGACCACAAAGCCAAGTCTCCGGGACCTGTGGGCACCAACATGTTGTCATTGCCAGCCTCAATTGTCACGTTCTAAAAAGTGCTTCCTGCCCATGGACACAGGGGCTTAAAAACAGCCTAAGCTGAGAAGTAGGTAGCCCTGTCTCCACTGGTTCTGACTTGCTGAGTGACTGTTGCAGATTGACCATATCTCCCCTTTGTGACAATCTGGCACTGTGACCAACCTGGCTTTTCTCAGGTATTGTGGGTCTGTGCTGTTTTCGGTGGCACAATGTTCTGCCTTGGCTGTGGCCACAGTTTGGTTTCCCAAGTGGAGCAGCCCCTTATTTCTTGCTCCCTGATACCAATGCAAATAAGAAAGTTACTACACAACACAATAAACCCCTTTTGGTTTGGGGAGGGAATGAAAGAATTAAAGAATCATAGAATCATAGAATCACAGAATCACAGAATCACAGAATTGTGGAATCATGGAATCATGGAATCATAGAATGGTTTGGGTTGGAAAAGACCTTTACAATCATCTAATTCCAAATTCCCTGCCATGGACAGCAAAATCTGCCACTACACCAGGTTGCCCAAAGCCCCATCCAACCTGACCTTGAATACCTCCAGAGATGGGGCATCCACAATTTCTCTGGGCAACCTGTTCCGGTACCTCACCACCCTCAGAGTGAATTTCTTCCTTATATCTAATCTAAATCTACCTTATTTTAGTTTAAAGCCATTACTCCTTGTCCTATCCCTACACTCCTTAACAAAGAGTCCCTCCTCAGCTTTCCTGTAGGCCAACTTAAAGTACTGAAAGGTCACTATAAGGTCTCCCTGGAGCCTTCTCTTCTCCAGGCTAAACAACCCCAACTCTCTCAGCCTGTCTTCATAGAAGAGGTATACCATCCCTTTGATCACCTATTTGGTCCTCCTCTGGACTTGTTCTAATAGGTCCATGTCCTTGTGCTGTGAGCCCCAGAGGTGAACACAATACTCCAGGTAGACTCTCAAGAGAGCAGAGTAGAGGGGGAGAATCACCTCCCTTGATTTGCTGGTCATGCTTCTTTTGATGCAGCCCAGGATACAGTTGGCTTTCTGGGCTGAAAGTGCATATTGCCAGATCATGTTGAGCTTCTAATCTACAAGCTCTCAAGCTTGTCTAGGTCCCTTTGGATGGCATCCCTTCCCTCTAGCACATCAACTGCACCACACATCTTGGTGTCATCAACAAACTTCCTGAAGGTGCACTTGATCAATGTCCATGTCACTAACAAAGATGTTAAACAGCCCTGGTCCCAATACTGGCCCCCTGAGAAACACCACTTGTCTCCACCTGGCCACTGAGCTGTTGACTTCAACTCTTTGACTGCAAACATCCAGTAAATTCCCCACCCAATGAGCGGCCCATCCATCAAAACCATGTCTCCCCAATTTAGAGACAAGAATGTTGTGCAGGACAGTTTCAAGTGCTTTGCACAGACAGATCCAGGTAAATGATGTCAGTTACTGTTCCCCTATCCACTGATGCTGCAACCCCACTGTAGAAGACCAACAATTTGTTGGGCATGATTTGCCCCATTTGCCATGTTGGCTGTCACCAGTCACTTCTCTGTTCTCTGTGTGTCTTTGAAAAGTTTCCAAGAGTATTTGCTCCATAATCTTGCCAGATGCAGAGGTGAGACTGACTGGCTTGTAGTTCCCTGTCTTTCTTTTTTCCCTTTTTGAAAACTGAGTTTGCTTCCCATCTTCCAGTCAGTGGGAACTTCACTGGTCTGCCATGACTTCTCAGATATGATGGATAGTGGTTTAATGACTACATCTGCCAGTTCCCTCAAGAACCTCAGATGCATCTCATCAGGTTCTGTGGTGTTGTATACCTTCAGGTTCCTTAGATGGTCTTGAACCTCATCTTCCCCTACAGTGGGCAGTTTTTCATTCTCACTTTGCCTTCTGGGTCTTGATATATGTGGCTAGAGCTCTTGTCAGTGAAGACTGAGGAAAAATAGTCACTGGGTACCTCAGCCTTCTCCATATCCCAGGTGACCAGGTCTCTTGTTTCTTTCTGGACAGGGCCCGCAATTTCCCTAGTCTTTGTTTTATCACTGACATACCTATAGAAGACTTTCGTGTTGCCCTTGAAATGCCTGGCCAAATTTAATTCTAAAAGGGTTTTAGCTTTCCAAGCTTGATCCCTGGCTACCTGGATGATTTCTCAATATTCCTCCCAAGTTATCTGTTCTTACTTTCACCCTCTGTAGGACCTCCTTTTTCTGCCTGAGTTTGTCCAGGAGCACCTTGCTCTTCCACACAAGCCTCCTGGCATTTTAGCCTGACTTCATCTTTGTGGGGATGCATTGCTCCTGAGCTTGGAGGAGGTGATCCTTGATTATTAACCATCTTTCTTGGATACCTCTTCCCTCCAGGGTTTTTTCCCATCTAGTTTGCCAAGCAGATCCCTGAAGAAGCCAATGTCTGTTCTCCCAAAGTACTGGGCTGTAAGTTTGCTGTGCTACCTCCTTGCTACCCTCAGGATCCTGAACTGCAGCATTTCATGGTCACTATAGCCTAGCCTGCCTTTGTTTCACATTCCCCACCAGCCCCTCCTTGTTAGTTAGAATGAAGTCGAGCATAGCACCTCTCGTTGTTTCCTCTCTCACTTAGAGAAAGAAGTTGTCATCAACACATTTCAGGAACCTCCTGGATTGCCTGTGCCCTGCTGTGTTGTCCCTTCATCAGATATCATGCTGTGTTGTCCTTCCAACAGATATCTAAGTGGTCGAAGACCACCATGAGGACCAGGGCTTGTGAATGTGAAGCTGTTCCTTTCCATCCATAGAGGGTCTCATCTGCTTGGTCAGCCTATAGTTGTCACCTGTTCCTGCCCTCTCTTTAATCCTATAAATTCTCTGTTGGCTTCTCGTCCATCCCCAGGTGGAGCTCTCTCCACTTCAGCTGGTCACTGACATAAAGGACCATGCCCCCTCTTGTCTCTCCCCTGCCTGTGCCTCCTAAAGAACCTGTATCCTTCTATTCCCGCACTCCAATTATAGGAACCATCCCATCACATCTTTGTAATGCCAATGAGTCATAGCTCAGCAGACGTATACATTTCTATCTCCACTCTTTTTTTTTTTTTTTTTTCCTTCCCCAGAAAATAACAAATATAAAGTTTTATGTATGTTTGTAAGTAAATCTTTAAAGGCTGTTCATTGAATATTTACACAAGATGGCCAGGCCTAATTTCTGATGTCTAATGAGGAGTTTTTCCAATCTGGAGTCCCCTGGAGAGTACATCTCTTATAACACCAGCTTAGAAAGACTAGAATTATACAGTTGTTTTGGCCAGCTCTAATTCCTGATAATTTGTTCTTCCTGTTAAATCTGATCAGACATATTCACATATGTAAAACACCAGCATCCATGCCATTAAGAATTATGGTGTCCCTTTGATCAGAAAGTACAACCTGCACAGTCAGAGCTATTCAAGGAAAATAATAATAATAATAAAAAAATCCATCAAATTGTTTGTGGTTCTGTCCCTTGAACAAATTTATTTTTTTTTCAGTTTTCTAAAAAGTGAATTTATGGCATGATGTCCTTATAGATGTCAAGCAGCTGGTAATGTGGTGAATATGGTACTCACATCACACATACTCCATCAGAATTATAGCTTGAAAGGATGTTCCTTCCTGAGATTCAGTTGTTATCACTTATATCCCAAATCATAAAATTATCTCCCTCAGCTCTTATCATTTTAAGCTAACTGCAGATGATTCACATTTCTGCAGATGTCACGCTTATCTATCAAATTTATCATATTTCTTAAACTAAGGTAAAAGAATATCTTTCATTCTACTTGTCATCTTATTTTGTTCACTTTACTAACTTTAAAAGAAGAGTTTTTTTTAATTATTTCATTGAAATTCTTTCAAAGAGAAAATATCTCATTGAATTAATCTTCACATTACTGTGAAATTTTCTTTCTTGTTTTTACTATATGTTTGTTGAAAAATAATACAACAAAATATGGTGAGTTTAGAACTATGGTTTTAGAATTATTATGACTTCATTTGTGCTTCCATCATTGATACTGATTTTGGACTATAAAGGTTCTTAAGCAGATGACTTAAAGGTTCTTTAGTGATGTTATTTTTCAAATATTTTCACTCTAATATTTTCATTTTCCTTTTGCTTTGATAAAGCATAGTAATATGATCCTACTGTATGTGAGAATCAATCTCTGGGTGTCAAATTGTCCATAATATCTGTAAAAAACAATTCCGTACCATGTATACACATACCAAAAACATGGAGATCAGAACCTTTCATCCAGACAATAAAATTTTTGTATACTTCATATAATAATAAACAGTTTGTCCTTTACAGAGTGGTCACCAGAGGGGGATAATTATGGCAGTAGATAATACTGAAAGTGATCTGAGAAGTTATAATTTTCTCTAAGGAAATATTTCTAAACCTATAACCATATTGATTTTTTAATTTAATGTACATGCTGTAATAATCTACAGTAATGCAGATGAGTAGTGAAGACAGGTGGAAAGTACAATATTTTATGAAGTTAAAAAACACAAATCAAAAAATGATCCAAAAAACAATCTCTCTAAATTTCATAAGGCTATTTATAATTATTTAATATATGGTAGGGTTGATTAATATTAAAAAAAAAAAAAAAAAAAAAAAGGGAAGAGAAGGGAAGGGAAGGGAAGGGAAAGGAAAGGAAAGGAAGGGAAGGGAAGGGAAATAATTTGAATGGAGTCTCAGAAAATATAGTGCCTTCTGAAGTTAAGCCACAACATCATCAGAGTAAAATCTCATGAGAAAGGAAAGGAAAAAAAAAAAAAAAAAAAAAGATTTATAGCAATTGACAGCTAGGTATGAAGCTGTAGAGCTGAATTCTCTAATTTACAGTGGCTATATAAGTTACATATGGCAGAGCTAAAACAAATAAAACAATGATTGTAACTATATACAGTACATTTACAAGAAACTCATTTATTTGCCATGCATCTTGTGTAATTTTAAGGGTAGTTTTTACTCTCTAATAGTATTAAACACCATACAAAAATGAAAGATCTGGTAGAAGAATTGTATCATGAATGTTCAGTAGCTCATAAGTCTATTTCTAGAATGACACACCTAGGATATTCAGTAAATATTTTCCCTCATCTGCTTAATCTGAAATACTAAGTGTAGGTAGAGAAAGTGTGTTGATATACCACCTTTTGTGTAACCTATTTCTTACATACCCAAGGAAGAAAACAGGTGAAATTTCTTAAAACAACAAAACAAAACAAAACACACCTTTAGAAAAAAATAAAATACTTTTCTTACAACGTAAGTTATGCTGTTATTGAAGAAAAAAATATAACTGAAATTATATCCTAGGCTTTTAAAAAGCTTCTGTTCTTGAGTTGCAATTACCTGTCTGGATTGTGTGACAGAAATGTAGAACAGCAATATCTCAGATAGTTCAAGAGTGGCTTGGAAACAGAAAAAAAAAAAAAGCCTTCATTGACCTAGTGTTGCCATAATTTATGTCAGAGTTTGTTGTTTGCAGAATAAAACCTGGCATTTTATACTGAAATGAGTGACAAGCAAGTAGGGTGTTTTGTTCTTGAATCTTCTTTCTCTCTTGTAGGATGCTTTCACCTTTTTCACTGTATGGGGAAAAAAGTGTTTGACAAATAGCCATTTTCCACTGCTATCACTAGGATGCCAACAGGTAGGAGCATCCAGCTGTGAAGTTCAGCAGCCTACTAAGTTACTGCATTAAATCTAATATTTCTCCCCATCACCCCCCCCCAAAAAAAAAAAAAATCCTTGTAGAAAGGCCCCCTATTCTTGTGAAGTTTGTTTATCGCTTTTCTCAGATATGCAATACTGCTAGCATCTCTTGGTCACTTCTGTATTTTAAACGGTGATTATATTTGCTATTTGCCAATTTCTTGCTTGTATGACAGTAGAAATAAATACAATAATGCAACCTAATAAGAGTTAGTATCTCTTATAAAAAACTTGTATTCTGAATACTTGTAGAGTTAAAGAGAAACAAAAGCACATGTGACTGGGACTAAGACTGTGCTCTAAGAGTCCGAATCTAGTGCCCTAGTCACTGAATAATTCACTTACCTTTTAAAATTTTTCTTTATATTTACTTGCATTTGTTTGGATGAGTATACAATAAATCATTAAAAGCCCGATGATATTGTGTTTTTAAGAGGGAGGGCACAGCACTGAGAGCTTTCTTTGGAGGGGTATATTCACTATTCTAAGTCAAATTGGAGGTGTTGATTTTATCAGATTATTCAGAATTTTATAGTGCTTGTACTTTATATGTTCACAGCAGATCTCCCACTGACTTCAGCTGCACCCTGAAGTTTCATTATTTTACTAATCAGATTGCAGTTGTCTCAAATAAGGTACTCTATTGTATAACTCCCAGTTAGATGCTATAACCGTGAAACTTTGATTTATATGCCAAGTATCTCAGGAAGCAAATCCATTTGTCAGGAACATTATTTTGTTATATAGAAGACAGCTGTGAAATCCATTAGAAAACTGAGTCACTCCACCCACATGGAGTGACAGGCTCTATACCAGATATATTTCTCACTACCTTTTGGGTAATAGGATCTTCAGCCTGTTGACATGTTCTCCATGACAGTTCTCCATTACAATATGTGTTTTTCAATTAAAGATGTATTTAAAGGAAAAACAAAACCAAACTCTCGTGGTTTAACCCAGTAGGCAGATAAGTACTACAGAGACATTTGCTCACCCTCACCCCCCAGTGGGATGTGGGAGAGAACAGGGGGAAAAAAATTAAAAGCTTGTGGGTTGAAATAAAAACAGTATAATAGGACAGAAATGAAAGAGAAATAACAATGATGATGATGATGATGATGATGATAATAATAATAATAAACAGTAATAATAGTGATATGTACAAAGCAAGTGATGCACAATGCAATAGTTCACCACCCAATGACCTATGTCTAGCTCATCCACACCCCCACCATAACCCATTCCTCCAGACAGTCACCCCATATTAATTGTTCAGCATGGCATCACATGGTATGGAAGATTGCTTTAGCCAGTCTGGATCAGCTGTCCTGGTTCTGTCCCCTCCCAACATCTTGTGCACTCCTCACTGGCAGGGTGGTATGAGAAGTCAAAAAGTCTGTGACTTAGTGCAATCACTGCTCTGCAGTAATTAAAACATCTGTGTGTTACCAATATTTTTCTCATCCTAAAACAGGATGCAAACAAACAAAACAAAAACAAACCAAAAACAACCCCCAAAATATAAACTACCCTTTAATCTTAACCCCTAAACCTTAAGGCTAGTGATGAGTGGAGTCCCTCAGGGGTCTGTCCTCAGGGGTCTGTCCTCAGGGGATCGAGTGCACCCTCAGTAATTTTGCCGATGACACCAAGCTGAGTGCTGCCATCCAATGGGACTTGAGCAGGCTTGAGAACTGGGCCCATGTGAACCTAATGAGGTTCAACAAGTCTAAATGTAGGGTGCTGCATGTGGGCCAGAGAAATCCCAGACATGAGTACAAACTGGAAGAACTTATTGAGAACAGCCCTACGGAGAAGGACTTGGGGGTTCTGGTGGATGAAAACTCAACATGAGTTGACAGTGCAGGCTTGCAGCCCCGAAGGCCAACTGCATCCTGGGCTGCATTAAAAGAGGAATGGCCATCAAGTCAAGCGAGGTGATTGTCCTCCTCTGCTCAGTCCTGGTGAGGCCCCACCTGGAGTCCTGCATCCAGTTCTGGGACCCCCAGCACAAGAAGGATGTTAGAGCAAGTCCTGAGGAGGGCTACAAAGGTGATACAGGGGCTGGAACCCCTCTTCTATAAAGAAAGAGTGAGAGAGCTGGGGTTGTTCAGCTTACAGAAGAGAAGGCCCCTGGGTAACCTCATCACAGCCCTTCAGTATTTAAAGAGGTCTTATAAAAAAGATGGAGAGATTCTTTGCTCAATCAGATAATGATAGGATGAGGGGGAATAGCTTCAAACTAAAAGCAGGGAGATTTAGATTAGACATTAGGAGTGTGGTGAGGCAAAGGAACATGTTGCAGTTGCCCCATCCCAGGAGGTATTCAAGACCAGGTTGGATGAGGCTCTGAGCAACCTGATCTAGTGGGTGGCAGGAGGGGCAGGTGGGGGGGGTGGGGAGGGGAGTTGAACTAGGTGAAATTGAAGGTCCCTTCCAACCCAAACCATTCTATGATAAACTCAGTAATCTGACATTCTGATTACTCTCAAAAAAAATAAAAAAAAAAAAAAAAAAAAAACAATGAAAGTAGTGCAATATAAGCAAGCACATGCCCCTTGAATCATGAATCTGTGATCAGCCAAAGCTTAATCAGAACTAGACATGAGAACTAGCACATGATAATGTGCTCTGCAGGAAAATTGTCATTGTTATGATGAGACTTCAAAGTGCATCTTGAAAGTTTATCTTTTATCTTTTTATTTTTATTTTTTTATTTTTTTTTTTCTAACATATCTTTTTGCTATCTGGTAGCTGGCTTTTTCACCAGTCTTGAGAGTAGCTTCCAGTACTGAAGAATTTGGTGAAGAGTGACTGAAAGTAGGAATTCCTCTCAAAGAAAGTCCTCATGTAGAGATTATATGAAGTTTGACTTCAGATTCCAAACATGATGTTTTCTTGCACAGTACACTCAGTGTTTGTCAGCACATGTGACAAAACTAAGAATGAATTTTAATCTAAAAATGAGAATGTTTTAGGATTTTTGGAGGAAAAAACAAAAACAACAACAAAAAAGGTTTTAAAATCATTGTTAGCCATAAGCACGGGGAATTTTGGACAGGTGAAATGCTTATACATGAAGCAAATTATTACCCAGTTGTGAATACGCTGATATCTTCTTATTCTATTTTATTCTTTGGGTTGGTGATTTCTCTTTTGTGAAGCAAAACTGTGTTTCTTAAATAGGTAACATGAAATTTAAATTTTCATTTATAATTAGGGTCCAATTTTTAATTCTACAAACAAATTCTGTTTTTTTTTTTTTATTTTTTTATTCTTAAGTGTTGGCTTAGTCTAAAGGAACTTTTCCAACAGTCCATAGATGTTTTTTATCAAAACAAATCATTGCACTCACAGTCCTGAAGAAATCATACTTTTGATTTTAACTAATACTTCTTGCAGATTTTCTCAATGAGCTCTTCAGTAGAATGCTACTAGACTTGCATCAGAGAACAGAGTTTTGCACTGGTTATGTTTCTTTACCTCTCAGAGATAGGGGACCTGATCCTTTGATAACAGAGAGGCATTATATTTGGAAAATATTATCCTCTTATTTCAAAGGCTGGGTCTAAAGATGTAGTCCCACTTTTAAGCAATTTGATCTTTTCTCAGCAGATAATTCTGCAGATTCTTTTTTGCCTCTATAGTTATGTCACACCTCAATGAAAAACAGTTTCCAAGTGCATTGCCAATGTATTCTGTTTTAGATACTGAAAGAAATAATCCTTTAAAATAATTTAACACCCCTTCTCCCCCAAAACATGAAACAATACAAAAACAAACAAACAAAAAATCTTTGATTACATACTTCAACTGAAAAAGAAAGTGACAAAGTTCCTTTATTCTTACAAATAGATATAGTAACTGGACAATACAAATACTGTAAACCCTGACAAAACAGTACTCTTGTCCTAAACTTCTCTTAATTTGTAGCGAAACTAGGAAATGGAAGCACATAAAACCATGTAAAAAAGAAACTGTGAAATAAATCCTAATATAATCAGCAACCATTGATCATTCAATTCCTTAAAGAAGGCAGCTGTTGCCTTTGTGGACAGTACTATCATCACTCATTCTAGCCTTTCACTTAAATTGGAATGCAGGGATTTATGAGGATGGGAAAACCTGGCATAATTTCTACTCTGGTGAAGATTCCTCCTTATTCACATTCTATGATTTTTGAAAAGAAGTTCAAAAATTAATCAGCAAAAAGTGTATTTTTTATTCTTTGCAAAAGTTAAATATTTTCTATACTTTATTTCCACTCTTATAGAGAAACTTCAGTATTGGGTTGCTAGAAGACATTTATTCTTTTTTAGTATCTAGAAGGTCCTTACTAGACAGGTGGGATAACTTTGTTATGGTAACAAGAAACAAATGCCAGAAGACTATTCAAAAGACATCAGTACAATCCAAGTGTCCTGACTTTATATATGATTATTTTACATGAACCTTGGCTCTTGAAGTTATATCAGAGAATAATTGACAGTTCTGATAAAGGAACCTATGGGGGTTTCTGCTCCTGACTGTCTACTGAACTGATTGAATCAGCACCTGTCTGTTGTGGCAACAGAAGAAAATGATTGTCATATGCTAGAAGCCAATGTAACATTAAGAATGTAAAGAAAATGATCTTTCTTATAACAGATTTACTTTTTTAGTCTTGCATGGGTGTCATTATTTTCTTTAAGATTATACTCATGTGATACTTATAAATAATTTTATGTGCAATTTTAAACTGCAAGTTAATCAAACCTTCAATTTATGTAAATAGATATCTGCATGTTAGATTTGGTCCATTATCTATACTTGGATTTTCCTGTAGGCACAAAAGTATGCCTGTAAAATTGAAAACTGGGTTGACATAGTTTAAAATAGTTTCTAGAAATTGAATCATTACACCAAAGTTAAAAGGAAAACTAGAGGACATTAGTCTGTTCAGGTCACGAGGTGAGAACAGCAGAGTTGGAGAAATGAAGGATAATCTCCATTTCTAAACAGGCGAGACAGCTGTCACAGGGAACTGCAAATGTAATAGTAAGGATTTTTAAGAAGTCTATTAAATCAGAAGAGTCAGTAATCATACATTTTCCCAGTTGCATCTTTGTTATTCTCTAATTGTAAGAACAACTGTAGCTAAGGTGTGAAAAACTTTTGGATGAATTTAGAAAAAGTGATCAAGAAAATACAAAATAAAATAGATAGATGAAGGAACAAATCCAAAAATGGATCCTGAAACCTCATCTCATATCTTTCTTTTATTATGCAAATTATTTTATGGAAGATAAATAGGAGATAATTCTTTTGGGGGTTAGTATTTGACATAACATTATACAGGAGAAATAATAGAAAAAATGAAGTTCAAGATGTAAAGTGCTTCTAGAAAATATATGTTATTCTTAGAGAACAATAGCTTTGGAGGAATGTTTTTGACAAGGATGAAGTTTTGGAGCATTTAATATTCAAACTGATGAAATTGACAAAAGCAGTTGAAGTTTGCTGACTAAACATGCAGGAAATGATTTTGTTATGCAATAGAACAGGAGAGGGTGGGAATAATATATATGAAGAACCGCATCATTCTGTATTATGAACTGAAACATAGTTTACAAAGAAAGTGTAGGTTGCAGATTAAGGTTATGTTTTTACAGTCTAAAATCACTTTTCTCAACTGTTCTCATTTGCAGAGATTCTCAAGTGTAAATGTGAAAGAAAGGAAAAATCCAGGATATTATTAGCCTTTCATGGGATGGTTATCATATACTGTAGAAAATAAGCATAACTGTAAGGAGGTGGCCTTGAGGGTATTAGGTACATTAGCTGTAATAAACACAATCTCATTGTCAATATTGTAGACAATTCTGGCTATGTGTATTCAATGAAGATTGATTCATAATGAAATTTTGGGTAGAGGAGGGCTAATGGATGAGCTGTTTATGAAAAGAGATTTAAAAAAATGTGCTTGTAGAGAAAACACAAGGAAGCAAAAAACAGAACAAATAAAAATAAAACACATTAACATCAGGAGAAGGAAAAATAAGAAAGGCAAAAGAGATGTTTAAGCTAAAGGACAATGTTGACGTAAGAGCAAATAAGTACAAGCTGGTCATATCACAGAATCACAGAATCACAGAACTGTCCAGGTTAGAAGAGACCTCCAAGATCACCGAGTCCAACATCTGACCTAATACTAACAAGTCCTCCACTAAATCATATCTCCAAGCTCTACATCTAAACATCTTTTAAAGACCTCCAGGGATGGTGACTCAACCACTTCCCTGGGCAGCTTATCTCAGTGCCTAACAACACTTTCAGTAAAGAAGTTCTTCCTAATATCCAACCTAAACCTCCCCTGACGCAACATTAGCCCATTCCACCTCGTCCTGTCACCAGGCACATGGGAGAATAGACCAACCCCCACCTTGCTACAGCTTCCCTTAAGGTACCTGTGGAGTGCGATAAGGTCACTCCGAGCCTCCCCTTCTCCAGGCTGAACAACCCCATTCCCCTCAAATGCTCCTCGTAAGACTTGGTCTCCAGACCCTGCACCAGCTTCGTTGCCCTTCTCGGGACTTGCTCGAGCACCTCCATGTCCTTCTTGTAATGAGGGGCCCAAAACTGAACACAGTACTCGAGGTGCGGCCTCACCAGAGCTGAGTACAAGGGGACAATCACTTCCCTGGACCTGATGGCCACACTGCTTCTTATACAAGCCAGGATGCTTTGGCCTTCTTGGCCACCTGAGCACACCGCTGGCTCACATTCAGCTGACTATCAACCAATACTCCCAGGTCCTTCTCTGACAGGAAGCTTTCCAACCACTCATCTCCCAGCCTGTAGCACTGCTTGGGGTTGTTGTGCCCCAGGTGCAGGACCCAGCACTTGGCCTTGTTGAACTTCATACAGTTGGCCTCAGCCCATCGGTCCAGCCTATCCAGGTCATCCTACAGAGCCTTCCTACCCTCGAGCAGATCAGCACACGCACCTAACTTGGTGTCATCTGCAAGCTTACTGAGGGTGCACTTGATCCCCTCATCCAGATCATCAATAAAGATATTAAAGAGCACTGGCCCCAGTACTGAGTCCTGAGGAACTCCACTAGTGACCGGCCTCCAACTGGATTTAACTCCATTCACCACGACTCTTTGGGCCCGGCTACCCAGCCAGTTTCTAACCCAACAAAGCGTACTCCAGTCCAAGCCATGAGCAGCCAGTTTCTGCAAGAGAATTCTGTGGGGAACGGTGTCAGAAGCCTTACTGAAGTCAAGGTAGACCACATCTACAACCTTTCCCTCGTCCACTAAGCACACCACTTTGTCATAGAAGGAGATCAGGTTTGTCAAGTAGGATTTGCATTTCATAAATCCATGCTGACTGGGCCTGATCACCTGGCTGCCCTGCAAGTGCCACGTGATGACAGTGAAGATAATCTGCTCCATGAGCTTCCCTGGCTCTGAGGTCAAACTAATAGTTCCTATAGTTCCCTGGGTTTACCCTCTGGCCCTTCTTGTAGATGGGCATCATGTTTGCTAGCCACCAGTTGATTGAGACCTCCCCTGATAGCCAGGACTGCTGATAAATTATGGAAAGCGGCTTGGCCAGCTCTTCGGCCAGTTCTCTCAGTACCCTCGGGCGGATCCCATCTGGCCCCATCGACTTGCGTACATCCAAGTGCTGTAGCAGGTTGCCAACCATTTCCCCGTGGATTGTGAGGGCCACATTTTGTTCCCCATCCCCTTCCACCAGCTCAGGGTACTGGGTATCCACAGAACAACTGGTCTTGCCACTATAGACTGAGGCAAAGAAGGTATTAAGCATCTCGGCCTTTTCCTCAGCTATTGAAACTATGTTTCCCCTCGCATCCAGTAAAGGATGGAGATTCTCCTTAGTCTTCCTTTTCGTATTAATGTATTTATAAAAACATTTTTTGTTATCTTTAACGGCAGTAGCCAGATAAAGCTCCAGAGGAACTTTGGCCTTTCTAATTTTGTCCCTGCACAGCCTTGCATATATAGTCCTCCTGAGTGGCCCTCCCTCTTTTCCAAAGATTATAAACCCTCTTTTTTCTCCTAAGCTCAAGCCACAACTCTCTGTTCAGCCAGGCTGGTCTTCTTCCGCGCCAGCTCGTCTTTGGCATGTGAGGACAGACTTCTCCTGAGCCATTAAGATTTCTTTCTTGAAGAGTGCCCAGCCTTCCTGGACTCCTCTGCCATTCAGAACCACCTCCCAAGGGACTCTGCCAACCTGTGTCCTGAACAGTTCAAACTCAGCCCTCTGGAAGTCCAAGACAGCAGTCTTACTGTTTCCCTTCCTGACTTCAAGTATAGATAACTCTACCATTTTGTGGTCACTCTGCCCAAGACAGCTCCTGACCACCACAGCTCCCGACCACCGTATCTCCCACCAGTCCTTCTCTGTTAGTGAACAGAAGGTCTAGCGGGGCACCTCGCCTGGTAGGTTCACTAACCAGCTGCATAAGGAAGCTATCTTCCATGCTCTCCAGAAACCTCCTAGACTGCTTTTTCTGGGCTGTGTTGTGCTTCCAGGGTATGTCTGGGAAGTTGAAGTCCCCCACGAGAACAAGCGCTGACGATTTCACAACTTCTGCCAGCTGCCTGTAGAACTCCTCATCCGTCTCCTCATCCTGGTTTGGGGGTCTCTAACAGACCCCCATCAGGATGTCTGCCTTGTTGGCCTTCCTGCTGATCCTAACCCATAGGGACTCAACCTTATAATTCCCAGCCTCAAGCTCAATGACATCAAAACACTCTCTAATATAGAAAGCCACACAACCACCCCTTCTGTGCTGCCTGTCCCTTCTGAAGAGCCTATAGCCAGACATTGCAGCACTCCAGTCATGAGAGTGGTCCCACCACATTTCCATGATGGCAACCAAATACCAAAATGGTATTACCTGTACCATTTAGGTACAGGTAATACATTTAGGTACAAAAAAAATTGTAGCCACATGAATGGTGAGATTTCTGAAACAAACTTCAATAGAAACAGTGTGGACCAGAGTATAACAATTTAATACTAATCCTGAAATAAATTATAAGCCTACTTACTTCAGTGTAGGATGGGATCTGAAGACCAAGCATGTCTGTTTATGATACTTATTATAAAATGCGACCCTGAGAAATGTAATTAGATGATGTAATATGCTTATTTTAAAATTTTGGGTTTTGGGGAGGTGTGTGTGTTGGGGTGGGAGAGGTGGGGGAGGAAGGGAGGGAGTATTAACTCTTGTCATATTCTGTTTTTCTTCCTTGGCCAGGAAGGTTTAAAATTTATTTTTTTTTCAGCTTCATGTTCTATTTTATTCAGTGTCACTTAATTATAAATACATGAATATATATACATATATATTTATATTAATCAGTCCTTGAATTTTCTTCCATTGGGAAAAAAAAAAAAAAAAAAAAAAAAGTAGAGAGAGATAGAATAAGGATGCTTTCCATAAATTATCTGGAAAGTAAGCTGCCCTTGAATCTCATCCATACATGATATCACTGTCATACATGGAACACAGGACTATCAGCAGAATACACTATTTCAAATGCCTTTCCTAAACAATGATCTATGTAACTTATTAACAGAATAAGAACAGAAAATAAAAATAAATTATTGTAAGAACTTTTATGTTCTTTCAGAAAATAAGTTCTCCGAAGAATTCTATTTCAGTCAACACAGAGAAATTTTCTCTTACATCTTCACAGATGTCAGACAAGACATTCCCTAGTTTGTCAAGTGACTAAAACTTTGACACTTCTTATCAGATTGAAATAATTTCAGTAAGGGATGTTTTGTAAAAAGGAACCATGCACATATATCTCTAAACCTAGAGAAACGTTAACCAAAAAATACTTATTTATATACTTATTATATGGTAATATAATGTTTTTGCTTACAATCCTCCAAAAAGTTAGCTTCCTTCCAATGGGAACACTGGCATTTTATTTCTGTCTATAAACTAGATTTTTATTTTTTTCCTACACTGATACTATATATTTAAGTATATATAAAGGTAGATAGTCACCTTACCTTACTTGTGTGATATTGCTGAGGTCATATTTATACTGCTGTACTGTATCTTTCCTCATCTCAAGACCATTTTTTTTTTGTGGAATAGACTACTCAACAGAAAATGGAAAATAGCTCAGAGAAGGTGGTACAAAAGGGAGCATTCCTTCCTCACTGCAGGCATATAAGAACCTCTGTTTTACTTTTGCCTGTGTAATGTTGTGATGTCCTTGTTCAAGCAACTTACCTTGTTCCACAGTCCTGCCAGCAGGACTCTTCCAGCAGCTCTCCATGCCTGTCACATATTTGCTATGACCAGTCTGTGATATCGTCATAATGAACAGCTATCTGGATCCTTGGCAAGTGATACATTCAGAGATTTCAGTCTGGCCACTAGTAATGATCCGTAAGATTGGAAAAGCTCTAAAAGGCACAGGAGGGACTAACAATGGCAAAGAGGAAAATTAATCACCTGTGTAGAAGCAGCATGGAGTTCAGCACCTAGATGTTTTCTCCCAGGTCACTGGGCTCGCTCATCATGAGGGTGTCACCCCCCTCTTCCCTTCTACCGTTTCATCAGATAATAGTGCGTGGAGATTCACTGTGGTGACAGTGTTAAAGATGGGTTATATGTCTGGCTCTTTTACAGCAGGGATATTCATTTGTTATAATGTCACTTTGCATACCCATTTACAGAGCTGGGGAGAAAGGAGTGTAGCACCACCATAGGGCTGCCTGCTCCACATGGGTATTTAAAATACTGTTCTCCTTTACTTTTGCCTGTCAGTTTAACTGGGTGTCTTTGATAGTTATTCAAGTTTGTAAGTTTAGTCAAGAGTGGTCAAGGCATGCCACAGGATTAAATTTGCCAGACTGTGTGGACAAAATCTGAATGCCTTGCAGTCATTAGCACTAAACACAGACAATAGAGGTGCAGAGAGGTTGTTTCAAAATAGAAAATTAAACATGGGGGACTTGTGGCCTATTCTAATGTACTAGCTATCACATCATACTTCCCTTCTTAATAGTCTTTGGAGAATTAGCCCCTGCTCAAGCATAAAAAAAAATAAATAGATAGATAGATAGATAGATAGATAGATAGATAGATAGATAGATAGATACTTTTAAGGCCGAAACATAATAATAAATCAATAATAATTCAAACTTCATTGAATCTCCATTGACTTTCTGGATTGCAAAAGATATTTGAGCTTCATCTCACTAACAGAGAGAATTATTCACGTCTCTGTGGTCATGAAGAGCTGTGTTTGCAGTAGATCTAGTGCAGTTTTCTTTCTGAGTAAATGTAAAGGAGATGAGTTAATGAGGTTAGTGGGAAAAATATATAAAATGGTAATACTAAGCTAAAATTACTAAATGAATAGTACTGAAAATTCTATATTGTAAGTAAAAAGAAATAATAAAAAAGGTTGCTTATAACACCAACTGCAGTGTTGTAAAATAGTTTATTATGTCACAAGTATTATTATTATATATATATATATATTTTTTTTTTTCCAGGAAGAAAGTTTTAACAAGCAGCATTTCACTGCCTGTTGCGACTTATTATGGGCATTAGTATACAGCACATACTTAGAAAAAAAATTAGACCTATAACTAGAGTATGCAGATTGCATCTACAGCTAATCGTCTCTATATCTTGGTACTTAAAGTACTGAATTACAAATGAAATCCTAGGCAAAATGTATTACTTCCATTTTTGTTTACCAAGATTCCTTCTGTACCCGTGAGATTCATATGAAATTAGACAATGTCTGGAAAGCTAGGATTTGTAATAATGGCCAAGATATTATGAGGATTAAAGGAATTTGAATGAACAATCCCTTAGCTCATAAAAGAAAATGATAAAGGATAAAAGGTAGCATTAATTGTTCAAGGGTCTTGGTTATGTACTCTACTGCAGCTGCACAAAATTAAAAGTCACTCACTTGATCACTTAACTAAATACAAAGCAAAAGTATTAAGGTCTCACAAGCAGGATGTTAATGAAAATAAAGTTATTAGTTGTGTATTTAATTCTTTTTTTTCATGACATTGGTTTAGGTAGTGACCATTCTCTAACAGTTTTGCTTTTGTGTGTTTTAAAATCAATTTAGGATTATTATTCCTTCACTGAAGTCTTATGTTAAGACTCATACTGCTAGGTTGGGGCACAAGGCAGAGTCACACAAAGGATATGTTAAATATTTTGAAAAGGGTAATTAAGAGATATTGCAAAGTACCAGGTATTACTTCATCTCACTTCATCAAAAGAAGTATCAGTGGCACATTAAATAATGATTGAAATGCTGTCACTATTGAAATGATCTGTTGCAGCATACTAGCTTATATTGCCTTTAACTAGAAAAGACCTTTACACAACTTGTCTCCTTATTTCAGAGTTATTTGGAGGCCAGCAGAACCCAGGTCTTTGTAACTGTTGCATAAAATGGAGCAGAAAGAAGTAATTTAAAAGTTGTAAATTTCTTCCAAGAGGTCAGTGGATATCATCCAGTCCAGGACTTCAGTTTGAGCCCTGAAAGGTTGTTACAGAAATGGTTATAATAGTGTCATACATGTATTTCTATTAGACACTTTAAAAAGTCTGATTCCCATTGATAACCATGCTCTGTCTGTAACTTTCTCTCAACAGAGTAAAGTTTGTGTGATTTTTCTTTTATAAAATATGGTATAAAATTACAGAAATATTTGAAGTCATGGGAAATACTTGATGTTATACTGGTATATTAGTAAATTCCTATACTATATTGGATATTTTATTTCCAGACAAAAAGTCTGGAAGAAACTCTTTTTCATAAGTAAAATTTCTTTTGGCTTAGAAACCACTGCCTGTTACAGGGGTTCTGAATTATCAAATGTATCACACAGTTGAAAAGACATCCCCAAAGAGGAAATGTGCAAATAAAAGGTGGGTAAAATGTGCAAATAAAATGTGGATAAGTAACGTGCAAATGTGGGTAAGTAAATGTGCAAATAAAATGTGGGTAAGAATCAAGACAAACCCTTAACAGTAACAATAACAAAAATAACAAAGTAAAACATTTTACCAAAACCTTATACAAAGTCTGGACAAGACTTCTTTACTACGATGGTGGTTAGGCACTGTTACAGGTTGCCCAGAGGAGTTGTGGATGCCTCATCCCTGGAAGTGTTTAATACTAGGCTGGATGGGGCTTTGGGCAACCTGGTCTAGTGGCATGGGGGTTGGAGTTAGATGATCTTTAAGGTCCCTTCCAACCTAAAACATTATATGATTCTATGAATAAAAAACTTAGATACACAGATATTTTTATGAATTATTTGTTGACTTGTGCCCACCAAGAAAAATAATCAAATCTATCTGATGTAATAACCATGTCTAAGATGGACAGTTGGATGGACAGATCTATGTGTGTGTATATGTGTGTGTAGAGACTGACAGATGCATCTGAGATAGAGGTGGTTGCCTATATTGTCTACAGGAAACAGTTATGGATTTCCTTTCTCTGTGATACGTTACTGTCATAACTTGTCACTTAAAACAAATGTCAAATGTTTACATGTCTTTTTGTTTGAACAACATTGCTCAACACAGCCTCATTCCCATTTATTACTGTTCAATAATAACATTCAAGCATGGAATCCAATACCCCCCAACCAAAAAAAAAAAAAAATAAAAAAAGCAACAAACAAAGTGAATGAGCTGGCAATAGATTTGTTCAACAATGCAGGAACTGGTGAATTAATTAAGTTTTGAACAGTGAGTACTGGCTGGCAACCTAAGAAGAAGCTATAGAGGAATCACTGTGTCTTTCAGCATTACTGTGTTATCCGTTGAAAAAAGAAAGATTGTGAAAGTATAACTTGTATAATATGTATATATGTGCAAAGAGAAGCAATGAGTTATGCATGTGCTTTTACTCCATGTCTTTAACATTGCACTTGGTCTAGACTAAGATGGTAAGCAATGGTAATCTATTTTATTCAAGAATGCTATGAGAAGAATTTTAAAACTCTAACAATAAATAAATATATAAAGAAGAAAAAACACAGCTTCAGCTGAATATAACTGAGTAGAAATAACATGAGGGACTGCACACAAGTTAGTATTTAAGGAGGTTTTTTTGTTTGGTTGGTTGTTTTTTGGAAAAAGCTTTTTTTTATGTGAAAAAAATCAGATTCCAAAATGTGTTAATAGTGTTATACATAGACAAAAGCATTTGGAATACTTTGCTAGATAGTCTTTCACAGATATGTGCATCGTAAGTAATAAAGAAATCCAGACTTTTGCTGATATACATCTCAAAACATTGTAATAGAGCAAACATGCATGATTTATAGTAACAGGTAAGAATTTCAAAGAAAATGCTACAACAGAATAATGGGTGAACAGTAAAAGAAGCAGAAAGAGACAGTGGATGCAAAGAAGGAGGAAATCAAATTAAAAAAAAAAAAAAAAAAGGTTAAAAGCATAACTCAGTGTGGTTTATATTGGTCCTTATTCAGTGGGCCACAAAAATGTTCTGGACTGCAACTGTACAAAATGTAAATTTTAACTGGAAACCAAAGCAAGTATGCTTCAAGCAAAACTTTTTTTTTTTTTAATTATTCTAAAAGTCAATTTAGTCTTCTTTATTCTACCTTTTAAAAATATGTTCCAGCTTAGCTTAAAAATGTAACTCCAGATTAGTTAAAAGTAGCAATTTTGGTTTAGTTTTCTTTTTAAATAAGAAAAAAAAAAAAGAAAGAAAGAAAAAGACTTTCCAAATATGAGTAAATAAATAAATAGTTAACACCATGTTTTTAAGCAAATCATCTTTGCCAGTTCAACCCAATTTGAGAACAAATTTGCTTCCTTAAAGATGTATTTTTCCTTAAAGCTACATTTTTTTCAATATATGGCTTATTTAATAGGGGTTGGGCAGAAGCATTTATCTGTATTAATCTTTAACCCTGTTCTATATTACTTGCCTGGAGTCTGTCCAAAGATTATTCCAGTTGACTTCAATGTCTGTCCAAAGATTATTGCAGTTGACTTCAATGTGCTTTTTGATCAGACCCTGAATTGGGAAATATTCCTGAATCAAGGTCTGTAAGAGGAATCTCGTTCAAGGTAGAGACCAGTTGTGAAGGTGAAAAATGAAAGGGCAACTGAGAAAAAGGTCTAATAGACTGGGGAAAAAAATAAAAATAATAATTAAAAAAAAAAAAAAAAGATTCAAGAAGCTCAAATATGAGAGAAACTAGACTGAAAATTGGAGATTTGTGTCTAACAGCATGATGAATAATTTACTTACTTCGTTTGGTTCACAATTAGACAACATAAATATGGCTGTAGTAATTCTACTGTGCAATAATGTTTTATAAACAACTAGCAATGCTTATCTTTTTCATATGATGATATAGATTGGTTGACATTAATAATATTCTAAGTCTGAGGCAGGAATAAAGTTTTTAAATTTCCTCTCCTGTATTTACTCTACTACTTAGAATCAGAAAACACCAGTATATAAGCTGTGAAGTTAGCTCTGAAAACAGTGACAAGTCTGTGAGTCAGTAATACTTGAAATAGTCATGGTTATTCTAGGACTGATCCCAAATATATTATAGATTTTTTGGTGAAAAGCACAGAGTTTGGACTGAGCTCCAGTACCATTAAATACAGTGAAATAAGAAAGGATGATTAATTGCAAAGGTACTTCTGCAGCTGTTGCAGAATGCTGTATAGAAGAGGAGAGACTCTTTGTTTAGAACAATGCAATTAAGATGCAAAGAATGAAAAATAGCACCTGAGCTAGCATTTGTTTAGCACTAGACTAAATGCATGCATGTAAAGAAGCTACAAGTTGTGAATTGTGAAATGAATCAGGAGTTTCAGTGAATACAGCTTTGCTTCACAAAAAGGATGGTTTTCAGTGAGATATGTTGATACTTTTAAAAAGAGCATCACATTATAGTAGTGTAATGCTATCTTACAATGAGTAGGACACATGAGCAGGATTTGGGGAAAAATAATGTTTAGAATATTTTATGATTATGAGGAGTATTGAAAGGGAAAGTTGCTTAGAGAATCTTTGGATTTTAGTATAGAAAAAGGTACTTTTGGATACAGAAAATTGATATATATGTCTCTGATTCCAGATGGAATTGAAACTGGACTCAAGTGACTCAAATCCCAGATCATGAAAGACTGAGATACTTCCTTAAGGTTAAGAGCATGCTTGTGTTCCCCTGATGAATAGATATGAACTTAAATGCATTCATGAATCAAAGCCAAGGATACTAGTTTATTTTTCTTTGGGCCTCATCCTGGAAAGACTTTAGTGCAATAACTTTTGAAATGTAAAATATTTGAATGATTGCACACATAAGCAAGTACACACACATGCTGCTGACTTTGGAGACCTTTGAGATAAAGATCTCAGATTAAATACTCTGAGATATATTTATATACTTATAAATTATTAATTTTAAGAGCCCCCCCTTCTACAATTTTTATTTTTTTTTTCCTTCCAGAGTTACTCCATTGAAAAGTATGAGAAAAAGCACTACATTTTGATTTTCACATTGCAAAAAGCAAGATGTACTACTGCATTCATTGAATTTAGTCCATGTTTGGTATAACTAAGGTATTTCAAAATAATTATGTAAAACTTCTTTCATAAACACCTTGCATAATAATAATAACATGAACACATATTTGGTATTCCAGCTAAATCAGATTTAGCAACCAATAAAGAGAATAGGCAACAGATTCTGATGAATATTATTGTCTTTCATACTTACCTATTTCTCTATTTTTTATGATAAATGCATTCAAAAAATATCCTCTGTCACAATGCAAACATGTATTTTTTAATTTTTTTATTTTTTTATTTTTTTTCTGCAGTACTTATCAGTTCAATATCAAAAGTTTAGCCTTTGGAGAGATTTATGGAATCTTTAGAACATCTACTTTTAATGCCAGAAATGTGATACAGGTGTAATATATTTGTATTTCTGAAGCGAATAGGATTGAGACTAAATGGAATGTGAGAATTTTGTAAGGATACAAAGATTTTCTTAAGGAAGAAGACTGAACTGCATCAGCATCTGTGTGCTTAATCTGTGAATTTGCCAGATTTCTAAGGAAATGGGGGGGAGATGGGAGAGTGAAAAAAGGGAATGAGGGGGGAGGATAATAACTAATAATTGATGTAATTAATTAGTTACTTGGAAAATTGGAACCAAGGCCTTAAAATACATCAGGAATTTGTTAGGAGCCAGCAAAAGGGCTGAGATGTGGAGAATATGGATTGTAGCACTCTATACTTCAGGAAGCCTAGCCATTCAGCTTTACATATAATTAAAGTAATCAAACCTATTGGGAAAAGAAAGTTTCCTTTTTCTTTGTAAAAAGTTTCTTAGCAAACTAAAATTAAAATAAAATCATTTTGGACACAAATGCTATCAGTCCCATGAACTTATCAAGGTATACAAATGCAGTATTTATAAGAGCATTACGTGGATGAAAGAAAAAATGTGCTTGGAGGTGAAGATAGGAATTGGCCAGCACTGTGAAAATATTCTTCTTTTTAATTGACATTCTGTCATTTATGATTTGACACCATGGAGAAGCAGTTACTCTATCTGGAACAGATGATTTCATTATTTTTTAGAGCGATTGTTGTTGCATTGGATGAAAAATAGATGAAAAAAACTGCATATTGTTTTTTATCTTCTTAACACCATTCTTGATAGAATTAATATAAATGTTTTGCATTATATACTGTAAGACTATTATATACATGTAAGACTAAATTGTGTACGATTAAAAACATAATGCTTGAAACTTATATTTTTATAAAAATCCAGTATGATTTAACAAAAAATAACTTACCTGCGCAAGCTTATGTTACACTATAAATCTCTGTCAACTGATATAGGAAAACAAACAAAACAAACAAACAAAAACAAAACACCAAGATGAAGAATGTAACTGGGATCTTTCTGAAGACAAATGAGGAATGATTTGAAATTCCACATTCAGAGAGAGTTTTGTTAATGAAAGCAAACAGTTGGTTTTGGTCCCCTGAATATAAATCCCATTTATTCAATTCAAGTTCATCTAACAAACACAAAGCATGTGCAACCACTAATATAGGCTGTTTCTTTTTAGAATGAAGCTACAGATCATGGAAATATTTTTGATTAATCTAATATGTCTTATACATTACATATTAATTAAAAAAAGAAAAAATAATAATAATATCCTTGTGTTCCTACAGGAGCAAAAAGAATTGGTCTTGATGACAAAGCCAAAAGAGTAAATATTTAGAACTTATTGTGACCTTTTATGAGTCTCTAGTCTATTAGACCCTCGTATTCAGCAGAAAAAAAATATATATATATATATTATATTTAACTCACAGCATAGATTTACTAAGTAGTACAAAATGTGCTTCACCATTGCAATGTCAAAAATAGCACATTGATAATGTTGCATATTCAAATGCCTCTGCAGTCTCAGAGGATCTTTCTTATTGCACCTTGGTGAGTGAAAGACTAAGAAGCACATTAGAAACAGACTTTAAAAATTCCAGGTATTAATGATGGTTATCTTTATTGCTTTCTATTAAAAACTTTATTACATCAGTCAAACACAATACTACTATATTATTGTTATAACACAATATGATGAATGAGGGCTACCTCTCCCTTATTACATTAACACTATATTAAGTTAATCAGATGCAGTCATAGCTTACTATGATGGATGAGATGTACACTATTGTCAGCAATTATGTATGAAAAATAAAAATTCGTAACATATATTCTCACATTTTTTCTTTTAAAAATAGTTATATGCAGTTCACAAAAGTAAAAAGAAAATCTAACACAAATTGTTTTTTACATTTACCAAAGCACTCTAAAAGTCTTTGTTTATAGATGAGCAACTAAAAGCTGATGGGATTTACTTCATGTTGTTGAGATTAATTGCAGTGTTGTGAGCAGAACTGTTTCTGAACTCACTAGCAACTTGAGATAGGTATAGCTGTTATTGGATGAAAGAGGAATCCCACTGAAGTTAATGAAATCAAAAATGTGAGAGAATTTCTTTTTTTAGCATTATCCTCCAACATTCATCGTGTTTTTTCACCTCATGAACAAACACAGAGGTACTTTATAGCTAAATCAGAAAGACTAGTTTATATCCAGAGAGATCAGCAACATGTTTTTCTCAGGTTACAATGGCATTATTTCATACATTATAATCTAGTATTTTGCTTTGCAAGCTTATTATTTCTCTAATATCTGAAAGCAATAAGCATTTATAAAGCTTAACATATGCATAAAGAGGCCATTTGTGCAGTTAGACATTGATAAACATGCAAAAATTATAAACTTTCAGATTAAAAGGTAAAATGTTGCTGGAAAACTATATTTGAGTGGATGGAGGTTTCCTTTAATGGACCTCAGAGCAGTGCGTGAGGTTCTCAATATCATGGTGATTAAAAGCAGTTCTCAGAAATAGTTCTTGTCTCTGTGAAGACATCGTAGTACAGGCTGCTAATAGTATGCTTAATTTTAAACATGCATGACATCATTCATACTCATCCCGGTAGTATCATATTCACATAATCTACTGAAATTAGGGCCAAACTGAAGAAAATTAAATAAAATACAGACAAATATTTGCATTAAAATACAAGTTATTCACTATATTTGATATACACTCTGTGTTCTTTTTTGCACTAGAATGAAGAATTTACCCAAGAAAGAAATCACATGCACAACTTTTGTAGAAGCTAGAGGTGAATATTTATATCCTTGGGAATGTATATCATTCTGAAACAGCTATCTAAGAAATCACATTGTCAATCAGCTCATCGAATGTAGCAAGAAAAAAAAAAAAAAAAAAAAAAAAAAAAAAGAGAAATAGCCATAGCAGTAAATATTTACACATAGAAACATAGAAAAGACAGCAAGAATTTCACACATTGACTTGGTTAAGCCCAGAATTTAGCGTTTGCTCAACATTAACATTAATCCCTCTCAAAATTGTAGAGATTTAAAACCATTCTTAATTGTTGTGCTGAATAAATACGTTTTCAATTATTTGATATTAAACATTTCAAAGTTCAATTTGGAGTCATTAAGAAGAGTAGAAATGGTTGGCTTGTTATGAACAATGAATAATTTCACTGGTATTATGTATATCCTAAGCAAGGGAAAAGTTCCAAGTACAGCAACTAAATGTCTTATTACTTTCCTCTATTATCTGAAAGAAGGAAATTTAAGGCCTGAGGTTTTGATGTTTCTAGGAACTGAATAAGGAACCAAACAGAGTGAAAATTACACTTTAACATATTATATTGCTTTTGCCAATAAAGATCAGCTTTAGCTCATTTTTGTACTTTTAATAGCTATTTAAAACACCACATAATAAGATCTAGAATAAGTGTTCAAAATGAGACCTCCAAGATAATAACTTTAATTTATTTTTAAATAATATTACTTTTACTAGATTTTATAATTACTAGATTTTTTATCATTATGCATTTCTTCATTAAGTTCTCTCCCAATGATTTTTGTTCAGGTAATATTTAACATCATACGACTGTTATTGGACAATTACTAATGATTGTCCTGTGGTTTAACCATGATTTTTATTTACTGGGAAGAACTAGTGGATACTTAGAATCAATATTTAATTTATTATTATTATTATTATTATTATTATTTTAAGTAGATTTTTCATGGGAGGCAATTTAAAATGGAAACACAGCTCTGATCATAGAACTGCATTCCATTTCAGGGTGAATTTTCTGAAAGATATATTGAAAGGTAGGTCAAAAACAAAACCACAGTAAAAACATTCCTACCAGAACAAAACACTTTGTGTAATGCACTACTCTACCTTTGGAAAAGGAATCAGAGTAAGAACACATTGAAAATGTGGAAAACATTTATTTTATTTTAGTAAATGAACTACTGACAGGCACTTAGATTTAAGAAGATTTAAGAATATTTATAGGGAACATGGTACTAATGCAGCAAATGGCATTACATTTCAGGCCATAATGGTTCACTGGAGCCTGTAGACCTCCATCTCCACATATATTTATCTTCATAAGAAACCCTGTACTTTTTTATTTTATTTTTTTTTTAATCTCAGATTGTCAATTTTCTGTCAGAGACTAGATAAACATCAGCAAGAAAGCAGTACATTAGCAGTATATTAGAACTTAAAGACTAACATCAGTATCATAAAAAATAGCAGAAACGACTTGTGTCCAGGTTTTCTATTGATAAGTTTATCCTTGGGGCTATTTATTTCTAGACACTCTTATTTTGATAGTAAGTAAAAAGGGGTTATATGTATTCTAGTTTTCTTTAAAAACTATAAGCAGGATTATTATTATTATTTATTATTAATGTATGAAAAGTAGGAAAAAAAAAAAAGAGAGAAGAAATAGTAAATTCAGCAGGACAGATGCATTCACTAGCTTTTCTAAACCATGCTAAAATTGTTACATGTCTGTATTTCCTGATATGTTTATAATTATTAACCTAATTCTGCTTGGTTTTCAGTGCATGCATTGGGAGTTAACACCTTGAATATCAGTAATTGATGTGAGAATACTTCTCTCACCTTACACATTTTCAGGCTAGGGGGAATGATATTGCAATCGGGTAAAAGCAAACAGACTATAGCATAAATTATTGTTATTTTTAAATCTAGTACTAATGTTAGTAGTTTTAATAGCCTTTCGGCTTTAAATTAGAAAAATATTCAAATCAGAATGTGCTTTAGATTCTTAAATATTTCACCAATGATCTTATTTCCCAGTCTGAGTTTGTTTAACAAAATTATATGGGCAATGGCTCATCATGACATGTCACACACAAAACCAAAGTCATTTTACCCTATAATTTATTATCAAAGTACTAATAAATATTTAGCATGTACTATTATTATTATTATTATCATTATCATTATTATCTGTACAAGCAATCTCAGAAAGATGTCAATGTTGGCATTGTATTGCAGGTGTATCCAAAGACAAACAATTTTTTTTTAATTTATTTTTTTAAAGTCCAATGAGATGAAATTTGGTTTATATATTTATTAACTGTATTCATATTAGTGCTACACAGTGCTATCTGAATCTCTGATATGCATAACAACTACTCACAGACTGACATTAAGTGAAAAGAACCTATTAAAATTTCAGGACACAATTCACTGGGCATTTGAGTAACTGTGGGTTGAATTCTACCTCATTAACCTCCTCCTTTTGTCAGGTGTGTTATAGGAGGCTAGAATACGTCCCTTAGACAAACATTTCAGGGCAGGGCATGTTTTTTGAAAAGTACCTCTAAGAATCTTTTATTTTTCTCCTGTCAATTATTGGAAAAAGGACTTCTCTCCCTGCAGGTGACTACCAGCACTGCAGGAGACACTCCTTCCCATGCTTCACCTCCTCACCTCATGGCAGTACTAATCTTTTATCTTCTCACATGCACAGCATGGGCACTCCTTGCCTACAGGCATGAGAAACATGTAGCACTGCAGGAAAGGAAGGATAGTGTCCAGAGACATCCACCTGCTCACTCCATTCCTGGTTCACAAAAACCCTAGAGAAAACTCTGGAAGAGGGAAAGAGGCAGTTCTGGAGTCAAAGCAGAGTCAGACAATAAAGGACTGTACACCATACTAATATCAGTGCTTGATGCCTACAGTAATGCTCAGTATTATTTATGTTTAGAATTACAGTAGCACTGTGGTAGAGGGATGTCATGCATCACAAATCTATGATGAGAAAATGAAAAGATTTCCTATGGGAATATTCACACTGCTGGGATCAGAAATGTTCAATGTCA
Source organism: Stictonetta naevosa (assembly GCA_011074415.1). Lineage (NCBI taxonomy): Eukaryota > Metazoa > Chordata > Aves > Anseriformes > Anatidae > Stictonetta > Stictonetta naevosa. The sequence continues at coordinate 97,342,462 of CM021698.1, forward strand.
CAAGGATGGATAAAATTGGTAGATCAGAAGAGAAGCAGCAGTACTGGTTTGTTCATCTATTTTACTCTTCAGTTTCAGAGTTCATCTATTTTACTCTTCATTTTAACTACTGACATAGTTAAACTTACAAGAAAAGAAGGGACCTGTCATCTGTTATATCACCTTTCAGTGAGATAGTGAAATGTAAAATTTACTTAGAGGTAAATTGATATGGATAATAACTCACCTTCTCCTTCTATTAGTACATAGACGCATACTTCTCAAGGAGGTAGGCTGCTCACTTCTACCATGTTAAAATTCAGAGGATAGCTCACTTGCTCTTACAGAGATTTCCATGGACAGCTTTCAGAAATGGGGGGGAATGGAGAGACCATTCAATACTTTTTCAAATACATCACAACTCCGCAATATATGCATGCAGTAAAGCCATGTCATGTACACATTATAAACCTAAAAATATTGCCCAACATTTTGGGAAGGATATTGAATAGAAAAGAGTTTTGTTTGTCTCATTTCTTCCACTTATGAAAAATCTTTGTTGTTGTTGTTGTTGTTGTTTGAACTCTCCAAAGGTTTTTGTTGTATGAATCTATACCAAAGGTTCTACATCCTTTTTCTAAAGATCATATTTTTTATTTTTTGTAAAAGAACTTGCATCTATAAGCTTTTTTTATTTTTTTTTTTTTTATTTGAAATAAAGAACATGAAGGCTTAGATCTACTTTAAGATTCTGTGCAGATACTTAATGCGGGAAAATATTAAAAATAAGTCCCTCAGCCACACAGCTTTCATAAGAGCAGTAATCTAAAAAAAATATATTACAGTGTCTGAGCTGGTTATGCCATCCTGATTACAAATTGTACAAGATTCATTTATTCTCCCTAAGAAATATACTGATTATCACTTTGGTAGAATATGCTAAATTGACTGAAGCTAGCTTAAAGATGAATAAATTGTACCCCTTGAACCAGACTGGCATTTTGCTTCCTTAAGGGGTATTCACCCTGAAGAAGGGCAAGTGTTTTTTTCTGCTGTCTTTTCTCTCTAGAGATGTTTGTTGTGATGAGGTGGCTGTAAAATTCGCTAAGTGTTTTCCAAAAGTTGTACCTGTAGAGAGCGTGAAGGGATGCTGCAGATCTGACTGTCGCTTAAAGAGCTCTTCTCCTGAGAGACTGCCTCCCTCTTTGGGTTGTGGGAGTTACACTTTGAAAGGCAGGGCAGCTCATCTTTACTTGGAATATAAATGAATTTAAGTAAAGCTTTCCCTATATTCAGCTTTTGCTGAATTACCGAGTATAATTTGATTCCTGATTGAGCTATGACTATTTGGCCTTGGAAATGTAGGAGAAGAGCCTTTTAAACTCTCTAGTTGAATGTGTGTCGCTTTGGAATATTGCCAAAGTTTTAATACATACTTGTAATTATTCTCTGGCATTTAAATCTATTTGGCTCACTCTCTTTTATTCTTCTTGTGAAATTGTTTTCAGTCTGAAACATAGTCTATGAGGTCTTCTTTCCAGTGAGTTCTGAGTACAGAGTTAATTGTCAGTAACAGGTATTTTAAAGACCCACTGACGACTCATGAAAAACTTTGAAAATCATTCTATTTGTTGTTAGAACACATGCATTACTTACATGTTTGTGTATGTGGCAAGGTTTTTGTAGCATGGGGCTTCAGGGATGGCTTCTGTGAGAAGAATCCAGAACCTACCCCGTGTTACATAAGGGCCAGTTTCAGCCGGTTCCACAGGGACCTACTGCTGGACAGCGCTGACCCAATAAGCAATGCTGTTTACGCTTCTGTGAGAGCATATTTAAGAAACAAAAAACACTGTTGCACAACAGCATCTGGGAGAGCAAGGTGTGAGAAGCAGCCCTGCAGACACCAAGGTAAGTGCAGAAGGAAGGCAGGAGGTGCTCCAGGCATGCAGCAGCAGTCTCCCTACAGCCCATGGATCCCACATGGAGCAGATCTCCACACTGCAACCCGTGGAGGAGCCCCCCGTGGAGCAGGTGGATATGGCCTAGAGGAGCCTGTGGCCCATGGAGAGCCCCCACAGGAGCAGACCCCGGGCCGGAGCTGCAGCCTGTGGAGAGGAGCCCATGCAGGAGCAGGGGGTCTGGGGGGAGCGGACACCTGTGGGGACCTGTGTCAGAACAGTTTCCTCCTGATGGATGGACCCCATGGTACAAACCCATATTTGGAGCAGTTCTGGAAGAGCTGCTGCCTGTGGGAAGCCCCCGCAGGATCAGCTTGGGAAGGACGACATCCCATGAGAGGGACCCCATATTGGAGCAGGGGCAGAAAGTGACCGTGAAGGAGCTGCAGAGACAAAGCTGTAAGAGATTGACCTTAATCCCCATTCCCCCACTCCCCTGTACTGCTCAGGAGGAGGAGGTGAAAGGGAGTGGATGCGCGGAAGCTGTTTTTAATTTGCTTTTTGTTTGTTTGTTTCTCACTGCCCTAGTTTGTTAGTAATAGGTAATAAATTATATTAATCTCCCTATGCTGAATCTGTTTTACTCATTATGGTAATTGATGAGTGATTTTCCATGTCCTTATCTAAACCTGTGAGCCCTGTTTTGTTGTTGTTGTTTTCATTGTATTTTCTCCCCCTTTCCCTTCTCATCTGCCAAGCTGGGTAAAACCACCACAGTGTACAATTCTTTTCCCTTGTTTATTGTGAAGAACATTTGCATTTAAACAAAATCTATGCTCATTTACTGTTGCTTATTTCTCACCTTAAGATATAATACTGGGCATGTTTATTATGTCACAAAGGATATTTATGTCTCAAGCTTAAAATACGGAAAAGAGCACAGGTGATGAGCTCTTAAGAATCAGAGGTCTTGCTGATAGACAGCAGTAGAAAAGGCAAGAGAGGATACAGACAAGAACTGACATAAAACTGAAAGAGTTTCAAACAATTATTGTTTTCCAACATTTTCAAGGGAAAGTCAACAAGTTATCAAAATACAGAATATAGGATATATATGATTTATAAGAACTGTCACTGAATAATACTAAACACTTATTTTGCAGATCATTTCAAATGATCCTGATTTTTGTTTTAAATTCTGTTTAGAAAATCTTCTTTATTTTAAGTGCTTAAGTGCTTAAGTTATTAAGTGCTAGGTAAAGAAGCACAATAAAGACATAAAGGGAAACAATGCAGTAGGGGAATTACTCTCCAAAAAGACCCTAAAAGAGCACCAAATCCAAAAACATATGAACCAAGCAAAACCTTAAAAACAAACAAAAAATACCCCCACAAACAAACAAAGGCTAACAGAAAACAGACAAACAAACAAACAAAAACCACAGCATAAGTATCCAGAAGCATTTCACGAGGAAAGATTAATAACATGATTATTCAAGCAGGCTTTTTACCAATGAACCTTCACTAACACTGCTGAGTAAAATGACTGGACCATGTTACATTGGTTAATAAAAATAGCCATACAAATGTATCTACAACTGATTATAAAATGCACACACATAACAGTATATGAAATATATTATAAACAAATGTGATTATGTACTTTTTCTTTTGGAGAACATGACTTTAGGTTTTCACACTAAACTATCCTGTCCAGAAATAATGTTATATTGGTACATGTTACATATTATATAGAAGCTTTTTTTTTTTTTTTTTCCCCAACGTATCCTTATTTGCTTCTTTCTGATTGTTATATTAGTTTTTCCTCTATTTCATAGCCAGTCTGTATTAGCCATTGTTACTAGATAAAAGCAAATTTGTCTTCCATCTGGAAGCCTTGCATTCTACATTTTTTATTATAAAGAGTTCTTGTAGGAAAATAATCAGGGGAATGTTCTTACTGTCATGTACACTTGAAATGATTGGGAAAGAGAAAGCCCCCACACACACCTCTTTTAAAAAAAAAAAAAAAATTAACCCTTTTTAAGAACTGAATACAGAGAGTGAGATGGAACCTCATGAAGTTCAACAAGGGCAAGCGCACAGTCCTTCATCTAGGGAAGAATAACCCCAAGCACCAGTGCAGGCTGAGGGCTGACCTGCTGGAGAGCAGCTCTGCAGAAAGGGATCTGGGAGTCCTGGTGGACAACAGGCTGACCAAGAGTCATGTGCCTTTGTAGCCAAAAAGGCCAATGGTATCCTGGGCTGCATTAGGAAAAAAGTTGCCAGCAGGTCAAGGGGGTGATCCTTCCTCTCTACTCGGCCCTGGTGAGGCCATACCTGGAGTATTGTGTCCAGTTCTGGGCTCCCCAGTACAAAAGGAACATAAACTGCTGGAGCAAGTTCAGGGGAGGGCTGCTGAGAGGATTAGAGGAATGGAGCACCTGTTGTATGAGGACAGGCTGAGAGAACTGGGCCTGTTTAGCCTGGAAAAGAGAAAACTGAGAGGAGACCTCATTAATGTATATAGATATCTGAGGGGAGGGTGTCAGGAGGATGGAACCAGTTTTCTTTTCAGCTGTGCCCAGAGAGAGGATGAGAGGCAACGGGTACAAACTGAAGCACGGGAAGTTCCATCTGAATATGTGGGGGCACTTCTTTTCTGTGAGGGTGACAGAACACTGGAACAGGTTGCCCAGAGAGGTTGTAGAGTTTCCTTCTCTGGAGATATGCAAAACCTTCCTGGATGCCTTCCTGTACAATGTACTCTAGGTGATCCTGCTTGGCAGGGGGCTTGAACTAGATGATCTCCAGAGGTCCCTTTCAACCTCAACCATTCTGTGATTCTGTGATCCCCACATGCTGAGACAAAAAGGGAGAAAGAGCAGTTGCTATTCTTACGTCATGCAGTCAAGTTGCTGTGACACTCTTTCTTTTATTGGTAACTTTTTCTGTTGTGAATTGGTACAGAGATAGAAAATGAGCTCTCAGATCCTTCAGAAATCCACTGTAGTACTACTAGATGATATGTTACAGAACAATAGGTCATGTGCATCAAGAACAGCGTTGCTACTCGGTCAAGGGAAGTGATCGTCCCACTTTGTGTTGGTGCTGCCTTATCTTGAACACTGTATGCAGTTTGGGGCACAACAGTATAAGAAAGATATAAAACTATTAGAGGGTGTCCAAAGGAGGGCAACAAAGATTCTAAAGAGTCTAGAGTAGAAGATATATGAGGCATGGCTGAAGTCACTTGGATTGTTCAGCCTGGACAAGAGGAGACTGAGGGAAGACCTCATTGTGGTCTACAACTTCCTCATGAGGGGCAGCAGAGGCAGGCACTGATCTCTTCTCTCTGGTGACCAGTGATAGCATCCAAGGGAATGGCATGGAGCTGTGATGGGATGTTCAGGCTGGATATTAGGAAAAGGTTTTTCACTGAGAGGGTGGTCAGGTGGAACAAGCTCCCAGGGGAAGTGGTCACAGCACCGAGCCTGATGGAATTCAAGAAGCATGCTCTCAAATACATGATAAGATTTATTTATTTATTTATTTATTTTCTTGTTGGGTGGTCCTCTGGGGACTCAGGAGTTGAACATTATGATCCTCGTGGGTCCCTTCCAACTTGGATGTCTGTCCTGGTTTCAGCTAGGACAGAGTTAATTTTCCTCCTAGTAGTTGGTAGGGTGCTATGTTTTGTATTTAAGATGAGAAGAATGTTGATAACACACTGATGTTTTAATTGTTGCAATGCAGTGCTTACACTAAGCCAAGGACTTTTCAGCTTTTCGCTCTGTCCTGCCAGCGGGCAGGCTGGGGGTGCAGCAGGATGTGGGAGGGGACAGACCCAGGACAGCTGACCCAAACTGCCCAAAGGGGTATTCCATACCATCTGATGTCATGCTCAACAATATATAGGGGTGGCTAGCCGGGATGGGTGGGGGTGTGGGGGGCGGCTGCTCGGGGATAGGCTGGGCATTGGTCAGGAAATGGTGAGCAATTGCATTGTGCATCACTTGTTTTGTATACATTATTAGTAGTAGTACTATAATTATTATTATTATTATTATTATTTCCTGTCCTAATCAACTCTCTCTATCTCAACCCACAGGCTTCATTTTCCTGATTCTCTCCCCCATCCCAGAGAGGGAGGGGGGAGGGTGAGCAATCAGCTGTGTGGTGCTTAGCTGCCAGCCAAGTTAAACCACAACAATATCCTACGATTCTATGATTCTGTGATGATTCTCTTTTCCATTGGAGCCATTCTGCATTTAAATGGAAGATTACTTACATTTTAATTAATTCAAGGTGACAAAATAAAAATGTCTCCATAATCTAGTCCTTATAGATTTATCTTTCTTATCCTTCATTTAATTTTAAAAACTTGTGCTTATTTGTCAGAAAACATTAGAGTCTTGCTGCCATGCCAGATTCAATAACCCCATGGATATATTTCCTTTCTGATGGGAGAGCTAATGTGAAACATTCTTTAATTCCATTTTCTCAATTCCTTTAAGTCACAAAATATATTTTGATAATTCTAATATTTTTCTTTAGTTTTTATTTAGAAGAAGATATTTTAATATTATTGTGGTTATTCAAAACAAGTAATGTAAATAATAATAATTATCCAGTGTTACTAAAATAATATTTTGATTTAGTGGGACAGAACTTAAATACCTTTATATCAAAGGGAGTGAATGGTTTACTATCTAGTCCTTTGAGTCTTTTGAAGTATATTTATTGTAAAATGATTTAATTTCACACTCTCGCACTTTAGAGAATTTAATGGAACAAATTATCAAGAACACTACAAAGGCTATAGTCTTATCCATGAGCTGATCTGCACTGTTAAATTTTAACAGTGAGAAAGAGAATTATATCTATATTATTTTTTATACATGTAGAAAGAAAATTAAATGTTCTGTTGGAACGTTATTATATGTAATATATTTTTATGAAAACTATCTGCAATTTTAATTAGCTTGTATCCCCTTGAGATCTGAAAGATCTAAAGAACAAAGAGTCAAATTCAGGAAAAGATGTTTTGGTTTTCATTAAAATATAATGATACCCTTAATGCTTCTTGATTTCTTTCACAGTCAAAGAGTAACAATAAAAGATTAGAGAGAGATACAGACTTTTTTGTTCTGGGGTGTCATATTAGAAACATAAACCACTTTTGCCTATGAGAACAGTAGTTTTATATGAATAGTAAATACGAGAGAAAAGGAATGGAAGGGAAGGGAAGGGAAGAGAAGGGAAGGGAAGGGAAGGGAAGGGAAGGGAAGGGAAGGGAAGGGGAAATGGGATGGAAGGGAAAGGAAGGGAAGGGGAAATGGGAGGGGAGGGTAAAAGATTTAAAAAACAAACAAACAAAACAAAACAAAAAAACTGCTGACTAATAACCCACATCCGTACAAAATGTTCCAGCAATAGGAAAATTGGCTCTGGGGCAGATGCATTTCTTCAGCGGATCGGAGGATCGAGGTGGGCGGGGTTTTTCTCCTGCATCAAGGCCACTCGAGGCAGCCGAGGGAGCTGCTGACCTGGCAGCCTTCACAAGGGTGGATGTTGAAGCACTGGCAGAGCCAAGAGCCCCTCCCACTACAGCAGCCCCTGGGGACAATGAGCAACCAGGAGCACAGTGAACAGGGCGTGGTGTGTCAGTCAGGGCCTGGCGCTGCAGTTGGTATGGCAGTTTGCATGGCAGTGTGCACAGGCAGGGAGAGCCGTGAGGCTGAGCAGGGTAAGTCATATCTGTGTATGACCAGCCCAGACCCTCAGCTCCAGGGAGCTCCAGTCTCTGGAGGTCCTCCTAGGGTCTGAAGGCAGAAGACGGAGTCATGGGTGCAAGTATGCCCAGCTTGATGAGCTCTTCAAACAGATGGCTCAGTTGCAAGAGGAGCTCACCAGGCAGCATAGCATTTGGGAATCTGAGCAGGAGATTGACAAATGGTATTATAAACTGACATGAGCCAAGCAGCAGCCCTGCCTGAAGTCCAGGCAAGGAGCAGGGAAACAAGCACGCAGCCCAGAACAAGCACATATGAAAGACCCACAGGACAAGGGAGAGTGGACCTTTGTCTCTGATCTGAGACAGACGAGGAGTCTCCCCCTGACCCCGAAGTGCCCCTGCACAATAGATATGGGGTTCTAAGACAGGAGAGAGGTGACTCCAGGGGAACTAGTAAAGGCCTAAGAAAGACCAACCACAGGGAACTCAGAAAGATCGACCACACAAAGTTGGCTCAATCTCCCAACTGCATCAAAACCAGTGCCACAAAGAAGACGTCAAGGGTTTTAGTCATTAGAGACTCCTTTCCGAGAGGTGACGAGGCTCCCATTTGCTGTAGAGACAATCTCTCCAGAGAGGTTTGCTGCCTGTCTGGGGCCCGTATTTGTGATATTACGAAGAGGCTACTAAATATGGTGGGTCCCAAAGACGTTCTTTTTTCAAGTAGGATCAAATGAAGCTGTAACAAGGAAACTCCAAAATATCAAAAAGGATTTTATGTCCCTTGGAAAGATGTTGAAGGGATCAGGAGTGCAAGTAGAGTTCTCTTCAATCCTCTAAGTTGGTGACTGGGACCCAGGAAGAAGGAGACAAATGGTACTAGTGAATGATTGGCTGAGAGGCTGGTGCCATGCCCAAGGTTTTGGGTTCTATGACCTTGGATGCGCTTTTGAGGGACCGGACATGCTGACTTCGGATGGGGCACGGCTGCCCAGGTGAGGCAAGAGTGTTCTGGGCAGTGAGCTGTCTGGATTTATCAAGAGGGCTTTAAATGAGACAGTGTTGGGGAAGGGGAAGCACCTTGGAGCAAAGAAAGCATACATGAGAACACTATCACTCTAAGGAACAGCAGGAAAATACTTGTGAACTGTCCCAATGCAACCAGGAAGGGCTCTAGAAAACAATACGACTGATTGCCCAGCTGAAATGCCTGTACAACAACGCACACAGCATGGGAAACAAGCAAGAGGAATTGGAAACATACCTGCTCTAATTGGAAATTTATCTGCGCTAGGGAACCTGCTTTGGCAAGGGGGTTGGACCTGATGATCTCTGAAGGTCCCTTCCAACCCCTACAATTCTGTGTGATTCTGTGAAAACTATGGAGCAATTAGACAAATATGACCTGATGGCTATCACAGAAATGTTGTGGGATGGATCAAATAACTGGGATATAGGAATAGAGGGCTACAGACTCTTCAGAAGGGATAGAAAGGGAAGGAAGGGAGGAGGAGTTGCCCTCTACATTTGGGAAGGAATTTATTGTTAAGAGTTGTCTTTGAGAAACAGCCATAGACAAGTTGAGAGCTTATGACTGAGAGTTAAAGACCACATCAATAAATGACAGCTTGTGGTTGGGGTCTGCTACAGGCCGCCTGATCAAGGGAAGCCTGTGGATGAAGCATTCTTGTTTCAACTACAAGAATCATTACACTCGCATGCTTTCATCCTCAGATGAGTCCTGGGGGACTTCAACCACACGGATGTCTGCTGGGAAAACTACACAGCAAGCTGTAAGCAAACCAGAAGATTCCTAGAGTGCATTGGGGATAACTTCCTGGTCCAGGTACTAGACAAACCAACCAGAGGTGAAGTGTTACTTGACCTGGTGCTCAGCAATGTGGAATATCTCATTAAAGAGGTCAAGACTGGAGGCATTCTGCACTGCAGTAACCATGCCCTGGTTGAGTTTGTGATCTCAAGGAATATGGGCCTGGCAAAGAGCCGAGTCAGGACCCTAAACTTCTGTGGTGGTTTTACCATGCTAGGCAGCTGAACACCACAACCGCTCTCTCACTCCCCCTCCTCAGATGAGGAGGGGAAGAAGTAAAGGAAAGAACAGCTCACGGGTTGAGATAATGATAATTTAATTACAGAGAAAATATATATATATATTATTATGGAAATATTATTATTAATTAAACAATTCAACTAAAAGGAAAAAAGGGAAAGGGATAGAGGTAGGTGGAAAGGGAATAACAAAACAAAACAAGTAAAGGCTATATGGAAGTGCAGAGGAAATAAATTACACTCTACTTCCCACAAATGAGCAATGCTTGACCACGTCCTTGAAGCAGGGCCTCAATGCACGTAGCCGGTGTTCGGGAGGAGGACAGATGTTTTCGCAACGAGATCCCACCCCACCCCTCTTCTTCCTTTTTCCACCCTTTATTGCTGAGTGTGACATCATATGGTATGGAATATCCCCTTGGTTGGTTCAGGTCAGCTGCCCTGGTGATGTTTCTTTCTCACTTTTTTGCCCACCCCTTAGGAGGGTTAGAGAAAGTCCTGATGCTGTGCCAGCACTTCTCAGAAGCAGACACAACACTGGTGTGATACCACTGCTGTTCTAGCTACAAGTGCAGAGCACAGTACTGTATGGGCTGCTGCAGGGAAAGTTAACATCCCAGCCAGACCCAGTACAACCTCCAAAGAGCAAACTTAGAATCACAGAATCATAGAATATCCTGAGTTGGAAGGGACCCCTAAGGATCATCAAGTCCAACTCCTGGCACCACACAGGTCTACCCTAAAGTTTAGACCATGTGACTAAGTGCACAGTCCAATTGCTTCTTAAATTCAGACAGGCTTGGTGCAGTGACTACTTCACTGGGGAGCCTGCTCCAGTGTGCGACCACCCTCTCAGTGAAGAACCTCTTCCTGATGTCCAAACTAAACCTCCTCTGCGTCAGCTTAACACCGTTCCTGTGGGTCCTATCACTGGTGATTATGGAGAATAGGTCAGCACCTGCCTCTCCACTCCCCCTTGTGAGGAAGTTTTAGGCTGCAATGAGGTCTCCTCTCAGTCTCCTCTTCTCCAAGTGAACAGGCCAAGTGACCTCAGCTGCTCTTCATATGTCTTCCCCTCTAGACCCTTCACCATCTTTGTCGTCCTCCTCTGGACACTCTCCAACAATTTCATGTCCTTTTTGTACTGTGGTATCCAGAACTGCACACTGTACTCAAGGTGAGGCCGCACTAGCGCAGAGTAGAGCAGGAAGCTCTACTTCAAGCTATTTAAAGACCTAGTAGCTGAGATCCCCTGGAACACTGACCTTAGGGACAAAGGAGCTGAGCAGAGCTGACAACTCTTTAAGGATGTTTTACTTAGAGTGCAAGAACTCTCCATCCCTCTGCGTAAAAAAAAAGTGAGCAGGGAGGGCAGACAATTGGGATGGATGAGCAAGGACCTGCTGGTCAAACTGAGGTGCAAGAAGGAAATGCACAGGCAGTGGAAACCAGGACACATGGCCTGGAATGAGTATAGTGATGTGGTCCGGATGTGCAGGGATGGGATAAGGAACACCAAGTCACAGATGGAACTGGGCTTGGCAAGGGTTGCAAAGAATAACAGGAAGGGATTCTATAGGTACTTTGGTCAGAAAAGAAAGGCCAAGGAGAGTGTACCCCCTCTGATGGATGAGAAGGGTGAACTGGTAATGACAGAAATGGAAAAGGCTGAGGTTCTCAACAACTTCTTTGCCTCAGCCTTCACTGCCAGTCAGGCTTCCCAAGTCTTTCCTTTTCCTGAACCCATAGATGGAGGCTGGTGGAGCAAACTCCCATCCACTGTAAGTGAAGAGCAAGTTCGAGACCACCTGATGAAAATAAACAAGTAGAAGTCTACGGGGCCTGATACTGTTCACCCCAGGGTCCTGAAGAAATTGGCTGATGGAGTTGCCAAGCTTTTCTCCATCATATTTGAAAAGTCCTGGCAATCAGGTGAAGTCCTTGATTACTGGAAAAAGGGAAACATCACTCTCATTTTTAATAAAGGTATAAAAGAAGACCTGGGGAACTACAGACCAGTGAGCCTCACCTCTGTGCCTGGGAATATCATGGAAAAGATCCTTCTGGAAGCTATGTCAAGGCACATGCAGGACAAGAGGTGATCCAAGACACACAGCATGGCTTCACCAAGGGCAAATCCTTCCTGACCGATCTGGTGGCCTTCTATGATGGAGTTGGCAAGGGAAAACTGACCTATGTCATCTACATGAACTTCTGTAAGGCCTTTGACATGGTTCCACATAACATCCTGGTCTCTAAATTGTAGAGATGGATTTGAGGGGTGAACCATCTGACAGATGAAGAATTGGCTCAATGGACACAGCTAAAGGGTTGTTATCTGTGTTAACACAGTTGTTTAGCTATGTAACAGCTAAAGTTATGGCAGTCAGGTGAAGGCCCTGGTGACTGGAAAAGGGAAACACCAATCTCACTTTTTAAAATTGTAGAAAGGAGGACCTGGGGATCTACAGACCAGTGAGCCCCACCTCTGTGCCTGGCGAGATTATGGAAAAGATTCTCCTGGAAGCAATTTTGAGGCACATGCAAGACAAAGAGGTGATTCGAGACAACCAGCATGGCTTCACCAAGGGTAAATCATGCCTGACCAATCTGGTGGCTCTCTCTAATAGAGTGACTGCATCAGTTGACAAGGAAAGACCGACCAATGTCACCAACCTGGACTTCTGCAAGGCCTTTGACACAGTCCCATATGACATCCTGGTATCCAAATTGGAAGGATATGGATTTGATGGGTGGACTATTCAGTGGATAAAGAATTGGCTTGAAGGTCGCACACAGAGAGTGGTGGTCAATGGCTCCATGTCCAAGTGGAGGCCAGTGACAAGTGGTGTCCCTCAGGGGTCTATCTTGGGACCAGTTCTGTTTAATATCTTCATCAAAGACATAGACAGTGGGATTGAGTGCACCTTCAGTAAGTTTTCAGATGACACCAAGATGAATGGTGCGGTTGATATGATAGAAGGAAGTGATGCCATCAAAAGGGATCTGGACAGGCTTGAGAATTGGGCCCATGAGGTTCAACAAGTCTAAAAGCAGGGTGCTGCACATGGGCCGGAGAAATCCCAGACATGAGTACAGACTGAGAGAAGAACTCAGCTCTGCAGAGAAGGGCTTGGGAATTCTGGTGGATTAAAAGCTAGACATGAATTGTCAGTGCAGGCTTGCAGCTCCAAAGGCCAACTGCATCCCAGGCTGCATTAAAAGAAGAGTGGCCAGCAGGTCGAGGGAGGTGATTGTCCCCCTCTACTCAGCCCTGGTGAGGCTCCACTTGGAGTTATGCATCCGGGTCTGGGACCCCCAGCACAAGAAGGATGTTAGAGCAAGTCCTGAGGAGGGCTACAAAGATGACACGGGCTGGAACACCTCTCCTATGGAGATAGGCTGAGAGACCTGGGGCTGTTCAGCTCTCCAGGGTGACCTCATCACAGCCTTTAAATACTTAAAGGGGTCTTATAAAAAAGGATGGAGAATCACAGAATCACAGAATCTAGGTTGGAAGAGACCTCCAAGATCACCTTAGTCCAACCTCTGACCTAATACTAACAAGTCCTCCACTAAACCATATCCCCAAGCTCTACATCTAAATGTCTCTTAAAGACCTCCAGGGATGGTGACTCAACCACTTCCCTGGGCAGCTTATCTCAGTGCCTAACAACCCTTTCAGTAAAGAAGCTCTTCCTAATATCCAACCTAAACCTCCCCTGGCGCAATTTTAGCCCATTCCCCCTCGTCCTATCACCAGGCACGTGGGAGAATAGACCAATCCGCTCTTTGCTACAGCCTCCTTTAAGGTACCTATAGAGAGTAATAAGGTCACCCCTGAGCCTCTTCTTCTCCAGGCTAAACAACCCCATCTCCCTCAGCCGCTCCTCATAAGACTTGTTCTCCAGACCCCTCATTAGCTTAGTTGTCCCTCTCTGGACACGCTCCAGCACCTCAATGTCCTTCTTGTAGCAAGGGGCCCAAAACTGAACACAGTACTCGAGGTGCGACCTCACCAGAGCTGAGTACAAGGGGACAATCACTTCCCTAGCCCTGCTGGCCACACTGTTTCTTATGCAATCCAGGATACTGTTGGCCTTGGCCACCTGAGCACACTGCTGGCTCATATTCAGCTGATTACCAACCAATACTCCCAGGACCTTCTCTGACAGGAAGCTTTCCAACCACTCATCTCCCAGCCTGTAGCACTGCTTGGGGTTGTTGTGCCCCAGGTGCAGGACCCAGCACTTGGCCTTGTTGAACTTCATACAGTTGGCCTCAGCCCATCAGTCCAGCGTATCCAGGTCATCCTGCAGAGCCTTCCTACCCTCGAGCAGATCAGCACACGCACCTAACTTGGTGTCATCTGCAAGCTTACTGAGGGTGCACTCGATCCTCTCATCCAGATCATCAATAAAGATATTAAAGAGCACTGGCCCCAGTACTGAGTCCTGAGGGACTCCACTAGTGACCAGCCTCCAACTGGATTTACCTCCATTCACCACGACTCTTTGGGCCCGGCTACCCAGCCAGTTTTTAACCCAACAAAGCGTACTCCAGTCCAAGCCATGAGCAGCCAGTTTCTTCAAAAGAATTCTGTGGGGAACGGTGTCAGAAGCCTTACTGAAGTCAAGGTAGACCACATCTACAACCTTTCCCTCGTCCACTAAGCACGTCACTTTGTCATAGAAGGAGATCAGGTTGGTCAAGTAGGACTTGCATTTCATAAATCCATGCTGACTGGGCCTGATTGCCTGCCTTTGAGGCAGCTGTAGAGAGCAATATGGTCTCCCCGAGCCTCTTTTTCTCTTGGCTAAATAAGCCCAGTCCCCTCAGCCTCTACTCACAGGACTTGCTTTCTAGATCCTTCACCAGATTCATAGTCCTTCTTCGGATATGCTCCAGCATAACAATGCCTTTCTTGTAATGAGGGGCCCAAAACTGAACACAGGTTGAGGTACAACCAAGAGCCAGAGCCAAGTACAGGGGGACAATCACTTCCCTGGTCCTGCTGGCCACACTATTTCTGATACAAGCCAAGAAGCTGTTGATCTTCTTGGCCATCTGCCCATAATAGTCAGCACAATGGAAATTCCCAAAAGACACGCAGGGTGCTGAGATTTGGCCTATGCCTACCAAGATGCTCTTGTGAGAAACTAAGTTGTGTTTTTGCAGTAGAGAACTAATTTTCTGTATTCAAAGGTAGTTGTGTGGACAGTAGAAGGCCTCACTGTTCCAAAACAAGGTAGAAGACTGAGAAAAACAGGATGAGCAGTGTGAGAACGGTAAAACAAAGGTCACAAGTTCTCAAAACATAACAAGAGAGAAAAACAAAAAGGAAAAAGGAGAAATTAAAGAGTTGAAAAAAAAAAATGAGTACATATGTGGTATAGAGGAGTGTCAAGTAGCTTGTGAACCTGCAGTACTCAGCCAATGAGGAAACGGGAGGTGATCAGGTGTCAGGTAATAGGGAATGAAAGGTTATGATATGTTTACTATAATGAGCTCCTAATTGGCAGGACGCCCGCCATTGCAATTGTGAATAAAATAGTTTCACAGAAGATCCTCTCTGAAGAAAATTACTGAGAATATTTTGTCGCACACTCAACACTGATCCAACTCCCACAGCTGGCCCTGCAGCCACTCCAACCCTGGAGGAACCCAGCTGGGCCCAGAATCTGCTCCTGCCTATGCCACCAAAGCCCCTGAGCAGCCCACCAGTGCTGCAGGCAATGTCACGGCTGCCCCACAGCCTGTGGGAGCAGCAGGGAAGGGTGAGCACAGATCCAGGGGACCCAGGCAATGCCCCTACACTGGCACAACTCCTCCTCACTGAGCATTTTGCAGCACAGCCTCCTGCCCCAAGGGTTCCGGCCCAGGCCCCAGTGGCGAGATAGACCTGCAGCGAGGGGATGGGAGCAGCCAGCTCAGAAATTTGTCTCCTTCGGCCCTGCCTCCCTACCAAGACCCTCCCCTCTTTCTGAGTGCTCCACAAAGGCCTTGTGACATTGCAGGGCCATCAGTGATAGCATTGTGGGGCTGCTGACACCATCATCCACTCAGTGTGCAGACAGCGGTGCTGCTGGTGACAGGCTGAGCTCAGGCCAGGGTGATGGCCAGAGATTTGCCTTCCTTGAGATCGGAGCTGGGGTAGAGCAATGCTCAGCCTGGGGCTCTTTGTGCTCTGCACGGTCTGTCTGCTCCCCAGCAGCCTTGGCTGTTCCAGCCGGCCCTCCTGCTCCATGGTCATATGGGATGTGGCTCCTGAGGACCTGGAGCACCATGGTATTGTTGGCACAGGGAGCAACTAGTCCTACCTACCCCAACTGCTGGACAAGCTTTGGTCCTCCCTGGCCCTGCTGGATGCAGCTTTTGGGTCCATTGAAGTGCTATACAGAAGCAGCCCAGCCCTGTGCCTGTTGCGTGCTCACCGGGGTTTTCCTTGCAGGGATTTGCATATGGAGATAAGCCAGGAGATGCCAGAGAGAGGTGAGAGGGTGATAAAAAAAAATAATAATAAAAAAAATAAAATAAAAAATAAATCATATATGTCAATTTGATACCTCAGCTGTACATGCTGTACATGAAAGATGTCTTACCAACTTTTCTATGAAAATCAATAATCTATTAAGTATGTGCCCTACTCTGAAATACTCTTGCGACTTCAGATTCCTCTGAAGAGCTAAAAACAGATTTCATGCATAGCTTCTTAGCTGGAGTTATGGACTGTTTTTTTTACACCTATACGTTTTTTTTTTTTTTTTTTTTTTTTTTTTTTCTCCTGTTTTCAGTTTTACTTGCCATTTGTTCTGTTTTATTCTACTTTGTTCTTCCAAGGTGAACACTTTTCAATGTTCCATGAATAAGTCATCATCACTTATTGTTGTTCAGTGGGTCCTTTGCTATCTATAGCTTAAACTCAGCAATTAAAAGAGCTCAGAAAATCCTTAGCCTCAGCTTTCCACAAAGCAGAAAAGTGAATTGTTCCCCCAGTGTCTGCTGCTGAAAGGAAAGAAGGAAATTGAGGAAAATGGACAATTAAACTTTACACCACTACCTCATATTTTATTCAGTATGATCAGAGAATACTTAGCTAGTTCACCACTGGGGGGGAATTTTTCTTGTTGATTTATATCAGTAGTTCCTAGTTTTAACTTGAAAAATTAAGATTTAAAAATATATAATTATTCTGAACTTCTTCAATGTAAAAAGCTGTTTAAGGAACCAGCTCTCACCCCAGTATAATCTATAATACAATTCAAATTCAAATGATAAATCAGGAAGTGACTGATAACTATTTGAATGAGTAGTGATTCCCAAAACCTGAATAAGTACTTCAGGAGATACTGCTACTCTAACTCATAATACAGTTTTTTAAGGGCTTTCATATATATGTGAATCCTTCTGTTTGCTTGTCGATCATTCCATTAAATTCAAAATATTTCAAAACAACTTAAAACAGACACCTAGGGAAGAAGACACTGTTTTCATCTGATTTCTGTTTTGCTTTCATTGTAATGACTAATTAATATTAATATGGCGATTAATATTCCTTATTATTCTAAGCTCATAATGGCACAGATAATGTAAAGATTTTTAGGGCCTTTGGATAACATATTTATCTGCTTAGATGGAACATTTTAAAACCAGTAACTTTCTGTTCTCGGATATTTGGGAGTGCACATCTGCACAAAGTTAAGCATGACAGTAAGTGTTCCGTGTGTGCATCCAATCTCACACTATGGCGTATTTTATGTAGTGAAATGCCATGAATCAGGTCATTAAATAATATATTATTATATATAATATATTATACAGGATTAAGATTTTTTTTTCTCAATTTGCTATTCATTTTGGCAATCAAAATTCTTGTTATACTGTGAATATACTGATTTACCAGCTATCTTGAACTACTGTGGAGTCCAATTTTGCATCACAAGATGGGCAATACATTCTACACTGCAGAGAGGGAAACAAATTTTATGTAATTAAAAAATCTTTCAAAGTCAAATGCTTAATATATATTTATTGATATATTAATAAGTTTGTTACAAGTTTTCCCTACTGATATAACCCCTTAAGATTGTTGAGCAAGGACATGTTTTAATTCCACATTATGAATTTCTAACGTAAAGTTAGAAATTATCCACCATTGAAGAGGACTTGGACACATCAGGTGACCTAAAATGAATGTTATTATTTCAACCACAGTTAATAGTGACTAATGTCCAGAAAATATCATGTTAATCACTGATTCAGTACAATGTCATAGATGGTTGTTCTGGTTTCAGTTAGGATAGAGTTAATTTTCCTCCCAGTAGCTGGTAGGGTGCTATGTTTTGGATTTAGGATGAGACTAATATTGATAACACACTGATGTTTTAATTGCTGCAGAGCAGTGCTTACACTAAGCCAAGGACTTTTCAGCTTCTCGCTCTGTCCTGCCAGCAGGCAGGCTGGGGGTGCAGCAGGAGCTGGGAGGGGACAGACCCAGGACAGCTGACCCAAACTGGCCAAAGGGGTATTCCATACCATCTGACGTCATGCTCAACAATATATAGGGGTGGCTAGCCGGGGTGGGGGGCCGGCTGCTCGGGGCTAGGCTGGGCATCGGTCAGTGGGTGGTGAGCAATTGCATTGTGCATCACTTGTTTTGTACATATTATTATCATTATTTTATTTTCTGTCCTAATAAACTGTCTCTATCTCAACCCACAGGCTTCAGTTTTTCTCGTTTCTCTCCCCCATCCCAGAGAGGGAGGGGGGAGGGTGAGCGAACAGCTGTGTGGTGTTTAGCTGCCGGCTGGGTTAAACCACAACAATGGATTACATAACTCAAAAATATACTCATGTTGCAGTTTTGTTCTTTAATGCTTAAATGGACCAGATTATTTTAATGCCTAAAAGCTATCAGTACTCTTATTAATCTATCCCTACTTGTGCAACCAAAGCAAAAGCCCAGTTAATCAGAATGTTATCTCTGAATAAATGTTTGATTTCACTTCCTTCTTAACTCATTTTTATCAGCTTTTTCCAAATTAAGTAAGTGGTACCTATCCTACATTGAAAATACTTAATACTGTTCAGAAACAAGATATGTTACAAGTATTATTAAAAATATCTGGAGATTGCAATTCTTCAATAGTATTTTAGAAGAGCTCACAACATTGATCAAAACAAACATTGTCTGTTAACAAGTGTCCATGAATGAAAATAATTAATCTCATTTAGATTTTTTTTTTTTTAACTATAAAATATTCATTGAATTTCATAACAGCTGATTCATCTAATATCTATCAATTATTTTCATCCTTATTTGTTTTCAGTCTCTTTCAGGTTCTTCTTTCACAGAATAATCCTTCGTTGGCAAAATATTGAGTCAAATTCCAAATCTAGATTTTTTTTTTTTATTGTTATTTTTTTTACACCAAACAATACCTGCAAAGGATCTTCGCTGTTCTTTATCTTGAATTTGTGCTTTTGCCTACTTCTAACCTGCCAAAGTTGTCATGACTGCCAAGAAAAGAAAAATCATCAAAATGAGGCACAGGCTACCATAGATCATATAGAATATTTAAATTGATTGAGACCTCAGAGGGAAAAAAATATATATATATCAGTTTTCTTGTTTGATTGCTGTGTACACAGGACTGAAATATCACTGAGGGATAAGCTGATATTTTTGCAAATGGACAGAAATATTCAATATATGAAGAACTGCTAAGTAACTGACTCCCCATTCCACATTTCTCTTCCCCTACTTCCCACCCTTACCTCCCCAAGAAATAAGACATACTTACTTGATAAAGTTGCAGAAGTGAGACATTGAGACTTTGCTTTAGAGCAGAGAGTCCAGAAACTACTTCTAGTTCTCTCATTGTTACTGTAAGGCTAAAATGAAAACTTTGCACTTCTCTTTATTTGCAAACAAGAACATTAATATTTACTGTGTACTTCTCTAGGTTGCTTTGAGGTTTGCTTAATGCTTGTAAAATACTTTGTTGTTCTTTGGCAAATCTTTCTTTATCCTGCTTCACAGCTGCAACTGAAGAGTCATGGCGTTTCTGAAAATAAAAGGATTTTTTTTAAAAAAAGTTTCCCAGGCCAGGTGAAAGGGTTAGGTGAAAACTTGTGTGCCATGCTAGTCCAGATCATAGTTAAACGAGAATTTGCAATTCCTAAGGAAATCTAGAACTCTCTTTTTAAATAATTGTTTCGTTAGTTCTAGCTGAGCGGTAGCAGTACTTGCACTGCAATTTTTAAGGACCCTAAAAAGCTTAATGTTTAGATCTGCTGAACTCCAGCAAAGGTAGAAATACATCAAAATATGGTTCTATTTGTGCTACTACACACAGAGTACTTCTTCTGGGTACATGTTAAAACTGAGATACCTCAACCCCATACTATGACAAGACCCAAATGTGGACCAGTCCTCTTCCTCTCCTTCCCCATCAGCACCCATTCCTTTGCTCCAAGGGAATAGCTTGGAGCTACTGTCACAGGTTTTGTACAAGTATTGGTTTGGCTAACTGGAAGGATGGCTCTGAGAAGTACAATATCATGAAATCACAGAACGGCCTGGGTTGGAAGGGACTTTAAAAATCATCTAGTTCCAACACTGCTGCCATGAACAGGGATGCCACCCACTAGATTAGGTTGCCCACGGCCTTGTCCAACCTGGTCTTGAACACTTCCAGGGATGGGGCATCCACAACCTCTCTGAGAAACCTGTTCCAGTGCCTCACCACCCTCTGAGTAAAGAATTTGCTCCCAATATCTAATCTAAATCTCCCATCTTTTAGTTTAAAACCATTCCCCCTTGTCATGTCATTGTCTGCCCTAGCAAAAAGTTTCATTCCATCTCTTTTATAAGCCCCCTTTAAGTACTGAAAAAATGCAATAAGCTCACTCCGGAGCCTTCTCTTCTTTAGGCTGAACATCCCCATCTCTCTCAGCCTTTCTTCATAGGAGAGGTGCTCCAGCCCTCTGATCAACTTTCTAGCCCTCCTCTAGACCTGTTCTAATGGACCAATATCCTTCTTATGCTGTGCCTACAGCAACTGGTATTCCCTGGATGTCTCTCCATCCAAGTATTATCCAGGCCTGATCCTGCTTAGCTTCTAAAATCACAAGATCAGGTGTTGCCAGGGTGGTATGGCCATAGATATGTACCATACAGAACCAACATAGGTTGCAGCCTGCAAAAAAATCCAGCCTCCAAGATAACACTAATTTTCTCCTTTTTACATGAGAGGTAAACCAAAGATGGGATATTTCTGTGAATGTCAGTTAGGAAAAACAATTTGTGCTGATCAAGCATCATTAAAAAAAAAATAATAATAAAATAAATCAGTTTGCTTACAAAAATGCCCATAGATTTTTATCCCTAGGTGCAAACTGCCTACCTCAATTAAAGACAGGAACTTGTTTCAAAACCCCTCATCTTTCAAAAAGTTATAGGCAGGATGTTCAGGCTGTAAAAGGTGTTTCTCTCTCCTCCTATTCACTCTTACATACCTCCTCTGCAGTATTATCAAGTTGGCCAAAGATTTTGAGTTTCTGAACAGTCCTAAGTTTTCTTGGATGAAATTTGAGTGCTAAATACATTTCAAACAAGGAAAATCTTAAAGTTTCAGAAAACCTCAATACAGCATCCATGGTAGAATTATTTTTTTATTACTTCCACATAGCCTAAAATATGTTGATGATTGTTGAACTTGAGATCAGCTGATATGGCAGTATCAGTATATTCCTTTTCAGTAGTTCAAGCACAATTACTTAGTGTTCCTACATCCAATGGGATTGACTGTTAAATTAAATCACAGTTTAGCTGTTGAGTATCTCACTAATCATGGTTGCAGAATTTTTACATTAGATAGAGTTGCAGTATCAGGCCAAAACCGCAATACCTTCAATACCTTCAGGCAATGGGAGTTTTAAGTAGTGACAGTAAATTCTCAAGTGAGACCCACAGAGTGATTTTTCATGTAGGACTGTCAATAACAGTTCTGAATATATATATATATATATTTAAAAAAAGAAAAGTAGAAATAGTTTTCACTATTTTTTCCATTACATTTTATTCATATTTACAGGGTAGGAAAGAAAGTGATGAAATTAAAAATCCCTATTCAGAGAGTCCTGTCTGAAATTATACTCATAAGGATAAATTTAAATTTCAGACTACTTGACTCTTTGCATTTCCTGAAGTGATACTGCAAAGCATGTCACCACAGTAACAAACACCTTTCCTCTCAGAGGCTGTCTGAGCTCAAGCACTGATTCAGCAAGAACAGTTTGACACTTCAGGACATTGTAATACCAGAAACTAAAAACTGCTTATTTAAAATAAAATACAACCTATTGAATTATTCAACAATAATTGATTACATTGAGTAAGAGAAACCCTCACTAGAACTTACACACATTAGTGTATTGGAAGTAAAGAACACTGTCAGAAAAAAGGTGTAACTGCAGCTAAATTTGCCATGAAAAGTACTTTGCACTATACAGCAAGGACTGTGTAATTGGATAGTGCAACCTGGCAGCATGTTAAGTGTTGTGAACATGGAAGATCCATCTAGTGTTAATTGTGCCTAGGAGAGCAATCCTTATGAACAGCCTTTCAAGTCTAGGTATTTTTATAAAGAAAATTAATCATGGCATTTACATTCTCATCTATTGGCATTGTGTCATAAAAAAGAAAGTCGATTTGAAAGATGAATCATATGCAGTTTTTCTGTCATGATTATTGATTATCTTTCAACCTATAAAGACTATGTAAGGCTAAGAAGCTCTTAAAGATTTATTATTTTTATTGATCTCTCTTTTCTGTGGTGATGAAAGTAAGCATAAATCTCTGTTTTACTAAATCATACAGTAAACATGATTGCTTGAAAGAATTAAAAACATATTAAACATAAAGAACTAACACCCACTACATTTTTTATTTATTTTTTTTTAATTTAAGCAGAGATTTGGATAAACATTTTTAATGCTTTGAGGGCTTTAAAAACATTTTTATCACAGAATCACAGAATCACAAAATAGTCTAGGTTGGAAGAGACCTCCAAGATCACCGAGTCCAACCTCTGACCTAATGCTAATAAGTCCTCCACTAAACCATATCCCTAAGCTCTACATCTAAATGACTTTTAAAGACCTCCAGGGATGGTGCCTCAACCCCTTCCCTAGGCAGCCTGCTCCAGTGACTAACAACACTTTCAGTAAAGAAGCTCTTCCTAATATCCAACCTAAACCTCCCCTGGAGCAATTTTAGCCCATTACCCCTTGTCCTGTCACCAGGCACGTGGGAGAATAGAACTGCCACCTTGCTACAGCCTCCTTTAAGGTTCCTGTAGAGTGCGATAAGGTCGCCCCTGAGCCTCCTCCTCTCCAGGCTAAACAACCCCATCTCCCTCAGCCGCTCCTCGTAAGACTTGTTCTCCAGACCCTTCACCAGCTTCGTAGCCCTTCTCTGGACTTGCTCGAGTACCTCCATGCCC
Source organism: Stictonetta naevosa (assembly GCA_011074415.1). Classification (NCBI taxonomy): domain Eukaryota; kingdom Metazoa; phylum Chordata; class Aves; order Anseriformes; family Anatidae; genus Stictonetta; species Stictonetta naevosa. The sequence goes on from CM021698.1 coordinate 97,365,657, forward strand.
TTCTTGTAGTGAGGGGTCCAAAACTGAACACAGTACTTGAGGTGCGGCCTCACCAGAGCTGAGTACATGGGGACAATCACTTCCCTGGACCTACTGGCCATGCTGTTTCTTATGCAAGCCAGGATGCTGTTGGCCTTCTTGGCTGCCTGAGCACACTGCTGGCTCATATTCAGCTATTAACCAATACTCCCAGGTCCTTCTCTGACAGGAAGCTTTCCAACCATTCATCTCCCAGCCTGTAGCTTGGGGTTGTTGTGCCCTAGATGTAGGACCCAGCACTTGTCCTTGTTGAACTTCATACATTTGTCCTCGGCCCATCGCTCCAGCCTATCCAGATCTTCCTGCAGAGCCTTCCTACCCTCAAGCAGATCGACACACACACCTAACTTGGTGTCATCTACAAACTTACTGAGGGTGCACTCGATCCTCTCATCCAGATCATCGATAAACATGTTAAAGAGGACTGGCCCCAGTACCGAGCCCTGGGGGATTCTACTAGTGACCGGCCTCCAACTGGATTTGACTTCATTCACCACAACTCTTTAGGCCCGGCCATCCAGCCAGCTCTTAACCCAACGAAGCGTACGCCAGTCCAAGCCATGAGCAGCCAGTTTCCTGAGGAGAATGCTGTGGAGAATGGTGTCAAATGCCTTACTGAAGTCAATGTATTTTGCACTTTGTCAGAATATATGGAAACTCTACTTAAAAAACAATTGCATGCAGAAGCCTTAAAACTTACTGGGTTTTCTTTTGCATTTATAAGGAGATTGGGGGAGATAAGTAAGACAGAAGGGGAACAATAGCAAAAAAGTACTTAAAAAGAAGCAAGCAGAAATCACCATCAACTGAGTTGTGCCTTCTTAGCAACTACTAATGCATTTCAGAATCTATAGACGTTGGCAAAATAATACAACTACAGGCATATATGTACCTTACAAACAAGGCCAAGAACAATGACCTATTTTTGGTTGACAGCAATTTCCCATCTGCTGAAAGTCATCCCTTCTCTCTATGTCTCTATATGCCTGTAGAACAGCTCCTGTGACCATTCTGTAATCAGTTTCAGTTAAACTTGGTCACATCAGCAAATTTTATTTTTTAAAGCTGTTTAAAATAATCAAGTTAATTATGACTAAAATGGACTAGATCTTGAAGGCAGCTGTTCCTAGGTTATGAATGACAGAGAGTGGTGAACAGAAGTGAACAGATGGGTTTATGGTGGTGGTTCCTACCCATTCAGACATATCCAGAAAGCTATGGCTGCCCACACACACTAAACTCATTATTAAAAGGCAAATTTAATCCTAAACTTAGTTTTTTTTTTTTTTCTCTACATTCTCCTTCTTCTACTCCATGGTATTCTAAACACAAAGGCATGCCCAGTCCTAATTTAATCCTTATGTTACAATAAGAAAAATGATCCAGTTGGTTCTCTATTTTATCTTATATTAGTACACACAGAGGTGTTGCTGATAGAGGATTAAGAGCTGTTCTTGAGTGATGTTTGCAAATGCAAAGAAGATAACTAAAATTCTGCAAAAATGTTCAGTGTTGCTCTAGACAAACAGTAAACTCTTCTTCTCAAGACGTCATTTACAATGAGAGCGTTGGAGGGTTTTATAAACTTACAAGTCTTTTACTTCTTGATAATCCTCAAGAATTTGATTCAATTCAGTGGAAATTATCCAGTAGCTCCTAAATTAGACGTTTTGTTGACTAAAAATCATAATAACCCAGAATCACCATTTCCAGATTCAGTCAGAGTGCCAAGAGCAGTACAGGCCATGGACAATGATCATTTTTAATCAGGCTTGATCTATATGCTGTAAGAAACTGTACACAGGAAATCTGACATACAGAAATAAAGAAATATGTTGTTTAGTAGCAGTATGCATAATAACTGAATAATGTTCTGTTAGAAGTTTATATGGATATCTGTTACGTACGTCAAGATCTTTTGTATGCTGGAAAATCCCTTTTTATGGAAAGTCCCAGGTCATCATTGGGATGGAAAGTTGCAAGTAATGTTTTCTGTTAATAGTTTCAAATAAAGTAAAATATATTTTTTCCTCTTAAGAAAAATATTGTAAGGAGGCTGCTTTTAATTTATCTAAGATTAATTTGTCTTTTTGTATGTCTGTCTATCTACCTATCCATCTATCTATCTGTCTAATCTGTCTAGATTTGTATGTGGATTTATTTATTGCAAAATATAATAGATTTTTCTTTTGTGGTATCATTTAGAAATAGAGCAGGTTAATATAAATACATGATGTATCTTTTATTACTGTTCTCTTTATTAGTACTTTAGAGATGAAATAGATGTTTAAAATGAGCCCATAATACTAGGTTTATAGCATTTGTTATGTACTAGTCAGAGATGCTTGAATATTTCTGGGAATCCTTTGCATTAACAATTTTGTTAGAATTGATATTTACTCTCCATTTGTTTCCAGGTTACATTTCTCAGCTCTCTAAAACATGTCAACCATTTTTTTCTTTCTTAGAAAACCTCATATTAAACACACTAACAGTATTGTTCTGACCTTTTCCATGACTTTTCACTTTCTCACTTTCACCTTCACCTATTTGAGAAAGTAACTTTGATCTAGCCTTAAACCACTTCACTCCACTGTTATTGTTCATCTTTTTCAGTCTGGATTTGGTCTTAGCATAGTAAGAAAGCCTTCTTTGTGTAAGTAGCTGTTATCCATTGATTTCCATAGAATATCCAATGATTGTATTGTCTGTCCTCAATACCTTACGTGTCTATCAGCAGCTGTTAGTAAACTTCTACTTCATCTACTCTATTTTTTTTTTGTAATTGTCATATTCATACACAAAAAGTTTTTTGTGTATGAAAATATATATATTTTTTTATTTTTTATTTTTTTTACAAGTAATCCCAGATATTTGGAAGACAAATTGAAATGCATTAGATCTTTTTGCAATTTTCCTAACTTGCAAGAAACAACTTCCTTATTTCTCACAGTACCTAGTAGGCTGATATTCCTCTCTGAAATTCCACTGTAGTTAGATTAAATATTCCATGAATCTCTTCAGTTTGATACCAAAGGGGCAAGATGATAGTTTCCACAGAAACTATGATTATATTAAAGTTATGCCAATGATACGTTTTCTCTTTAGTGACTGGACAGACAGAGGCATTGTGAAGGCTGAATCATTCTGTCCTAAACAGATTGCAAGTATTCCTTTGAAGATTCCTGTCCCTTTCCTTTGATGTTGGAAGGAGTCCAGGTAATAAGCTTAAATTATTATAGAGATGAAATTAATCTTATCCTGCTTACTGTACAGCTATTGATATTTATATTATACTTATCATTTAAGTGTGAATTAAACTCAAACTTTGGGATGCTAAGAGTGGATCAACCCATTCAGTTTCCTTCAGATATCACCTCAATGATTTTTTTTCTCTCTAATTTTCATCCTTCCTTTGTTAAAACATTATGTTGGGTTTCCAGATGGAAGAGTGAAAGCACTGAAGCAATTTTTCTCTAAAGTATCTTTGTAACGTTTTGCAGTTGAGGTCATAGGTTCTTTCAACAGACATCAGAGAGCAACAAGTATGTGAATTGCTAAGCAGTAAATAATTATTACTTAAAAATATGCAGAATGCAATACAATTTACATACTGAAACTGATTGGTGACTCTCCTCTACAGTGTGGCTGTTTTCTAACTGCACTCCATGCCTGTTTTATAAACCACATCCTAGCTCCCATGATGTGACAAACATCCCAGCTCCTCATTTTAGTGATAAACACTCACTCATATTTAACTGTCTCTGTCAACCTCACTTTCAGATTTCATGACTTAATATTTTAAAGCTCTTTAGGATACCGTTTGTGTTAAGGATTCCATACAATGATAACAAATGTTTTTTATCCTTTACATGCCCAACAGACACAGCAGGAGGAGGATTAAACATTTCAGGTATGGTGATAAAATGCAGTACCTTTTCCTGCTTCATAAGTCATTGATGTTTAGGCAATTAGACACCTTATGTTATTCACAATGGCTGTGTAGGGGTTTGTCATTAATTAAAAACAAACAAACAAACAAACAAACAAAAACCAGTCTCAGTCCAATTTCTAGCAAAGACATCTGTACATTAAAAATTATTGTTGTTATTGTTAGTCACTTATGTTGACAGTTTTAGCAGAAAAGCCAAGGAGCAAATATCTGTTAAGACTGGGTTACTCTTTCAACCATCAGAAGGGCTCCTAAATGTTAGAGTGAGAGAGCACTGATTTCAAAAAATCTTGCTTTTTGCCTATTTCTGTGTGGTTTCTCCTACATAGGAATGTATATTAATAGAAAGTGTTTCATTCCGGGATTTCTGCTTTCATAACCTGCCTATCTGGCACATTTTATTATATACATGCAATGTCATTACATTCCTGAGATAGGTTTAATCTTCCTAATTTTATTTTATTTTTTTCTGTAAGCAACATAAGCTATATAAAAAGGCTAAAAGTAGTAGATTCTTATCTAACAATGCTGTCAATTATTTGTATCTGATTAAATGATCACATCAAAATTCTTAAAGTCACTGAATTTATATAGAATAACTGCTAAAAATATGTCTGTCTAGGAAAGAAAAAAATCTGTATATTTATATACTATTTTTTTCATCTAACCACTTTGTTAACTAGCTATCAATATCCAAAGGCTCATCTGCCAAGAAATATGAAGAAAAGATAACAGTTTATCAGTCAGTGACATTTTTATGTTTTAAGAACAACAACAAAAACGAGTATTTAAATAACTTTAATTAACTCTAATTAGGTTCTTTAAAAATCCTATATGCATTTAATTGCACCATCTAGTAAACAGCACTGTGTTTGTTTACTTATTTATTTATTGACAAAAATTAGCATTATGGGACATTTTAACAATTAATCTTGTGAAGCTACATAAAAGCCTGACCTGGTCAGAAAAACCTTTGACTAGATATTCTGCATTTGAGTGATCCTGACTGCAAGAAAGAAAAACACGTAGCCATGACAAAGCCATGTGCTTACAAAGTGACTGGCAGGATTGGAATGTCACATGCTGGATGTCTTAGCTTTTCCTTATCCATCACACTTCCCAGAACACGGTATATAAAAAAAGTGTTTCAGTTCAATGATAACTCACATAATGGACAGAAATAATGAAAGATGAAGTACCATCTCATGTGGATTCATTTTAAATAAACACATCAGTTACATTGGTATAGTTTGTAATGTCCAGGTTAAAGTCACTTTATATGACTGCTTGTGTTTGAATATTACAGTCAATAAAGTATTGAGCTGAATTCCTTTCCAACTTTATTGGGGTTGTATTTTCCTCACTATAAGTGTACATGAACAAAGCAGCTACTAAGAATGTAAAGCAAACAAACAAACAAATTAGATATTAGTAATCATACAACTTTGTATTATGAATAAGGTTTAGTTTTATTTAGGAAAAAGGATTACTGTGAATATTATTACTTCTTTTTAAGTATATTTAATTAAAAGTGGCAAAAAAAAAAAAAAAGTTTAGCCATACTTAGATATTTTTAATTTTCTTGTCAGATAAGCTTCATTTCAAAGTAGAATGTTTACAGTCTTACATGACTTTTCTATACAGTCATACAGTGGTCACTCTTTACCTTTGTTCTCCTAATATTTTCAATTTAATATCATTAACATTAAAATCAAAATGCCTAGATTTCTTTTGTTTCTCCTAACCACTTATCTTCTTGGAAGAGTGGATAAAGCATGCTACCATGGAATAAACTGTTATTTTCTTTCTGATTCCAGTTTCTTCTGGTTAGTAAAATTGTGCATGCAAGAAGAGTTTAAAAACCAAAACAAACAAAACCACAACAAAACACAAACCTTTTATGGTACATTCATTATTTTTTTTTTCTAAATTACTAATTTAGCAATAGTAAATAACTATGAAAAATATTAATTGTATTGATTATTTATAATAAAACTTGATGATGATGGTGATGATCTCTTTGATTTTCATTACATTGAAAAACATATTCCAGTGAAACTTTTGTCAGTGGGGGAAAGAATTTTGTGCCTCCTCACCTATCAAGATGTCCCTACAACTGTTGATTCAAGAGATTAGTACAATTTTGTGTCTCCAACTTTCAGTAGACTGAAAGTTCAGGCCCTGTTAATGGATTGTTCTATTTAAGACAGATATCTCACCATCTCTTTTCTGGCCTCTCATCTTTCCTTTCCAAGTATCCAAAAAGTCTTTTCCAGAGTTGTTGTCTTCTCCTTTACTTCCGACTGTATCAGCCTACTTCATATTCTATTACATCTACATTTATGTGTCCCAGAAAGAAAATGAGTCTGGTTCTTGTAACCATAATCATATTTAATAAATTTAGCAGAGTTCTTTAATAGAGTGAATGAGTACAAGGCAAAACACAATCCATTTAACCTACTGAGCTTTGCAAAGTCTTGCTATGAAATTTGAGCTGTCAAGTAAAAGATGGAAAATATTTACATTGATTAATATGTATGATATTTTCATTGATTAATAACTGACTAAGGAGGTAGGAAATTAAGGAGAATAGTTAATGTTGATGACCTGCTATCAGACCAGACATTTATAAACATCTATAAAACATTAATTATTAGAAGATTAACTTACTAAATGAAACAAATATATTTATGATAACCCAAACTAAAGTTAATGAAGGAGTTCTGGAAACATCTTATGATATGAATTGATCAGGCGATAGAGACCAACATTTTTTTTTTCTTTTCAATCAAATTCTCTTTCTCTGTTCTCTTCTGTGTGAATCTGATTTTTTTTCTCACAAAGTAATACTTTTGCCTTCTTCCACACTGCATTTTAGACAGTCGGAGTCTTTTCTCTTCAAATATGGTCCATTGAAAACAAGCTATATCCTTTTACAGCTTTATTCATTATTTCCTCACTTCTTTCATTGAAATAATATCACACGTCTTGTTTTGTCCTTTATAGTAGGAAGTGGAGGGGGGGCAGACGGAAGACAGTATTTTATTGTCTATTTGTAAAGCACCATGTAGTTTCAGTGCCACGTGTCCAAAATTTAATAAACATATAATAAATATATGTTTATATAATAAATATAAACATAATAAACATATGATACCATAAAATATAAAAACTCATACCCTTGGCAAGGTGCTGTAGTAGGTTTATGTGGCAAGGTTTTGGTAGCAGGGTGCCATAGGGGTGGCTTCTGTGAGAAGAATCTAGAAGCTGCCCCATGTTTGGTAAGGGCCCCACTACTGACCAGAGCTGAGCCAATAAGTGATGTTGATTTGCACCTTTGTGAGAGCATATTTAAGACAGGGAAAAATAAAACAAAACAAAACAAAACAAAACAAAAACCACCACACTGTGCCACACAGCAGCTGGGAGAGAGAGAAAAGTGAGGAACAGCCTTGCAGGCGCCAAGGAAGAAGGAGGGGGAGAGGTGCTCCAGGCACTGGAGCAGAAGTCCCCTGCGGCCTGTGGTGAGGACCATGGTGAAGCAGGCTATCCCCCTGCAGCCCATGGAGTACCATGGTGGAGCAGGGTTCCATGCTGCAGCCTGTGGAGGAGATCATGGTGGAACAGGTGGACCTGCACCGACAGAGGCTGTGGCCTGTGGAAGACCCCTGCCGGAGCAGATTCCAGGCTGGACCTGTAGGCTGGGGAGAGGAGACCATGCAGAAGCAGTTGACCTGGAAGGAGCTGCTGCCCGTGGGGGATCCAGGTTGGAGCAGTTTGCTCCCGAGGGATGGACCCCATGGTACGGACCTATACCTGGAGCAGTTCTTGAATAGCTGCTTCCTGTGGGCAGCCCATGCCAGATCAGTTCGGCAAAGACTGTATCCCGTGGGAGGGACCCCACAGCACAGGAGACGAGAGTGACCAAGAAGGAGCGGCGGAGAAGAAGCGCTATATACTGACCATATCCCCCATTCCCCCATTCCCCTGCACCGCTCGGGGGGAGGGGGTGGAAGACAGTGGATGGGGGGAAGGTGCTTTTGGTTTCTTTCCTTTGTTTCTCACTTCTCTATCTTGTTAGTAATAGGCAATAAATCTTACTGTCTCCCTATGCTGAGTCTGTTTTGCCCATCACAATAATTACTGCGCGATCTCCTCATCCTGTGTCAACCCTTGAGCCCCTTTCATTGTTTTTTCTCCCTGTTCCTCTTTGAGTAGGGGGAGTGAGAGAGTGGTTGTGGTGGAGCTCGGCCGCCCACCCGAGTAAAACCACCACAGGTGCTCATTTGGCAGAAAATCTAGACTCTGGGTCTAAATGGGTTCTTCATTATGAGATGACTCTCTTATTCAAATTTTGATAGAGGAGCCCAGAATGTGTATCTTGATACCCTCTACAGGAACAGCTTTTGGTTTGTATCTCTGTTGCCAAAACAACAGTTGATGAATAGCAGGTTAAGTTCTCTCTCCATGTGTTTCTGTACCAGGAAGTCAGAACTTTCTTTATCCGCTACATGTGAAAAAAAAAAAAAAAAAGGAAGAAAAAATAAATAAATAAAAGAATAAATTAATCTTAGGTGTGTACTTTGTTATTGGATACATTAATTTCACCAAACATTGTCATAGCTCAAACATATCTAATTATACTTGTTTACATAATTAAGACAGAGAGAGTAGTGCCCTAAGAAAGACAGACAAAGTATCTGGTGGTCTGAACTGTCTCCTAGAGAGTTCTAGCTGTCTCCATTACCTATGGGAGAAACTTAGTGACAACATTTCTAGCTCAGGTGGGTGTCTAAATTTTTGTAGATTGAATGTGCTTGATGAGTTATCCAGATAACTCCCTGTTAATATAATACTATAAAAATAAATTTCCTTAAAGAGAAGGGTCTTTTTTTTGTTTGTTTGTTTTTAATGATTTTATATTTCTATATAAAATCAGGGTTTGCAAATTTCCTCTATGAAATCAGGTTTTGCAAAATGCAAAACAAACAAACAGATTTCATGCAAACCATGCAGATTTCATAGGTCTTCTACCTGGAATCATTAAAATACACTCAGATATTGCATACTAAATTAATTCCTCTGGAAAAATATAATTCTTCTTTGAATAGAAACAAGAACAGCTTACAGAGCTTCACTAGTAATGAGTTTAGATGATTTACAGAATCAGAATGATTTATTCAGTTCCTCTGTAATTCCATCTGTACAAATCAATGAAAGACACTGACAATACAAAGATGAGATAAGGATGAAAGGACAGAATGGCTAGAAATAGCAAGTAGTAAATTTCTGAAAAGAATTGAATGTGATATGTAAAAGATGGATTATACTGTGGAGGTACAGAATTCAAAGACATTTCTAGTTCAACACATTCTGTATGAAGTCTTCACATATATATATTGATAAATTGAGCAACTCATTTGAGTTTTAATTTATATATATACACATCCAACTCTTTCTTGATTGGCCCTATCCAAATAAGAATACTATGCTATACTAGCCATAGTACCTTTATAGTGCTTTGTGGATGTACAGCTTCATAGGAAAAGGAATGGCATATCTAAAACTGATCCTCCTAAAGGAGAGTCAACATTAACCTCTCTCCCACCCATGATAATAGCAGTGAGAGTGGAACACCTGGAACAGCAGGCAAGAGGCAGCAGCAATATCTTCAGCTTGGGCTATACTGTGAACCCCATGTAATAATCTAAATTAAAGTTGTGCACCATGAGACATTCATTGCAGTTGTTATCTGTGTTAGCCACAAAATACTATGTGTTGGAGGTATCTCATTAGAGTTATACTGTCTAATAGAAATGAGAATATCAAAACATTACATAGCCGTTGGATATCCACTACCAATAAATAAATATCTGGATAGAATTTCTTTTGAATTTATTTCTACTTACTTCTAATTTGTTTTAAGAGCTGAGAAGTAATGGAAGGTGCAAGAAAAAGTAGCAATTTTCACAAAAGGAGAATTCAAAACCAAAGGAAATTCTCACTATTAGCAACTTAAATTTTAACTTTTAACTACTGAAAATTGGAACAAAAACAACAACAACAGCAACAAAGATAAAATCAGTAAAAAGTTTAGATGGCAAAAGAACTTGAAGAACAGGGTTTGAGAGACCATATAAACTACAATTCATACCAATCAGGCTTATTTACAAGGTACAGTGTAATGCAAATATATAGATATAATATACATAAATAATAATTATAAAAAATATTTAGATTAAATTTACTAGATGAAATGTATATACAATTTATTTAAGAATTTTATAATGTTTTGTAAAAATATTAATCTACATAGGTGATATAAGAACATTATTTTGCACATTGGAAATTACTAAATTCTAAACAGAGATGAATAAAGTTTGTAAGAAGTGGGTAAAATACAGCAGTGTTATGTGCACCATGTGTTGTTAATCACATTTTCATTTGCTTATTAAAAAAAAAAAAAAAAAACTTTTTGGTAAATAATAAACATTTTGAATATCATTAAGTACAGACAATGTTCCAAGAATCATTGATTATAGTAGTAAAGAAAATCATGCTAACAAAAAGCTTAAAATTTTAAATGTAGGTAAAGAAAAACAGTGGAAAGAGAGTAAGGGAGCTCTGATATTAAATTTATTTTTTAAATGGGAATGAAAATAACATTTATTTCCATATGTTATTAGTTACTAAAACTATCATTAATAGTGAAGTGGTAAGGGAAATGATACATAGCAAGATCATAAGTGTAGACATAATTGAAGAGATCTTTGGAAAGAAACAGTCTCAAATGCTACTAGCTAGGATTCTGACAAGGAAATTATATACTGTAATGCAGGTGAGGAAAACAGCCAAATACACAGAAGGAAAATGATGTATGCCATAGACAAGAAAAGACTCCAGAGATAAACCAGGAAGGTATCTAAATCATAATCAAAATCTAACTATAAAGACAGAAAATAAATAAAATATATAAAGAAGATGTTAAAAATATAAATAAACTACAAATACAATTTTAAGTTATGATTGTATTTTATTTCATTTTATATATTTCCAAGCATTTTGTATGATGGACATTTCTCCTACTTAGGAAAAATATTGGGTACTCACCAGGATATTGTAATTAATAGGATTTTACTGTAAGAAATACTTGCACACTATGGTGAGACCAAAGTTTACAAGTTAGAGAAAAAGGAACTATTTCACAGCCTTTCTAATTTGAAGATAAATGGGAAAGAGAAAAATGAAGGCTTGAGACTTCTATTAAAATCAGATTATTTTTGATATCCCAGGGTTTGGAAACATTCTCTGCAAACATATCTAATCTTAAGAAAAAAGTTGTTTTGAGGGGTCTTACAATGAATACTTCTCTTGTTTTTTTATTTGTTTTTCCTGTAAAGTTTTATTTTGTGTGTGTGTGTTTACTGTTGTTGTTTAAAATTTTATATACATGATAAGTGAGCAGTCTCAGAATACATGGTGTCTGACTAACTTGGTTTGGGCTGTATTTTGAAATGAAGTAAACGCTCCTTATAATACTTCACTGAATGCATCAATCTAATGGATACAAGGGCTATTTAAAATTTGCATTACTAAGGATGGCTGCTCTTAGGTGTCTTTCAAAGTGCTATGAAGAGACTTGACATTCATCTCTCCCTTAAAATATAAGATATTTCTCCTGGTTTTGGATGTCTCATTCATTCTGTAGGATGAAAACAGTGATGTGACGAAAGGTGGTCATGCTCTTACATCATTGCTGTTTCAGAAAGACAGAAAATTTGGGTGTTAAAGATAATTTTGTCATAGAATCATAGAATCATTAAAGTTGGAAAAGACCTTCAACATCATCTGGCCCAACCATCGCCCAACTACCAATGTCACCCACTAAACCATGTCACTAAGCACCAGGCCCAACCTTTCCTTAAACACCCCCAGGGACAGTGATGCCACTACTTCACTGGGCAACCTGTTCCGATGCCTGACTACTCTTTCTGAGAAGAAATATCTTCTGATTTCCAATATAAACCTCCCCTAACACATTTTGAGGCCATTCCCTCTAGTCCTATCACTAGTTATCTGTGAGAAGAGGCCAACACCCAGCTCCCCACATCTTCCTTTCTGGCAGCAGTAGAAAGCAATAAGGTCACCCCTGAACCTCCTCTTCTCCAGACTAAACAACCCCAGGTCCCTCAGCCGCTCCTCATATGACTTGTGTTTCAGACCCTTCACCAGCTTTGTAGCCCTTCTCTGGACATACTCCAGGGCCTCTATGCCCTTCTTGTACTGAGGCTACACTTCCTGCTGGCTACACTATGCCTGATACAAGCCATTGGCCTTCTTGGCCACCTGGGCACACTGCTAGCTCATGTTCCGACGAGCATCAATCAGTACCCCCAGATCCTTTTCCCTGCACAGCTTTTGAGCCACTCTGCCCAAAGCCTGTAGTGCTGAATGGGGTTGTTGTGGCCAAAGTGCAGGACTTAGCACTTATACATGTTGAACCTCATCCCATTAGCCTCTGCCCATTGATCCAACCTGTCCAGGTCCCTCTGTGGGGCCTTCCTACCCACTGGCATATTAACACTTCCCCCCAACTTGTTGTTGTCTGCAAACATACTGATGGTGCACTCAATTCCCTCATCCAAGTCATCAATAAAGATTTTAAAGAGGATGGGCCCAAACACTGACCCCTGGAGAACACTGCTGGTGACCAGTTGCCAGCTGGATTTCACTTCGTTCACCATTACCCTCTGGGCCTGGCTGTCCAGCCAGATTTTAACCCAGGAAAGAGTGTACCTGTCCAAGCCATGGACTGCCAGCTTCTCCAGAATTCTATGGGAGACCATGTCAAAGGCCTTACAGGGTCTAGGTATACTACATAAACGGTCTTTCCCTTGTCCACCAGGCAGGTCATGAACCTCTCATGAACCCTTGCTGACTGGGCCTGATCCCCTGTTAGTCCTGCAGATGCTGCATGATTGCATCCAAGATGACCAAGGTTTTATCACCTTTCCTGGCACTGAGGCCAGGCCGACAGACCTGTAGTTCCCCAGGCCCTCCTTATGACTCTAAAAATATATGTTTATTTATTTTTTTGTTTCTCCAAACCTTATGGTTTCATTAGGGATAAGGCTATAATTAAGAAAGGAAATTATGGTGCATCTATTTATAGGTTTTACAGATTTCTTTTGAAGTTCTAAATTCACACTTAAATAATTTAGAACTAAACATTAATATCCTATACCAATTAATATATTGATCATCCTACATTAATATATGGTATTAAATTATTTTAAGTTACTTCTTTGATAGTCTTAAGTAACATTTTATACAGTGTAAAATGCAAACATTAACATAAGAAAGTTAACAGCATTAGTGTTACAGAATTAAAAAAATATATAAAAATAAAAAGTTTTATTTCTATGTGTAGGTGTATACATATATGCATATATGGAAATGGATTGAGAAAAAAATATCAAAAGTCATCTAAATATTGACTTTTTTTTTTTCTGCCACTTTTTTTTTTTCATTAGAATTTAAAATGTGGATAGGAAATGAAGTGGAAAACGTCCAGTTCTGGTATAAATCAAGGAAGCCCTTGCCAAGGGAGTCCACACACCTCTACCAAATAGTTACCAGAAGTACTGATTATAATCCATAAAATAGATATGCTATATATGTCCACATGTTATTGCTCTGTGAGAGACTAAAGGATTCACAGAAAACACCCAATCTGGTCATAAATATGTTTTTAAAGATACATGTGAAATACAAAAGAATATAATAACAATAACAATAAAAATAAAAATAATAATAATCTGTATTGTTATCCCTAAAAGAAATACTAAAAGAAATATTATCTTAGTGTAACAGCTAGAAAATGCTTGTTGTAGAAAGTCCTAGATAGTTATGGCTAGATCATAAAAGTACATTTTCACAGTATCATTTACGATTCTTGGAAGTGTATCTTGGAAGCTATTTCACTATTATTTTTTACTATTATAATTTTATTTTTTATTATTATGAAGTACTTTTTCCTTCTTACCCTACATCCTTTTCCTGCAACTCCCTTTTCTATTTCTAAAAACTGATTGGGAAATGCATTATGTGTTCATTTTTTTACTACATCTACTGATTAAAGTGTCATAATAATGATCTCAAAAATAACATCAATGATGTAATGCCATTACAGGCAACTACATTTTGGTTGAAGTGGAATACCTATGTGTATTTTGTTCCATATTTTCATGAGAGGTAGCCAGAACATCGGCAAGAAAGCAGGAATTAATGGTTTTGAATTTATGAAAGAAGAACTTATAGGAATGCTATGGCCAGAACAGTGCAAACTGACACTTTGATAACAGGGGTGTTTTCAGGTACAGAGAAACTTGTGAACATGTTGCATTATGGAAGTGATATTTTTGAGTCCAAACCTCCTGTCTTGTTTTGGAATTCTTCTCCAAATACATCTGATTTATTTATTTATTATTTTATTTTTTATTTTCCATGTACAAGTTGCAAAAACAAACACACGCTTTGAGAATACAGCACCATGAGCATGTACTTCAAGTCAGGCAGATGGCTTGACTAAAGATTTCCTTAGTCTAAATCTTTGTCTAAAGATTATTTCAGTGCAATTTCAGTGGAAGGAAAACCCATCTGGACTACATTTTTGCTTTCTCTCAGGTGATCTACCAACTGGAAATACACTGTAGGCAACAGTAATTATCTCCTTAAAAAACAGGTATGGGAAGTTAGCCTGATAAGATATGACTTAGTAAAACACATTTTAAAGTATAATTCATATGAAGAAATGAACCAGTTTTACCATATATAAGACATCCTATAGGGAAGCTTGCACAAAACTATCCATCACTTTTTTTTTTTTTTTTTTTTTCTTCAAATACACTTACTGAGAAGTGTCTTTCTTTCTTTCTTTCTTTCTTTCTTTCTTTCTTTCTTTCTTTCTTTCTTTCTTTCTTTTCATTCTACTTTCTAGATATGTAGATGACTTCAGGAATTCAGATGCAATTAATCCATGATCTAGAAATATCATTTTTGAAGTGGAGTTCTCAAGTCAAGTGGCATCATTTGTATTCATAAGAATATGTAGTTAGTGAATGAGAAGACATTTTTGCTCAGGTCTTCCAAGGAATGTAAGTTTTATATATCCTAGCTCTTAAATTAGTACAGTGTGTAAGACTTATCTGGGTATGCAAACAATTGCTATAACTAGATTGCCAGTCTATCGCATGATTTTATAGTATTATCAGTATTGCATGATTTTATAGTATTATCAGTCATTACTCCCACATATGTGCTGGCATTTTTTAAAAAAATCCAGCAATGTCTATTTATCATATTGTTACTATGAATACATAAAATGCCACCTTGATAAGGTATTGCTATAAATTTTAATATTATAGTTATGAAAGTCTATTTTCTCCTTTCAGTTAGTTAGCACTTTAAAATCACAATTCATTAAAGAAAACAAAATTATATATTTTGTCATAAGATTTGCCTTTTCTCTGTTTTCTTGTCTTTGCCGTCCTCAGTACAACAGTAAATTCTAAATGGCCATCTGTCTAAAATTCTCTCATTGAAGAGGTAGAGCTGATTTATTTACAAGGCACATCTTGGCAAGCAGTTTTAGATCTCACTTAGGGTTTCAGGAAAACTGGGACTGTTTTATAATTCACAGCCATCAAGTGAAAGAGCTTTACACTTCTTTGTGTTGCCAGCACAGGGTATATAAAATATTTAGATGTTACAGTGGGGCTTGGCAAGTAAATATTGTCACATCCATTTGGGCATTTTCTGTTACACACAGTCATAACAAACAGTCAACACTTAATCCTCAAATGAATATTTTGAGGAGGAGAAAAAAAAAAAAAAAAAAAAAAAGAGAGAAAAAAGTCCCAGAGGCAGAGAAAACCAAAGGCAGGAAAGGAAGAATGCAAAATACTAGTATCAAACAGGTCAGAGAAATGAATTGTTGCCTCTTTCCATGCTATCCCAGCCCGAGAGACAACATCCACTCCCTTACCCACCGGGCGGCTGCCCCTGTATCACGTAGGGGTCACCAAATGTTGCCTCCCTCCACGCTATCCCAGCCCAAGAGACAACATCTATTGGCTGCCTAGACGTCTGCTCCCCGAGCAGGGACACCAGAGATGGACACCACGTGTCTAGCTCAAGTGCCAATTTATTGCTGAGTAACATTGCCTCTTATACCCATACACGCAACCACCCTGGATACTTGTGACCCCTTGCTCCACCCGCTTTTCCTCCCACATCTCCCCCCTCCTTATGCTATATCGTGCCCCCTTTTTGAAGTACCCTCTTTTTTTTTCCGTTGCAAAGCAGATTATCATAGTATAGCTCTAGCTGTAAGCGATCATTCTCATCTTCCTGTGGTAGGCGCTGCCATCTGTTATGGAGAAGCAGGTTAATATTCACCATTCGCAGGACTAGCTTTTTGAGCAGCTGTTGCAGTAGTTGAAGCAGCAGGGGCAAGAGGAGTGTGCCAGCAACCAGCAAAATCAATACCCACAGTGCAGTTGACAAGAAGGAAATTAACCATGAGCCTGGTGTCCCCAGCCAATCTAACCAGCCCTTCCCCACCCAGTTTTGGTTAATGCGATCTCCATACGTGCTCTCCAACAATTTTTTAATCGTGCTCTTAGCTCGTTCTATAGCCATTGTCACGTTCTTCTTCCAGTCGATACAACAGAACCCTTTGACACCAGCGTCTTCCAGCTCAGAGCAACCGATTCCTGTTCGAGCAAGCAAATAATCTACAGCCAACCTAGTTGAGGATAAACCTTCCTTAAGAGCTCCCATGCTGTCAATGAGATTTGCCAGAGCATCCGCCATGCGGTTAGCATTTTTCAAAGCCCAGCAAGCTAGCCACTCAATTGTCTTGGTATTCCAGATGATTTGCGGCCATATGAAAAACGTTTCAACAATTGTCTGCACTCAAGTATTCAAATACCATCCGTCATCGCAGTCCGGATCTAGCGTAAGGTCTTTCAGCGAGCGCTTGTGACGGCTCCCCGTCCCTGCCATAGCCTTCTTTATGTCATCAAGATATCGGGCGCGTCCTTCTCGCCCCTGATTGTAACCACTGAAATGTTAGCAACTGTGTTGCCACCTCTATTCCCAGGTACACTTAATGGTCGCGGAATGCCGAATAAACAAAGTGAAAAAGGATTGCCCGCTACCGTAAGAGCCAAGCAGAGTGTTGCGTCCGTGTGGCTAGTCAAATTTGCGAGTTGTTGCCAGAAATTGCTAGTGCAGCAGGATGGTAGCAATAACAACAGCCAAGTCCATTTGTGCTGCAAACAATAAGTATGCGGCCATTACAAGACAGTCATTGCTGATGGCCTCCCAACACCCTTTCTGCTGCTCACGAGGGGAATTCGCCCCCCGGCACAGTGCATACATGTCAGGCTGGCAGCCAGGTCGGACCAGAAGGGAGCTGCACACAAGCGTAACCCCGGTCCAGAACCAGTAGGGGTACTGGGTCTTTTGACCATTGGCCTGCCACTGTCTGTATCTGGACTATACCAATGGGCGTTGCAGAGTCCCGAAGGTGGTCATTAGCCCGTCCCTCTAAATGGTTCAACAAGAAGAGAGCTCGCAGAAGCAAAACATGTGGGCATAGCTCCAGAGTATCCAATCCTCCCCCCTCCTTAAGCTCCCAAAACACTCCTTGAGGGTCTGGTGCACCCGCTCCACGATCGCCTGACCTTGGCTGTTGCCAGGGATGACCCTAACGAGCTTAATACCTCATGCCGCACACCACCGGACAAAGGCATGACTAACGTAGGCAGGACCATTGTCGGTCTTTAGGATGGCCGGCGCTCCTAGGACCGCGATGGCCATGCAAAGTGCAGCAATGCATTGTTTCATTTTCTCGCCTGTACTGGTGATAGCCCACATGAGACCACTGCATGTATCAATGGCCACGTGCAAATATTTTAGCCGCCCGAAGGGCGTAAACTCTGTGACATCCATCTGCCACAGCTCATTCGGGTGGAGACCCCGAGGATTAACCCCAGCAGGCATGGGCACCGCGGTATTACAAGAGCAGCAAGCTGCCACTATATTCCTCGCTTCAGATAGTGGCAGATTAAATTGCTGGTGCAAAGTGAGGGCAGACTGATGGAACTGGCGGTGGGACTGGGCTGCTGCCGCTTGAAGGTCAAGCACATAGCAGGCAGCATCTGCCACCCGGTTTCCCTTCGTGATAAATCCAGGGATCTCAGTGTGACTATGTACGTGTTGGATAAACATAGGCCAGGGTCTTTTCGAGAGTGCATTGTATAATAATGTAGCAGTTACGGTGTGGGGTGTTGTACAAGAGAGACACAACTGCGCCGCTCAAAAGCAATACTGGCTGTGATAATATTCAAGGGCTCGTTTGAGAAGCGTGCCAAGGCAAGCAACACAGATCTCAACTCCAGTTGTTGAAGTGACACCCCCGGTTCTTGCCTGACCTCCTGATTCCATCTGATCCCATCCCACCACACCACCGCGAATTTGTGTGTCGACCCTGCTGCATCGGTGAACAATGTGCGGGCCCTCAGTGGCTGCTGAGCAAGTGGGACCACTGGCAGTATGGTGATAAATTTCACAATCATCGACCAAGGGGAGGTCCGCGTGGCTTCCATCTGACCAGGATACCCAGCCAGCGTGGCCTGGATTGACATACTATTTCGCTGCAACAAGTCCAACTAGGTTGCAGCTAACGCATATGAAATTGACACGGGCTCTACACCGGAGATTCCAATTGTCCTTGTTCAAGCCCACTGTGTGGCAAGGGCCAATAGGTCCTCCCACTGTAGTAATGCGACCTTCGGGGCCGCACAGTACCCAAAAAGCAGCGGGCGTCGACTGTCCCTTTGATGTAAGATTATGACCGCCCCCTCATGCTGTAATAAGATGTGTGCCCGAATTCCCTTCCCCAATTCTCGCCTTGAGAGACCACCCGCCTGCACACACGAAAAGAAAGACTGCAACAACGTTTGATGTGTAGGCAGCAATCGTCATGGCGCCGTCAGATCCGTGTCGCCCTGTAGCAGGTCTGTGAAGGTCTTCATTTCATTTGGTGTCAGCAACGCCTACTGTCGTAACCATTGCATTGAGCCCATGAGCAAGCATCCAGCCTCCACAGTCAACTCATTGTCCACCCAGGAGAACATAATGGGGTGTCTGCTCCTACTGTCATACTCTTTCCCTCCCACACCCTGTACAGATGTCAGGGAAGGATGAAGCGGCCAACTCCTGGGCCATCGAGCTCTGGGGATTACCATGACGTCCGCCCCTGTGTCCACTAGCGCTGGTAATTTCACGGAGGGTGGTATAGGATTGAGAAGGCCAGTGATCACCAAAGTGAAGTTCATCTGGGGGCGAGTGCCAACTCCCATGGTCAATGCTATCAAGGGCACATCCCCTGCCTGCTGTGTTGGTATTGTATTACTGATGACTAAAAGTCGCCCTTCCTCCAACTGTTGGGGAGTTATTTCAAATCCCTTCTCTAATGCCCCACTCCCCACAACCCATTTCCCTCATGTTTCAGGCCCGTCATATTGACAAGTAAACACCTCAGGGCTTGCTGTCGCACTGCACCCCTCTACTCTTTGCCCTGATCGAGTTTGGGCCACGGCATCCGGGACCACACTCGCAGATTTGTTTGGGAGCTCCAGGTTGTCTGCTGGGTGGGTGCTCCCCCCCCCCCCACGTCAGCCCCCCCATTTTCCTGCAGCTGTGTTGTGTCTTTGCGCTTGGGACAAGTTCTTGCAACATGGGGCCCACCACAGACCCAACAGAGGATGTCTCTTGGATGTACGCCCTGAGTCAGCTTCCTTTTTGGACAATCCCACTTAAAATGTCCTGTTCCATTGAACTCAAAACAGCACGGTTGGGCCCCTGCTCCCCCTGTCATGTCTTGCAAAGCTGCAAGCAGCGGTTGTTGAGCAGCCTGGACCTCCATAGTCAAGGATTCCACTTCCTCTCGGCGTCCCGCTCTGCAACCCGCCTCAATCATTTCAGCTGCGCTGCAGGAAGCAGGCAACTGAGCTAATACATTTTGAAATGTCTCCCTAGCCCCTGACATGAGACATTCTTTCAGCACAGGGCCCTGAGCTTCTGGAGGGATTTCGCTATCCATAATTGCTGTTTGTACTCTGTCTGCAAATTGACCAAAACCTTCTGTTGGCCCCTGTTTGATACAAACAAAGCTGGGGCCCACCGTAACGACAGAGGCTAACATCTCGAACGCCCGCCGCCCTATCGCGGCTGATGTTACTAATACCCCTTCCAGCAACTGGCACTGGTCCTGCGGGGAAAAATACTGTCCTGTGCCCTGTAGCATGTCTAAATCAGCATCCGCAACGGGATGTCCTGGGGTGTTTCGAGCTGCTAAGAGAGCCTGCTCCGCTAGGACTTTTACATTTTGCTCCCACAAGGTGGTCTGGGCAGGCGTCAGACATAGTCGAGCTACCTGTCGCCAATCAAATATGAGGGGCCCAGTGGCGGCAATAGTGTCCATCAACAACTGTGTTGCTCCTCCTCGAATCCCACCCTCCGAAATAGCCTTCTTTAGCTGCATCAACAATTTATAATCTATGGGCTCCCACCCTGTCCCTGTATAATCACTGGATAGGCGCTCGGTCTCATTGAAGGAACTCTTTTGGGCTGCAGTCGAACACCTTTCAAGATACACTCCTGCGCTACCGCGTTCCAGCTCCCCTGTTGGCTTGCTTTTCCCTACTCCCTCACCTTTTCTAATGTTCGCCGTTCCAGACAACCGGACGGCGAATTATCAAATCCCCGCCGTTGCATCCATTGGAGCAATGGACGGATCTCTCTCCTTTTCAGCGTGATTCCGCACTGCTTGCCTAACCCCTTCAGCATACACACCACCTGATCCATGGATGCCATGGCTATCGCTTTTCCACTCCCTTACCCACCGGGCGGCTGCCCCTGTATCACGTAGGGGTCACCAAATGTTGCCTCCCTCCACGCTATCCCAGCCCAAGAGACAACATCTATTGGCTGCCTAGACGTCTGCTCCCCGAGCAGGGACACCAGAGATGGACACCACGTGTCTAGCTCAAGTGCCAATTTATTGCTGCATAACATTGCCTCTGATACCTGTACACGCGACTACCCTGGATACTTGTGACCCCTTGCTCCACCCACTCTCCCTCCCACTTTTCCTCCCACATGAATAATCTCTGAGTTTCATAGATACCATAGATATCAAACCAACTAAAGAAAACAAACATATATATATACATGTATTTATTTTATTTATTTTCACATTAGCTGTTCTTCTTTCTGTGGTAATAGAATACTGCATGTTAACATTAAGGTGTGCATGGAAAAAAAAAAAAAGTTAAGCTCAGAGTGGAGACTAAGTTTTTAGTGTGTGATAGACAAATGAGCTCCACTATTTTAATAGGGACAAAGTAATGTTAAAAATTATCCAAAGATATTGAGGGTTAGTTTCCACAGATGATCTACTAGCCATAACCAAGGGCCAACAATATAGACCCTAAGGCTTATAGGGCATTAATGTAAAATGTAATTTGGAGAGTCACTACACCATAGTGTGAGGCCCAGGTCCATGCTATTGCTTCTATGGGAGAGGACATAAATTCAAAGGAATAGGGTTACTGTGTGGAGCAGGAGTTAAGCTGAGAGCTGGAAAATGGCATCTTGCTCCTTTTGGCAAGATGAGAGTAACTGATGTCTTCAGGGTGGGCTACTGCTGCTGTCAGAGCATTATGCTTCAAACCATTCATTCTTGCCTGCCAACATCAGTCAAGTGTATACCCAGTGAAAGCAGATGCCCCTGGTACTTTGCAGCCCTGGGTCGTGCTTTGCCTACTCAACCTAAGCAAGACACATGGCATTGCCCCAGGAATGGTGTTGTATTTTACTTTGAAATTTAATATTTTCTGAGATGTCAGGAGGTTAAGAGTACGACACCATGGATGAGGACATTGCAAAGCTGAATGTAAGTGAAACTTAAATGTCTTCTGGAAGCTGTGATGCAGCAAAGGATTCCTTACAGCAGATTAAGAAATTAAACAGAACATACAAATGGTCAAAGGTAGTGTTAAGATTGATAAAAACAGCAATATCCCTTATTTAAGAATCTAGCTTATGTTCAGAAAGTCAAAAATATTTTATTTGTTTGCTTGTTTGTTAATCTGTTCTAGACCTATTTGTCCAGAACATTTAAAGTAATAACAATATATATTATTAAGATGGATAGTGATATATAAAACTGTGGCTGAAGCAGACTTGAAATGAATATCAGCTCCCTTAAGCCATATCCACCCTACAGAAATAGGTGGTATGTTCTAAAATTGATTCTATAGTGATAGAAATACCCAGTAAATTAAGGAATTCACTTTGTAGATACAGTTAGTAGTGAAGGTTTAAAGAACAAATAAATAAGAGGGAAAAAAAAAAATCAAAAACAACAACAACAAACACATATTGGTGCATTAGAGGAAACTGAATAATGAAAGAATCCTGAACTTTGAATGAAGTGCCTAAACACCAAATTTATTGAATATATTTATATATTGGAAGTACGTCCACACAGAATAAGGTATGTTGACTTTTGTTTTTTATTCCAGTCTAGTATTTCACTTCACTCTAGTATTAAAACACTCTAATATTACAACCTTGTAGAAGCATTATTTAGATTTTATTTATTTATTTATTTATTTATTTATTTATTTATTTATTTTTACCTGTAGCCTGGAAAGGAAAAAACAGAAGAGCAGAGGCAGTGTCCCTCACAACAAGGTTGATAATCAGTGTTTTTCAATTTTATTAGCACCAAAAAGCTAAGTTTCTGCTTTATATATTTTGATATACATATTTTATATATTAAAAAAGAGAGCTCATAATGCATGTATACATTGATCTGAGCTATTTAACTGTATTAAGTAGTAATAGCATGTTTATTTAAATGACAAATTCAGTCTGGGTTTTAAACACTTGTCTCTGATTGAAGCACCTCAGAATAGGCTGTCTGTTTTTCACTATGATAAAGACCAAGAATTTTTTCCTCTTTTGCATCAAGGCAGGTGGCAGTATTAAAAGTGAAGAGAAAAAGAAGAAAGAAAAAGAAGAAGACAAAACAAACAAACAAACAAACAAAAAAAAAAACACCAATCTGAATAATGCTTCAGCTGGGTTTCAAGTACCAAAGGCATTCCAAACCCAGATCTTTTCATCTGTAAGATAGACTGTAATGTCACTTGTGAACTGGATCCTTAGCTTTGAATCCCTAACTTTGTCAGAACAGCTCTGCTCAGAAAAAGGAAACCTGGAAACCTTGGAACTCATCAAAACAGTATAGGAGAGAACAAGGTATTCTTTTTTTATTTTTTTTTTTTTTTTTTTTTTTTTGTAGGTCTGTGGTTTGCAAACCTTCTGGAGAGTGTCAAGGCAGGTTGCTAGCATACAATTGGGTGCCATTAAAGGAAGTTTTTTATATATAAGTACATATTTACTTATATAAAATATCAATGGGTACACTCAGCAGAATGGCAAGACAAGAATTAGGTGCTTGTAACACCATAGCCTAAGCAGAAAAGAAATTTCCTGGGAGCCAGCTTAGTCAGGAAAACTCCATTTGCAATGGTACAGCACTGAGAAGAGATTGAACCTGACTACTAATGGGGAGTAATGGTCAGAAAGAGGTATTTTAGAGAAGTATCTTCTTATATCTATATATATGTTTATTATCTAGAACCAACTTGTTTGTCTGAAACAGTAACATTCTTAGCATTACTATTTCTAAAGAAAAATCTCAATACCACAAACCTAGCACTATGTAGACCTTAAAGAATAATAGTTCTTAATGGAATATAGCACAGCAATTTGTGTGTGTGTGCGTGCATGAGAGAGAGAGACTGAGTAAAACCTATAAATAATCCACTCACTGGTTTATTTCAGTACGGATTTTAAGTGGCTTTGCATTTTCCTAGTTCTAAAATGGAGTAAAATTCCAGCATTTTGTGCAATCGTCTTCAAATTCAACCTGATATTCAGCTGCAGCAAACTGATGCAAATCCACTGTTCCAGTAGTGATAATGGAGCTATGTCACACCTGATAAAAATCTTTGCAATATATTAATTAAATTCACTATGGGATATTGGAGGACAAGTACTCATACTTGACATAGAATTTTTTCTTTTCATTTTACATGCCGTTTAAGGAGGAAAAAAAAAAAAAAAAGGCTTTAATAAAGGTTCTCATTAGTCTATTTTACCAATAAAAGGTTTTCAGCAAAATATAGACACTTTCAAACTACTGGTACCAGCAGTCAAAGCATTCAGGAGACAGTGGTGACTGAAAAATCCTAATCATAAAAAAATGTCTTAATCATATATTCTTTTTTTCTTTTTTTTTTTTTTCTTTCCTTTGTGTCATGAATTGTAAAATATCAGCACTTATTTTGAGGTCGCTCAAGTCAAGGCTAGCAGAGGAGTAGCGGCTTCCAGCAGGGATGATGGGTCAATCAGGCACCTCTAGTCTCAGCATGAAGCTTCTATTTCAGTGAAGCAGCCTTGGCCTGAAATTTTCCCAACAAACCAATGGTTTTCATTGGAGCGACAGACTTTAAAAAATATTTTTTTTCCTGATATTTTACAAGAGAAAGCATAAGTAATATTGTCTAATAGGGAATTGTTTAAGGTTCCATACTGGTAAAATGTCAGTACCATCTGAGAAAAACTACGCATTATCCTTTGTAATGACTGACATTTTTAATTATTTATTAATTTATTTTCATTTTCTTGGGTACTGTGATGATATATTTGCTCTTGAAAAGTCTGTTTAGGTGCATTTACTTTATTTTCTGTTACATACAGTTTAATGAGATGAATCAGAAGATGAAAATACATAACGCTTTCTGCATTTGACATAGCATTAATAATAAAATGGAGCAGGTCTCAATCTATGAGAAGCAAATCTTTTAGCTCCAGGCATTTTTTCCAGAGGCATACAGATTTCTGAGTCCTCTGTTAAGCTGCTACTACAACATCATTATCCCTCAAAACCTGTCCTTGTTGTAATGCACACATAGACACATAAAAACTGCATATAGGGAAATGTAACTGGTGCATACTGCATGCACAGAAAACATTAGGATATAAATGCCACTAGCTCAGAATTGAGTGCCTCCTACTTCATCACTATGGGTAAACACCCTTGTCTTTGCTGTATATGTTTGCTTTATCTACTTGTTACACCCACTCTTTGAGGCTATGATTTCTGTGGGGAATATAATGCTATTTCTATACATTTGCCGTTGTCTTTTCTCTAAGTATCATTACATTATAAATGCAATTCATAATGTAATATAAACCTGATTCAAGAATGTTTCCTGTTACTCCCTGCCCTATTTATTGCTTAAATACTTCAGGAAGGGTGAGAGTGTTTCCCAGGAACTGAACAGTGAGACTAAAACAGAAACAATGGTCAGACTACAACGTTCTGAAAATGATGGAGCTATGGCCAACACTGAATGTTAAAATGCTATTATATAATTTCAATGGAGTCACTTGTTCTGTGAATGGACTGGCATAGTAAAGGAACTTGATGATCCAAAATGAAAAGTGTGAACTATCAAATTTTATTCTCAAAATTTGACTTAAAAGGAAATTATGTTTGTTGCTTTGTTTGTTTGTTTTCAATAAACAGATTACAGAAAGGCCTGGAAAAAAGTGCATCTAGTCTTTAAGTCATCACAAGCTCTGAATAGTTTCCAGGCTTCTTACTGGTTTTATAGATGATGCTTTTTTAATGCTGTTTTAAAATAATTCATAAAGAAAAAGATCTATGGACTTGAACAATTCATTAAGTATACAACTTAACTCCTATTCAACTGAGAAGTAAATTTCTTAACTTCAATAATATCTGCTTCAAATACAAGTCAATCAATTTAATTTCTTCTTATGTAAATATTTTCTTTCACTAAAATCCACACATGGTAGAATTCATTATTAGTTAGATTTCAAGACAGTACTTTAAAGTGTAGAAAGAAAGAAAGAGAGAGAGAGAGAGAGAGAGAGAGGGAGAGAGAGGAGGAGAGGAATTTGCTCATGAAAATCCTGTCAGTCATTTAGAATAGAATGACAATTACAACAGTCTTATATTTAAGGTGTAATAGTCTGCTTGATGAGACAATGGGAGGGGCTCTGATGATATACCGTCCTTTATTCAGACACCATAGGTAAACATTGCATCTCTGTCTTTTTTGCAACCTAGAAAATGCAGTATTATGCTGTTGAGAATAATTATTGCACAAACCTAACAAAACCAAATTAAATTAATACAGTATTTAGCTATCAGAAGTGCTACATGTCCACAAAGATACTATAAAACAGTGTAGGAAAACATTGATCTGGGTTTACCATCACTGCGTACAGCTCCTGCTCTGTTTCATTTTATAGTCCTTTTCCAACAGCATCATTAACTTTTCCATAAGACGGGGTCTATGACTGGAGTAGTTCACTCTACTAGTTGCTCGGTAATAATGATTTGTGTTGCATATTTTAGGCTCTCCTGCTACTGACCTGGCTGAATGAATTCCAGTTAGGGCATTTGATGGCAAGTATACATCAATGTATTCATCAGTTACACTAAGACAGAATGAAAGCCTGTATTTCTTTCCTTGTTAGAATGAAAAGTCAGAGCACTGCAAGGAAGTAAATTATATACAAGAAGGGAATGCTGTATTTTTTTTTCTTCCTCATTGCACTGATATATTTTACCACTTCAGCAAGTCACCCATGTATTGTGTTGTACACATATACCTCACTTTTGACTTACAACACTGTATATTTCACATCTCCCTCTCATCTGCAGAGAAAATAATTTTCAAGGAAAGCTTGCAATTTTCTCCACACCGGAAGGCAGTGTACCATTTTCACTGGATCAAAGTTCTCACTCCAGAAAATATACTCCAGGACTTTATGCAGAAAGATACTTTTATTACTCAAATGATAAAGTCTTTTCACTTAAAAATATCCCATATTACTCTTCAAGTTCAGAAAGTGTGTGATCCTATAGAGACAATTCTGTACATATATGGCCAAAAACATTATATTTCTTACAGTGAATATTTAAAAGCACTTGGTCTTTGTGCATGGTGTTATCTATGGCAGTGGCGATCTCAGGACAAATATCAGAAAACATTTTCTGCATATCATGATGACATCTCTTCAACAACAGCCCTAGAGGAGATCCTCTCACATGCCCATAGATACACATAAATAAATAAATAAATAAAGCTCTGGTAATCATAGAATCATAGAATAGCTTGGGTTTGAAGGGACCTTAAAGATCATATAGTTTCAATCCCCATGTCATAGGCAAATATATCTGTTGATCTGTTAATTCAGGAATAGGTATTAGGAGAAAATTGTGCAATATTTATTCTATTCCAAGATAATGGACAATCACTAATTTCAAGCAGAGACCTTTGACATCTATACTTTGAAAATCTTTTCCCCTCAGGACCCCCAGGCCCGCTGCACACATAAAATATGAAGAAAATAAGTAACTAAATATCCAAATATATTTTTTTCTTTGTCACTATCCATCTTGATTTAGACACCTAAAGACAGGTTTCCAGCACCATTTTAAATGTCTAAGAGTATTTTAGAGTTCCCTATCTGCTAGCAAGCAGCTGACAGACCAGTCAAAGGACCTGTGGGAAACCCACTTCTTCAAATGAGTATCCTTGCAAGAATGAATGATGAGAGACATCTGATATAGCACTAGACCTCTGTATAGCCAATCAACCCTTCACCTCTCATGTGGTTGAGAAACAATAGACATGATGAATAAACTTCTCATGAATATTTAGCTTATATTACATATATTCTTTTACATCATTTTGCTTAAATATATTTTATTTTTATATTATATAAAAATATTATTACATTTTTATTATATTGTAATTAGAGAAAATAAGTCCAGTAAAGGCACTAGCAATGACATTAGTGTTTAAATTTGTGTAATAAATAAATTTATCCCAGATAACCTTTTGAAAACCTTTTGAAAACCTTTTACAACAATTGACAATTAATTAACATGAATGGATATAAAGATCAAAATACTTTATTTTTTTCCCTTTCTTTTGTATGTTCCCCATCTTCTAAGGCATAATATGTGTGATACTGATATATATATTTTTCACAAACATTAAACATATAGCTGCAGACATTACATACAATGAACAGTAAAGTACTGTGACTATTTGCCTCTTTCAAATGTACACTACTTTTATGCTTTCTATTACCCATGTATGTTGTAAATATAATTTTTCACTTAATCACCATAAACAGACTATAAAGAACTATAGTAGCTTACATTTGATATGCATTTTTTTGTGTGTGTGTTTGTTTTTTTTTTCACCAGCAATATTTTCTAAAAGCTTATTTAAGAACAGAGTTAAAAGGAAATCTTTTTAAGAATATAGCAATATCACATTAATTGCTAGTTATTAAATATATGCATTTTTGCATCATTTATTCTGAAACAGATTGAAAAATGTATTTCAAAACTTTTCATGTCCATCTGCAAGCTACAATTTTACTGCATTTTAGTGTCAGGAAACCTAGCTTCATTCTTACATGAAACTGAAATCTATGACAGCCTAATGCTTCATTTATTGAAGTCTGTAACTATGCTGTATTTTGAAGACTATTCAATCAGCTACTAAGACAGATGACTTCCTAGCCGGACTTTAAAAGCAACCCAACCAAACCCCCAAAAACAACAACAAAGAAATCTTCTTGGATAAAAAATATAAAGGTTTAAAAAGCAGTTATTTGAAAGTCTTCATATTGGACAAGAACAAAAGTTTCTGTCCTTATTCCCTAAAAAAAAAAAAAAAAAATAAAAGAGATAAGAAAAAAGAGAGAGAGAGAGAGAGAGAAAGACTGTTTCCTCACATAAGCTTTAGACATTTAGACATTCAGCAAGTATTTCTCAAAGTTCAGAATACCTACTAACATCTAAGGTGTTTCCCGGTTGGATTCACAACTTTGAAAAACTACAGCTTTTAGGTAGCATGTATTGCTTTATGATTTGTTTATATGTTGACAGTGTATGTTACTTAAAGAGCTCAAGAAGGTAAATAAATGACTATGTTTTAGATAGAAGGGGATGGCTTGCATAACAGACTTTGAGATAAAGTTCTTCTTTCTTCATGTTCCATTCTTTTTTTCCTTCTAAAAGTATAACCATTCCTGACTACAGAACAGGCATGAACAGGTGAATCTCCATTTAGAACTTCTTTAAGAAGCTCTACATATTCACCAGTAATCTTTTAGAGGAGCTGGATTGTGCATGGAGGCACATACATATACTCAATCCTGTCTACATGAAATACTATGAAGAGCCAGTGAAAGGCGACATTAATATAGGAAATGCAAGTATGTTGGTACATAGTAGATCATCTGCCTTGTTTGCCTGACAGAGTATTTACTAACAACCAAAACACTGAAGCTGCTGGTGGTGGTCCTGAAATTTGTTTATTGGACAACTAGGTTGAGACATCACAAAAGTACCCATAACATAATTAGAGGAAGTATTACATTTATATGAATAAATATATAATGTCTCACTCTAGAGATGTACACATGCCTACAGTGCTATGACATAATTATGGAGACGTAGTATGATGGCTTCCATGACTGGAGTGTGAGAATAGAAGGATACAGGTTCTTTAGGAAGGACAAGCAGAGGAAATGAGGAGGGGGTGTCACCCTCCATGTCAACAAGCAAATGGAGTGAGCTGAGCTCTTCCTGGGGATGGATGAAGAGCCAAAAAAGAACTTATCAGTGAGGATTAAAGAGAGGACAGGGACAGGTGACATTACAGTGGGAGTCTGCTACAGTCTACCTGTTCAGAAAGACCAAGTAGATGAGACCCTCTATGGACAGAAAGGAGCAGCTTCACATTCATAAGCCTTGGTCCTTATGGGGGTCTTTGACCACTTAGATATCTGTTAGAGGGATAACACAACAGGGCATAAGCAATCCAGGGGGTTCTTAGAGTGTGTTGATGCTAACTTCCTTGTCCAAGTGAGAGAGAAGACAACAAGGAAATGTAGACAACAAGGGGAGGAGACAACAAGGTGCTATGCTCGACCTCATTCTCACCAACAAGGAGAGGCTGGTGGGGAATGTGAAACAAAGGCAGCCTTGGCTGCGGTGACCATTAAATGGTGCAGCTTAGGATCCTGAGGGTAGCAAGGAGGTAGCACAGCAAACTTACAGCCCAGTACTTTGGGGGAACAGACATTGGCTTCTTCAGGGATCTGCTTGGCAGACTAGATGGGAAAAAGCCCTGGAGGGAAGAGGTGTCCAAGAAAGATGGTTAATAATCAAGGATCACCTCCTCCAAGCTCAGGAGCAATGCATCCCAACAAAGAGGAAGTCAGGCTAAAATGCCAGGAGGCTTGCGTGGAAGAACAAGATGCTCCTGGACAAACTCAAGCAAAAAAAAGGAGACCTGCAGAGGGTGGAAGCAAGGACAGGTAGCCTGGGAGAAATACTGAGAAATCATCCAAGCAGTCATGTATCAAGCTTGGAAAGCTAAAGCCCTTTAGAATTATATTTTGCCAGGGATTTCAAGGGCAATGAGAAAGACTTCTATAGGCATATCTGTGACAAAGACTAGGGAAATTGTGGGCCCTGTCCAGAAAGAAACAAGAGACCTGGACACCTGGGATATGGAGAAGGCTGAGGTAGGTACTCAGTAACTGTTTTTCCTCAGTCTTCACTGACAAGAGCTCTAGCCACATATATCAAGTCCTAGAAGCCAAAGATAGGGAATGGGAGAATGAAAAACCACCCATTGTAGGGGAAGATGAGGTTCAAGACCATCTGAAGAACCTGAAGGTACACAAGTCCATGGGACCTGATGAGATGCCTCATCAGATTTAGGATTTATTCACTACATCAGATACAGATTTTATTATTATTATTATTATTTTTTATCAAATAGTTTACTACATTAACTGGTAGATGTAGTCACTAAGCAACTACCCATCATATTTGAGAAGTCGTGACAGTCTGGTGAAGTTCCCATTGATTGGAAAAGGGGAAATGTAACCCACGTTTTAAAAAAGAGAAATAAAGAAGACCCAGGGAACCACTGGCCATCATCTCTGTGACTGGCAAGATCACGCAGCAGATCCTCCTAGAAACTATGCTAAAGCACATGAAAAATAAGGAAGTGATTGGTGAGAACCAACATGGTTTCATGAAGGACAGATTGTGCCTGACAAATCTGTTGGCCCTCTACAATAGGGTTACAACACTGGTGGATAGGGGAAGAGCAACTGATGTCATTTACTTGGACTTGTGCAAAGCACTTGACACTGCTCCACATGACATCCTTCTTTCTAAATTGGATAGAGACTCAGTGGGTAAGGAATTGGCTGGATGCTTGCAGTCAAATACTTGCAGTCAACAGCTGCCCATGTGGAGGCCAGTGATGAGAGGTGTTTCTCAGGGGCTGGTATTGGGACCCACACTGTTTAAAATTTTTTGCTGAAGACACCAAGGTGTGTGGTATGGTCGACATGCTGGAGGAAAGGGATGCTATCCAGATAAACCTTGCCAGACTTGAGAAGTGTGTCTATGCGAAATTCATCAAGTTCAATAAGGCCAAGTGCAAGGTGACCTGCACCTGGGTCAGGGCAATCCCAATCATAAATACAGGCTGAATGGAGAATTAATTGAGAGCAGCCCTGAGGAGAAGGACCTGGAGGGTGTTGGTGGATGAGAAGCTCAACTTGAGCTGTCAATGTGCACTTGCAGCCCAGAAAGTCAACCATATCCTAGGCTTCATGAAAAGAAGCATGGCCAGCTGGTGGATGGTTGTGATTCTCCCCTTCTATTCCACTCTCCTGAGACCCCACCTGTAGCACTGCATTCACCTCTGAGTCACCCAGAACAAGAAGGTCATGAACGTATTAGAACAAGTCCAGAGGAAAGCCATGATGATAACCAAGGGTCTGGAGCACCTCTCCTACAAAGCAGGGCTGAGAGAGAGCAGGGGTTGTTCAGCCTGGAAAAGAGAAGGCTCAAGGAAGACTTTATAGCAGCCTTCCAGTATCTAAAGGGGACCTAGAGGAAATCTGGGGATGGACTCTTTATCAGGGAGTATAGTGATAGAACAAGGAGTAATGGTTTTAGATTTAAAGGGTTAGATTTTGATTAGATATTAGGAGATTCTTTACTCTGAGAGTGGTGAGGCACTGGAGCAGGTTGCCCCAAAGAAGCTGTGGCAGTATTCAAGTCCAGGTTGGATGGAGTTTTCAGCAACCTAGTTTAAGTGGAAGTTGTCCCTGCCCATGGAACGGGGGTTAGAATTATCAAAGAATCACAGAATGGTTGAGGTTGGAAGGGACCTCCAGATGTCATCCAGTCCAACTCCCCTACTCAAGCAGGGTTACCTAGAACATGTTACAAAGGATCGCATCCAAGTGGGTTTTAAATATTTCTAAAGGAGACTCCACAACCTCTCTGGGCAGCCTGTTCCAGTGCTCTGTCATCCAAATCGTAAAGTTATCACTGGCCACTACTGAGAAGAGTACTCTTTACTTTGTCCCCTCAGGTATTTGTATAGGTTAATAAGATCCCCTCGCAAACTCCTCTTCTCTAGGCTAAACAGACCCAGCTTGCTTAGTCTTTCCTCATAGGACAGATGCTCCAATCCCTTAATCATCTTTGTGACTTCCTCTCTAGAAGTTAGATTAGAATATAACTTCTAATCCCTCTCTAGAATTAGGTGATCTTTAAGGTTGCTTCTATTCCAAACCTTTCTATGATTCTACGGTGGTTTTACTCGGATGGGCGGCTGAGCTCCACCACAACTGCTCTCTCACTCCCCCTACTCAAAGAGGAACAGGGAGAAAATACGATGAAAAGGACTCAAGGGTTGAGATAAGGATGAGGAGATCACACAGTAATTATCATGACAGGCCAAACAGACCATAAGGAGACAGTAAGATTTATTGCTTATTACTAACAAGCTAGAGAAGTGACGAAAGAAACCAAAAGCACTTTCCCTCCCATCTGCACTCTTCCACTTCCTCCCCTCAAGTGGTGCAGGGGAATGGGGCCGCAGCCTCCATCAGTGCAGGTCCACCTGCTCCACTGTGGTCTCCTCCATGGGCTGCAGCATGGAACCCTGCTCCACCGTGGTACTCCATGAGCTGCAGGGGGACAGCCTGCTTCACCATGGTCCTCACCACAGGCCGCAGGGGACTTCTGCTCCGGTGCCTGGAGCACCTCTCCCCATCCTTCTTCACTGACCTTGGTGCCTGCAAGGCTGTTCCTCACTCCTCTCACTCTCTCAGCTGATGGGTGGCACAGTGTTGTTGTTATTGTTGTTTTGTTGTTGTTGTTGTTGTTGTTGTGTTTTTGTTTGTTTGTTTGTCTGTTTGTTTTTTGCTTTTCTTTTCCTTGTCTTAAATATGGTCTCACACAGGTGCAAAACAACATCACTTATTGGCTCAGCTCTGGTCAGCAGTGGGGCCCTTACCAAACATGGGGCAGCTTCTAGATTCTTCTCACAGAAGCCACCCCTATGGCCCCCTGCTACCAAAACCTTGCCACGTAAACCCACTACAAATTCTATGATTCTATATAATATATGTTAAACTTCATAAACAGGGAAACAAAGTGGCATTTTAGTAACAGAAGTTAAAGAATGTCTACCCAACATGTTACTCACTTCCTTTCTTTTCATTGGTCATTTAGCTGTCATTTGTATTGAAGTTGCTTGTCATGATGCAGGGTGGAGACTTGCAGATTTATGAGATTCCCTAACTAATTTTGCAGAAGGGAAAATCATGTTGTTGTGTGGGCTGTGGGAGGGAAAGTTCTTACCTGTCTACAGGCAATGGCAAGGGTCTTTTTAAAGACCTTTTTACTAAAACAATCAAAAATATAATCTAAAATGTAATTTTGAATTTTTAAATAGCTTATAAGAATTTTATCTAAATGTGTAAACAGACATGTGCATCTTTCCCATTGGAAGCTCCTGTAGTTTATTTTTTGTTTAAGGATATCTATTGAGAACAATAGTTGTGTCCCATTTATGCCTCCTTCTTAGGGAGATTAACTCTGGAAATTGAACATTATAATGATGGAGTAACACAGAGAACCAAATAAAAGGTAATACTTTTTCCAGTCTACATTTTCAATTTCTTCACTGTGTTTATTCAATTTCTAATTAAAATTTCTTGTCCCAGTCTCTGCCATTTACATAGTCTTTATGGTTTTCCTATACTACTTTTCCTATCACTTAACTAAATAGTGTTATGTTAAAAGCCCCTTAATTTTTCCATTGAATATTATACTCCTACACATTCTCTCTAACATATTTCTGTGGCAAAATAAGCATTCTCCCTTAAAGGAATGTAAGCACATTTCCTTAAAAGGCTCATTACAATCTGCATTTATATTTGGTTATATAACAAAATGGCTTTGATTAATTATTCAGGGCAGTAGTATTTGTTTCAGATGACAATCCATTTCATGTTGTTGCTTAATGCAACACAGGCATTTGATTATTTTCTATATCCCCAGGAAGACCTTCAGAGTCAGTCCATGTTCATGTTTACTCACACATCAGAAAGCCTTTGTTGAAGAGTGTGTGGGATTGTGGTGGTTTTACTTGGGTGGGCAGCCAAGCTCCACCACAGT
The DNA here is from genome assembly GCA_011074415.1 of Stictonetta naevosa. NCBI lineage: Eukaryota > Metazoa > Chordata > Aves > Anseriformes > Anatidae > Stictonetta > Stictonetta naevosa. Next base: position 97,400,420 of record CM021698.1, read on the forward strand.
TGCTCTCTCACTCACCCTCTTCATATGGAAAGGGGGAGAGAATACAATGGAAAGGGCTCAAGGTTTAAGGACAGGGAGATCACTCAACAATTATCGTGACGGGCAAAACAGGCTCAGAGTAGGGAGACAGTAAAATTTGTTACATATTACTAATAAGCTAGAGAAGTGGGAAACAAAAGAAAGGAAGCAAAACCATTTTCCCCCAATCTACCTTCTTCCACCTACTCCCCCCGAGTGGCACAGGGGAACAGGGTGTAGTGGGTTTACAAGGCAAGGTTTTGGTAGCAGGGGGCCATAGAGGTGGCTTCTGTGAAAAGAATCTAGAAGCTGCCCCATGTTTGGTAAGGGCCCCACTGCTGACCAGAGCCAAGCCAGTAAGTGATGTTGTTTGCGCCTCTGTGAGAACATATTTAAGACAGGGAAAAAAAAAAACATTGTGCCACCCAGCAGCTGGGAGAGTGAGAGGAGGGAGTAACAGCCTTGCAGGCGCCAATGTCAGTGAAGAAGGACGGGGAGAGGTGCTCCAGGCACCGGAGCAGAAGTCCCCTGCGGCCTGTGGTGAGGACCATGGTGAAGCAGGCTGTCCCCCTGAAGCTCGTGGAGTACCACGGTGGAGCAGGGTTCCATGCTGCAGCCTGTGGAGGAGACCACAGTGGAGCAGGTGGACCTGCACCGACAGAGGCTGTGGCCTGTGGAAGACCCCTGCTGGAGCAGATTGCAGGCCAGACCTGTAGCCCTTGGAGAAGAGAGTGATCGAGAAGGAGCGGCGGAGAAGAAGCGCTATGAATTCACCACAACCCCAGCTCCCCCGTTCCCCTGCGCTGCTCGGGTGGAGGAGGTGGAAGAGGGTGGATGAGGGGAAAGCGTTTTTGGTTTCTTTTTGTCTCGCTTCTCTATCTTGTTGGTAATAGGTAGCAAATCTTACTGTCTCCCTATGGTGAGTTTGTTTTGCCCATCACGATAATGACTGTGTGACCTCCTCGTCCTTATCTCAACCCTTGAGCCCTTTTCACCATATTTTCTCCCTGTTCCTCTTTGAGGAGGGTGAGTGAGAGAGTGGTTGTGGTGGAGCTTTGCCGCCCACCTGAGTAAAACCACACACGCAGAAATGGAGGTTGCAGTCAGTCTATGGTGCTTCTCCTCCACCGCTTCTTCACAGTCACTCTCTTCCAGTACTCTAACGTGGGGTCCCTCCCATGGGATGCCATCTTTCCCAAACTGATCTTGCATGAGCTTCCCACAGGCAATAGCTCTTCAAAAACTGCTCCACATATGGGTCCGTACTGTGGAGTCCATCTGTCAGGAGCACACAGCTCCAATCTGGGTTCCCCATGGGCAGCAGCTCCTGACAGATCATCTGCTCCTGCTTGGTCCCCTCTCCACAGGCTACAGTTCCAACACAGAATCTGTTCTGACAGAGATTCTACACAGGCTGCAGCCTCCTTCAGGCCACATCCACCTTCTCCACAAGGGGTTCATCCATGGGCTGCAGTGTGGAAATCTGTTCCGCCGTGGGACCCATGGGCTGCAGGGGGACAGCCTGTTCTGCCATTGGCCCCTCCACAACTTCAACACTGGTGCTCAGAGGACTTCCTCCCCCTCCTTCTTCACTGACATTGGTGCCTGCAGGGCTGTTTCTCACTCCTCACTCTCACAGCTGCTGTTGTCTAGCAGGATTTTCCCTTTCTTAAATCTGCTCTAATAGAGGTGCAAACAACATCACTTATTGGATCATCTCTGGGCAGCAGCAGGTCCCTTTGGAGCCAGCTGAAACTGGCCCTTATCTAACATGGCACGGCTTCTGGATTCTTCTCACAGAAGCCATCCCTGCAACCACTACTACCAAAACCTTGCCATGTAAACCCACTACATCCTTATAAGCTGAATTTGAACAACTCCATTTCAGACACTTTTCAGCTGGTATAGCTATACAACATTCTCCCTTATGTTTCAGTAGATTAAATTAACCAGCATCTAACTTCTCATCCAGGGAATTCAGTTTCTGTTCCTAAGAGACAAATTATGAATATCTCCTCTAGTGTTCCTTCTAAAATCTGCTTTCCCACTTTGATGGCCCAATAACAAAGTCAGAGGCTAACAAACTGAGAATTTTGAAGATGAGATTGCTAGGAAATTCTTTTGGTATACAAATAATCTACTCTGATATCAGAAGAATTTTATGCCAACCAATAGACACCTGTTAAAGCGTTAGCTCTGTCTTCATCCAGCAGTCTTGTGGTTATTGTATTTAATGGCCTTGCTCCTCTGGCATACTCTGTATGGACAGTTATGCAATTACTTCTACAATAAGAGACAGGACTTCTAAGTGTTATTGGGAGCAACAAAGAGCTAGATAGCAGAAAACACATATGAGTGAGCTCCAGATATATCTTCTCAAGCCTATGAGGGATAAAGTTTATGATAAAAATACCCAGACACCTGAAACAGTTTTAAGGTTTGTTGATCTGTCAGCTTGTTTAAATCACATGTCAATCTGTCTGAATAGTCTTTATTTTAGATTTTATGTTGCCACCTTATAAAACAAATACATTCAGAGATGAATTGTTTTGGTACTGAGAAATAATCTTAAATAAATACATTTCTTTCAGATGACAGAAGTAACTTAACTGTTCTTTGTGTGGCTGTTTTAGTTGGAATAATGCTCATCAGTGCTGCTGGTTCAACTCAAAGTCTGCTGAAGGAAGCTGAGACTCCAATGCACTACAATGAGTTCTGGATCAAATAAAAGTACTTCAAAGAACTGACTAGTGCTCAAATATTCAGTTAACTGTTATACTTCTTTTAGCTGAAAAGCCTTTCAGAAAAGTTCTGTGTGCTGGTTATCCTCAGAGGCTGCTATCATCTGGACATAATGAAAGAGAAATGTACTTTTCAGCCGTATTAATGCCATAGCTACACTGCAATTACTGCAGTCAGTGTTGTTAAGAAAATCTGGCCAAAATTCTGGGCAGACACTTATGCTTAGCTTTTTCTGCTGTGGCTATGGTAGAACAGCCATAGTGGGTTAGAAAAACACTATCCCAGATTCCTGAGTCTGACAGAGGCCTGACGGGCCCTCTGGTGAATGCCTGCAGAGAGGGAATAAGGTGTGTTTTTCATCAGCAATGGATTGGTACTTCTGTTTCCTCCACCCTGGTGTTTCCAGGCAGACATATTCAGAAAACAAAACAAAACAAAACAGAAAACATTCAGGAAGAACTAACTGTTCCTTCTCCCTCTCCTTGACAGATATAAGTAGCAGATGCTTTGGAAAAATGGAGTATATGAACAAAGCAAATACAGAATTACAGATTCTGGTGCTGCAGTGTGGAAGTGTTTTCTGACTCACATGGGGTATCACCTCTTCTTTTTTTAATTGTTTTTGATGGGCTTCCTTTCATACTTATAATCACTTTTTGAATCCATTTATATATTTGGCCTCCACAACATCCTGTGGCAATGAGTTCTACAATTTAATTACACTCTGTGTGAAAAAGCACTTCCTTTGGTTTGTTGAAAATCCTCTGGATGATAATTTCATTTAGTGTCCCAGGTTCTTGTTTTACAAAAATAGTGCATAATTGCTCCATAACCTGTTTATTCATGGCTTTTATAATTTTATATATCAAGATCATATCCCTTCAGTTAC
>CM021698.1:97417885-97428817 GCA_011074415.1 Stictonetta naevosa
TCCTTCCTTCCTTCCTTCCTTCCTTCCTTCCTTCCTTCCTTCTTACCTTCCTTCCTTCCTTCCTTCCTTCCTTCCTTCCTTCCTTCCTTCCTTCTTTCTTTCTTTTTTCCCCCTATTTAAATGATGCATGGCTTGTATCAATGAGCAACTGAATATTTAATTAAATTGTGACATTAACAATTGTCATGAAAATGAAAATGAAAAGTGTTTTTTTGTTTGTTTGTTTGTTTGTTTTTAGTATGTTGCAGTTCTTTCATAGTATCTGGTTAATTTAATTGACAAAATGCAAAACAATGAGTATGCATCTGAGATTTAAATGTATACCAATCAACAGTAACAAAGTAGAGGATCTCTTGGAGGTTGTGAGAGTCTTGCTCAGCCAAAAACTCAGTATCACAAGTATTTTGGACTACACTGAGTCCTTACTTCAGCACAGTGGAGAAGAAATTATTGATCATAGAATCATAACACATCTGAGTTGGAAGGGACCCACAAGGATCATCGAGTCCAACTCCTGGGTCCCCAAAGGGGACCATCCAAATAAATAAATAAATAAATAAATATCAGATCATATGTGTGAGAGTGTTGTCCAAACCCTTCTTGAACTCTGGCAGCCTTGGTGCCATGACAGGCTCTGGGGAGCCTGTTCCAGTGCCTGACCACAATCTTTGTAAAAAACCTTTCCCTGATATCCACCCTGAACCTCCCCATCACAGCTTCAAACTGTCCCCTTGGGTCCTATCACTGGTCACCAGAGAGAAGAGATCAATGCTTGCTTCTCTGCTCCCCCTTGTTAGGAAGTTGTAGACCACAATGAAGTCTCCCCTCAGTCTCCTCTTCTCCAGGCTGAACAATCCAAGTGACTTCAGATGCTCTACATACCTCTTCCCCTCTAGACCCTTTACCATCTTTATTGCCCACCTTTTGACACTCTCTAACAGTTTTATATCTTTCTTATGCTGCGGTGCCCAAAACTGCATACAATATTCAAGGTGAGGCTTCACCAGCACAGAATAGAGCGGGACAACGACTTCCCTTGACCAAATGTCAATGCCATTCTTGATGCACCCCAGTATATGGTTGGTCCTCCTCACCACCAGGGCACTCTGCTGGCTCATGTTCAGCTTGCTCGATTGACAGATCAAAACTCCCAGATGGCCTTCCGTGGGGCTGTTCTCCAGCATCTCATCCCCCAGTCTATACTTATAACCAGGGCTGCCTCTTCCCAGGTACTGAATCTGGCACTTGCTCTTGTTAAACTTCATATTGTTGGTGATTGCCCAGCTCTCTAATTTATCAAGATCTCTCTGAAAGGCCTCACCACCCTCGATGGAGTCAACAGCTCCACCCAGTTTGGTTTCATCCATAAACTTGCTCAAAAAAACCCTCCAAGTCCTTCATTCAAATCATTTATGAAGACATTGAAGAGGACTGGCCCTAAAATGGAGCCCTGGGGAATCCCACCAGTGATAGGTCACCAACCTGATGTAATCCCATTTACAAGAACCTTCTGGGCCTGTCCCATCAGACAATTGTTCTCAATTGTGAGAGAGTATCGAAAGCATAATTGAAATCCAGAAAGTTTACATTGATTGGCTTCCTTTGGTCAAACTAACTGGGTGATCTTGTTGTAGAAGGAAATTAAGTTTGTTAGACATGACCTTCCCCTACAGAATCCATGTTGGCTCTGACAAATGACTTCTTTGTCCTTTAGGTGTTTTTCAATAACTCCCAGATGAGTTGGCCTTTTAACTTTATGCAAACTAGAAAGGTATTGTATTCAGACAGTAAGCTCTCTTTCCTTCTGGTGACACATATGGGAAGACTGAGAGAAATAAAAATATTAAGAAATCAGAATTCCCTCTTCTTTCTTCTGTTAGAGTTACTGCCACTGACAATAGTTTGAAGCAAGACAGGCCCTCCACAGGAACTCCAAGAAATAAACTCATAAACAGTCAAATGTGAATGTAGTAAAAACACAATTTACTTCTGTAGACTCTGTAGGCTTTTTGGAACCCAGCAACTGCATACTATGTGGAATAGGATGTGTTTTAAGACCAGAAATCATTCTTGATTTTGGAAGAGGTTCTAGGTGGAGGACTAGAACATCGGTCATAAAACAGGATGAGTCATCTTTCAAGCTTTTGTTGTTACATTACAAAAATCTTACCTAGAAAGATTTTATTTTTTTTCAAAAACCATCTCTATGAGCATAATTTCAGACAATGCTGAATGCAAAAGCTCTCCTAGGTTTATTGAGAAATAAATACTTTTTCACTTAGCTCCCTTATGTGAAACCAGCAAAGATGTTGACAGCAGCTTCAATGGACAGAGGAAAATAGGATTCCAAAAAATGTGAGAAAAATAAAAAATGTGTCAACATTTCAGAATTTCTCTTCATCACTAACACAAACTCAGCAGGAAGAGGAAGGAAGAAATCTTGAAACACCAGGAAGGGGAGAGGCATGTGACCTTATCAAAAAAGGGATGCATCTTAATGAAAAATCAATGCCATTATTATCTCCGGAAGAACAAAGCTTTCATATTTTCCCTTTGTGTTCTCAAATCTTTAAAACACAATAAAAGTGGATAGTAAAAAAAAGCTGAAAGATTTTTTCCTCTCTTATTTATTTTCTAAATTTTATGCATTATACATAATACATATGTATATGTATTGGTATGTATATGGTTGGTTTGTTCAGTCAGCTACTTTGCTTGGAAATCTGTATCTTAAATTTCTGGTAGTTGTTGTTGTTTCTTATAAAAGTCTATTTGCTTTACATAATAGAAACCATGAGCTCAACTGATTTACTGAGGTGATGGCTGTCTGATTTCTTTGAAAGGAATGATGTTTTGGGCCTCTTGAATACAGTAAATAACATAAGAAGTAGATTATATTTTGTTTAATTATGATGAATATGGAAATAGATTGCAGCACCTAGCCTTAAAGGGGACATCATAACATTAAAATTGATGTTAATGCTAAGAATAAATACAAAATAACAGTTGCAGGCAAAGTTTAAAATAATGTTCACTTTTAGACTTACAAAATCATAAACAATAATATCTGTATGTTCTAAACTTAGGGATTACCCTCGAGTTTTGTTGACACAAAGAATAAAACACTGATTTCTGAATCTCTGGGGCAGAGTGTACACTCAGAAAGTTTGATGATTGCACAAAGCTGGGAGGAGTGACCCAAAGCCTAGAGGGACCTCAGCATGCTGGAGAAATGGGGCAACAGGAAGCTCATGCAGTTCAACAGGAAGAATTTTAAAATCCTGCACAAGGGGAGTAACAACCCTATGTATGAGTACAGGCTGAGGGTCACCCAGTTAGAAAGTAGCTTTGTAGAAAAGGATCTGGGGGGATCTGGTGGACATCAAGCTGAATGTGAGGCAGCGATGTGCCTTTGCTGCAAAGAAGACTAATCGTATCCTAGGCTTCATTAGACATTGCCAGCAAGTGGAGCAAAATCCTTCCCCTCTAATCAGCACTGGTGAGGCTGCATCTGGAGAACTTTGACCAGCTCTGGGCTCCTCATGTACATACTGGAGAGAGTCCGATGAAGGGCCTCAAAGATGCTAAAGGGACTGGAGCATCTCTCCTATGATGAAAGGATGAGAGAGCTTGGACTATTTAGCCTGTAAAAGACAAGGCTTCAAGGAATCTCATCAATATATAAAAATACCTGAAGGAAGGAGCTCCGCCATTGCTCAGTTCCCTGTTTGCGACATTGTGCCTTTCTCCCCACATGGCCTGGTTCCACAGGGTAGCAGTCACTTACACTTTCCACAGGGACCCAAGATAGCGTTGGGCTGGCAGAGCAAGGCGAGCCTGGTGGCGTGCAAGGAGCAATGGCAGTGGCAGTGGAAGGAGCTGCTGGTAGAGGCCAAAATTAGTTATGAGAAGGAGAAGAGGCACAAGTTAAAAACATCTGTGAGGTGAAGATACGTGGATGCTTCCTGAGGTGAATGAACGTATGGAACAACTGCAAAAAGAACATTCTGTGCAGAAAAAAAAAAAAAAAAAAAAAAAAAAAATCTGAAAAGAAGGATGACTTCACTGCTGGTTTTTCAGATTTTTCGGTTGAATGTGCTGAGTCAAATGTATCCCAGTCAGATTACAAAGAAAAGGCTTGGAAGGTCAACAAGCAATCAGATGCTGTGAAAGAACCCTCCTTGCAGAGAGAAGAATGAATAAATTTAGACTTTGTGTCTTTGAAAACTGTGTCACTAGCATCTCTCAAAGGTGAAAGAGATAAAGAAAAAATACTGAAATGACAGAAAGCTCAAGAAATTGAGCAGGCTATGCTTTTTGTCAGAGAACTCAATATCTACTGGAAAGACAGTGGTACGTTTGCCACCAGTAGAGGGTGAATCAGTTTCAGTTTAAAAAAAAAGTTATGGTGGTATTAGATGCTGGATTAAGTTGGTTACAAAAATTGTATCTAGGGATAAAGGAGCAGGCTGAGAGAGAGAAACAAAAGTTTTGAGGAAATTGTTGCTGAGAAATATGGGTCAATGGATGCATTTCAACTGAAAAAGTTGCATCCATAAAAGAATATTATTATAGAGGTGGTAGATGGAAGCAAACTGATTATCAGAAATATATGTTAATATAATAATAATTCAAAATTCAGAAAGTGAGAAGAAAGAACAGCATATGAAAAACAACACACAACACAAAGATGATAGGAATGTGTTTGGGAGACATAAGAGAGAGAGGTATAACAAAGCATGGATGCAAGAATACAGAGGTTATAAAATAATTGGATCAAGAAGACCAAAAATGTGGACATGGTAGCAGAGACTCAGAACTGGGAGGCTACGGCTCCAAAGCAGAAAAATACATGGATGAAAAGCAAAGTCAAGAAAAGAGTATCTCTCTAAGTGACATAAAAAAACAATTTTCTGAAACCCTCTGAAGATGATTTATCACCTTACAGTGTTCCTAAGGACTACAAAGTCACAGTGGTCCTCTTCAAAACTGCATGTTCATAGCTCTTTGAACAATCATTTCCAAAAAAAAATCTAATGAGGATACTGCATTGTGGACCAAAACACACCCACAAAATAGCAACAAACAATTAATATCTGATCAAAAGTCTTCCAATGTTGTGGCAAAAGTTGATGGTGAAAGAACTCCAAGTAATGAAAAGGATAATCACAAGAGGAGTCCCCAACCAATATACCTGAGAAGAAATAAACACCATCTGATAGTAAAACATCATGTTCCAGGCATACGTAAAAGTATGAGCCACCTCAGGTCCTTAGTGCAGAGGAGATGAAGAGACTGGGAGCATGGATTGTGAAAGCTGAGCTCATGGGAAGCATGGACTTAGCTTCAAAACTTCAAGAGGAACTCGAGAATGCACAAATATTAAGAGAAATCCCAGCAAATTAAGCAGATACCAGCAAAGTCTGGTGGAGAGGCTTCAAGCTGTCAAAAAGGTGAGCAAGAGATCCTTGTCAGAACAGATCAAAATGGAAGGGCATGGTCTGTGACCACATCACTTGAAACACAGAAGCCTAGAGGAGGATGGAGAAAGATGATGGATGGTAACTACTCCTGTAGATAAAGAAAGAGTAAGGTATTTTCAGGATGATGACAGTATGAACCTGAAGAATTTAGTCAAAAATGAGAAGACAGTAACAGAAGAGGATCAAAATGCACTGTTCATGTGTATGGCATCAAAGCTGATGGAAAAAAACTGACAGAGAGTATTACACTCTGGATGACATATTTGTTTCCAAAGCAGCAAAAAGAACATGCATTGGGGAAAGGAAAAAATACAAAGAAGAAAAGCAAAACATGAGCATCAACAGCTTCCTGCACACAAGGAAAAATGTCCATAGTAATTTGATAGCGGTGAACTTTCGAAATATCTTATTATTGCAACTGGTACCAAGGTATACCTGCCTACCAAACAACCAGCCCCGTATTGAAGGTCACTGTCTGATAGCCCCCTTACAGCACCATAGTGCAGCCAGACTTTTGGATGAAGACATCTGGGAAAAAATCCAGATGTTTAGAACAACTTTGGGGAAAATATTTGAAGCAAGAGGCTTAGACTATGTATTCATACAGGTATGAAGTTCTAGAACTTGGCAGTCAAGCAAACGATGTAGACAGAAAACCATCCCAGTTGGAAGGGGTGACTAAGGAGTTTAAGAAGTGCTTGGACTATACTCTTAGTCATATGATATGAATTTTGGGGTAGATCTGTGTGGAGCCAGGAGTTGGACTTGATGATCCTTGTGGGTCCCTTCCAACTCGGGGTATTCTATTATTCTATAAACAGCACAGAGACAGGCTCTTTTCAGTGGTGCCCAGTGACAAAATAAGAGGCAATGGGCACAAAGTGAAACATGGAAGGCTCAGTCTCAACATCAGGAAGCATGTACTGTGCACATGGAGCACCGGCACATGTTGCCTTGAGAGGTTATAGAGTCTCCCTAGTTGGCGATATTCAAAAGCCATCAGGACAAGGTCCTGGGCAGCCAGCTCCAGGTGGCCATGCTTGAGCTTGGAGGACCAGGTGACACACAGAGGTCCTGGCAAAGCTGTTTACGACTCCATGAAAAGTACTGAAATGGAGATAACAAAGCAAAATCATGGAACATCGTTTGGTTCTTCACAAAGCTGCAAACAGGACTGAACTATTAGGAACCTATTTCAGTGCAGGATGGGGTTAAGTGGTGTAGCTTAGCTGATATACATTTATGTGAGCTGCATACTTTATTTGTAACTCTGAAAATTGCCATGTGAGTATCTAAGTGCTACATTAACCATTCATTTCAGGCAAAAATTAGCTTATTTCTCTTTTTCCTTTTCTTTAAATTTTAAATTTATTTTTTTTATTTTTTTTTTAATTCTTCTTTTTTATTTTATTTATTTATTTATTTTCAAGGGATAATTTCACAATCTGTCACTAGGGAAAAAGAGATGGATGTCAGGGAGCAGAAAGAGCAGGGCATGTCCTGTGGGTCAGGGCACCGTGAGCAGCAGGGGCTTACCACAGGGTCCATCAGGGCAACGGCAGGTAGCCAAGTCCCATCCCACTGCATGAGCCAAGAGTAAAGCAGCCCCAGTCCCAGGAACTTCCTTGGGGACAGGGACAGGCCCAGGCTAAGGCTGGACCAGGATATGGTCTTGGGGGAAAGTCCAGATTGTTGGAACCCATGGTCAAGCATGATAGGGCTGTGGGGAGCTGGAGCCAGGCCCTGAGGCAGGGACTAACAGCCCTGGGGCTGATGTGGAAACATGAGCCATGGGCAGGATGAGGGAACCCTGAGAGTGGGCAGGCATGGGCAGGGTGGTTCTTTAGGATCCTGGCAGTAGGGAACATACTTTTTGTTGATGTGACATGGTAAAATAATGACAAACAAACAACACATTAGAGACACAAGATGACAAAAAAATGCAGGAGAATAGAAGGGATGCAATTGGATAAGTATTTGAGATAAACGTAGATCAAACTCTTTGGTGGAAGGCACCCAATTTCACTTTTGTTTTGCCCACAGCAGTTTCCTCTATCCATCCTTCATATTTCATTTTATACAGTCTTGCTCCCCAGGTTTTGTTTTCAGATTTGGATTAGAATAAAACCAGTTTCTTTTTGGTTGGTTGGTTGTTTTTGTTGTTTTTGTTGTTTTTAACAAAACAAAAAATGAACACACATTCAACCAAACAAAAACATTAAAACCTACAAATCTTCTGATACACATTTGTAGAAACTGACATTGGATAGATTTTCTGAGTCCATAAATAACATTTAAGCCTTAGCTCCTAGTTTCTCAGAGACTTCTTCCCCAAATCAGACAAATCATTTTTTTTTAATTTTTTTTTAAATTTATTATTATTATTATTATTATTTTTTTGCTGTAGAATTACTATAGAGCACCTAAAATGAATTGTAGAACACCCAGCTAACATCGTAACTCATGAACTAAGTTACAGTCCCAGAGAAAGAAGGATGCTTCAAAGACAGAATGAAAAGAGAGAAGCCATTTGGAAAGACATCCACTACACTTTGCTATAAATGGTCAGTACTTTTTATACACATTGTACACATATAAAGCACATACTGATGGTGTACCAAACACACACATTAATGATATTAGGAGCACAAAAACATTTTTGTAAGAGTACATAGAAGAAGAGTGTCTACGCCTTTAAGGGTATCTGACAAAAGACATTTTCCAATGTAACAAGGGATAAAAAGAAAGGAAGACATGATGTAAACTGAGTCTGGTCAGTCACACAAATTTATGACAGCATAGGAGAAAGTAGGAATGCTTATTCCAGCACAGTTATCTGATTGAGGACTTGTAAGGTGGGAGACAATCACAAAAAACAAACTGCCCAGTCACAATAATTGGTGGGCTAACAAGCTACAGATACCACTTCTGGGAAGGGTGAACCTTGCAACTGATAAGCATGTAAACCATGGGGCCCTGGTCTGGGAGAGTGCAGGAACTGCAGAACTCTGCAAACACACAAAGGTTGTGCAGGGAGGAGGGAGAGCAGAAAGAAAAAAGAGGGGGGTAGGTATAAAAGGGTAGAAAAGGGCTGTTCACATGTACGACGGAGTTGATCGGTACACCTACGTGGCCAAGCCCTGTGCCTGATCACCTCAGTCTGCCCTATTTTCTTATATTTTCTTATTAAATCTCAACTATCTGTGTGTTTGCACTTTCTATACCACATGTATATGAGCTGCAAGGATTAAGCATGAGCTACTGGTGAGAATTGGATGTGGATATGTGAATCTTTGTGCCAACTACTAGAGTCAGTCTGGAGATGTGGGCAAACCTGGTCTGTGGTGCCAGCTACTGGAGCAAATTTGGGGGTCTCAGCACCAGTTGCTGGTGGGACCTGTGTGTGTGCAAGAGGAATTCATGCTAGTTACTGGTGTGAATGAGGGTCCTAGTGTCAGTAGTTGGAGGGGTCATAGCTCCTTTGATCTAAAATCGTCTTGCAGACTTTGAGCCTGGAGTGCCAGCTACTGTGGGACTGGCATGAATGAACTTGGTACCAGCTACTGGAGTCAGACTTGAAGGTGTAGGCCCTCCAGCCTGTGGTATCAACTACTGGAGCGAATGGAGTTTCCTCCTCCCAGCCACTGGGACAGGCGCGCTACTGGTGGGGATTGGAGGGCAGGGGGTGGGGGGAGTTGTGAGTGAATTTTCTGATAGCTACTGGAGTCAGGCTAGAGGTACAGGCGCTAGCAGGCTGTGGTACTATATACTGGAGAGAGTATTATCTAGGTACTAGATACTGGAGGGAGTCCTAGCATTGGTAGTTGGAGGGGCCATAGCTCTCTGAAAGGGATACTACAGACTTTGAGTCTGGAGTACCTGCTACTGTGGAGATCAATGTGAGTGAACTGGGTGCCAGCTACCAGAGTCAGACTGGGAATGTAGGCCCTGCAGCCTGTGGTGTCAGCTACCAGAGCATGTGAGGGCCCTAGCATCAACAGTTGGATGATCTTCTGTAGACCTAGGGAGGGTCCCATGGATCCTAAGCCTGGGGGGATCTGCCAAAATACTGGGGGGATCAGTGTGAGTGGAGTGGCTGCCGGCTCCCGGAGCCAGGCCAGGAGTTTGGGTATCCACAGTCTGTGGTGCCAACTACTGGTGTGAGTGGGGTCCTAGCACCAGCTACTGGAGTGAGTGGAGTCGTCCACTCCCAGCACCTGAATGGGTGCAGTGTGTTTTCACGTAATATCTACCAGGGGAGGACCAGTGTGAGCAAGGCGAACATAGGGCTCTACACCAGTGGCTAGAGTGGGGCCACGGATCACAGCCGTGTGCCTGGTGCCAGCTGCTGGGGACAGTGTCTGTATCTTCCCCAGACTAGGTGTGCATGTGTATTCGCTAGTACACTGTTAGCTGGACTATCTGGCAAGCAGCAGGGGCCTGGGGTCTGGACTGGAGTATCATGTGGTATCAGGTCTGGTACTCCCAGAGGGACTTGCAAATGCAGTGTGTCTGAGGGAAAAGTAAGTGCATGTGATTGCAGTGAACTTCAGGTGGATTTACAGTGAACTACTAGTGAATTATGCAGGGAGTAGGTGACCTATGAAGAGGGGAAGGGGCCTGGGATCCAGGCAGGGGTGCTGGGTGGGCAGAGGGGCAGCACCGTTACTCAGAGCATCTGTGAACCTACAGAGTGCCCTGTGTGTGTATGTCTTCATTGGTGAACTTCTTCTGTATTAGCTGGAGAAGAGGAAGTGGTCTCAGCTATCTGTGTGTTTTATGTGAGTCCTGTGTGCAAGTGCTGCTGAAGGCAGTCCTTGTGGAAGCTTTTGTGGATGGTCATGTCAGTGTTTATCTCTGTCTGTGTGTCTCAGGGACACACGTTCAGCTTTCCAACTGGCTGAACTTGCAAAGGGAAAAGTGGCAGCAACATCCTCCAGCCTTGGCCTAGACTCTGGGTCCCCAGCACTGAGATAGGCATAGTCCTGGGACAGATCGGGTAGTAGAGGAGGCAGTCACAGTCTTTTCATTCTTTATTTTCACTTAATAATCTAAATTTTTATTTCCAGGCCCAGAATTTTGGTCACTATCATGATGGAGGTGTTAGCATTTACAGACTTGAAACAAAAAAAGTCCTGAATATTCTCTAAAAAAGTCAAGTCTAACTTGCTCAAGATTGCCAAAAATTCAAGTGTACAGAATCTTGAAACCCCGTTCCCTAAAGACTTGTTTCTGCTATAATTCTATTACAGATTAACACAAATGCATAACTAATAGATCAATGGAATCTTTGCTGTAATTCTGGAAATGTCACTAAATTAGGTTACATTTGCTTTTGTGCATTCTAGATAGAACATTAACATTTTAATTTGGGCTATTATTTTTTTTTCTTCTTTCTTTTCTTCTTTCTTTCTTTCTTTCTTTCTTTCTTTCTTTCTTTCTTTCTTTC
>CM021698.1:97428827-97464424 GCA_011074415.1 Stictonetta naevosa
TTCTTTCTTTCTTTCTTTCTTTCTTTCTTTCTTTCTTTCTTTCTTTCACCTAATTATGATAGCTTCTTGCAACACTACATACTTTTTTTTTTTTTCATCTTGGAAATTTGTCCTATTTTTTTAAAGGATAAAAGTGTGTTTTTTTTTTTTGTTTGTTTGTTTGTTTTTGTTTTTTTTTTTTCCTGGCTCAATATAAGGGGGTCCTTTTTTTTACCGTGAAGGTGACAGAGCACTGGAATGGGTTGCTCAGAGAAGTTGTGGAGTCTCCTTCTCTGGAAATATTCAAAACCCACCTGGATGCCAGCCTATGCAATGTGCTCTAGGTGATCCTGCTCAGCAAGGGGGTTGGACTAGATGATATTTGGATGTCCCTTCCAACCCCACCCATTCTGTGATTCTGTGATTCTGTGATTCTATGATTCTGTGATTCTATGAATCTTCCCCTCTACTATACTCTCATGAGACCCTGCCTTGGAGTACTGAGTTCATCTTTAGAACATGCAGCATAAGAAACACATGGACCTGTTGCAGGTCCAGAGGAGTACAATGGGCTGTAGAAGCTCTCCTACACAGAGAGGATAAGAAAATGGGATTAATTAGCCTAGAAATCCTAGAGAAGAGAAGGTTCCAGGGAGACTTTACAGCAACCTTACAGTACTTAAAGGAAGCCTTCAAGAAAGCAGGAGAGGAACTCTTTGTCAGGCAGTGTAGTAACAGGACAAGTGGTAATGGTCTTAAACTAAAAGTGGGTAGATTTAGATTAAATATTTGGAAGAAATTATTTACTGTGAGGGTGGTGAGGCACTGGAACAGGTTATCTAGAGAAGCCATGGATACCCCATGCCCGGAAGTGTTCAAGATCAGGTTGGATGGGGCAGCCTGGTGTAGTGGAATATGTCCCTGCGCATGGCAGGTTGGAACTAGATGATATTTAAGGTCTCTTCCAATCCAAACCATTCTATGATTCTATGATTCTTTTTATTCCAAACTTGTGAGAAAGATCTTATATTTGGAAACAAAACAAAACACTTTCTTTTGCTCTTTCTCTCTCTCTCTCTCTTTTTTTTTTCTTTTTCCCTCCTCAGAACCTTTGATAAGACATGAAAGCCAAAATGCTACTACATTTAAAACTATTATCTTTTATTTACTGTAGTATATGTTATTGGAAAACAGTGTGGTTTACTCCATAGAACCTACATTTTTCTCTTAATGAGATTCAATTTTCAAAAAGAAAAAGAAAAATCTCCCAAAGGCAAAAATGGACAGTCTCATCTCTCAGATAAGATCAAGATGACAAAGTAACCATAATACTACTTGTATAAATGTAATATCCATTCAAGCATAGCAGTGCTTGACAGATACAAATTTGTGGCAGCAAGACACGGTGTTTCCTCAGAGAAAAGTATAAACTCCATCAATGTTGTGTCTATAGTCATACTGCTTAACAGACATGTAATAGAATCTTGTGGTTTTCTATGAATGCAGTATAAACAGCTGGGTACTTTCATTTTGATATTGAAGAGTCCAGTGTTTTTTTTTTTTTTTTGCTTGTTTGTTTGGTTTTTTGCTTTGTTGTTTTTAGATCTCCTAATCTTCATCTTAATTTCAACAGTATGTCAAAAATTGCTTTACAGGAATTACATTTAGAGTAATTATAATGCATTAGAAAAAAAAAATAATAACATTTTTAATGGAGTACAATAACATCTTACCAAATACTTTTGGTAATCTACTTTTATAGATTGCTATAGGGAGTAATACAACTAAGCCACCGGTTTAATTCAGGATTACCAACTCTTCTGAGTATGAATAATTATTCCATTCTCTGAGGTAATTTTATTTTCCAATTTTATCTTTTTATTACATAGAGAAATGACTCTAGTTCTTGAGATTTTTTTATTATTATTATATATATATTTTTTTTTTAATCCAAAGAAAGTCAAAGTAAATGGGATAGTTTGTCTCATCATTGTTCATAGATTAAAATGTACTTTGGAGTCAGCCTCTGACAAAGCACTCTTAGCTAGGATGAGTGCTGACTCAGAGCTAAAGGATAAGAAATGTTCTTGAATTTTTCCTAACTGAAAGGAATTTTTAGTTCTTGAAAGGAAAGGTGTTTTTTTTGTTTGTTTGTTTGTTTGTTTGTTTGTTTTTGGATTCCAAAGTGATCTATTTGCCTAGGAGTGCTTCCTACAATACATGAATATATTGGATCCTTCAAGAAAACAAATCAAATCAGATAAATATCAAAATTCAGCTGTCATTAGTTCCAGAAACACTGGTAGTATCCAGTCCTATTATAGTTTCCAGTGACAATTATAAAATATGAACAACCACCAAGGTTTCACATTGGTACTTCTACCATTTTAGGAATATTCACTGCTAATTTGTATTCACTGTTATTTCACAATGAACAGAGTTTCAAATAGAGTATAAGACAATTTCAAAATTGTAAAGAAAAGGAAACACTAGTGATCCATACTAGTGCTATAGTCAGTATATTGGCTCCCAGTCTGAATGATCTAATTGGGAAAAATTAAAGAACAAAATGGTATATACCATTGATAGCTAGGAATAATGTATCTCAGAGCAGAAAAAACACAGAAAGAATTTTTTTGTTGTTTTCAGGAAGATGGAAATAAACATGCAATTTCTTCAACATTGCATACATTTCTTTTCCAGCAGTTTTAAAAAAGGTTAACATAAACTAGTGAACACAGATTAGACAGGTTTATAATTTCAGTAAATTATTGAATTAATTGCAATGAAAGAACTTGCAGTTTATTTCTTTACAATATTTTTCACAAATTAGCAACAAACATCATCAAACTTTTTTTTGTCTCTAAAAATATTTTTACAAGTCATTTCCTTGTCATGATTTTGATCATAGCAGGGATATATACTCATAAGCTGGAGAAGTCAGAACACGTATGCAGAATTTGGAGAGAGTGGGTTTCAATTCTCCTTCAGCACAGAGGATTTAAGCCTGAATTTCTCAACTAATTCAGGATATTCAGCAATGGAATTTAATCCTAATATTGTCCTACTCATTAAATAAGTAAAATTAGCACTAAAACCAGAGTCAGGATTACATGGAGACACTGTTCAATGAAGAGTATCAGGAGAGTTAATAAAACTCGATAACAGGTAAACAGACTTTTGTTGTTGTTTTGTTTTGTTTTGTCTTACAGTACATATAGAGGGAAAGCAAAAAGAATGCAAATGTTCTATACATTTTGAATATTACTGACTCTTCCTGTTTTCAGTGTTGGTTGGCAGGTGGTGAGTGAAAGAAGCAGAAATACACACCATAAAAATCCAAAACATCAAATCATTGTTGAACTCTGAAGAATAACCATATAATTTCCACTGTTTGCCATGCATTAAGGAAGTGATAATAAGCTATCAACATGTCATTTCATAATGCAAAACACCAGCCAGAAGATATCACTAATAAAAATGTAAAATAAAAATATTTTTGAAATCAAAACAATGTTCAGTGGCTCAGTAACAGTGCATATTACAATTCAAAGCCTGACACAATAGGTACAGTTTCAAATCAAAGCTATGTCAATAATATGAAGAGTGAAAAGGGAGGACGGGAGAAGGATTGTTGAAGATGCGGAGATATCAACTAGTAGAAACTCACTATTTATCTATAACTTGAAAAAAGCTTAGCCCATTTTCTTCAAACATCACATTATTTTTGGCTTTCTTGGGAAATTTTCAGATGGAATACATTTCATAAGAAAGGTTAAGGAAATGTTCAAGTGTAGCTTCAACATTTAATTAGTAGGAACTGTTACAGCACACCTACTGAATGCAGCTTTGAATGATGATCTCAAAACCAAAAGTTTTACATTACAGTCAAAGCACCATTCTTCCATTTTTTTTTTTCTTAAGTAGGATGTCTTAAAACACTAAATTATTTAGCATGATGCAAATGAAATATCCAAATTGTGTGAATTTGTAATTACCAGCTGTGTTGCCGCTTACATTTCACATTAATATATTTGAATTTACTGCCATATTTGAAAGACACAATCAACTTGCAGCCAGATGGAAAAGCTGTTTTAAAGTAGATAAAGTTGCAACTGTAACCTCTTATGCTTCTAAAATAACCATGTTAAATATTTTGAAAGATAGAAACTTCAATACTTGCTGGCATAATTCAATCAATTTGTCTTGTATCATAGTCATTCAAAACCACATTTCTATGTCATCTCCTACAAATAGTAATAAAAGATTGGGGTTATGTTTGCTGTGGTCACTAATGTCATAATGAAACACAGTAGTTAGTAATTTTGTTTTAAAAGGTGCATAAAAATAAATATTTTGCTGCTTTTGTTGAGTAGGTATAGGAATGCTTGTAAATAAATTATTATTTTATTTAAAGATCCTGAAGACATTACTGGAAAATAGAAGATGAAAAACATGGAGACTGTTCTACAAAGTGAAATGATTGTGGTTGAAAGATTACCTGGAATTAATATATATATATATATATATATCAATATAAATAAGCCACTATGTATAAAACATCCAGCAATAAATATTACTAGCAGTTAATATAATGAATTGCAAGTATGGAGCTTTAATACCTTTACTTTTTTCATGCATCACTATTACACTCATACTTGGGCACCCTTGCATACTCTTAAAGGCTGTATTTGCTAGTGTAATGAGAGAATAATGGGATCTAAGAAAGTAGATCTGAGTAATGTTATTAAGATTCCATAGTAACATTAAAGTCAAAGTAAACATATTCTTCATTATTAACTTATTACCAAAAGCTGCAAAGGAGAAAAAAGTATGTTTCTATATTGTTATTTACTGTATTTGGAAACCATGGGCAAAAGAATCTAAAGCTTTCTTCTGCTGTTTATGGAATTTTTGTGAGATGGCAAGCTCTCTTATATTACTCTTATCCATGTTTCTGAGCACTTTTCAAGAAATCATTCAGAAAACATCACTGTTTGCTTCTCTCATTCCTAGCTTAAGGGAACAGTTTGTGTTATAGACCTTCTTATTGTCATTTAGTTATTTGTACTGTCAGCATTTAATATATGTGATTTTAGGTATTTCTACTTTTCACATGGATTAAATATCATTCAAATGTTGAGTAGAAAGTGGCGAGCTTTATGGGGGTATGGTCTTCCATAAGACAGAATGAATTTGTTTGTTTATTTGTTTTTCTTTGAGAGAAGGGGTGGGGGCTATGAAATCAGAAAACCTTCCTTTTCTGTTCAATTCTTCTTCTAATCCTGACTTCTCCTCCTTTCTTCTCCTCCTTTCTTCTTTCAAAAGAAACCACCTTGAAAAATTTTGGTTTGGACATTTTTTTGAATTGCTTAAATGGTGTGAGTGATATGGGTTTGAGCTCATGTGTAATGTATAATAAATTTAGAAACATTAAGGCAAACAAGAATCAAGGCACACAAGTGGCAACAACAATAGGTCTTGTAAAGATATTAGAAGACAAACATAAAGAAAAATACAGGTTCATTATCCAATGGAAAAAGTAGATTTTGGCAAAACAAATTCAGTCTCCTGTCTTCACATCCTGGCATTCTTTTTTTCTTTGTGTCAAGACCACATGTATTTGTCTTTAGCACAAAGAAGATTCATCTTTGTCATGATTTTCGTATCACAGTTAGGCTCAGGATGCTAAACATACATACTGAGACATATTTACAGAGTATTGTATTTTGCTGACTATTTTTTTTTTCTTTTCTTCTTCTGGTGCAGATTAGTCATGAAAGACTATGAGTTCTATGGGATGAACAAACAGAAACATTTAAAGTGTGATTGAGCATCTATCCATTCTATCCATTATAGCGAGGAACTCAAAAAAGTCTGTATTATGGATGCATTTTTTTTCTGTGACTTTATTGTAGACATTTGATGAGAAAAGTTAAAGGCATTGTAATACAGACAGGTGTAATCTAAGCTTAATGAAACCCACTAAGAAACAAAACTTATGATGAAAAGAACTGTACCCTGATTATAGTCATATTGTAAGAGTTGCCATGTATTGTACGTCAGAGAAGTGTACGTAATTTACTTCTAGAGACAAGTTACTGAAGAACTCCCATTGCAGTGAAATTAATACTTCTGTGTGTGGAATAAAAGCCTACTATCCATTTCAGAATTTTACACATCATTTCCTGCATTTATCCCTCCTGGACAACAGCAAATGACTTCAAGACAATTGAAACTAGCAGCTTGAAAATGATAGTGCCAATCTAAACTGGTTTAAAATAGCTCCCCCCTATGTGTGTCATTTCCACATATCACACCTACACTGGAAAGGAACCCGATGAAATTTTGCTTATGTGGGAAACCAGTGAATACATAGTCTTGATACTTATATGGTGTGTCCCTGAGAAAGTACAATAATGACACACTGTGCTTGCAAATGCTGGGATTCAGCGAAATGAAAATATTTTCTTAAAGAGCAAACACATATACACAAATATAATCAAGTGGTTGAGCAAAATGTAAATTAAAGATATACTCTCAGTATCAACAAAAATAATGAGGGTAAGCTGAACAAAATATTCACAGCAAGTAAAAAAGAGAAAGATCAACAAACAGTTTGGTGAGATTGAATGGCTTATAAGACAATCAAAGGCTTTAATTTTTCAGTTCTTAACTAGTGCAATTTTAAACTTGATCCTGGTTACTATTAATGAAAATTTTATTACAATTTCATGACTTCCTCAGACCAGGAAACTGAATGAAGATGCTTTTTGTTAAATTACTATATTTCCAGTAAATATATGGCTTACACAATTTGTGTTCTTCCTGTCAGCCTTAGTAGATAGATTTATGAATGCATATCTCAGTCACTCAGTTAGTTCTTCTAGCATCGAGTCAGGAATATTGATGATGCAGAGTGGAAAAAAAATCTTTAAAAAAAAAACATATTAGCCCAATACTGTTTCCCTGTATTATCATTCTGAAACATTTCATTACCAGTAGATTCATCCAAACAAATCCCAACAAAAGAAAATGCTTACATAACTCCACTAACTTCACTAGAACTTAGGGTCTAGATAAAACTAAGTCATCCTTTTTCAACAGGGTTAAACAGAAAATCAAAGGAAAAACAATCCCATTTGCAGTTCACAGAAAAGAACATATTCATGAAATGGTTTAAACTAGTCTCAAGTTCTTTAGGGCCCTTACCACAATAAGATATTTATCTTGTATGCTATGTCAAGATGTACATGCTATCCTCCTGCAAAATGATCTGGATGTCTTTGTCCCTGAGTTAAACAGTCCCTTCCCTTTCTGTCTGGCCATTATTTATTTATTTATTTATTTCCCACAGAATATGAAGTGGGTGAAGTAGAAAAAATTATTATATGCCAATCAATATAAACTAGATGGGAGTAGGTTATTCATAATATCTAGATTCAGAATCTAGGAAGTACTTCTGTATCACAGAGCTGTCTCACAGAATCACAGAATTTCACACAGAATTTCTAGGTTGGAAGAGACCTCAAGATCATCGAGTCCAACCTCTGACCTAATACTAACAGTCCCCACTAAACCATATCCCTAAGCTCTACATCTAAACATCTTTTAAAGACCTCCAGGGATGGTGACTCCACCACTTCCCTGGGCAGACTATTCCAATACCGAACAACCCTTTCAGTAAAGAAGTTCTTCCTAAGATCCAACCTAAAACTCTCTCGGCGCAGCTTAAGCCCATTCCCCCTCGTCCTGTCACCAGGCACGTGGGAGAACAGACCAACCCCCACCTCGCTACAGCCTCCTTTGAGGTACCTGTAGAGAGCAATAAGGTCGCCCCTGAGCCTCCTTTTCTCCAGGCTGAACAATCCCAGCTCCCTCAGTCGCTCCTCGTAGGACTTGTTCTCCAGACCCCTCACCAGCTTCGTCGCCCTTCTCTGGACTTGCTCAAGCACCTCCATGTCCTTCTTGTAGCGAGGGGCCCAAAACTGAACACAGTACTCGAGGTGCGGCCTCACCAGAGCTGAGTACAGGGGGACGATCACCTCCCTAGCCCTGTTGGCCACACTGTTTCTTATGCAAGCCAGGGTGCTGTTGGCCTTCTTGGCCACCTGAGCACACTGCTGACTCATATTCAGCCGACAATCAATCATCACTCCCAGGTCCTTCTCTGCCTGGCAGCTCTCCAACCACTCATCTCCCAGCCTGTAGCTCTGCTTGGGGTTATTGCGCCCCATGTGCAGGACCCGGCACTTGGCCTTGTTGAACTTCATGCAGTTGACCTCAGCCCATTGGTGCAGCCTATCCAGATCCTCCTGCAGAGCCTTCCTACCCTCAAGCAGATCGACACACGCACCTAACTTGGTGTCATCTGCAAACTTACTGAGGGTGCACTTGATCCCCTCATCCAGATCATCGATGAAGATATTAAAGAGGACCGGCCCCAGCACCGAGCCCTGGGGTACGCCACTAGTGACCGGCCTCCAACTGGATTTGACTCCATTTACCACGACTCTTTGGGCCCGGCTATCCAGCCAGTTTCTAACCCAACGAAGCGTGCGCCAGTCCAAGCCAAGAGCAGCCAGTTTCTTGAGGAGAATGTTGTGGGAAACGGTGTCAAAAGCCTTGCTGAAGTCAAGGTAGACCACATCCACAGCCTTTCCCTCATCCACCCAGAGCGTCACTTTGTCATAGAAGGAGATCAGGAAAGGGCCTCAGAGATAGCTGAGAATTTAAGAACAGGGCTGAGTTTTTGTAAGCTGAAAAAGTTCAGGGTTTCAGATTCAAAATTCTGGAAAACAAATGATACATCATGCCAACAGTATCTTCCATCAGTAATGTCATTCCCTAAGGACAGAAAAGAGGTCAGAGAATGTGTAAATTAAGATATAACATGATATCCTATTCATAGATTTAGTCCATCAAGAAACATTGTTCAATTATAATAGGAAATTAGAAGGTAATTTTCAGAATTTTAGCTCAGACTAAGTTTTATTTCAATGCATAAGGAAGGACACCTTTAAAAATATGAGGCTTTCTTCTATCAAGACGTAAAACTCAAAGAAGCAGTTGATATTCAAAGTAGTGAATGGACATTCACAAGTTCCCAGTGATTTACTGGAAAACCAAAGCCGAGTGGTTCTGAATAGTTTTAGGTTTTCCATCAAGCCAAATACAAAACTAAATCAAACCAAAACATCTTGCAATCCACTGTCTCATGGCAGTACTCTTTAAAATGACAATGAATAAGTAAATCAACCTTGTTGCTGTTTAACCATTTGCACTGCTGAATAGGCAAATCAACCTTACTGCTGTTTAACCATTTGCACTGCTGAGCAACAGGAGTTTTTTAAAAAAATCTTCCTTCTTTGCCTGAATTACATGGTAACTGTAGAAGTTTAATTCCAAATCTAGTTAATTATTTCCTGATCTGCTCTTGATTTAGTCAAACTAGAAATTAATAAGTGTTCTCAAAGCCTTTATTAATCTTAACATAATTGTTCAGGATTACATATTTATTGGGCTGTAGCCAATTCTGACCTTGAAATTATGCTGTCTGAAGAAAGTAACATAAAAGAGATAAAACACCTTGAGTTTTATATATTCTTTTAACATACTTATTTCCTAATGTCTTCATTTGAACCCAGACAGCACATCTGCTCAAGCCACCTAAAACAGTATGTGTGTTCTTCTGCTAGCCATATAATTCCTATTCCAGTCATGTAATTGAAATACATGCTTTTTTTCAGTTCACATTGTAAATTAACTCGAGTATGATTAACAAGTCACTATCTGTAGCTACATCTTTGCTGGTTATAAAAGAGAAAGATCAAGTCAAAACTTCTTTTTATTATCACTGTAACAAAATCATTTGTGTCCCCTTTAGATTTGTATCTATCATATTGTCTTTTTGATAAGCTTATGCAGATTTAAGAAACCTTGTTTCTTATTCTGTTGTCTCCTGAAAAAGAAAATATTTTTCTTTTGAAGAACTAGGTGAATTTTTTCAGACATTACCTTAAATGTTAGGAAACTAAAGCATAGAAACTTTGATAGAGCTGCTCTTGAGTAAGTAGTACATTGTGAAAACAAGTAACCACTTCAGAACATATTAATAGGCTATAGAATCTTCTTTTTTTTTTTTTTTTTTTAGGTTAGTATTCATTAAACTTCTGTCACAAGAGAGCAATCCCCCATGTAATCTAACATTCAGAGTTTTTTTGTTTGTTTGTTTGTTTGTTTGTTTCTTTAGGAGAGTTTTCACAATAGAATGCATATAGGTGATTTTTATGTGTCTCTGTGTCTCTGTAACAGAAAAATAAAGTTTAACTACATAACAGAAATACTTTTACCCCTGTTTAAATTTCCATTTATTCTAGCCAAAGTTTGACTGGGCAAAATCAGAATGAATCTGTTCTAGAATCTGAACCTCCCTTTCTTTTTTAAAAACTTTTTAAATGTCCCTTTTTAAAATTCAGCATTTGAGACAGATCCATGGAAAGACAGAATTCCATTTTGTTCCTTTTGTGAGAAAGCAAAATTGTGCAAATCAACTGTCTTCTTACTGGCTTTGTTATTATTAAAGTAATGTACTTTGCAGAGGAAATTTATCTAATTTCTGAATTTATCTAATTATCTAATTAATTGTCCTTCACTGACTATAGCATGTACATATTAACCAGAGTCAAACCCATTGCAAACAAATACAACTTTCTCTGTGGAAAGATTCAAAATACACTAGTTTAAAGGAATTAAATTGAAACACCAACAGTAATTCATTGAACTTTTTGCATAAACCTTCGTTCTGCAGACTGGCAAAATGAAATATGGGGCAATGAACTAGCCACAGTTACCTGGGAAGTTATGGCACAGACAATATTAAAACTCACAGTTCAGAATTCCTTCAAGTGCTAGTCCATGCAGAACAGCAGAAGAGGAGAGGGAAGAATGTCAATGATATCATGATATCTATTTCAGTAGAACACTATAGTAATAGTTCACAGATATTTTTTTTTGTCACCATTAAATACACAGAACCTTCCTCTTCCTCTTCCTCTTCCTCTTCCTCCTTTTCCTTTTCCTTTTCCTTTTTTTTTCTTTTTTTTTCCACCACACAGAAAATCAATTTTTTTTGTTGTTGTTGTTTGTTTGTTTGTTTTTTACTGAAATCAACACAAGTTTTCTCATATATGGGCTGATGTGTCTGTGAGAGACCAGTCATATATTTTCCTGAATGTCAAACTATTTCAGACTTGTGACAAAAAGCTCCAATACTCACACTTTGAAGTGTTATCTAAACTAATGGAGAAACTTTAAAGCAACAGCCAGAAAACATAATACTTAATCCTCGTGAAAAGAATATTGAATCACTCCAGCTACGGGAATGAATGATTCATCATCAACTGCATTTATTACTGTAGACTTTATAATGAAATGATCTTGGTGGGGTGTTTTGTTTGTTTGTTATCTTGCTTTTTCCTCCTTAAATCACTGAGAAATAAGAACTTTGAATGTTGTCTCATATTCTTTTTCTCTCAATTTTTATGATTTTTACTGCTTCTTAATTACTTACTAAGAAATAAAGAAAATATAACATATCCTTTTGCATTCTTAGAATAACCTTTTTCTGCTTGAAAGTCTCCTGAAAAACACAACCTACTCTGCAGCAGGTGTAGTTTTAATGATGCTTTGATGCCATATGTCAAATTTCATCACTTGCTGTGAAGAGTGACATTTCTTTTGATAGCTCCTAGCAACAGCAATAGCATTTGTTGGTGGTCACCTCACACTAGAAAAATAATTCCAGTAGCAAGAGCATTTAATTTCAGTTTCATGCCAGGGTGCACACAATCTGCTGCTTTCTTCTGTATGTAATTGTTTTAAAAGTAAAATATATTCACAAGAGCATTCTGCATTCTGCATAGGGATGTTTCAAAGCTGCCTTCAGGACTAGATTTCTTATCACTATAAACAGTGAATATGAAAGCATGGTCCAAGGTGCAGCAAGGGATGATGTTCAAGAACATGTTTGCCTACAGAGGCTGGGCAGTGAAAATGCATGATTACTATATGATTAAATTTACTGGTATATCAGCAGACATCTGGATATGGTGAACGGTAGGTTGTCTGCAAGACCTTCACATACACAGGGTCTTAATGAATATGACATTCCCCCTTGCCACTCCCATAATTATTCTTTAAGAGTCATACTATTAGCACCTACAGATAAAGAAATTGCTTGACAACATTACTTTTATATCAAAAGCATATAATAAATTACACTTTGTGGTGGTTTTATTCGGGTGGGCAGCCGGGCTCCACCACAGCCACTCTCTCATTCCTCCTCCTAAAAGGGGAGGGGGGGGGAAATATGATGAAAAGGGCTCAAGTGTTGCGATAAGGATGGGGACTTCATTCAACAATTATCGCTGATTGTGAACATTTCTCCACCACCACTCCTTCACGATCACTCTCTTCCCCTGCTCAAACATGGGGTCCCTCCTATGGAATGCAGTCCTTCCCAAACTGATCCTACATAGGCTTCCCACAGGAAGAAGCTCATGAAAAACTGCTCCAAATATGGGTCCATACCATGGGGTCCAACAGTCAGGAGCAAACTGCTCCAACCTGGGTCCCCCACGGACAGCAGCTCTTGTCAGGTCACCTGCTCCTGTGTGGGCTCCTTGCCATGGACAGGTGGCCCAGGGCCTGCTCCAGTGGGGGTCCTCAATAGGCCGCAGCCTCCTTCAGTGCAGGTCCACATGCTGCACTGTGGTCTCCTCCACAAGCTGCAGCATGGAACCCTGCTCTACCATGGTACACCATGGACTTCAGGGGGACAGCCTGCTTCACCATGGTCCTCACCAAAGGCCGCAGGGGACTTCTATTCAAGCACTTGGAGCACCTCTCCCCCTCCTTCACTGACATTGGCGCCTGCAAGGCTGTTTCTCACTCCTCACTCTCCCAGCTGCTGTTCCCCCTGCTGTTTATCTTTTTATTTTTTTTCTTTTTTTCACACTTTCTTAAATATTTTGTTACAGAGGCACAAACAACATCACTTATTGGCCTGGCTCTGGAAAGCAGCGGTTCCCTTATCTTACATAAGTGGCAGATTCTGGATTCTTCTCGCAGAACTCACCCCTATACCCCCCACACACTATCAGAACCTTGCCACATAAACCCACTGAACACTTCAACTTTACAAAGTTATATTAGGTTATTGCTAATCAGTCAGTGACACCTTTAACTTTTGCAAATAAATAGAAGAACTATCATTTCAAACCTGTTTATAATGTTCCTTGCTATAGAAAGTAGATAGTAGATTTCATGAAACTCGGTAGCAAATTCAGGGACAAAAATTCAGTTACTTCTTTGGGTGTTCTTTTTCTCTTGATTATTTTCTTTCTCAGTCTCTCAGTGTTCTTGTAAAGTTAATATAGTCAATCCATATTCATTCTGCAGTTTGATGCTTCCATTAGCTGTGTTGTTGTACAGCCTGCAGGCAACATATACTGTGACTAAAGATAAAACATGAAAGACATATACAAGATCTATGAGGTCCCTTCCAAACCAAGCCATTCTATGATTCCATGATTCTAAGAGAACTTGTGACAAAAGCAACATATTGTGAAAGAATTCTTTCTGTATCACAGATACTTCATTTTCTCTGTTAAAACAAAAACACTTCCATAAGGTATTTTTGTAATTTAAAATTATACTAAATAGTGTAATGTCTATGCCTTAGAAAACATTTGTAACATTACATTTTATTAGTAAGAAAATGAGAATTTTTCAGGAAACTTTAATAGCCAATAGCAATGATATCTAAATTTCAAAATTATTAACTATTTAATCTTAGTTTTAATATTTTAAGATATCCAGCATTGAAAAATAAAAATAATAAAAAAGACCAAATAATAATAATAAAAATCTTATGATTCATCAATTATTAATTATGAAACATTCTGAGACCTAGAGGACATGTACTATAAATGGACAAGAGAGGGAAGAAGATGGTAATTGAATATACTGAGAGAACCATATCAAATTTTCAATTTGAAAAATGGGTCCAGCTTTTCTAAAGCTGCAAGAACTGGGATTCATTACTGTGAAATTTAGCCAAACATCTCTCAGGAAGACTGTATTAGAGCAGATAGTAATCTCAATCCAAGCAGAAACTTCCTCAGATTGTGTAAAAATTGATGTCACTACTAATAAATTTTCCAGTGTCATACATAACAGAGGTCAGTTAGTCTCTACTGCAAAGACAAACAGAAACTATCAATGATGTTTATTTTGTATACTGAAGTAGTCTATTTTACTTACGAAAGGAATAGGAGTATAAATAAAAACAGTTGCTCTTCATGCTCCAGAGAAGGTCTTGTCTTTCAACTATAACTAACGATAAAATATCTTTATTTCTTTATGAGTCTTTTTTTTTTTTTTTTTTTTTTCTCTTCCTTTAGATGTTACCAGTACAAAATAATTCTCTGTTCACCAAGGAAAGTAATTTAAATGACCAGTAATGCTCAGTTTTGTCAGGTTGCTTTCTACTGTTCCATTATTCGTGAACACTTTAGAGTAAACAGAACAAAAACATAGTTGGGTTTTCTGTAGAGACCTAGAAAAATAGGCAGGAGTTGTGCCTCAGGCATTACTGGGAGGAAGAAGGGAGGGGTAACCACAATCATCTCTGGTGAACTCTTTTGAGCCGGTACATATCCATAATTCATACTGTATTTCCTTTCTAGTGAAACCTTTTTAGAAATTTTATTTATGTATTTATTTAATGCCTATAGTATTTGGTGGAGAAGAGCTAGGGCAATCTAACTGTGCACTCAAACAAGTCTTCTGGAAAGATGGGATGATTTTCATGCCTTGATTAAAAATAAAATCTTGAAAATTATGCTTTGCCATCTTTAAAGTACCTTTTGTAATAAAAAATAAGAAGAATCTTCACAGAGTCTTTTACAGAGACAACAAAAACAAAGATTTACCTCAAAAACCAACTGTAAGGTCAGGAGTGTATGAACTGCTCTCAATTTGGTTGTAATTTAATACTTCATAATTTAATTCTGTAAAGTAAAAAAATTATAAAAGTAGTGAATATTGTGTACTATTTGATTAGAAGAAGAAAGAGAAAAATGATTCCTCAAAATATGTGTGTGAAATGATAAATTTGTATGTTGGCTGTCATCCATCTTTATCTTTTACCCTATTAAAAGGAGATTTTAAATTCATCTATATTCCTGACCACCAGAGGGATTAAAGAAGAAACATAATTCCCTGTAATGGGATTATGATGGAGAGCAATAAGAGCACATTTCAATATATACTACTGAGAAGTAGAAGTTACTAGTAGTGTACTCCTCTGTAAAATAAGTGATTGCTTTAATAAATATTGCGGGTGCAGGTACAGTTACTTCAATTTATGATGCAGTATTGGTAGTGTTGCCTTATCCTGGAGCATGACAGATCATCCTAAAGCATCAGTCTTGTTTTGTAGTCTGATTTTAAGAGGTGGTGAATAGCTTAGGGAGGTGTTTATTGCCCTCAACTCCTACTGATTTCAGTTGTTCAGTACCTAACAGTCTTAATCTTTTCAATCCTAATACGTACAATTAAACTGCAAAATATTTCCCCTGAGCCACATTGTCTTCTTCCATTTGGCATCTATTGATTTTCCAACCTCTTACTATCTCCCTGATTTCCAACTGAACTAAAACACAGGGAGAATCGTGTTATTTTTATTTCCTTGTTGGTGTTTCATACTAACATCACTGACAATGTCAGTGCAGCTCTGGGAATAGTTAACAGCTTTTGCCAAAGACAGCAGGGAACACTGAACAAACTGAACAAAATTAAGAAGTAGATATTTATAAAACAAATTACATTTCCTAAAGTCCTTAAATATATTAAAGGCAAGTTCCCATGTAGAAACAAACCAGGATTTTTAATAAAATAAAATAAAATAAAATAAATAATAGAAACTTCACATGACTACATGACTAATGAGAAGCTGTCTGCCTAATGGGTAACCTGATGCCTAGCAGTACTGATGCTGAAATAATCAACATTATTGAGCAAACAGTGGATCAAAAGAAGTGAGAATTTCTGAACAGAAGTGTTTGTTTCTGATGATAAGAAAGAAGGAAAATACAAACCATGAGATTAAATTAATATTTTTATACTCATTAATAAAGGTATTATATTCAAGGCTGTTCACTGCTTCCTTTTGAGAATCTTATTTAGCAAGCATGAGGTGTAGAATCCCACAACACTCAGTCACACTACCTCTCACTCAGTCTGATAACACTAAAATGTATATTTATTTTCATAAAACAGAAGATACTGCTCAAAAGGCTGGAAATAAGAGGGGATATTCACCCTCAGCCCTTCATAAATGGGAGCCAGCAATGGGCACAGTATCCATGCACAGGTACAGAGCATGGTTTAACTGATGTATTGCCATGTGTTTGGTAAGCTACATACAAGTGTACTTCATTGGATGATATTGATGATATTGCCACTTGTTACTAACTCCTAAATGCTCTTTCTGCCTATGGGAAAAGTGCGTATGTACAGTACTAAGCTTTACTTATCGACAAAACACTTAACTATGCACCTGAATATTTTGGACCCCATCCAAGTCTTTTCAGGTGCATCCAATGTATCAGAGAGGCAACAAAACAACTCCATCAATACATCACCTTCTGCTGAGCCCAAATGAATTTCCACTGCTCTGTGCCAATCTTGGTGGGAATGTTTGTGTCTCCTAATATGGTTTTCTTTCTTATTCTTCTGATATCAATCTCTCTTCTTTGTTTTGCCACTGGAAAATATATATATATTTTTAAGAAAGTGTAGGGCAGAGAAGGTGTATGGATGGGGTTTATATAGAAATATTTTTATCCCTTCTATATTCTGTTTTTTCTCCCTGTTTTAGATTTAAGCCTTTTTTTTTTTTTTTCAGTTACATTTTTCTAGTCAGCCTCACATTCACAGTTCTCCCTACCTCTTTAAATTCTCCTTCAAACATTTAACTGAAAAGGTTCTCATTATTTTTTATTTCAAGGTCTAGTCAAGTGTCAGAAATAAAGGGGAGATATCTACCAGCTCTGCAGCAGCAGATGCCAATTTATTCCTACAAATATGATTCTCAATCTCTATTTTCTCTTTTCAAGGTATTGAGACACCTATGCCACATAAATCCATTTTACTTGCACCAAGATTTTCTTATCAGGGCATTGCTGCTGAGTATATGAATAAAATAAGTGAAGAAATGATGTGGTCCACAGTGCTTGAAGTAGGTTGATCACAAGTGTTGATCACAAAAACAGGGTTTTAAGAATTCAGAATTAATAAAGGAGATTAGTGGAGAATAAACAAGATAGGTAAGATACAAGTATAAGTTACCAAATTATTTTGAAGTTTTTATAAAATAATAAAAATATGAAAAATAATTTTCCTTCATTTTCACTCTTCCCAAAAACTTTTTCAAGGTTTTCTTGTTAAGTTAGATGGACATGTTCAAAGAATTTGACTTCAAGGGGATGGCAGATGAAAAATGTTCTCTGTACGGTGAATGATAAGACTCAAAATGGGTGCTCAAAAGTCCAGTTTTAATGAACATTACAACTGTTTCCCATTCCGGAAACTGTATGACCTTGACATCATATAAGGTCTGTGTGGTCTCGTGACCTAACGAGACCTAATCATTTAAAACTATAATCTCTCTGGATCTCTTCTATAATCTCTCTTGATCAATGTTTCTTAAAAAATATTGCTGTCATCAGTTTCTGGAATTGCACTTCGGATTCAATTCAATGTTTTCTCAGTTTAGTGACAGAAGTTCCTCAGATTGCAATATTCCTCATGCTATTCACGCTTTTCATTAATTGAACACCTATCTCAGCTATTGCCCCAGGACTAACTTCACTTCTGTATTCTGTCCATTCATTACGTTGTTTTAGTTATCTAGTAATCTTCCTGCTTCATTTCACTATTTGAGCCTCTGTAAATGTATAAAATCCTGCATATAATATTTCATGATAACAATATGTGATAATATTAATATATTATATAATATATTATATATATTATATATATATATAATAATTATGATAAATGAGAATTTAGGAAATTCAGTTTAGAAGGAAAAAAAACGAACCGAAGGAAAGAACACCTTCCCCCCCATCCACCCTCTTCAACCTCCTCCCCGAGCGGCACAGGGGAATGGGGGTGGTGGTCAATCTATAGCACTTCTTCTCTGCCACTCCTGCTCGGTCACTCTCGTCCCCTGTGCTGTGGGGTCCCTCCCACGGGATACAGTCCTTGCTGAACTGATCCAGCGTGGGCATCCCACAGGCAGCAGCTCTGCAAGAACTGCTTCAGATATGGGTCCGTACCATGGGGTCCATCCCTCAGTAGCAAACTGCTCCAACCTGGGTCCCCCATGGACTGCAGCTCCTGCCAGGTCACCTCCTCCTGCGTGGGCTCCTCTCCATGACCTACAGGTCTGGCCCAGAATCTTCTCCAGCAGGGGTCTTCTACAGGCCACAGCCGCTGTCGGTGTGGGTCCACCTGCTCCACTGTGGTCTCCTCCACGGGCTGCAGCGTGGAACCCTGCTCCACCATGGTACTCCATGGGCTGCAGGGGGACAGCCTGCTTCACCATGGTCCTCACCACAGGCCGCAGGGGACTTCTGCTCCACCGCCTGGAGCACCTCTCCCTCTCCTTCTTCCCTGACCTTGGTGCCTGCAAGGCTGTTCCTCCCTCCTCTCACTCTCCCAGCTGCTGTGTGGTGCAGCGTTTTTTTTTTTTCCCTATCTTAAATATGCTCTCACAGAGGCACAAAACAACATCACTTACTGGCTCAGCTCTGGTCAGCAGTGGGGCCCTTAACAAACATGGGGCAGCTTCTAGATTCTTCTCACAGAAGCCACCCTTATGGCCCCCTGCTACCAAAACCTTGCCATGTAAACCCACTACAACGTCAGAAATTTTTATTTTAGGCTAGACAAATAAACTCTTCTGAATAATCTGAACATTCACTCCAGCTCTGGAAATATCTCATGGCTGGTGAGTGCTGATGTTGTTGGCAGCCATTTCATTCTGCTTCTGAAAGCAACCTTACCACACAAAAACCCACAGATGAAGTTGCCCCTAACCTAGTTGAAGCCTACTATTGTCAGCTGCCATTTTTTGAGTGTAAGCAACTTTATATTGTCTCCTAACATTTATTTACTTCCTGCAGTTACTTTCTTCCCTTTAAATATCATTATCACAGTTTCAGCTACTGATTTTTTGTGATGCATCTCTCTTAAAAAAAAAAAAAAAAAAAAAAAAAGCCGTTCTAACAGTCTTTTGCAAAGATCTTGCAGTGCTCTGTAAAGATAAAATGCTCACAAAGACTCATTAAAACATATAGATTGTTATGAAGCTATCTATATACAGTAACGTATAATATTTGCATATAATTAGATACACTTTGAACTACAGTTTGTGCTTTCATTTTTGTGGAAGCTACATATGTCAAAATATAACCTGTTTGCAACATGGACCACAGATTTGTCATATTCATCTCTGAGGTCACTCAAGGTTAAAATAATTCAACCTACAAAAATTATATGATGCAAATAAATTATTAAAAATAAAAAAAGTACTGAAAAAGTATTTTGTACATGTAGGCTTACATTTTAACACATGGTGAAATGATTTGTATTCACTCTAAAGTACCATTTAAATATCTTTCCTACTAACTGCTCATATTACACTACAGCTTCCTAAATTGTCAGGTCAATTCTTCTGCACATACACTCACAGCTACACCTACACATTGCATCAATTCACCCTATGTAACAAATATCAAAAACATGGCATACATGATTATGTGCTTTAAATTTACTTTAAACATTTTAATAGTGGTCAAACTCACTTGAAAAACTTGCTAATTTTTCAGATGACATTGGAAAGAGATTTATAATTCATACACTTGTCTATTTTACTTGTTTAGTTTATACAGTAGTTAAAATATCTTGGATTTTTTGTTTGTTTGTTTTAATACAGAAGGGATAGCTTTATCCGCATAAGAAAAAAAACATGAAAGTTCTTTGTGTGTCTGCTTTTAAGTTCAGTGATTCATACAGAACTGAACTTAAATTCTCAAAGTAGCTGCTGGCATTTTCCCTTTTCCCTTAGATTGGTGTTTCAGAGTTGGGTCGGAAGTACTGCCATCCGAGAAAGGTCTACTATATTTTGGCAGCAATTTATTCTTCATATTCTAGCATTGAAACAGTGCAGGAGACAAATGAGACACACTTCTACACTGAGAAGAAATCTGCTGCAAACAGACTATATTTTCAGTCAGCTTTTGGCAACTCATTGTGAGGAACTACAACATAGACAATGCATTCAGACAAAGTAAAAAGTGTCTTGCTATATTTAATGTGTAGGATATTTACTTAGGTAATGTTTTCAGAGTGCTTGGTTGGCTTAAGTGTTTGATTCTTCGAAATGCTATCAATGTTGCCCATTTTACTATTTTTATTTATTTATTTGTTGGTATATTTACATTCAGTCTAGCTGTCTCATTCAAAGATTTGTAGAACTTCTGAGGTATTGGGTTTACCAATCTTTCAATTTCTTGCTTCAACTCAAAGCAACCTAGCATTGCCTGAGAAGATAATTTGGTCAGTTATTCCATTTTCCACCAGGTTTATGTGCTGAAAGATCTGTCTACCTACAATATTTCTTATGCTCCTACAATGTGTTAATAGACCAGCAAAGTGTGTTGGGTCTTTATTTTTTCACATTTTCCAATCACACACACAGTATATATCTCACACTAAGCTTTATTCTTTAAATGTGAATGTTGTATTAATATGCAAATAGCTGATTTTTGTTTGAATAACACGAATAACTGAAATTCTCAAGAAGTTGGAACTTGCTGCTCAGTAGAATAATCTTACTTTTTCCTTCATTCCGTATTTTTTCAGGTAATGTACAATTATATTAAAAAAAAAAAAAAAAAGGAATAAATAGTGCTCTTGGAGGAATATCTGACTCCTATATGTATTATTACCATTATAAAATTAATCTTAAAATCAGACGAACAACCACACATATCAAGACAAATGTCTTCAGACTACTTATACTAAACAGTGCATGCAGGTCCCCCCCAGTATTCATACCTGAAAAAATAAATAAATAAAAATCCTTATTTCCAAAATTCAACTACCAGAAATAGTGACTTAGTTTTGAAAGGTTTAATTTTAAATGTGTTTTGATTACCTGTCATCTGACAACACCTCTGACTGTTGTATCCTAACATTCAGCATATTCACCATAGTCCGCACTGTGTTAATAATGTGATTCAAGTGAACAGTTTGGTAGGTATCAATAAAATACATTTTATAATACATTTTATAACATATGCTTGAAAATGAGATACGTTTACTAGGTTTTTAACTTAGGATTGATTAACAATGCATCATTTTTTTCTCCTTGTATGCTATGGATGAAAAAAAAAAAAAAAATCTGCTTCTTCTTGTTGGGTTTTGTTGCTTTTGTTGTTGTTTTGTTTTGTTTTGTTTTTTACCTAAATTATTTTTTGAAACAAAAACCTACCCTGTCTTCAGTGGATTTCCAAATGTTGAATTTCATGCCAAGTCTTCATGCCTGAAGTATAGCTACTCTGTTCTTAAAAAGATGAAGATCTTGGCTGTCATAAAGCATTTGTCATTCCTCTGCTTATTTGCTGAAGCTGAAGTTCTGTTAGCATTTTTCCTGATCTTTTTATTTTCTTAAGGCATAAAAATGACAAGAAAGCAACAGAAGGGGGAAAAGTCAGCTCTGTAGCCAAGATGCTCCAATGATATACCCAAGGATGGGTCAGCTGTGAGCAGGACAGAAAAAAAAAAATAGAAAAATAAAACAAACTCCAAACCCTCTGATCAAATAAATATTTTCTGTAACTTGGGGCATTTTAGAATCTTCCATGTAATTACATGTACTGTTGAATAGCTGTTAGAGCTAAAGAAAACAACACCATGGAGCAGAAGGGAGAAGCAATTTATTATTAAATCCTGTAACTGAAATAAGGATGAGGCAAAGATGCTTTTGCTCCAGTTTTCTAGTTCATGTTATTACCACCACCTAAAGGAATAGAAAGGAATGATAAAGTCCATACTTTCTTAGGTTTCTCCTTCCTTCCCAGACCCTTCTAATTTTTTTCAGTTTATTCGTCATTTTTCTCAGATCTTCTAGGTGCCATATGACATGAACCTAATTCACTTTTGTCATCATCTTACTGAGAAAAGTTGTCATTCATAATAACCAGAAGAAGAGTTCTTACCAATATGAACACTCTAGTCATCTGCACGGACACCTATGCAGTGTGTAAACTACACATAACAGCTGATATATATAGCATCAGAAAGTAAGCACTCATCAGTATAATTCACTTTGTTGAAATCTCTAGCTCTACTGAAAACAATCTGGCAGCATAAGGAATTGCAATTAGAATGGGAAGCTGTGAAAAATATACAGAAAGGTCTGTTTCAGAACTTTTGGGACATAAGAAACTTAGAGTTTATGAAATGCCTAACCTAACTGCTAACTGGCCTTTTAAATAATCATCAAGCACCATAAGCCAGTCAAATTGGAATCTAGGAAACAATTCACAACAGAAAAAAAAAAAAAAAAAAAAAACGTTACTTTCCTCTCTCATGAATGATTTGTGAAACAAGCTACAGGTTTTCTGTATTTTCTTGTTATTTAATGATCTACTTTCACACATTTCTTGCCCCTGTTTGTTCCTCGGCTTGCATTTATGCAAATATTTCGATAATGAAATTCCAGCTGTTTTGAGTGAACATGCAGGACTTTTTCGAGTATTCAGAATGAATGAGTCAAAATCATGCAGTAAGGTTTTCAGTATAAATACTGTTGAATTCCAATTCAAATTGTTTTTCCATTATTATCTTACACCTTTCTGTCAGAAATGTCATTCTCAGTGGTGGTTTTGATTGGGCTACCAAATGATTGGGTATTTACTTCCTGCTTTCAAAACATTGTCCCCAGAAATAGTGTTTCATTTTCCTGGCTCAGGGTGCACTACTGAAAAACAAAAACAAAACAAAACAAAACAAAACAACAACAAAAAAAACACTTTTACTTTCTTAGATACATACATACATAATTTCAGAGTGAAAAAAAAGTCCAAGTGAAGAGTATCTATAATACTATAGATGGGGTTGAGGATAGTGGAACAGGCCTGTTTGCACAGGAAAAAAATACTAATGTACTTATCACTTTCACAGACCCATGGTAAGAGAGCAAATATATATGAAAGGGAAGGCTAAAAATAAATGACTTATGAAGACATTAGTGCCAATAGTAGAGTAGGAGAAAGAGTTAAAAAAAAATAAAAAGACAAAATGACAAGAACGTATAGGGCAAAAGGATAGAGGGGTAAAGGGGAGAACAGAGGAAGACAAGATTCAGACATATGCGAATAAAATTTTGCCATAGAATTTCAACAGGCAAAGGGGAAAGAGCAGAAGAACCTCAGAAACACAACTGTATTTATCACAGAATACTTAACTGTCTAAAAGGCCTATTGTCCCAAAGAGGACTACTAATTATGTTGATGGGATGTGTGTGAGACCAGCAATGGCATGCTTCATTACATTCATATGTCACCTCTCAGTAGAACTGTATTTGTGCAACTGGTGACTAAACAAGAAGATAATTTGGCTATAAGGCTTGCATTTAATCACAGCTTTCCCTTCAATCAACCTTGGTGGCAGACAACTTATGATGGCTTCCTGTTGTCCACCCACCTGACGGTACTGGTCATTTAGACTTGGCTCATCCCTGGCATGAGCTCCCTGCTGTTCCTGACATGCTACTATTGATGCTTGTGCTCCTGCTGGTGATGATTGTGTCTACTGATCTTCCTTAGACTTTGTGCTTCTTTACCAGTAGCTCCAGATTCTTCTTCACATTCTTTCATTACTTACTCCCATTAGCTATATTTTGTTTGTGCTCTTTGTACCTCTATGGACTATTCCATTGGTGGGTACAGCTTTCATGTGAAAGAGATTTAGTGTCCTGTAGGCTGGCTCCCAAACTGTTTATTTACAACTGCTCAGGAGATAACACATCTTCCACAGTTCAATCATTTCCTAACCTCTGCACTTCCATCACTGTCAAAGACACAAGAGAGATGAGGGCAGGGCTGCATGTTTTCTTACTGCATTATTCAGGACTTCTTGGCACAGAAGCAGTTTTGTTGTATTTTGTCAAATTATGAGTCATCTTCCAAACAGTCTTTAATTAAAGGAAGAAGCTTGATTAAAGGTAAGAAATTCTTGCAGTCAGATTCTATCCCCTCCCCCCCTCCCCCCCCCCCCCCCCAAAAAAAAAAAAAAATATATCTTTCTTAGGCTTGATACCACAGGTGGTTGTGTTTTATTTTGTTTTGTTTTGTTTTGTTTTGTTGTTTTTTGTTTTGTCTTTTTTTTGTCGTTATTTTTTGTTTTTGTTTTTGTTTTGTTTTGTTTTGTTTTTGTAATGCCCAGGATGAATCATTCAAAATCTGTGTCACATGCATTACTTACAAACATGAAAACAACAGTCAATTTTAAATAATGACAATGTGGTATTTCTCACAATATAACCTGACAAACCACAAGCACCTCTTAGCTCACATCAAAGGTAATTTTAAGTCTTGCTCAGATGATAATACCAACATTTTTGCTGCATACCCTAGGACTAAACAAACCCATTACCATCAGGATTAATCAGTATTAAAAATGTTACATGGTTTAATCTATGTTGTGTGTTCCTGGCAAAGGTAACCATAGACATTTGACCATTAGCCTGAAGATCTAACTATGGAAAGGCAGTACTCATTTACTTCTGGGGTGCTGCCATCATCACTTAGTGTATTTTTTCTAACTTCTGTAGTCTTGTCAGTCACTCAATGAGGCCTGTTAACAGAAGTAGAAAATAATGCTTCATTCATATAAATCAAAGAAGATGCATAAATAATGATGTTATAATGATGTATATTAAGTTCAAATATATTACTGAAATTTAGTTATTAAATGCTTCAAATACTTGCCAGGAAATGTGAGAACTCACCTCACTACAACAAACAAACAACAACAAAAACAAACAAACAAACAAAAGAGCATACCATATAGCAATGCAGAATGGATTTTCGAAATGTCTTGATTCACAGTTTCTTCAAAAGATTTAATTGTCTTTTAAGTAGTATTTGTGGAAAGAGACAATAGATATAAATGGCATAGGAACTGGTTGATGAACATTCCTGTGTCCTCAGACTTGCATCTGGTAATGTAGGTAGCCTTTTTCTTAATATGTAAATATGTATTTATATTTAATTATCTATGGATATTTAAGATATATCTTAAGATAAAATTAGTTATAGATATACTTAAGTAGATCTACATCTTAAGTAGATCTAAATAGATGAATAAATAACTGGAAATTTATTTATGAATCTACATAATTGATGATTTCAAATGACACAAGTCTGTGGTGAATGCTTTTATTATGTGCCATTTGCATGTAATTTAGGATTTTAAGAGGAGATGGATTAATGACAATAATAGCACACTGGTAACATCAGTCTTATGTGACCCTGAATTTTCTGAGGTAATTGAGTTCGATTTAGTTGGAGAACTTGTTTTTCTAACCTGAAAAGTTAATTATTCAGCTAAGCCACATCTTATTCTTATTTAGATACATCAGGTTCAGCAAAGACTTCTAAGCAAAATTTCACATAAAGAAATAGCACATATTTTGAGTAATTGCTTACTACAAGTATCTCTAACTTCTAATAATTGCTGACAGAAGAAAGAGTGAATACATTTACAAGTTACAGTTTGGGGTTTTATTTTCTTTCTTCACTGGAATCTGAAAGTTCAAGGTTTTTTTTTTGTTGTTGTTGTTTTTTTTTTTTCTGCAACTATGAACAAGAGCAACCACTCTTCTAAGCAAAAATATACATTTTCTTATGATCTTACACCTCCAGAAGGAGCAATTATGCTACATCATGAAAAATTATATAGTGCTTCTTGTTGGATTTATAAATACAAACCCTTTAGCCTAAACTTTGATTGAAATTGAAAATCAAATAAAAAGTGAATTTTAATAGAGTATAACTGAGCAAGGAGATTTCTTAGTCCTGAAAGATAATAGGCAGAGTATTGGAGGAAGTAATTAAATACTTTCCAAATTTTTTCATAGTCTGTAGCTACTGAGTTGATAAAGTCCCATATATTCTGGCAGATCCACAGCCTCGGGACATCTGCAAAATATTTAAATAGAAGTACAAAAGCATATCATAAATTTCTGTTACATCTTTCAAACATGTTACGAGTATTTCAATGCATGGAAGAAAGTAATTAGTGATAGCATCATCCCTCCTTTGTAGGAACTTGACTGGTTGGTTAAATCAGACAATTATTATAACAAAGCTAAGTGTCATGAATTTGAGGAGTTAACAGGTGGACTAATTATATATTGAATGTGTGGTATAACTGATAACTATGTGTCTAATGAGAGTAACATAACTTTGCAGAAGGAAGTATATACTTGCATTGTTGGTGAACTCTATGTCCTGAATGAAAGTGATAATGAATAGGGAAGAAATAAAGTACATGCAATTAAAAATGCCTGCAGAGAAAATGTAAATGTGAACATACAGAAATTACATTGTACAAACCATAGGGGTGATTCCTATATATCAGAAGAGTGTCCAGCAAAAAGAAATATCGAGGGGATCAAATTCATTTTTCAGTGTCAGTTACTAGGTGGTCAGGATCATTATATGGTTGATAATGCCCATGCGATATTACACAGATCATTGCAAGGCTCTGTATCCTCTCATAGGCTGAATTCCAGCAGTCATTTGTCCAACACAGGGGAAACCCTGCTGAAGTCTCTTTGCTATGCTGATGCCACAATTTTTTAGTACTTTAAAAGCTTTTACATTTTTTTGTAGTAGGGTGAGGGGAACAGCAGACTTCAAATGAGGCAGAAAAGTAACATCTTTTCATGAGTGAAACTGACACTTTTAAGTGAACTTCATAACGCAAAACAGGGTTTCAGAACTGAACTAATTTCAGAGGGACAAACTCTGAGCCAGTTGCGATAGTGTGTGACCAATAGTAGTAATTGAAGATGCATTACCAGTCAAAGATGCAGCTCAAAGCTCCTGACAGAGAAAGAGGGCACTGCCTTTATTCATGACTACTTAAAGTCCCAGAAGGTTGGTTCTGCAAATTGTAATTTCTCTGCTGTTTAATATTCATTAATGCTTAAAGCCATGACAAGAACTATGTACATATTATAAATATATAGATTAAGATAGAGTCTTTTATATTCATTAATTTCTTTCCCCAGGGACATACAACCCAGTTCTGTAACGCGTGATGTTTCTGAATGCTTGAAAGCCACATTAACAATTTTCAGAAAGGCTTCAATGTTAAATAAGTTTGCAGAAGTTTCAGTTTTCCTGTGTTGTCACTAGTCCATGTTAAGGAACAATAAATAAAATAAATAAATGAAGCTGCTAGCTCATTTAACTTTATTTTCTTGACTAGTATTTATTTTCTAACATAAGAATATATATATATATGTTTGTTTGTTTGTTTGGTGAGTTTGGTTTTGTTTGTTTGTTTGTTTTAAGGACACCATATCTACTGGACTGATCAAAAGTGTTCAGAAGTGATCATGTGGTAAATTTTGATTTCAATAAATACATTTATAGATAATTAGAATGTTATCTATATAGAGACATTATTTATGGCAGTATTTAATAAAATATATTGTGTAAAATAAAAAAAAATAAATAATTATGTGTATGCTGGGGTGGAGTTAATGTTCTTCATAGCAGTCCATGGGATCTTTCGTTTTAGATTTGCAATTAAAACAGCACTGATAACATACCTGTCTTTTATCTATTGCTGGACAGTGCTTGCAGTGTCAAGGCTTTCTCTGCCTCTCACACTGCCCTGCCAGTGAGGATGCTGGCGGTACACAAGAAGCTGGGAGAGGACACAACCCAAACTGACTTAAAAATGTTCAATACCATATGATGTCACACTCAACGACAGAAGCTGGGGGCTTTTCACTTTCTGCTCTTGCAATTTTCTCCCACCACCATCCTGCCAAGAGGGAGAATGAGCACATAGCTGTAATGGGGTTTAACTACCAGCTGGGGTCAGCCAACCACATTAGGAAGCATTAATATTGAGGTTAAGAGATATTAAAAGTTAAGCATTTTAAAAGCCAGTATACTTGTCAAAGTTAGGCCAAAATTGCAAGTCTAATTTGAACTGGAAATTACAACATGAAATTATATCATGTCCTGGTTTCAGCTAGGATAGAATTAATTTTCCTCCTAGTAGCTGGTAGGGTGCTATGTTTTGGATTTAGAATGAGAAGAATGTTGATAACACGCTGATAGTTTTAATTGTTGCAGAGCAGTGCTTACACTAAGCCAAGGACTTTTCAGCTTCTTGCTCTGTCCTGCCAGCAGGTAGGCTAGGGGTGCAGCAGGAGATGGAGGGGAAAGACCCAGGAGAAGCTGACCCAAACTGGCCAAAGGGTTATTCCATATCATCTGACGTCATGCTAAATAATATATAGGGGTGGCTAGCTGGGATGGGGGTACTGGCTGCTCGGGGATAGGCTGGGCATTGGTCAGCGGGTGGTGATCAATTGGATTGTGCATCACTTGTTTTGTATACAATATTAGTAGTACTATCATCATTATTATTATTTTCCTTTTCTTTTCTGTCCTAATAAACTGTCTCTATCTCAACCCACAGGCTTATTTTTTCCTGACTCTCTCCCCCATTCCAGAGAGGGAGGAGGGAGGGTTAGCCAACGGCTGTGTGGTGCTTAGCTGCCGGCCATGTTAAAACACAACAATCATTATGGTGACTGAACTCCTGTAGATGATGCCACTGAAACTTTATACAAAAAACATGTTTCACTTAGTACTTTAAGAATGAGGATAACACTTGGCAGACTGAAGCCTATCTAGTCTATGCCTAGTCACAAAATGTTAATCTTTCTGATCAAGACTAAATAACCATACAGCTATTCTTAGCAAATACACAAACAGTCCTAATGAAATATGGGGCTTAATTTGCTTGAGCTGTTATCGAATGAGATGGCTCAAGAATTCAGTCTGGTAATCATGGCATACTTCTATTAGGTAAGGGGTGCTAAGCATATCACCACCACCAGACTAGAGACTCCCAAACAAACATTACTAGTGTAATATTGAAAGATTATGAAACTTTTACTTTCTCCACACAAGGAGTTCAAGAATATTCTAGTGTTTCCTACCTGCCAGAGTTCAGTATGAAATCATAATAATAGAATGGTTTGGGTTGGAAGGGACCTTAAAGATCATCTAGTTTCAATCCCCCTGCCATTGGCAAAGACACCTTCCACTAGACAAGGTTGCTCAAAGCCCCATTCAATCTGGCCTTAAA
Source organism: Stictonetta naevosa (assembly GCA_011074415.1). Classification (NCBI taxonomy): domain Eukaryota; kingdom Metazoa; phylum Chordata; class Aves; order Anseriformes; family Anatidae; genus Stictonetta; species Stictonetta naevosa. The sequence goes on from CM021698.1 coordinate 97,458,351, forward strand.
CACTTCCAGGGATGGGACAACCACAACATCTCTGGGTAGAGAAGGTTCCTCTGGTGAGGTTCCAGTGCCTCACCACTCTCAAAGTAAATAATTTCTTCTCAATATCTAATCTAAATCTACTCTCTGTTAGTTTAAAACCATTACTCCTTGTCCTATCACTAAACTCCCTGATAAGAAGTCCCTGCCCAGCTTTTCTGTAGGCCCACTTTTAAGTATTGGAAGGACGCTATAAGGTCTCCCTGGAACATTCTCTTCTCCAGGGTGAACAAACCCAAATCTCTCAACCTGTCTTCATAGGAGAGGTGCTCCAGCCCTTTGATCACCTTCATGGCCCTCTTTTGGACTTGTTCTAATACATCTATATCCTTCTTGTGCTAGGGGACCACCTCTCAAGCCTGTCAAGGTCTCGCCAGTATGTCAGCTACACCACACAGCTTGGTGTCTGTCATCAGCAAACTTGCTTAGGGTGCACTCAGTCCCACTGTTCATGTCACCAACAAATATATTAAACAGCACTGGACCCAATACTGACCCCTGAGGAACACCCCTCATCACTGATCTCCACTTGGACATTGAGCTGTTGACTGTAACTCTTCGACTGTGACCATCCAGCCAATTTCTTACCCACTGGGTGGTCCACCCATCAAATCCATCTTTCCAATTTAGAGACAAGGATGTTGTGCAGGACAGTGTCAAATGCTTTGAAAAAGTCCAGGTAGATGATGGCAGTTGTTCTTCCCCTATCCACCAATGCTGTAACCCCATTGTAAAAGGGCACCATTTTTTTTTTTTTTTTTTTTTCAGGCAAACTGGAAATAACTTTCCAAAAAAAAAAAAAAGTGCTGAATTAATACTACTCTGCTATTAACTTCAATTTCAATGATCAGGACAGCTTGCTAGTTATTTAATAGTTTATGTAATAATGGTCTTTAATTGGTAAGAGTGTCACTTGGTTAGCCTTTGATTAAGTAAGATTTATTCAACATTGCGCAAAACTTTGAGTTCAGAGATTATATCTATTTGGCCATTGTGACACACTAAACTCACCACCTTCCTAGAACAACAAATAAATGTGTTATTGTTAAGAAAAAGTATAGTTATGTTCTATTTTCACTCTGTGCTCGCAATAATTACCATGGTCACATAGAAAAAGTACACAAATTTGGAGTTCACAAAGTCTGAGGCAGATTTTTATACATACACTTTTCACAAAACAGAATCATACAGGTTGTCTTGTGCCTAAATATATCAGTCTTTGGATACAATAGTGATTTTAGAAAAACATTTATTTTTTTTTATCGATATATAATCCTCATTTTTTCTTCTGTGTGATCTACATCACTAACAGCTCATGAATCACTGATAATTGAATAAGATCATGAACAGTGTATTTTAACAAGTGTATTATTTTTTTTCTAAAATGTATATGTATTAATTGCACTATAAAAGAAAATTAGATAACTACAAATAGTACATGTATCCTTCTCTGATAGGTACAGTAATGTGTAAAGAATCCACACCTAAGATGAATAAAATAAGTATAAATGTTCCAATAGATAAATATTTTACAGAATAACAACACAGTACTAAAATTGAAAAGCAGGTTTAATATATTGTAGTATTGTCAGAATCCCTGGGAAGTGGAAGGGGAAAAAATGTATTGATTCAGAAAATAATCTGGGATTCTCTGAGAAAAATAATCTTTGTTATACCCAGGCATTCTCCACAATAAAAGTGTCTATTAAAGGTGTTTAAATTTATGAATGTTTATACACAACAGAATGAAGTGCAACTTAAGTTATGTGTTGCATAGGATATAGAATGACTTCAATATTTCAAGGACTTTGTGCAAATTGTGGGAATTATCACAGCAGACATTATTTCATTACTAACTATGCTCCATGAATAGTTCCAGAACCAGCTGCATAGTGAAAGCAGCTTTGTGGCCGTCAGCATCAAGAAGGTATCATGTTAGAAACATTTATTGTAAACTATGCATTTCTGCTGCATAGATAGATCTTCTAACATTTGTCATAATTACGTATGTTACCAAATCTTAAAAAAAAAAAAAAAAGAGAGAGAGATGAAAAACAGCTAAATAGCTTTTCAAAGTCTCTCAGAATACTTGAAAGGATTTCCCTTTCACTCAAACAAAGATCATATTTTGATCTTGATTTTTTTTTTGAATTATTATTATTTTATTTTTTTAATCCCAAGGTAAAGGTATTAAATCTAGAAGATTATGGATGGAAGGTATGCTTTCCAATACAAAGCAAAACACCCAATTGTGAATGTAAAAAGCTCTCTATTTAAAAAGACTAAAAGAATCAGTGCTACAAAAGACAAAGCTAGTAATGGAAAAGATTAAATAACTGCTAAACTTCCCCTCTTTTCCCTCTGTCCCCCCTCATCCCTTGCCCCCCCGCCCCCCCCAAAAAAAAAAGAGTATAACTCTGCAATAACAAAATGAGGAAAAATATCTTCTAAATGATCTAATTCATCATTTTAAATTTTGTTTTACTGCATAAGTAAATGACAATCAAAGTGGATTGCCCTTTACCTGAGGCGAGGAATTTTACTGATTTCTTCTCTAAATAATCAACTGCCAATATAACTGCTAGATTCAAAATCAATATTTACCCACATGCTCTTAAAGCAATATTTTTAATTAAGGAATCAATCTGAGGCATTTGGGACATAAAAATACCAATAAGTTTTGTTGAAATTAAAAATGTTTTCTATACATTGCCTTAAAGCTCTCTAAAGAGAGAAAAGCATTTAAGTACTATATACTATTGTTAACTTCAGTTGCCTTTGTCCTATGTTATTTTATAACACAAGATCAACCAACAAAAGTCCTTTTTAAATGAAGATCACTTTCCCTCTAGGATGGCAGGGAGCTAGCATCCACCAAGATGTGAATGGGGTTAAATAAAAGAACTTCTAATCCCAAAACTATTCCTGATTTAGGAATCCTCACTGTGAATGTATAACATTTTTTCTTTGTTAATTGATGCACACCACTATAAGCATGTAGAAAAAAAAATATATTATTTTCACATACCTAACTACAAAAACTGGACACACTTTTCTAATGTCAGCACTGATCCTTATAGATATTAAAAGCCTTTAATCACATAACCCTGTCTATCTCAAAGTTAAATCTCCTCTTCAAATATCCCAAAATCCATAAATCACGTACTAATAGATCCCAGGTACTCACTGATGTGAACTTGGATAAGCTTTACAGTCTTACAAAGTCTATCAGCAAGAAACTGGAAGTGAAAAAGTAAAATTGCCAAGAACTGAAATAAGCTATTCTCTTTTATTTTCATTTGCAACCCCTCTATGCTCTTGTTCTTCCTCCAAATTCATGGCACCCTTGTAAGCTCCCTGTACACATCAGGGCAAAGGCTATCTCCAGAAAAAAAAAAAAAAAAATCTGATGATACACAGGAAGGAAGATACCAGAAGGATGAAGGCATACTTTTTCCACAGTGGTGCAAACTTGCTTTTCATTATTTGTTGCCTGTCAATTATTACGAGAAGAGCTTCTTAATACTAGCAATATTTGTTTAGTGGTCTTGATTAGACTTTCTTTAACAAACTTTCAGCATACTACCAGCCTGCCCATGAGATGTCTTTTAAGCCTTTTGCTGACCACCTGAAGTGATTCATTTAAACTTCATCTTCTACTTCTGCTTTTCATTATAAATTCATTATTTCCCCAAATAGTGTGATACAGATGGCCTACAAAAGTTTTAATCTCAGTTTTCCTAAACTACTTGGCATTCTTATGTTTTAATCTCCAATTTCTGAGAATATAGCTTTTCTATTCAGTGAAAAATACATTGTTTTCATAAAACAGACACATTTCTCATAGCTAAGTACAACTGTTGGCACAAGCACAAGAGAAAAATAAATTAAGAATACAAATTATTAAGAGATATTTTGTTACAAAATAATTCTTCAATTGGAAAGATGCAGTACAATACAGAGCTATAAGTACTGTCAGGACAATACACTAAACACACTGGTTAAAGGTTTTTGTTTGTTTCTTTGTTTTCTTCTCAGTGAAAAAGCTCATAGTCCAAATAAGTAATCCAAAGGATAAAGATTCTTCAAAAAAAAAAAAAATTAAGCATTTTCTCTTCCTTGTTATCAGGAAAGGAGAGAAAGGAGAACAGTCTAGCTAGCTGTTCACTAGTCTTTTCTGTCTACTAGTGGAAAATGTTTTGTATACAATGTCAAAGACAAAACAAGAGTCTCGAGTAACTTCACAGTTTCTTGCTCTTTTAACAACTTATGGAGTTGCTCTTTTAACAAATTTGCTATTTTAACAAGTTGTTATGGAGTTTACAACTCCATAATCCTTGACTTTTTAATACTTTTTGCATAAAAGTAACTAAATTGTATTTCAAAGTCTGCTCATATTTTGACTGTTTAAAACCACATTCTTGGGATGCTGTTATTTCCAGCAAGAAACATGGTTTTCAGTTACTATAGGTATATATATATATTTATATATACATATATACATATATGTATATATACATATATATATATACATGTACATATATATATGTATATATACATATATATATATACATATATATATATTAGTATATATTTACTAAGGGAAAGAACTGGTGTTCTCTCAGTAAATATATACCTCCCTGTTCTACCTGTCACAATATGTAACTCTCAACCTATTCCAACATCCAGGCTGTCATTTTTATTTTTATTTTTTCTTTTTCTGGCATGACTCCAACCCATATTTTTAAAGAAGTTTTACACAGTTACCATATTACCATAGTTTTGTTCTTCTGTGTTTTGTTGTTGTTGTTGTTTGTTTGCTGTTGTTGTTTTTGCTTGTTTGTTTTAATGTATTCTGTAGAGTTTTTGTGTCTATTTCAATACTTGTAAAATTTTATATAAAGTAGCATCTATTTAACTGGAGAAAAATGGATATAATATACTCTTAGAAAATTTCATTGTTAAGAACATTGATCAGATGGCTTGTAGTTATTTTTATATTATTTCATGTTTTGCCATAGGACAGAAAAAAAAAAAAAAAAAAAAAGATCTTATTCTAACCTGAAAAAATGAGGTCAATTATGTAGAGAAAATGCCATCTTTGCATCTCACACTAAACTGTAAATAGCATTGGCACACAATAACCAATGCTATTTGGCAATCACCAAATGCAATGACTCTTTCTGTCAAACCTACCTCCACGAATAAGAAAGAACACAACCAAAAGAGCAACAGATATTCAAGTTAACAAAACAACCTATGTCCAGCTTGATGTATCCAGACTATGTAAATTGTAACTAGTGCTGGTATATTATTTTGCTTTTAATCTCAAAATAGGAGTAAGAAAACCTGATATGGTTGCTAAGCCTATCTGTAACACATGCTCTTTTAATTCATCATCAAAAGAATACATGGACAGATGTGAAATCAATGAATTAAGTTGTATGGCCTGTACTATTCAGGAATTTGAAATAGGTTATGATAATGGTTACTTAGAGACCAAAGTTTACAAATCTATTTTAATAAATAAATAAATAAATAAATGGTTTGAGACTGAAAGAGGAATTAACTCATAAAATTCTAGAACTGACAAAGGAATTTCAAAAAAACAGTCTCCTAGCTCTTCTAAGTTCATTTTGGAAATTTCAGATAATGCTCTATGTCAAATCAAATCACTATAACTGATGTTAAAAGGGAAAATATGTGAGAACAAAAACAGGTGAACTAAAATGTGCGGTCTATAGAGGATACATAAATAAAAATGATTCTAACTTCCATCATTTCACTGTTAGAGGTGAATAATGCACATTCTCTTGAAAATGTACATTTCTGTTTGCTGGTTTTGGTATCTCGCATTCCTGCATCTGTTTAGAAGTGTACCCTGTTATGCAGGTAATAATATTCTTTTTCAATTATTCCCTATTTGGAAACGAAAGGTTTTCCTCATATAAATAAATAAATACATAAATAAATAAATAAAATAGATTGATGGCTGTTCAAAGCTCCTCAGAGTACATAACAAAGCTCTGAGAAGCTTT
>CM021698.1:97464824-97521963 GCA_011074415.1 Stictonetta naevosa
AAAGCTTCTCAGAGCTTTGTTATGTACTCTGAGGAGCTTTGAACAGCCATCAATCTATTTTATTTAGTTATTTATTTACAGCACATTTCAATGTAACTATATACAAAGCTCAAAGCTATAAACCTCAGAATATTTTCTACATTCTCTTCCAACATATACCTACCTGCCATGTCGTAATGCATCAGCCATAGCACAAGTTTCTGTTATGAAGCCACCTATGTGCCAACAGTTTTGGAGCTCTAATTTCTGTTTACAAATATGCTTTACAGCTAAGTGATTTATTAAAGTTTTTTGTTTGTTTTGTTTTGTTTTAAATTGACAGCAAAGGGGCCCAGCTGCAGATGTTGAGATACTATTGACAGAAGTAGCCAAATGTGACAGTTCTTATTTTTAAAAACAACAGTTGTTTTATGAATTCATTTATATTGAAGAAAGTTTAATCTGGGAGTGATATGTAATCCCTGATCTTGTTTTCCTAAAAATGCATTAGAGTGTTAAGAGACCAGCTAAGTCCTGACTGCCAAATGCTGGGGAAAATTAGAGCTCTTTAGCTCAAAACTTGCTATTTAAAGACGTCTTGTGACATACTTAGAAGAAAAGATGGCACATTCTTCAATGAAAATATTTACACAAGTCTTTAATAAAACACATTTTTTTTCTAAGTACTGAAAGAATTTGTATTTTCTATAGGAAGATTCTGAATGTACTCTTGGTGTTTCAGTCATCAGCCACAGCTCTGCCTTCTGCAGTCCAGAGCTTTGACTCCTTGACATCAAGTGTACCCATTTTTTAAATCCAAAAGCCTTCATACTTTTTCTTTGATTTATCTGCTCGCTCCCTTTTCACCATGGCAACAGGCATGCCTATATAGAAAGATACATAGTTATAGATATACATAGTTATAGATATAGATCCTAATATTCAAAATTCAAAATACTTCCATGGCCTCCCACAATATTCTCATAGATAAACTCAGGAAGTCTGGATTAAATAAGTGGACAGTGAGGTGGATTAAGAGATGGCTGGATGGCAGAGCTCAGAGGGCTGTTATCAACAGCACAGAGTTCAGCTGGAGGCCAGTAGTTATCAGTGTCCCCCAGGGCTAAAAGTACTGAGTTCAATGTTCAGCTTACACATCAGTGACCTGGATGAAGGGACAGAGTGCACTCTCAGTGACTTTCCTGATGATACAAAACTTGCAGATGATACAGGAGTGGCTGATAGACCAGATGGCTCTGCTGCCATCCAGAGTTACCTGGACAGGCTAAAGAGTTGAAAGGAGTGGAACTTCATGAACTTCAACAGAAGCAAATGCAGGGACCTGTACTTGGGGAGGTATAACCAGATTCACCAGCACAGACTGGGGGTTGACCTGCTGGAAAGCAGCTTGGTGGAGAAGGACCTGGGAGTTCCAGTGAACAACAAGTTAACCATTAGCCACCAATGTGCACCTGTGGCCAAGAAGGCTGATAGAATCTTGTGGTGCATTAGGGAGAGTGTTGCCAGTAAGTCAAATGAGGTTATTCAGCCTTCATGAGCCCTCATTCAGCCCTCATGAGGCCACATCTGAAATGCAGTGTCCAGTTCAGGGCTCCCCAGCATGAGAAAGACCTGGAGCTCCTGGAGAAAGTACAGTGGAAGGCTACAAAAGTTATCAGGAGACTGGAGTTTTTTTCCATCCTTAATGATTCTATAATAAGGGCTGAGTTCATTGCGTTCTTTAACATTCTACATTTTTCTACATTTATAGATCCCAACAAAAGAGTTTCCATAGATTTTCTAAATGTGGTAGGAGAAGCATCTACTAGAAAGCTGATAATTCTCTCAATTCCATCATCTCAAGCTTGCATAAACTGAGATAATTAGGAAAAACAAAAGAAAAATAATACATTTCCAATAGCTATTTGAAATGCATAACTCTAACTGCATAATTTTCCTTGCAATGTCTTCAGTAGAAAAATAAGTATTTTAAAATCGGTGGAACTTGTCTAGTGAATTTTACAGGGTACTTATTTATAGATATTTTTATAAATATCTATAAAGAAAGTAATGGATATATATATTTTTTTTTAAGTAACTTTATATTTTTCTTTCACCTTATTTTTTTCAGAGGATGAGGTGAGACGTTACACAGGAGAAATACAGAATCACAGAATCACCTAGGTTGGAAGAGACCTCCAAGATCACCGAGTCCAACATCTGACCTAACAAGTCCTCCACTAAACCATATCCCTAAGCTCTACATCTAAACGTCTTTTAAAGACCTCCAGGGATGGTGACTCCACCACTTCCCTGGCCAGCCTATTCCAGTGACTAACAACACTTTCAGTAAAGAAGCTCTTCCTAATATCCAACCTAAACCTCCGCTGGAGCAATTTAGCCTGTTCCCCCTCGTCCTGTCACCAGGCACGTGGGAGAATAGACCAACCGCCACCTCACTACAGCCTCCTTTAAGGTACCTGTGGAGTGCGATAAGGTCGCCCCTGAACCGTCTCTTTTCCGGCTGAACAATCCCAGCTCCCTCAGCCACTCCTTGTAAGACCTGTTCTCCAGACCCCTCACCAGCCTTATTGCCCTTCTCTGGACTTGCTCGAGTACCTCCATGTCCTTCTTGTAGTGAGGGGCCCAAAACTGAACACAGTACTCGAGGTGCGGCCTCACCAGAGCTGAGTACATGGGGACAATCACTTCCCTGGACCTACTGGCCACGCTGTTTCTTATGCAAGCCAGGATGCTGTTGGCCTTCTTGGCCACCTGAGCACACTGCTGGCTCATATTCAGCTGACTATCAACCAATACTCCCAGGTCCTTCTCTGACAGGAAGCTTTCCAACCACTCATCTCCCAGCCTGTAGCACTGCTTGGGGTTGTTGTGCTCCACGTGCAGGACCCTGCACTTGTCTTTGTTGAACTTCATGCAGTTGGCCTCAGCCCGTTGGTCCAGCCTATCCAGATCCTCCTGCAGAGCCTTCCTACCCTCGAGCAGATCAATACACGCACCTAACTTGGTGTCATCTGCAAACTTACTGAGGGTGCACTTGATCCCCTCATCCAGATCACCAATAAAGATAATAAAGAGCACTGGCCCCAGTACTGAGCCCTGGGGGACTCCACTAGTGACCAGCCTCCAACTGGATTTAACTCCATTCACCACGACACTTTGGGCCCAGCTACCCAGACAGTTTCTTGAGGAGAATGCTGTGGAAAACAGGATCAAAAGTCTTATTGAAGACAAGGTAGACCACATCCACAGCCTTTCCCTCATCCACTAAGCGTGTCACTTTGTCATGGAAGGAGATCAGGTTCATCAAGTAGGACTTGTCTTTCTTAAACCCATGCTGACTGGGCCTGATCGCCTGCTTGCCCTGCAAGTGCCGCATGATGACACTCAGGATAATCTGCTCCATGAGCTTCCCTGGCAATGAGGTCAAACTAACAGACCTATAGTTCTCCGGGTCTACCCTCTAGCCCTTCTTGTAAATGGGCATCACATTTGCTAGCTGCCAGTCAACTGGGACCTCCCCCTGATAGCCAGGACTGCTGATAAATGATGGAAAGCGTCTTGGCCAGCTCTTCGGCCAGTTCTCTCAGTACCCTCGGTCAGATCCCATCTGGCCCCATCAACCTGCATACATCTAAATGCTGTAGCAGGTCGCCAACCATTCCCTCATGGATTGTGAGGGCCACATCCTGCTCCCCACCCCCTTCCACCAGCCCAGGGTACTGGGTATCCACAGAACAACTGGTCTTGCCACTAAAGACTGAGGCAAAGTAGGCATTAAGCACCTCGGCCTTTTCCTCATCTCTTGTAACTAAGTTTCCCCCCGCATCCAGCAAAGGATGGAGATTCTCCTTAGTCTTCCTTTTTGTGTAACAGACCCCCACCAGCATGCCTGCCTTGTTGGCCTTCCCGCTGATCCTAACCCATAGGGACTCAACCTTATCATTCCCAGTCTCAGCCTTGAGTTCTGCAACATCAAAACACTCTAATATAAAGAGCCACACCACCACCCCTTCTGTGCTGTCTGTCCCTTCTGAAGAGCCTATAGCCAGTCATTGCAGCATTCCAGTCATGGGAATAGTCCCACCACATTTCAATTATGGCAACCAAGTTATAGCTAGCCTGTTGCACAATGGCTTTCCAGCTCTTCCTGTTTGTTGCCCACGCTGCGTGCATTAGTGTAGATGAACTTCATCTGGGCCATTTCCTGCTTCCCCAACCCTGACATTGTTCTCCCTGGCACATCTCTAATGAGCCTTATTCCCTCCCCATCCCCATCCCCCTTCCTACCTAGTTTAAAGCCCTCTCAATGAGCCCTGCCAGCTCCTGTGCTAGTGTCTCTTTTCCCTTTCAAGACAGGTGGGACCCATCTGCAGTTAGCAGGCCGGGTGCCAAGTAAAGTGTCCCGTGGTCAAAAAAAAAAAAAAAAAAAAAAAAATTCTGTGTTGGCACCAGCCTCTGAGCCACCTGTTTATCAGGTGGGCTTCCCGAGTCCTCTCTGTACCCCTCCCTGCCACTGCAGGGATGGAGGAAAGTACGACCTGTACTCCTGGTCCATCTACTAATTGTCCCAATATATAAATGTTATTTACATAATGAAAAAATAAGTTTGGGAACTTGCATTTGGGAACTAGATTTAAATTAAAAAAAAAAAAAAAAGAAAAAAAAGAAGAAAAAATAAAACTATTTTATATTTTACAGTGAAACAAGGTTTGCTAGAGATGTATATTCAAAGGTGACTATGAGAAAATGATAATCAGAAAGACTCAAATAGTCTGCCAGCAGTATAGCCTTAAAATAAACCCACAGGCTTCAATATATTCCTGCCTCAGGAATACTGCGGGAAAACAGAAGCTACTAAAATAATCCTTAAAAAAAAAAAAAAAAAAAAAAAAAAATAGTATATGAAATCTCAACACCAGAAGTTTGTTTTTTTGTTTGTTTGTTTATTTTTTCTTTAATAGGGGAAACTCTTGCGGTGTTCTTACTGCTCAGATTTTGATCAAATAATTCTAAATGAAGCATCAACTAGACAGCATTCTGCTTATTATTATATAGATTTAAAATATTATTAGCAAACTGTTAATGAAATTGATGTGTCACCATAACAAAATGTGTACATCAACAGTGTAATAGGGCTGGGATACATATGGCATGGAGGGTGCAGAATATATTATTTATCTCTCTTATTTGTTTTTCCCCTGATTGCTTCAGTAGATATGGAATTCATTTGATGAGGTGGAAAAAAGTGACTTAGAAAATTATGTAAACATTTACCACCTTCTTTCTAGTAAAAAAAAAAAATGGTATTTGTCAAGGATACTCAATTCATGATTAATCAAATTTCTGTTGCACAATTTAGCACAGCTCAGTCACAGTCCAAAAGATCAGAGCTTCGGCATTCATGCAGATGAAATGTGAAAAAAAAAAAAAAAAAAGTAGAAATGAAAAGAAGAAATTGAATTCTTTCTCATGTGCACTTCACATCAGTGCACTCTTTGTTTGTTTTTTTACCATTCCCCTTGTGTTTGATGTTAAAAATACACTTTTGATTTTTTATCTCATTTCTGATAATTATTAAGATCACTCAATAATTATCGTCATAGGAAAAACAGACACAACATAGGGAGATTAATATAATTTATTGCCTATCACTAGCAGACTAGAACAGTGAGAAACTAAAACCAATATAAAACCACCTTCCTCCCCATCCACCTTCTTCTACCTCCTCTCCCCAAGCGGCACAGGGGAATGGGGCATGGGAACTGTGGTCAGTCCCTAGTGCTGTGTCTCTGCTGCTTCTTCATAGTCGCCCTTCCACTGCTCCAACAACTGGGTCCCTCCCAACAGGTTACGGTCCTTCCTGAACTGATCCTGTGTGAGCTTCCCACATGCAGGAGTTCTTCAAAAACTGTTCCATTATGGATCCATACCATGAGGTCCATCCATCAGGAGCAAACTGGTCTAACATGTCCCACACAGGTGGCAGCTCCCCCCATATCCCCTGCCCCTGTGTGGGCTCCTCTCCATGGACTGCAGCTCTGACCCAGAGTCTGTTCCTGTGGGGACTCTCCATGGGCCACAGCCTCCTCCAGGCCACATCCACCTGCTCCACCAGGGGCTCCTCCACGGGCTGCAGTGTGGAGATCTTTTTTGCCATGGTACACCATGGGCTGCAGGGAGATAACCTGCTCCACCATGGGCCTCTCCACCAGGCAAACTTCTGCTCTGGGGCCTGGAGCACCTCCAGCCCTCCTTCTGCACTCACCTTGCTGTCTGTAGGGCTTTTTCTCACTTGCTTTTTCCCAGCTGCAGTTGTGCAGCTGTTTTTCTCCCTTTCTTAAATTTGCTCTCAAAGAGGCTCAACCACTGTTGCTCATTGGCTCAGCTCTGGCCAGCAGCAGGTCCCTTTTGGAGCCGGCTGGAGCTGGCTCTGATTTAATGTGGGGCGGCCACTGAGCTCTGCTCACAGAGGCCACCCCTCCAGCCGCCCACTACCAAAGCCTTGACACATAAATTTAGCACAATCATATTAATGCAAACTAGAAACAGCTCACTAAGTACTAAATTCATTATTCTGGGTCTGTTATCTGACCAAAGGCCTTGCTGACATTTGAAATGACATATAGTGTGAAGCCTATCTTTCAGTAGCAGGCAATTGGGACATAGACTGTAGAGACCCATTCTGGGTTTGCAACTGGACATTAGATGTGATTCTGTACAACGTGAGAATTAACAACAGATGCCCATGTGTTGGCTGGTAACCAAACCCAGTACTGTGAAATGTGTTCATTTGATTCATGTCAGTATGGAAAAATGCTAGGGCCTCATGATGAAATATAACCTTCTATTTAAGATTAGTGTACATAGTTCTTGTATCATGCAAAGGAAGGGCCCAGCAATTTGTGTAAATAGAGGGTTTGAAGGGTGAACATTGAGACTCTAGTCTGGGAGATAAGAGGACCAAGGAGTTTTTTTTTAGGAAACTGCTGACTTTTGCATGGGATGCTGCCCAAGCCTCTGATATCCGGCAAAGAGATCCACCAAATAAGGAGAAAGGGGGAGTTGAAGGACAACTGAAGGACAAAGCCTGGGAGGAAGACTACAAGCCTTCAGCACAAGAGACCCCCAGAAAGAACACCAGAGACTGATACGCATGCGTCCGGAGAGGGTTTGGATTCCGGGAACTAATTATAATAACCCTGCCTTTTCTAGGAATAGTGATGAATATGTATTAGTCTAGGAGAATAAAAATCAGCCACCTGATGTAATAGGTGTGCGTCTTGGTGGAGCAGAGACTCCCAGCACACCTAGCTCTGTTTGCTTGCCTCTATTCGCTTAATAAATTACAAACTTTAATTAGAATCCTATTTGGGACTCAATCATTTATCTCAGTACTGACAACAGATGCAGTAACTTTTTAAGTCAAATCTGCAGTCCAAGCTATCACTTTGTGGCATGATATATGGGTGCCCAGCATTCTCCTTCATACATATGAATTTCACTGGTCATCATTTCCTTCGCTCAGAGTTATGAGCATACCAAATATATAAATGCAACAGGAAATGGACCACCAGACTTTCTTGAATGTTTTGAGTAACAAGCTGATTTCTAATAAAACACAAAATGTGTCATATATATATATATATATTTTCTTCAGTGCTAAGCTTAACTTCAAGTTGTTTTAACTAAAAAATAGGTAACAATTCTGTAGCATATCAATTCTTCCTGTTCACAGTAAAATGTCCTCTTCAACAGAGGCTACAGAAAGATGATGAAAGAATAACTTTTCTAGATGGGAGAATTTAGAGGCTGACATATGGCTTCAGAGTTCAGTTAAAGACAAATGTTTATCTTACTCAGACGTCATTTATTATTTTGTCAGTCTGAAGGAGAAGAATATTCTTTCTTGCACTAGCAGTAGAATGTTGTGGTTTAACCCAGCCAGCAGCTAAGCACCACACAGCTGTTCACTCCCCCCCCCCACCCCCCACCCCCCCCCAGTGGGATGGGGAAGAGAATTGGGAAAAAAAATGAAAGTCTGTGGGTTGAGATAAAGATAGTTTATTAGGACAAGAAAGAAAGGAAAACAATAGTAATAATAGTACTACTAAAAATAATGTGTAAAAAACAAGTGATGCACAATACAATTGATTTCCACCAGCTGACTGATGTCCAGCCTATCCCCGAGCAGCCGCCCCCTCCACCCCATCTAGCCACCCCTATATTAATTGTTCATGGTATGGAATATCCCTTTGGCCAGTTTGGGTCAGCTGTCCTGGGTCTGTCCCCTCCTAGCTCCTGCTGCACCTAGCCTCCCCACTCACAGTACAGGAAGCTAAAAAGTCCTTGGTTTAGCTTAAGCACTTCCGTGTAACAATTAAAACTATCAGCGTGTTATCAACATTCTTCTCATCCTAAATCCAAAACATAGCACCCTACCAGCTACTAGGAGGAAAATTAACTGCATCCTAGTTGAAATCAGGACAGATAACTATACATAAAATAAGTAAACTCATATTTTATTAACATTCGTAAGATAAAGAATTAATGAAATTTCTGAAAATAAGCAAAATATAAATAATGCTAAGTAAGCAGTGCAAAAAGCTTTATTTGCTTTTTACAATGAAAGACCTTTTCACAGGGATAGTCGAAAGGACATTCCCAACATATATATATTTTTTTTAATTTCTAGCTAAATTTCTTAAGTCTCTAAAGAACATTAAGTAGTAGGATATATTAATTGTAATTAAACCTACTTGTGAGGAAAAATGCTTAGTAGCAGATCACTCATTAAAGTACTCAGCCAGACAGCTGTTTGTTTTGCCAACAGATGTTCTTTTTTCCAGTCATGATAATCTTGCAGGTCATTTTTCCCCATAGCTCAATGACAAAATCTGTAAGATCCATAGTTAATCTCCAAAGGCATATAAAGGTGTAGAACTTTCTGGTGTTTAATAAGAAAGGAAAAGTAACAAACAGGAAAACTACTTTTGTAGATTGAAATGTTATCCTGTTATCCTGTTACCCTGTTACATATGTTGATTTTGAAACTCCTTCCAATACATATATAGTGGGGGGGGGGGGTCGGCGCGTCCAAGAGGATGCATTAAATTCTAAAACATTTGTAAATGGTTCTAAAAATGCCAGGTCTTATTTTACCTACCAAATGAACACAGAAGGTATTCACTTGCTCTGCTTGTAAATATTTCATTAATGTAAAGACAATCACATGATTACTGAAAGAAATTTATTCCAGAAGGATTTTGATCATATCTTTCTCTAGTAGGCAGACAAATCAGAGTACTTGTGCATATTCTGGTGATGTCTCCGTCACACAGGACCAGTTCAGCATGGGTGATTATCTAAGTTACACAAACTGAATATATTGCCAACAGAGATTCTGTTCTGTAACAAGTCTGAATTAAGCTAAACCTTTAATAAAAAGCTTAGTGTAAACACTATTTAGACCTTTTAAAAATAAATCACAATGATAATGACAATAAAAATAATATAAAGTACATTGTGTTTTGTTAGTTAGTTTTCTTTTTTTTGGGGGGGGGGGATTTTATTTTACTTTTTTCCCCTTCTGTTTTTCTTTTCTTAGAGGAAACTTTTAAAAGCTGTTCTTTGCTTGGGAAATGTGCTGACTCTTTCTGTCCTAAATTTGCCATTATGCAGCTTCTATGAATTTATCAAATCCCCAGGCAGAGCTGTAATTTTCTAATTCCTTCCTACTTCTAAAATCTCTGCATTCCATATGGTGTGTAGCTATGAAATTAATGGAGTCAGGTAAATGGAAATTCACATTGCAGTGGCAGTTTTTGTTTTGTTTGGTTTGGTTTTTAATGTTCAGGCAGGGTCCAAATAAGCACAAAGGAACTGCATCAGCTATAGCCACATGATTTGATTACAGATCATAACTTTCTTTTATACTAGCAGCAATTCAGCCCCCAAAATCTCATCATTCTACTTCACAAGAATCTAAGAGAAAATGCCATATGGATGGTCTCTGGTTGCAAGATGCTGACAGCTTAGCAGTTGTCCATATGACAAAAACTGCTTTAATATGGGATACCTAAAGTTACAGCAATAGAAGTGACAGTAGTATTAAGTGTGAGCACAAAGATGCTTGAACCAATCAGCCCAAACTGGTTTCATTCTGGAAACAATCTATTGTGTTCATACAGTAGCAAGTTACTCAAATCTCTTTTACTACCAGATCCCTGTGGCTTGCTTTGCAACTTTACTGCTTTTGTTAACAATGTCTTAGGGCTGTGTTTCTCATTGCATGATACTAACCACTATCAATTGGCACAAATCAGACATTTTTCAGTCAGAATTTTTTTTTTTTTGTCAAAACAGGCAAATTCATTGGTGCTTCTTTGTAGAAATATTAAATACCAGCAAAGCTTTAATTAGTAAAGTTGTTGTTGTTGTTGTTGTTTTGTTTTATTTTGTTTTATTTTTCCTTCTAATTCTTGACAGTTTTTTAGGTGGATTGATTTCTCCAACCTTATTTCAGTCAAGTGAGGAACGTCTCTTTTTAATTCCTGTTTAACGTTGAAATACCATGGATTTACAAAAATTCTCCTCCCCTCAGTTGTAGTCAGAAGGTTCTTGTGTTTATTTAGAAAAGGATAATCTCTATTTTCTTTCTCCATTTATAGTCCAGGAAAATAATTTTACACTAGTGCACATAATGCCATGCATCTTTAAGTTTATAAATCTTTTGTTAAGTATATATTTTTTTAAAGTTTTATAAATCTTTTTAAGATTATAACCTTTCATAAAATTTTGAATATAAAAATATCTATTCATAGCATCACCAGAAAGCTTTAAAGTTAAGATTCTTATTAAGGAATATTTTCTCTTTTATGAACATTGTGTCCATCTTACTGGAGGATTTCCCTACATCATGAACACTTTCTAGACAACCAATTGTATTAGAAATGTATATGCTATTAAGATCTGTAAAAATAAAATGTTCAGTGTTCAGACATAAATAAATATTCAGACTCATTTAGAAAAATACACACATCTAGATAGTATCTGTGTTCTTCAAAGGGCAGCGTACTTTCCCTAATAATTGTTTATTTGGACATAGCAGAATGAGCAATTAAAAAATATATAAATGATTCCCCCAGAGTCGTCCCCCCCCCCCCCATATACCATCTGCACCCCCCAGTTTTGGATTCAGAAAATGATTAGAAAGCAGTTTTGTTCTAACAACTTATTGTGGCAATTATGTGATCTGGAATAGTGTGTATAAATCCCATTCACAATCAATCTTAGGTGATAAGTACTACATATACAAGGAAAATCCTAAGATGAGAATCTTACAGTCCATGTCAGGACTGTATTATATACCTTAGAACACAACAATAATGAAAAAGAAATGAAAAAGAAATTTGGTTCCCCAAAGACTTGTGGCTTTCCTATGGACCCCGTTTTCATACCCCATGTCCAGTAACTAAACCCCTTTTGTCAAGAGATGCAATCAGACCTCATAGTCATTTGTTGCTCATTTTATTCAAGTAGGAAGGATTCCTATGCAGACTGTGGAAAATTGAACAAGAAAAATAAATTCAGTTACTATCAACAAACAATTCTTCAGGTTTCCTATTTTACTGTATTGAAGCCTTATTTACAGAGCAATAGAATCAGACCCCAAAGTATCTGTTTTTAAACTTGTCAGATGAGGAGTTGTGAGAGGAATGGAAAGTTAGGGGCACAAAATTCATCATACTACATTGAATATTTCACTCCATATTACTGTCAGTATAGCCAAGATTAGTCTCAGCTGTTTGGAGAGGTTTGGGTTTCCAAAGCAAACAAACAAGCAAAAAAACCAAATAAACAAAACACAACGTAACCCAACATATGGTGATTGTTTTTGAAAATAACCTCCTTTTCAACTAATATGATGTATCATTGAAAGAAATGTAATTTTCTCATTCATTTGGCCACATCTCTAATTGTTTTATAGTCAGGATTTACCTGAACTACTGTGATTTTCACTCTAAGTCATTAGTCATTTTCTGTTCCAATTCTTCATTTTTCTTCTACTCATTTCGTCTCTCTAATGTGTATGTGTAATCGCTAACATGTTTACAATGATATATATATATATTTAATATCAGTTTCATTACCCCTGAAGTCACAGAAATTATATGTTGGACATTTTAAACTAGGAAGTATAGTACTGCTGCTTTTAGTGAAAGCCAAGTATATTGTTCTCTAGGTCCAGAGCTTTTAAGTAAGTGCTAAACATCATAGTATCCATTTATCATAAGTACGAGCTTGCAGCTATAGTGTGTGTTTCATAGGCAGTAGCTATAAATATTTGGTAAAAGACTTTCAGAATATGTTATCAAAATGTTTCAAAATAATAGATCTAGGTCTCATCTCTGAAGTAGACAGAATCATGTAAAAATATGATGAAAATATATTATTTTAATACAACTCATCTGAGAAATGTAGGAGAAAAATAACTGAAGAACTTTGACATGAGATCCTTAATATAGCATTAAAATCTATTGGACATACACCAAAGCTGTCCAGTAGAGCTTATTGGATCCATTTGTGAGTTTAAAGTTTTATAACAGACATAAAATATAAGCACTATCTATGCAGTACTTTATGTTTGCAACTCTTTTAGCACAAGCTCTACAGTAGCTCCATGAATTAGGTGAGTAGTATCAATAAGAAAAAGCCTACTGACAGCAATGCAAATAAATGAGAATAGAAAGGTGTGTAAGTAGCATAGTTGAACAGTTTCACAAAGAAATCTCATGTTCTGAAAACAAGTTCCTTTTTATTCAACTACATATTTTCTAAGCCTTTTTGTAAGTGCTTCATGGTGCACTTCCAATCACATCAGTGATATATTTGCAAACAAAAAAGTTAGCAATATAATTTAGATCTACCGAGGTGAACAATGAATCTATTCATCTCTCCCCAGAAATAAAATAATTATAGCTGAATAAGATAAGAACCATGGAGCTGCTGTGATCATAGATTGTATGTTAGACTATTTAGTAACAAATTAATTTATTTAATAATCCTGGAATAATATGCATTAAAAAGTGAAATAAAATTCATTTAATAATATAACCTAAAGCAAGCCATGCCTTTCCACTGACCTTACATTTACACTTTGATTTTTTTTCCCCCAGATAAAATATGTATGTATAACAAATCTTTTCATTTATACCTCTAGCAAGGCTTTTATAAACTATAAAGTTTAATTTGAATAATGGTACAATAATCACAATAGTATTACTGTATAAACATATAAACTGAAAATTTACAGGAACAGTTTTTAGTTTATATTTTCTTTTGCTATTTTGGAATTGCCATGCTTAAAAATAATCCAGTTTAAGTGAAAACATTGAAACCTCATGAAAAGAAATGCAATCATTCTGGCAGGTACTGACTGACAATAATAAAACTTTACTGTCCGAGAGGGGAAGATGTAATATGGTATTAACAGAGTACTGAGAGAAAGAGAAACACAACTCAGCATCAGTTTGCAAATGTTATTAACTAATAAATGAGATTCTCACCCAATTTTCTTTTAGATAATGTTTTCCTTTCAGTTCTTCCAGGACCATTTTACACTTTATTAAATGATTCTCTTCTGTCCTGTCCTTTTTATCATTGCTTTCATACCTATCTCCATAAAACCCAAACTTATCTTACCAGTCCCCAGAACAACATAGCCCAAAGTAGTTGGAAGGACACTGAGCTGGACATCTTCTCAGTCACATTCTTTTTTTTTTGGAGACAAATTTTTTTTTTTTTTTTTTTTTCCCTGTATTTAAATACAGATTACATTTTTAAAGGAAAAAGACACATTCCTCTGGATTAATTTTTTGGAAGATAATTTATTTAAAGTGATTACAGGAATAATATATCTCTTTCAAACCATACATGATGTGTGTTACCCCTCAAAAATAATTAAATAAATAATGATAACTTATATGTATGTATATATATATTGATTTTTATTGATAAATATTTGATGATATTTATAAATATTGATCAATAATTGTCAATTTTATCAAATTATATATTTATCTATCTATCAATGCCCTTGACATATGTATCTCACTGGCAACATATGGAAAGGCAAAAACATCATTCAAAATCAGACTCCTCATTGTTTTCTGATTATAAAACTTTAATATTAAAACTGAAAAGGGATTTTTCCCCTTAGTTTCCATTATAAATGTAAAATATATTTCCTACCTTAAACTGATCTGAATTAATACTTAATGGATTATAAATATAATGTATTATCAAAAAAAAAAAAATGGTTTTGTCAACTGCAGATTAGTGAAGATGCAGTGATGTTGAGATCTGTTACATAAAAAGGACAGAAGAATTAGCTGTTACTGGTATCTCTTTTAAACTAAATTATCCTGCTGTATCATCTGGGAGAAATTTAGAAGATACTTTTTTTTTTTCTGTGGCAGAAGTCAGAATTTTTTTTGTTCCAATTTACAAAGGAGAATTTGCAGGTTTGAGTCTCAAACTTAGCCATTAGACACTGCAGATATAAAAGGCATAACTCTTGGAGAATTCTGCTTTAAACAGTGGTTTATGAACAGAAGGAGACAAAAGACATGAACACAATCAACATAAGTAAGTAGGTTTTAACCTTCTGTGTTACTAGCCAGTAGGGCTGTGTGAGTGGTTATAATACTATTATTGGATTTGCGAAGTATTTGCTGCCTCCTGTTCAGCAGCCTTAAATGGGGAATAGAATCCCTTTTGGAATACTCCTCTTGTACTAAAAGAGCTGTTGTTCTGGTCTAAATGTGCACATTTACTTTTACCAAATAAGAGTACACTGTTATGGCCAAATAAATCCACTTAACCATATGTGCATGTCACTTTACTCTGCATAAATAGTACATGTCTGCCAACCCTTAAGAATCAGGAAATCTCATGAAAGATTATAAATCTCTGAATTATTCCATTTGGAGAAAAATATTCTGCATTTACAGATTTTTTAAATTTCTTTTTAGTTTAATTACAAGTATAAAAAGAAATTGTATAGCAGTTCTGTTTGCTCAAGAAGACTTTACTTGAGATGAAAAATTGCAGCTGAAAAATTGCTTGTAACTTGTGTTACCAACCTGTTAGATGACCTATCAACTCAAGATCTCAGTAATATATCTTCACAAACATAATAACCCTCCTAGTATTCCTGCACCCCATTAATATTGCTGTTTCTTTGAAATAAATTTGCAGATGTACCATGTATTCCAATATCCATTGCAAAATTGGATTACAGAAATTACAACGAAGAGGGCACATTCCCCTTACACCCACTTGATATCTAAATAGGTTGATGGATATATACAATTGCATGTGGAAATCAGGGATTAGCATTTTTACTGTGCTAGGCAATTGCCTAGCATCTTCCAAAGAATATTCTGTATAATGTCAGCAAAAAACAAACAGAAAGAAGGCAGTTATTAAGAATCATGTGACTGCAGTTAAAAATAACAGATTCAAAATAAATCGTGTTGATTTGGGGGTGGGGTGGGGTGGGAGTTTGAATATTGTATATAAAAAGGTCACATTTTTGTGTGGGAAAGTTTTAGTTTGTTTTAGAAACAGATCCATTTTATTAAGAAAATTAACAGAGAGGAGATGTGATGTAGTTCCATCAAATTACTTTGAGCTACATAATATTGGCAGTATTCCTCTGGTGTATTGGGACATGATGAAGTTAAATTAGTTGCCTAAGACTGCAAAGTAAGACTACCCTTGACATAAAGTCTAGCTTTTCAGCTCAAGTCTACACTCTAGTACTATTCCTGAATTCATTTCCATATACTGTGAAGCAGAAAGGATTGCAATGTCTAACACTGAAAGAGAGCAGGAATGCTTTCAAAGACAGAAGAAGCTTTGTTCGCAGAAACATCTTTTGTGAGTGGCTACAAAGAAAATATTTTACAGTAAACAAAACAAAGCAAAAAATCAATCCACAAAGACATTGGAGTAAGGAAAACAGCTTTACAGTATCATATGTGGCTGCATGATTCAGAGGTTTGCAAGATTCATAAATGGATTTTTTTTTTTTTTTTTTAAGGGAATTGTTTAAGTAGGAAAATATACTTACTTTTCATCATGAAGTCTCAAGTGTCCTGATGCCACCTGGTAGCTTGGGATGGCTCTCAAACAGGCTTTCTCCTCTCACACTAACTGCAACTCCCAGATAATCCGGAGGCTTGGCTGGCTGGGAAACCCATCTTCAGGTTCTCCCTTCCTTCTTTCACCATGCCCCATTCCTTGCCTTTTGCAAGCTATGCAAGTGGTGCCCCAAATACTGTAACTTGTCTGTTCAGAGGTAGAATATGACCCCTTTTACTGCAGCCAAGTAAGGCACTTTGAAGTGCCCTATGCCACAGACTTTTGCTGTGTCAGAATGTTTGAGACAGAAAGTTCCAGTCCTCTTTGGTTTGTTGCCTTTACCCAAACTGAAGGCCAACGGGTTCATTTTATATGATTTATAGAATAAAAATTGAGCGATATATATCATGTAGCAGAGAACTTTCTCTAGGAGTAGTTTTTATAATCTGTGTGTTTAAAACTGCCTGCCTGAAAAATTCCACTGGACCCCTCCTATACAACTTGCAGGTAGACTTTGATAAATAATTTACATTAAGATGGTATTTGCTACTTAATAAAGTAGCTTAAATAGTCACATCTTCTATAGATGTCATGAAAACAGTGGATGGAATTAATTTTTTTGTTTGTTTCTTTGTTTCTTTATTTATGAATATATGCTGGAAACTGAAAACAAAACATATTTTGCAATATGATCTTAATTTCTCTTGCTATAGTTATTATCTTTGCATTACATAAAGTCTAAAAGAATAAGCAGATTTCTGGTAGCGTGATGCATGTATAAAGCATTATTGTGAAACTCACCGCTGCACCTCATTGAAGCCATAAACAGAGAGAAAGCTTAATAGACATATAGCATTTTTATATACAGCTATCTGTAAACACTGTGTAGTATTCTGTTCTTCTCTATGAGCTTATCCTATTATTTTTACACCTTTTCCTTCAAATCTAGATTCATTCAGTCAATCAACTTACATACCTGTCTAGACTGTTTTAACCTCATGCATTCAAAACCAATTTTTGGAGGAGGCAAAATGTAAGAGAGGAATGTGAAGACGCTTTCTCTCCCTATGTAAATGCACTATGGGATTCTGGCCAAGTTGAACACACAAAGAAGGGAGATATATTTTTGCAGTGCAGTCCCACTAATAAATTGGAACAATGAAAGCTTCTATTAATTCAGTTTCTGAAAGCACACAGTGTTTTAGAGGCCTAGCACAAGTGCATCCTCTAAACACAATGGTACAACTTTGCAGTCTCCACTGCCCTCCAAAGTTTCTTTCTGAAGAATAGCATTTTGTCTTCAGTTATATCTAGGACAGACATTATATGATCACTTACAATTTTAATTGAAACACGGACTGAGGGTCTTATCTATGGATTGTTCTTGAATAAATGAATGATTAAATCCAAGTGTGAATTTCAGAGGAAATGTTAGACTGGGTCCATAAAGTAGTGTTCATTCTACTCTTGATGAAGCTAAAAGTTATTTTTATCCTGGTAAAACAATTACCCTGAATATGACTCCCTGAAAACATGCTTGCAGGTGTTGTCTCTAGACATATATGCACTGATGCGAAGAGCAGACAAATGACCCTACAAATATAAAGTATGTTTCAAAGAAGATGACCAAATACAAAAAAAAAAACAAAAACAAAACAAAAAAAAAAACACTTGAAGACTTAGGACTAGATTTATAGCTTGGTGATAGCTGGCAATGTACTGTATTCTCAGTTTAAATCCCCAAATGGATGGCACAAGACTGGTTGATGGATAGGTTATTTTTATTTAAGATACCAGTAGCTGATTATTTCCCACCCTGCTGGAAGGAAACAGGCAGTAGATTCCACATTTGCTTGTGTCCAGTTCTCTTCTTAAAATGACAGGCAGAACTGTGTGTCCTTGTTAACATCAGGCAGAATGTATGCTTCCTACATGCTTGGCTACACTTATACTCATTTCTATTGATGCACTATATTTATATTACGTTTAATCTGCTATCACATTAGATTTCCAAGGGTAACTAGAACTAACTGCTCAGCTCTAACTCTAAGATCCCCATGCAGTTCTGTGCAACACTGTGTTCCATTCTAAATGTAATGATCCTGCTGATCTATGCTAACAGAGGCATAACTACATTAATTTTAAGCTGCCTTTCCTGACAATATCCCATCACAAGTGAGAGTCACAGATGTTTATTAGATCTTAAGACTTAGGTTTGTGATGGTCTTCCTGATAGAGAAATTAAAAATCACAGCAGGTCTACATGTCTAAGTATGCCAGAGTAAGGATGACGGGCCATATTCAACTAGCCAGAAAACATTTACTTCTTCCAAGACTATTTACAGAAAATCTTACAGTGCTCACTTTTAATAGCTTATCCATTGTGACCGGTACCTTTTATCAAGTTCGTATATAGTCAACATTCAAAAATATGATGGCAGATTCACTATGTGCTACAATTAACACACTATTTCAGTTCAATTGTGCTTATAAAAATAGGTTTGACTAAGTGTAATCAGAAGCATTTGTGAACTGGTGATAATAATTATGTTTGTCATAATTAACTCACTTGATCTGTGCTTTAAAATTGGAAAAAAAATGAAAAAAAAAGAATTTGGAAAAGGAAACTGACCACTTTGAGACGTATTCATGTTTGATAGATTGAGTGATTGGGTGAATATAGCAGAAATGTTTGGTTCTCATCATTATAATGGTCCTAGTTGCCATTTTCATTATTGATTCATCAGTGTTGTTTTATTTATTTTTTTTTTAATTAACACTAGGTAAGTAATGTCATCCTATAAGAATGGACTCAGATCTTAATGATCACCATCAGTTTTTGTAGTTCATATATGTAATATCATTTGGCTGACAGCACAAAACAAAACAAAACAAAACAAAACAAAAAGAAGATTGAAGGATTAAATTGGAATAAAGACATTTATACTTGCATTTATAAGACATCATAATTGCATTGGAATAGATATTTAGACTAGTAGCCTCTGAACACCCTTGCTAATCAGGAGACTGGGGATTCAGGGAATTAACATACTGAAGCAGCCATGAATCGCCAAATTACTGTTGGTTAGCTGAGTTGTAATAGCAGATAATCTTTCCTCTAAGTACACTCCAGTCAATTTGTTGAATAATTTTAGACTAACAGAAGTTACCTCACAGCTGAGTTAGGCTACAAATTAAACAGGCATTAAAGATGTTATGATTGGGTATCTACACTTACCCTTAATTATTTTTTCAGGGCCTGAAATTTCTGATGTGGCCTTAGTCAAACCAGCCTGTTGAGACAGACTTGGAATTCACTCCTTCAGAGAAGCTGAATATTCAGATTATTTCCTTTTAAAACTCATAAAGACAAGTCATGACTTCCAATGAGATTTTTTTTCTCATTGAATATATTTCATTTTCTACCATTTTATTTATTTGTTTGTTTTCTTTGAAGGAAACAAAGTAAAAATAAATCAGCTTCACAGCATCAATAATGTGTCTTCATGGCATCCCATAGCTTCAATGAGTTTTTAAATTAAGCTCATTTTAATACTGCTATCTAAATTTGTAAAATTTATAAGTAAATCGGTAGGACATTTGATGAAAGACTGCATGCAATTTGTATATGTTGAGTAATGACCATACTGCCACTTCTAAACAGTAAAAACCTAGTCATATCCAAATGTAAGGATGCCTTTTTTGTCCTTTCCATTATAATAGAAATAATGATGACATCTTTCTTTGAATACATATGATAATTTTATCAGCTTAAGTACAGCAATTAAATAGGAATTGCCTCTTTGGAAACAAATATATTCACTGCCTAAAATATATTCTACCTGTGTATATTGTATCGTGGAGGGTTGACCTTACCAGATGTCCATCCAGCTGCTTCTCTCTGCTCTTCTTCAACAGAACAGGGAGAGAAAATAAAATGGAAAAGATTGTGGGTTGAGATAAAGACAGGTAGCTTACTTTCCAGTTATTGTCATGGGCAAAACAATGTCAATTTGGGGAAAAATACTTTAATTTATTGCCAGTCATAGTATGATAAGTATGATAAGAAACAGAGACAAATGCTAAAACACCCTCCCCCACTGACCCTTTGCACCCAGGTTGAACTTCACTCCTTCATTCCCAGTTTCTGTCTCCTCCTTCTTCTCGTCCTGAGCAGCACAGGACAATAGAGCTTGTGTTAGTTTGTAACATTTCATCTCTGCCACTCCTTCCTCCTCTCTTCCCCTGCTCCAGTGTGGGGTCCCTTCCCCAAGATACAGTCCTTCATGAACTTCTCCAGTTTGCATTCTTCTCACAGGCTTCAGCTTCCTTCAGGACACATCTATCTTTTACAGCATGGAGTGGTCCTCCCCATGGGCTGCAGTGGGCATATCTGCTCTGGCATAGTCCTCTCCACAGGCTGAAGAGGGACAAAGTAGTTCAGCATGGTCTTCTCCACAAGCTGCAGGAAAATCTATTCTCCAGCACCTGAAGCATTTCACAGAATCACACAGAATTTCTAGGTTGGAAGAGACCTCAAGATCATCGAGTCCAACCTCTGACCTAACACTAACAGTCCCCACTAAACCATATCCCTAAGCTCTACATCTAAACGTCTTTTAAAGACCTCCAGGGATGGTGACTCCACCACTTCCCTGGGCAGCCCGTTCCAATGTCTAACAAACCTTTCGGTAAAGAAGTTCTTCCTAAGATCCAACCTAAAACTCCCCTGGCGCAACTTAAGCCCATTCCCCCTCGTCCTGTCACCAGGCACGTGGGAGAACAGACCAACCCCCACCTCGCTACAGCCTCCTTTGAGGTACCTGTAGAGAGCGATAAGGACACCCCTGAGCCTCCTTTTCTCCAGGCTGAACAATCCCAGCTCCCTCAGCCGCTCCTCGTAGGACTTGTTCTCCAGACCCCTCCTCTTCCCTTTACTCCCCTTCCTCCTCCTCTGACCTCTGCAGGGCTGTTTCTAACACATTCTCCTCACTCCTCTCTTTCACAGCTGCTGCACAGCATTTCTCCCTCTCCTACATACCTCTTTCCCAAGGCACCACCAGAGTGGCTGCTGGGCTAAGCTGTGCCCTGAGTTGGGGCTGTTGCATATTAAATAATATAATGTACATTGCTATATGCATAATTCATGATGTAATATGTGATGTATGTATATTAAATATGATTATTTTAATTACCTTACAATAAAATACTTTTAAACAACTTGCTTAGTTCTAAATTTTAAGAAGTGTTTAAGTGTTAAGAAGATCCAAATGTAAATGTAAATCATGAAGAATCTTTGAAGGAAAAATGCTGTGTATGAAGGGTGAAATAAGAGTAACTAAATGATGCAGCTCAAATGATTTAACTACCCTCATGAAGTACAAGACAGCTTGAGAGCTGAAATAAAATAAAAGACAGACTCTCTTAAAGGTTCATAGAATTCATTTAGTAGTAAGTATACTGTTCTCTCAGTTCATATTACAGTGAGCCATTTCCTATTTTAATGCAAAACAGTGGTATCAGTTACCCCTAAGCCTGAGGTAATAAAACAATACATAGTTTAATCGTTAAGTTATCGGAATTGAAAGCTTCAGTTTACTCCTTGTATAGAGATAATAACTGAAGTTTGATTATGATAAATAATTGCTGTTTCCATGTATTAAGAGGTCCCGAATAGCAAAATCAGTTCATCTGTAGTACCACAAGCAAAAAAGGTAATCCCATATTAGCAATGCAAAAGTCATAGTTTTTATTAATATTCAGAAATTTTGAATTATGAAGTAAAAATCTTGATATTTTGAATTATTGTGTTCTTCAACTATTTCTAGCCAGCTAAATGCATATCAAATCCAATCCTTAAAGTATTTCCAACTTTAAAATGAACTATATCATTATTTTTGTTTATTTGTTTGATTGATTGTTGTCCCCTCCAAATAACAGTCTAGAGAAATCAAAGCACACAGGTACAGTTCTGTTGATATAGTTAAGAAAAGTACGCAAAAGCATCTCATCAAAGGTTTTTTACAGAAAAGAAGTTGCCAAGGGATAAAAAGGATATTCACATGGATTAATAACTTGTGAGAAGAGGACACAGAAAATAAGAAAAAATGTCCAGTTTTCAGATATCACATGTATGATCAGAAGAGACTCACAGGTACTGTATTGGAACAAGCTAGATATAATATATTAAGAAATGATTGGGTTGGAAGAGAGTGAAATTATGGTGTTAAATTTCCCAGGACAGTAAAAACAAGGGCTAGTTGTGAGGTACTGCAGAAGAACATCACAATACTGAATGACTAAAGGGTGAATTAAATTCAACCTGAAGAGATGCATAGTTGCCAAGAAAACAAATAGAATGTTAACAGTTATTAGAAACAATCAAAATAAAGGCACAAAACAGAAAACATCATTCTGTCACTTCATAAATCTAAGGCGCAGTGATATTTTGAATACTATTTGCAGATTCATCACAGACCCATCCTGTCTCCAAAAAGCAAGTTGTGTAATTGGAAAAAGACAATTGTACCTGTACAAAAGTTTTCAGATTAAGAATGATTAAGCGCAGTAGATTCTTCAGCCTGAAAAAAAGAAATGACAAAAGGTAATGATAGATATTTATAAAATAAATGAGACATATAGAAATTGAATGGGAAATGATTATTCACTCTTTGCGCTAATATGGTAAGTAAAACTAGGAGGTGATAGGTTCAAAATAAAAGAACTTTGCTTCTTCACTAGGTGTGTAGTGAAGCTGTGAAATCCCTTGGCTCGTTCCAGTCCAGGCTGGAAAACAAGCTCAAGAAGGTCTCTTGTCCAAATTCCTACACAAAGCAGTGTCAGTTCTGAGGTCAGACTCACCAGGCGAGGTCGAATTCATAGTAGAAAATTATATCATGGTCTACTACACCCACTCCACTCCCCAACCCTTTTGTGGCTCTGGGGAGCTCAAAGGTGGTGGTGGGTACAAGAGTATTCTAGAGATGGAATACTTCAGTTGGAAACTAGATGGAAAACAAGTGTGCTTGCTTTTATAATTCCTAGCCATGTATGGAGATGAACTATACACATTATATATAGCATATGTATATACACAACATATATATGTTATAGATTTTTTTTTTGATCCAATATAGCCCCTCTTACATTCATGTTCCATGTTCACGGAGGTACTAGTCAACAGTATGATTTAACAGTGAAATTTGTAAATAAGTGAATCGTGTTTTCCAATGAAAATAAGATGCTGTAATGTAGCTGTAACATGAAATAGGTCTATTATAAAGAGTAAGGAATATATCTGAGAATGAGAACACCATTTCCAGTTTTCACACCAAGCCCCCAAGAGTTGTCTTAATTGCCACTGAGACAGCATGCTGAAATAATTGGCTGGAAGTGCAGATTCATATTTTTGCCATTTGAACTGCTTCTTTTCATTCTGGCACACTCCTTAGATCTGGTTCTCTTCAGTATAATGCAAGAGTTGTAAGCAATTGGAAGAAAAAAAAATAAAATAAAAAGCCACTGCTGTCAGAGTTTAAACAGATATTATTTTTAGAGTGATTTTAGCTCAGGGTGGCTGTGAATCAAGAAACAGTGACTACCTAACTACTGCCATTTTGCAGGGAGGGTGACAGAGCACTGGAACAGGCTTCCCAGAGGGGCTGTGCAGTCTCCTTCTCTGGAGACATTCAAAACCCACCTGGACATGTTCCTGAGTGACCTGATCTAGGTGCCCCTGCTCTGGCAGAAAGATTGGACTAGGTGATTTTTCAAGGTACCTTCCAACCCCTAACATTCTGTGACTCTGTGATTCTATACCTGTTGAGTTTAAATATTATTTATTTATTTATTTATTGGTGCTCAGCATTTCTCAAAAAAGGATCAAGTGGGTCAGCATTCACATTCCTGTGTGTTACAATTACGCCCATCTAAGTCCTCTAAAACAGGTGACAAGTGAGTCACCTCTTTGCTTGGGATCAAACATTACAAGCCTTAGCCTGAAGGCTATCAGAGGTATGTGTGAGGAGCCCGAGGAGGAAAGATATTGTCAGATAAATTTTAATTTTAAAGTTGGACATGAACAGAAGCCCCTGTTCAGAACTCTGCAACATTTAAACATCAGCCTCAAATATATCTGTCCTGGTGATAACTAGGATAGAGTTAATTTTCCTCCTAGTAGCTGATATGGTGCTGTGTTTTGGATTTAGGATGAGAATAATGTGGATAACATACTGATGTTTTAATTGTTGCAGACCAGTGCTTACACTAAGCCAAGGACTTTTCAGCTTCTCGCATCACCCTGACAGAAAGGAGGCTGGCAATGCATCAGGAGCTGTGAGGGGACAGAACCAGGACAGCTATCCCAAACTGGACAAAGGGATATTCCATACCATCTGACGTCATGCTAAACAATTAATATAGGGGTGCTGGCTGGGGTGGGGGGACCAGCTGCTCAGGGATAGGCTGGGCATTGGTCAGTGAGTGGTGAGCAACTGCATTGTGCATCATTTGTTTTGTACACATTATTATTACTAGTACTGTTATTTTTTTATTACTATTATTTATTATTATCCTTTCCTGTCCTAATAAACTACCTACAAGCTTTCATTTTTTCCTGATTCTCTCCCCCATCCCGCTCAGAGGTGGGGGAGAGAGAGGAGGGTGAGCAAATGGCTATGTGGTGCTTAGCTGCTGGACGGGTTAAACCACTACGTTATATATCTAACATTCATAAATTTATGCTAAGAATATTACAGTGTAAAAGCAAGCATTTAAAAGTCAGAAGCTACCAGAAATAATACCACTTTTGTCCTAACTTAGCCCCTTTATATGTAGTGTAATTTTGTTGTACTTTCATACAATTTTCTCAGTATTCTTGCCTCATTCACAGTAGCTTTCATTCTCTGCACTATTCATACACAACATATTTATCTTCATTATTCAGTGTGTGGCCATAAACTTTGTTTACTGAATACTACTCACACTCTGCCTTGAAGCCAAAACTAATTTGTTTGAAGGCTTTTCCACAGTGTTTATTGCTGATATTACAGTGTGGCCCAAACAAATCACTTGATTTTCCCAATACCTTTGGAGAATGAAATGTTATTTTCCTTTACACATGAAAAGAGAAAACACAGTGGGTCAGATTCACCTATTAATTTGGAGTTCCTATTGTGGCATGAGTTTTTATGCTGTGTGACATTATATGGCATTTCATGTGTTCAAGAATAAGCTCTAATTACATTTGCTCCTTACTGAACAGTCTTTTGACAAATCAAATCCTAAGACACTCAGAAAATGAAGGATGGACAATTTAATGACCCTTAATAAGTCTGGTTAACATCATCCTCCCAGAAGTACCTCCATTTCTCCCTTTCCTCCTCCAATTTCCAACTTTCTGAAGAAAAAAAGCAGAATTCCTACAAACAGCAGTATCTTTACATAGTTTTTGTTCATATCTAGGGCATGTCAATTCTTTGCACATGTATATGTACATGTAATAAAGCGATTTAAAATTCTGTTATTTTTTTCTGGACCTGTGCAAACCTCATGACATTCAACAAGGCCAAGTCCAAGGTCATGAGAAACTTGACATGAGCCTGCAATCTGCACTTGCAGCCCAGAAAGCCAACCATATCCTAAACTGCATCAAAAGAAGCATGGCCAGCAGGTCGAGGGAGGTGATTCTTCCCCTCTAATTGTGGTCTCATGAGACCCCCACCTGAAGTACAATGTTCAGCTCTGGGACCTCCAGCACAAGAATCATAGAATCATAAAGGTTGGAAAAGACCTCCAAGATCATTTGGTCTAACGATCCCCCTACCACCAATATAACCCACAAACCCATGTACCTAAGCACAACATCCAACCTTTCCTTAAAGATCCCCAGGGATGGTGACGCTACCACCTCCCTGGGAAATCCATTCCAATGTCTAACTACTTTTTCTGAGAATAAATTTCTTCTAATTCCCAACCAGAACCTCCCCTGGTGCAACTTGAGGCCATTCCCTCTTGTCCTATCGCTAGTTATCCATGAGAAGAGGCTGAACCCCAGCTCCCCACACCTTCCTTTCAGGTAGTTGTAGAGAGCAATAAGGTCTCCCCTGAGCATTCTCTTCTCCAGACTAAACAACACCAGTTCCTTCAGCTACTCTTCAAAAGACTTGTGTTTCAGGCCCTTCAACAGCTTCATAGCCCTTCTCTGGACATGTTCCAGGGCCTCCATGTCCTTCTTGTAGTGAGGGGCCCAAAACTGAACAGAGTACTCAAGGTGTGGCCTTACCAGAGCAGAGTACAGGGGAACGATCAGCTCCCTGGTCCTGCTGGCTACGCTGTTCCTGATACCAGCCAGAATGCCGTCAGCCTTCTTGGCCACCTGGGCATACTGCTGGCTCATGTTCAGGCAAGCATCGATTAGCATTCCCAGGTCCTTTTCCTCTGCACAGCTTTTGAGCCACTCTCCCCTAAACCTGTAGTGCTGCATAGGCTTGCTGTGCTCCAAGTGCAGGACCTGGCACTTAGCCATGTTAAACCTCATCCCATTGGCCTATTATTGACCCATCCAGTCCAGGTCCCTCTGCAAGGCCTTCCTATCCTCCAGCAGATCAACACTTCCCCCCAGCTTTGTGTCGTCTGCAAACTTACTGAGGTTGCAATCAATTCCCTCATCCAAATAATCAGCAAAGATATTAAAGAGGATGGGCCCCAACACCGACCCCACCACTCGTGACCAGCTGGATTTCAGGTTAGGAGGCTGAGTACTCTGAGGATAAGTGGTCTGGCTAGTAAAGACAGATGTAAAGAAGGCATTAAGAACCTCAGACTGTTCCTTATCCTCAGTAGTCATGTTCCCCCTGAGATTCTCCTTAGCCCTTCTCTTGACATTAGTGTATTTATAAAAACATTTTTTGTTATCCTTAACCATAGTGGCCAGGCTGAGCTCATGCTGGGTTTTAGCCTTCCTGATTTTTATTTTGCATATGCTGGCAACTTCCTTTTACTCTCCCCAAGTTGCTTGTCCCTTCTTCTACCGGACATGGACGTATTAGAATGAGTCCAGAGGAGGGCCACGAGAATGATCAAAGGGCTGTAGCACCTCTCCTCTGAAGACAGGCTGCAAGAGTTAGGGTTGTTCAGGCTGGAGAAGAGAAGGATCCAGGGAGACCTTGTAGCAGCCTTCTAGTACACAAAGCAGGCCTACAGTGAAGCTGGGGGAGGGACTCTATGAGGGATTTTAGTGACTGGACAAAGAGTAATGGTTTTAAACTAAAAAAAAAAAAGATTTAGATTAGATTTTTGGAAGAAATTCTTTACTGTGAGGATCGTGGGGTACTGAAACAGGTTACACAGAGAAGTTGTGACTGCTCTGTCCCTGGAAGTGTTCAAGGTCAGGTTGGATGGGGTTTGAGCAACCTGGGAGGTTTCCCAGCCTTGACAGGAGGGTTGGAAATCTGTGATTGTTAAGGTCCCATCCAACACATACCATTCAGTGACAGAATGCAGTATCAAACAGAGAAACACAGGAAAAATATTTCTGGTAGTTGGATTAAGCTCATCTTGGGAAGTAGAGCACATGGGTGTGGACAGGTCTTAAGGGAATTTAAGAAAGTAAGAAACTGCTGCTGAAGTATAAAGAGTGGAATTTTTCAAACGGAAGAACTTGGCACCATATGGTCAGATGTTTCCAGTGATGTCAACAGACCAAATCTGTCATGAAGGATAGTTTTATGCCCCAAAGAACCGAACAGATGTTAGCATTCTCCAGTTGAAAGTTTCCATATTTTTATAACATTGACAAAAGGTAACTTTTCTCAGTTTTTCTTTCATGTATGTCTTAAGGATACAGATGAGGAGCAAATATTACACATGATATTAAGACTTCTCTAGGACAAATGTCTAGCAGATCATTTGAGTGTAATATCTGAAAAAATTCTAAGCAACAGAGCACAATTTCTCATAAAATGTCATGCAACTTACACACTGTCATTAGACAAATAGTCTAGTCATCATGTGACCAACTCCAACTAAGTTTTTACTTCTATTACAGTGTCAAAGCATCTGAACACCACAGTTAATTATCAGTTCATATTGTTAAAATATATATGGAGAGAGAGAGAGTTAAAGTACACTGAGAATCTGTCAAGATAGATTTCATGTTCTATCAATAGTCATACAAAACAGGAATTGTATACATTTTGGTCATTATTACCGCTGTTGGGGGAAACAAGTTTCTTCCTTTATGAATGGAACTGAACAGCAGGACTAAATGTTAAAAATTGATACAGAATAGTTTCTGATTTAAAGAACATTGGCTAGATCTTTCTGAACTTACAATGTCAGTCACTACATTCATACTACGCATTTTATTCAATAACTGTTACGAGAAAGATTTGGACAACTCTTTAGCTTTTATTTCTTTCTGCTTTGTCTACATTGCCCATCCATTTCTTAAAGTTTTTTTTTTTTTTTTTTTTTTTTCCTCCCCATATAACCCATGCAAAGAGCAAGTAGATGGTTAAGCATAGCTTGGCTTTCCAACAAAAGTACTTTACCTTTAGTTATTTACCTTGAACTATATCATTGTAGTAGTAGATATGCTCAGATAAACTAGGATAATCAGTAACAATGTCCAACGGAGGTGTTTGCTAATAAGTAAAGTGAATGGTCTGATAATGATGTTGAGAAGACAGATTAAATACAATTTTCCATCTTGTCCTAACCACGGGTCAGAAGATTCTTAATTGCTGCAACTACTAGATGTGCATGTTGCCTTGGAGAAGATGCTGAGCCATGAACCCCATGGTATTAATTTTCAGGAAATCTGTAGAAGCTTTGGGAAAGCCAAGGATGGAGCTAACATCTTAACTCACTGCAAAACACCTTGCTAATTATCTTAGTGCCGATGCTTTTGTTAAGAACTTAGGAGTATAGGAAAATAAGATGACTCATTGACAAAATTCTAGCAACATCTACCTTACATGTTGTGTATAGGAAATTAGTGTTATTGAAACAAATTTGAGTTGACCAATTTAAAAAAACAAAAACAAAAACAAAAAAAAATGTCTGCACAAATAGGCTATTTGTGCCAAAATATAATGATTTGTAATAATTTAATAAATTATAAATATGTTTTTTAATTAATACAGAAACTCTTATCAATAGTAAAGTATAAATCATTATAGAAAAAAAATAGACAAGTTATATTGATGTATTGATGCACCGTGAAGCACTTCAGCAACAGCTTATTTACCACTAAATATTAAATTAAAAAGAGGTTTTGATATTAAGTCAAGATTGATGGTGGCTGTATTTCTTCTGCTGATGAGCTCAGTCCTCAATCTGACTGAAAAAGATTGATTTCTTGCATTGGCTCAGTGAAGTTATCTCTCTTGGAGGTCATATTTTTGCATAGTTTCTTTCAGTCCTACACCTTTTACTAACTCCACTTGTTTTCTTTAATCCTATTAAAAGGATAAGCATCATGTGTTAAGGCAATTTCTTAGCTGGAGAAAGAGTAATCTTTTAACCAATGTTCCCATGGTACTCCACATTGTTAACTGTATATATCATTGTCATAAACAAGTAATAGTAATTTTCCATAGCTATGGAGTCCTGAGGAAGTATGAAAGGACAAAACCAACTGACCAAACAAACAAGAAAATAAACCAAACCAAACCAAACCAAGCCAAACCAACCAACCAGCCAAACAAACAAACTCTAAAAACTCTAACACTGTGCTGTCTTTTTGAAGGGGAAATAGGATTTATGAACATTTAGAGGTTGTCAATCTGACATAAACTCTTAACTGAGAAATTAAGGAAGATATTGTCAATGCCATATAAATAAGAATCTACAGATTGTCAGATTAACTTAATTAGAATTGCATAAAACCAACTAAACAAGCAAAAATTTTTAAAAAATAATAAAATTGTGTTACTGAAAAAATGTAAAAGCAATACTATATGCTTCCATCTTTTGATACAATGCTTTCCAGAAATTACCTTGGTACTACATGAGTTACCATATATATAAAGAATTAAAACCAGTGGTTATTACATCTTGAAATTCATTAATTAAACTGGTTATAATCTCTTTAGCAGATATATTTCAGAGAATCATTCCTTGGACTTATAGTTTTTGACTCTTATTAGCAAGTTTGATGACACCAGAATTAATTATAAAGATTTAAGATAACAGAATTTGTGATATAAATAACAAATGAAGGCATACATTAGAATGATACTGTACATTTTATGCAGGTAAATGACAAGAATAAGGAGCACAAATCTGGGTAGAAAATATAAAAGAATTATCGTAGATGTTAGTATACATATGAAACATTTATTAGAATTTGCTTTGGATTTCATTCCATGATTACATTTTAAAATCAAAACTGAAAATTTTGAAATATTTGTTTGACAGAAATTACTGCAGTTCATGCAGACAATTAGAAAGATCTTATAGTATGTGTGTATTGCAGATCAGTGAGCTCACAGCAGTTCTTCTTGGCTTTATTTTTAAATTCTTATAAAAGAATTTATGTGAAGAAATATTAGCACATCTCCAGTTTACAGATATAAAATGAAAAAAAAAATAAAAAAAATAAAAGTGTTTGCATGTCAGTAGGAATTTATTTCCCATCACCTGATGTTCATCTAGAAATACAGTCATCAGTTTTATACTTGAGCTTCAGTTTCCAGAACATTTTCTAAGCAACAGTCTTTATTTGTCAAGCAAGATTTGTGGCCATTCTTCTATAGACAGAGCAGAACAGAAAGAGTGTTCTCCATGGCACTGGAAATCACAGAGAGCTGTAAACGAATTTTAGTTGGATTTAAGAATATTTTGCCTTTTTGCATTAGGATGTCTGGAATTATTATGAATCATTTCATAATAATTCTGAACATTTTTATGATTGATTTTAAAAGGAAATCCCAAAGTGTTCAACTGTTTACTTAAGAGAAGACCAACAATATGCACTCAAAAAGTAGCAGTCAATGGCTCAATATCCAAGTGGAGATCAATGAAAAGTGGTTTTCCTCAGGTGTCAGTATTGGGGCTAGTGTCATGTGATACAGTGAGATCAAGTGCACCCTCAACAAATTTGCCGATGACACCAAGCTGTGTGTCACACATGCTGCAGGGAAGAGATATTATCAAGAGGGACCTTGACAAGCTTGAGAAGTAGGCCTGTGTGAACCTTAAGTTCAAAAAGGCTAACTGCAAAGTCCTGCACCTGGGTCAAGACAATCTCAAGTACAAATTACAGTCTAGGTGGAGAAAGCAGCCCTGATGAGAAGGATCTAGGGGTGTTGGTGGATGAGAAGCTTGAGATGAGCCA
The DNA here is from genome assembly GCA_011074415.1 of Stictonetta naevosa. Classification (NCBI taxonomy): domain Eukaryota; kingdom Metazoa; phylum Chordata; class Aves; order Anseriformes; family Anatidae; genus Stictonetta; species Stictonetta naevosa. The sequence goes on from CM021698.1 coordinate 97,496,314, forward strand.
GCAAAGTGCACTTGCAACCCAGAAAGCAATCCTAGTTTGTATTAAAAGAAGCATGGACAGCATGTCAAGGGAGGTGATTCTCCCCCGCTACTCTGCCCTTATGAGAGTACTGCGTCCAGGTCTGGGGCCCCCAGCATGACAGACATGGCTGTATTAGAATGAGTCCAAAGGAGGGCCACGAGAAAGGGCCTCTCCTATGAAGAAAGACTAAGAGAGTTGGAGCTGGGGAGACTTTATAGCGGCCTTCCAGTACCTAAAGGAGGCCTACAAGAAAGCAGGAGAAGGACTCTTCATCAAGGAGTGTAGTGATAGGTCAAAGGGTAATGGTTTTAAACTACTTTAAACTAAAAAATTTAGAGATTTAGAAAATTTAAAGATTTAGATTGGAGTTTTGGAATAAATTCTTTCTCTAAGGGTGATGAGGCACTGGGACAGGCTTCCCAGAGAAGTTATGGATGCCCTGTCTCTGGAAGTGTTTAAGGCCAGGTTGAATGGGGCTTTGAGCAACTTGATCTAGTGGGAGGTGTCCCTGCCCATGGCAGAGGGGGCTAGAATGGAATAATCTTTATGGTCTCTCCCACCCCAAACCATTTTATGATTCTATGAATATCATGGACAGTGCAGAAATTTCAACTATTGCTTAGAAAAATTATTAAATGATATTTATATTCTACTAGCCCTGATAAAAGAATTACATTTTGTCTTCTCACCTGGCTGAAAATCATCTAAACATTAAGCTTATAAAACATCTGAAAGTAATGCTAAGGCCTTAGAAGCATTTCTAATCATTTACCACTTTAAACTAAGAACATACCATTGTGAATGAAACTTCAGGATGGCTTTTATATTTGTAGTATAATAACACAGCCTCAGCAAGATCCCCTAAACTTACTGTATAGAAAAAGCTAGTCCTCATTTAGTAGCAGCTTTTTTGGTATTTTGTTTTCTTTTACTTTTCTTTGAGTTTTATACTTTATTACTAATCCAGAAAGTTAGTGAAATCCTCATGTGACATTATTAGCTCCCCAGAATTATTTCTGACAACACTGATAATGCTACTATTTAAATATTCTTGTGCCTCTCTTGCCTCTGTGTAAAAATGCCACATCTATCTGACAAGAACATTACAATATGAACATTTTTAAAATACTATGTAGTTATTATTGTATCTTGGTAACCTAATTCAGCTACCATGAACCAACTGTATACATGCAATAAGGACATACACTTACAGTGTGGCCATGCAGAAAAAGTTGATGTTCAGACACATTAAGGTAGTCATTTACTCCTCTCAGTCATAGGTCTCAGACTATTCTTTCAGTCTTCTGCCATGATGGACCTTGTCAAGAAAAGAATACAATGGGACTAGAAAAAAAAAAAAAAAAAAAGAAAGAAAGAAAAAAAAAGAAACAGATTTCAAAAAGAAAGGTGATAGACCAAAAGTGGGGAGTATGTATGTGGCACTTACAGGTTAAAGTTACTTTGTCAGTAGTGTTGTTGCTTGTGTTTTTGCTTTTCCAGTTAAGTATATGTACATTGGTCAGGCAGAAAAAGATATTTCTTAGGTAAAAGGGGGTATTGTCATTGGTAAATAGTGGAAGCTTCTGGGAATAAGGAAAAAAAAAAAAAAAAAGTGAAACCTTGGCATATTTGTTTGTTCTCAGTACTCAGTAACATCACAGATTCATCAAATCATAGAAGTTGGAAGGGACCCACAAGGGTCATCAAGTCTAACTCCTGGCTCCACACAAGAAATCAATCCATATGTCCGAGAGTGTTGTCCAAAAACTTCTTGAACTCTGTCAGGTTTGGTGTCATGAACACTTCCCTGGGGAGCCTGTTGCAGTGCCCAATCACCCTCTTGGTGAAGAACCTTTTCTTGACATCCAGCCTTACCCTCCCCTGATGAAACTCCATGACATTCCTTTGGGTCCTATCACTGGTAACCAGAGAAAAGAGATCAGATTACTGTAAAATCAGATCTGAGAAATTAGGTTTCCTTTCAATTTTCAGTGAATAGAGCTCATTTCTAACTAATTACTTAGCTCATTCCTCCAAAGAGTTAAATAAAGATTATATAAAAGCGAAATGGAATTTGACTATCTGCTAGAATTCAAAGTCAAGATGAACAACAGAGCAGACAAATAAGTTATGTCATGTTTGTGTTTCCAGCATGACAAACATCACAAATGTTGGGCATTAACATGTCAGTTAAGATATTTGTTGAAAGACAAATCTAAAGAACAATGTTTTATTGATAATAAACTCTATTTGTTTTTACATTATTATGTCAGAAGAGATTTAAAGCTAACCTCTTCTTACAAATACACAGGAGCTATTTTAAAGTCAAAATGACTTATCTTTATAAGACATCTTATCAAATGTAGATGGCAAACCGACTTTATTAACCTGGCCTAAGTCATTGATTTCTCACATTGCTAAGTCTTATCTCTCATTGACAAGCCAGTCACCTCCTAGATCAGTAGTAAATCATCCACACATCTTTCTGTCTGTATAAATTACCAAAGCTGCTAACTCAGCAAAACTCACTAGGCCTTACTAAATTCTAGTTCTTCTTTTAGTCATTTAATAAAAAATAATGAAAACTTAATTTATAATCTCCCCTCCCCACTCCCCACCCTGATCCAACAAGCAGGAGTCATAGAATAATTTATTTTGGAAAAGGCCTCTAAGATCAACAAATCCAAGGAATTTTGTTTATACACACATACATCATTATTTTTCCAGGTCTCTCTAATGAAATGTACTGCCAAGGAGCAAGTGAGCCTTCTCTATCATTGTTTAAAATATCCTGTAGCTCAGTTTGTTTGTGGTGCCTTACCTTCAGGTCTTCAGCCCATGACAGAAGAAAAGGCAATGCCAGTCCAGCTCAGTTCTCACGAGCACACACAGTGGTGTGTACCAGCTGGCTGTTATTACACTCCCCTTTAATACCTATGTCTTACAAAGTTTAAATCACATTAACTTTTAGGGATAGATACTAGAAGTAGAAGACAGGAGGTTGACTTGCTTTTCACTCATCTCATTAATTTCTATTAGTTTTCAGTTAATCCATTTTTTGGATAAAATGTACTTTGTAAACTCCTTGAACTAAACTAGAGTCAATGGAAATTTATAGCTGTCCGGACTTGAAGAAGGTACAGGTATTTCTTACTTCACCTGAAAGTATAGTTACAGGATTTCATATTGTGTTCAAACATTAAAATTATTTAATTTAAAAAGAGTAAGTTTGATTGATCATCCCTTGTACTTTTTACACCAGTTTCCCTCTGCTTTACTGCTGTTTGGCACTGCTAAACCTTTACTCAAAGGATGAGATATTGTTTACTTTTCTGCAGAAGTACCCATGGTCTAATCAGCAGTGTTTCCATTTGTGTCTGTAATTCACTGTCAGCATTATTGAAGGACAAAAAAATATTTTATATTCTTTTGTAGACAGCACCTTATTTTTCTTAATTAAATTTGACAGGATAGATGTTTAAAACGCCAAAATTTAAGATGATTCAAGCCTAAAGTGTTCTACTTAGATTGTTACACTAGACCGTTATATTGGCCCAAGCACATACCAATTTAAAACGAACCTAGAAAACTAACATTCGTTATGTAGAATTTCTGTCTTGAAGCTTTCACTGGGGAAAGGATACAATCTTCCTAGTCTGATTTAAAGTAATAAATACTTTAAAATATGGTGTATATTTTTTCCCATATACATAAGATCAATAATTCTCTAATTGTTAAAGTGAAAACTGGGTGTTTCAGAAGCTGGTGATGAGTGGTGTTCCTAAGGGGGCCGTATTGGGACCCCTTGCTGTTTTATATCTGTCAATGACATAGTCAAAGATGTCATTGCCTATGGGATCCAGTGCACCCTCAGCAAGTTTGCAGATGACACAGAGCTGAGTGGTGCAGCTTATACAACAGAAGGAAGGCATGCCACCCAAACGGATCTGGAGAAGCTTGAAAAGTGAGCCCATTTGAATCTAATGAGGTTGAATAAGGCCAGAGAAAGGTATTGCACCTGGGTCAAGGAAGAAGAACTTACTGAGAGCAGCCTGACAGAGAAGGACATGGCAGTTCTGGTGAATGAAAAGCTTTAAATGAGCCAGCAGCATGTCCTTGCAGCCCAGGCCAACTGCATCCTGGGTTGCATTAAGAGAGTCATGGCCAGCAGGTTGAGGGAGATGATTCTTCTCCTGTACTCTGCCCTCATGAGACCCCATTTGGAGTACTGTATCCAGATCTGAGGCCCATAGGACAAGAAGGATGTTGATCTGAACGGGTCCAGAGGAGAGCCACAAGGATAAAAAAATCAAAGGGCTGCAATACCTCTCCTATGAAAACCAAGAGAGTTGGAGCTGGGGAGACCTTATAGTGGTCTTCCTAAAGTACCTAAAGTAGACCTACAAAAAATCAGGAGAGGGACTCTTTGTCAGGGAGTGTAGTGATCAGAGGGCTGGAGCACCTCTCCTGTGAAGAAAGGCTAAGCGAGCTGAGGCTGTTCAGCTTACAGAAGAGAAGGCTCCATTGCAGCCTTTCAGGACTTAAAGTGGGCTTATAAAAAAAGATGGAGAGAGACTTTTTACTCAGGCAGATGATGATAGGAAAAGGGGCAATGGTTTTAGGGGAAATTATGATTAGATGTTAGGAGGAAATTCTTCACCCAGAGGGTGGTGAGGCACTGGAACAGGTTGCCTAGAGAAGTTATGAATACTCCATCCCTAGAGGCTTTCAAGGCCAGGTTGGATGGGGCCCTGGACAACCTGATCTAATTGGTAGCTTTCATAACCATGTCAGGGGTGTTAGAACTAGATGGTCTTTAAGGTCCATTACAACCCAAGCCATTCAATGATTCTATGATTATCTAAGAAACTTATCCTTAATAATTCACTGTATCAAAATTCAAAAGAATTATATTGCTGTGCATCCAGAGGTATTATTTAAGAATTAAGAGTAATTATTGGGGAGCAAAAAACAATGTAGTTAAATCATTGCCTATTTTGTATTCCATTTATACTCAATGAAGAGAAGAGAAATAAGACTGTAGGTTATATCACCTACAGTACCAGTACTATATTAATACTATGGACTGCCTGCACAGTACATGAAAACTCTTTTCTTTGTAATGAATCTCAAATGGCAGGTTGCTCACTGATAACTGAGATACAGAAGGAAAAGAGAGAGAAGAAAAATATGCTGAAACAAAACATGGTTTCAACACAGCCCACGCAATACGTAGCTATCAAATCAGTGGAAAAAAAAGATCAAAACACCAACTTATGTTTGACAAGTGTACCCAGTAAACACTTTGTTTCCCTTTGTCACATTTAACTTCTATATTAGAAGTCCAAGGCCAGTGTTCAATTCAGTCATTCCAAGCTGGGAAATATCTCCAGATACTACATGACAGAACATATCAATAATTTTTACATTTACTGGTCTTATTTCTTTGCTGACACTCTGCCAGATCTCTTCTCTTCATACACAGTTAATGTTGTCAACTTATAGATACACTTTCTCTTTATTTCTCATGGAGAGAGAACTCACTTTAAATTATATAAGTAAATTACCACTCCAATGTATAACATAGAGATTCAAGTCAAATTTTAGCCTAATCGAGTTTAATTATTCAGTGGTATCCATAAGCAAAGTGATAGCATCACAATTTTATATTTAGACTTCTTTGTAGATGGCAGCAGCAGCTAGTTTCCAAAGTACTTCTAAACATAAAAACAATGTATGTGCTTACTCAGAAATAATGACAACTAGTGGCCTTCTGAAACCAGTAATTTCCTGCTTTTTTTTCTTTGTTTGTTTTGTTTTGTTTTTTAAATCATGGATTTTAAAAAGCTTTTCCCAGAATTTTCTGATTGAAAAGTACAAGTGTTGCTCTGATTGTTAGTCTAGATTTTTATTGTTCAGATTGCAGTTAGTAAATGATGCCTTAATTATAATTTAAAAAATAACGTCATTTTTCTTGCCACATAATCTACATCACACACCTAGATGTGAGGCCCATTTTGTCTTGACAAGTCACTGATTTTTTTTTTTTAAAGAACATATATATTCTTCTAAGACTGCCTGCACTTTAATTCATAAACTGTCAAGGAAATGTTTTTCCCAGTCTGTTAAAGCTGTTGCCTTCTCAGACTGTTTTATTGCAGAGGTACCAAATTGAATTTTACACACCTGAAATCATTTCAGGAAGCTAGCTCTTTCTATAATTTCCTATGGAAAATCTACTGTAACCGTTTTCATCTTTATGAAAGAGGGAGAGAACAATTCTTAATGTAAAGAAAAATGAAATATATGTTTTACATTCAGCTTATTTTTTTCATTATGAGTGAAAAGGCATGGAATAGCTTAATGTAAATTCTAATCAATTACTTCAATAAAAAAGTTGTAACTTACAAATGAGGCATAAGGAACAAATTCTCTGCAGTGTTCCCCCCTTTCCCCCCTAAAAAAAAAGATAGCAAAATATTCATTTTTTTTTTTTTTTTTTTTTTTTAATCTCTGGAATGCAGAACTAGGATATGGTGAATTTAATTTACAGCAACTATCTGTTATCTATCTTTTCAGAATCCCAACTATAACTGTTTTTGTTGTCTACAAAGTCCTCAAGTAGGGTCTTTACTAAAACAGTTTTCTTTAATGACATCCCTATCATTAACAGCTGTTGTGTTCTCTCTGTTTAACCATTTGATCTTCAAGTAAATTGCCTGTAAAGCAACTTAAAAATAAATAATTTACTTTTAGCGTGTTTTGCTTTTTTTGTTATTGTTTTTTGTTTGTTTTGTTTTCTTCCTGCATTTATTTATAAGTTTACTTTCAAGATTTCTTGAAAATTGAAGTCATGGTAAGAAGTCAAAATAAACAATAGAGTTCTCAGCAGGATTAAAGTACTCCATTAAAATAACATAAATCTTTATGAAAATAATGTCTTTAACTATGAACATTTCATTTGATCCTTATTAAATATTCTGGGAGTTTTTCATAAGAGAAAACATGTACCAAGATAAATTAATTTTGCATTGTAAAACCTTTCTGGGAATCAAACAAGCTATTTTTACACCATATACAGTATTCCAGATTTTTCTTTCAGTGTGAGGGTGTAAAAACAAACAGATGTTTTACATATTTGCACCAAATAATCAAAGTTCTGGTAAATCATATGCACCAGACTGCATCTACATTATATTAAAATCAATATGCAATCAGTTCCTGACCTTTTGACATCAAAAGGAGGTGAGATTTTTGTTTGTTTTTGTTTTTGTTTTTCCCAGATAGGAAATTGATGTTATTGATTTAATTTTAATTCCAATATCAACATACTTATTTAAACCTTAAATATAGGCTAATAATAATAGGCTATAGTATAATTAAAATTTTCATTGCAAGTTTCATTTCCGTATTAGGTTTTATGGGATAGTGTAATCAAGTATTTATTTACTTTGTTAAAGTTAAAGCCCTAGTGGGGCTTTAATCAAGTATCCTATTGTGTTAGATACTATATAATCATATGATACCAAGCAACTCCTGCACTGAATACATATATTAAACTCTTTAATGATGGGAGAAGACACTTCAAAGTAAGACTATGTCTTCATTTAGTGTACCCTCCAAGATCTGGAATTTAAACACACACACACAAAATAAAAATAAGAAAATACAGCTTAACAAAATGTCAAAATTTGTCCACCCTCATATAAAAGGTACCTGTTAACACTAGACTTTTACTTAGTCACCACTGACCACAAAAATAAATATTCTTGCCAGCTATTAACAATCAAAGGCATTGTTCTTCATGCAGTATTGTAATGAGGCATAATGTCCAAGACACCCATAAATTTATTCCATTTGAACAGACAGAGGCACTGCTTTCCCTACAGTTCATGGACTTTCCTTATCTCCCCACATCAAACCTTAACTCAGAGAAACTCAGCACAGATCCAACCAATCCCTCTGCCTTTTGTCATACTACAACTATCATACTAAAAGCAATTGGAAACTTTAAGCTCAGTTGTGTGTAAATTTCAGAAAAGAAGAACTCAGAAAAGCATTTGTACCACAACTCTGCACACCTCAATGCTCAGAGCTGTGACTTCCTGTGGAGCACAGAGATCTGAAAGCAGAGTCTGGAATAAAAGGCTGCAGGTTGTGCTCAATGTCTATTGTTTTTGGAGTGTACCTCCTTATGTATTTGAAGAGTTCTTTAATTTCAGGAGATGCCGGAAGGTAGTCATAACCTGCTAGGTTGTAGTCACCCTCCAGCGGGGCTCCACTAGGGAATTAGGGAAGGGAAAAAAAGAAAAAAAAAGAAAAAAAAAAAAAAAAAGCTGCTTACATCAGTAACAAAGTGCATGCTTGTCAGGTTTACAGATCGTAGAACTGTAGAATTATAGAATCATTAAAGTTGGAAAAGACCTTAAAGATCATCTGGTCCTCACCTCACTGCTAATGTCACCCACTAAAACATGTCTCTAAGTACCAGGTCCAAGTTTTCCTTGAACACCCCCTGGGACAGTGACTCTACCACTTCCCTGGGCAACCTGTTCCAATGCCTGACTGGCCTTTCTGACACCAAATGACACAAAATTATGGGTGGAAGACCACCAGATGACGCCAAATTATGGGTGGAGGACCAGATGATATACTCAAGGGTGTGGACACTATCCAGAACAACCCAGATAGGTTAGACAGATTGGAGAAATGGAGTGACTTACAAGACATTCATAAAACGGAGTTCAGTGGAGCACCACAAAGATAGCAGGGACTGAAGCACTTGGGAACTGAAACACTTACCTGGTGAGGAGAGGTAGAAGGAAATATAATTTGTTCTACCTGCAGCAGATACAACTTCAGATGCACCTAACTGCAGCTTCTGTTCATAGAGAGGTTATGGAGGAGACAGTGACAGGCTCTTCACAGAGGTACAAGGCTGGAGGACAGGGGACAACTGGCATAAATTAAATCAAGGGAGCTTCAATCTGGATATAAAGAGGAACTTTTTCCCCACAGAGACAAGTACCATAATGGTGGAGCAGGCTGCCCAGGTGGCATGTGCAATCTCTGTTCTTGGAGGTTTCCAAGACCTGCCAGATTAAACTCCAGACAGCTGCATCCCATAGCTGATCCTGCAAGAGCTCCTCATAGCTGAGGATCTCCTCAGCTATAAATGATCAGAAACTACTATGCCACTGACCCAACTAGAGTGACAACACGTTATCTTTGTATCAGGTTTCACATTGCATTGTCTTAGTTTTGCTTCTATTTTCAAAGATTCTGTGTTTCATTAATCTCTGAGCACAATATGTCCAAACACAGGCAAAGAGCTCATGTTTGGGAGAAAGTAAATTATTATACTTCCTAAGGTGCTATGTAGCCTTCCCTATAGTGAGAGAGACCCTATATCATAGCTTACAGTTAGTGTAATTTAATAGTTAAAAAGGTCAGCAGGTCAGATATCCCTTCCTCTGCAAATCTCCCTCCCCGATTATGTGCAAACTTTCTAGCCCTTTGTTAAATGAAGTGCTAGCTGGTGCTAGCTAGAAACTAGCTAGAAGTTGAATGAAGTGCTAGCTAGTGCCTCCGAGGTAAACAAGCATGGTTTAAATGTCATGGAGTCGTGAATCAACAGAGCTCACTGAATTCCTAACCTGCACACTACTTTTCAGGCTCAGTCAGTCCTAAAAACTGGTGTATCTCGATAGGCACAAGGAAGTAATGAGTGAACATGAATCCCAAATCCCCAAATTTGGATCATTATAATGCCTCCCCAAGAATCTCCAAGTCTTAACAAAACCCTTCTGCTGCAGTCCTTATTATACCAAATAAAAATAGATTGCAGAGTTATGGCACTGAACTATATTCTTGTCCTACCAGTTATCTTTAGTATCATAAATTTGGATTAGGATTAAGACTGCTCAACAAAATCTTTATTGCATTGAAATTCCAACAGGAAACTTGTACTGAAATATATATATATATATATATTCAATACCAAGAACATTCCCACTCTTTTTTTCTTTTCTTTTCTTTTTTTTTTTCCTTTAATTACAAACCTTTTTTGAAAAATGGAAGTAAGGGGAAGAAAAGTCTCAGTTTATTGTTTATGTATGATAGCTCAAAAAAGGTAATTGTTTTTGATAATGCAGAAAGGCCTTTCTGACATTTCTGCTTTTATTTTCTTAATTTTTCCTCTCAACCATTCATAAATGTTTTCTCTTTTCAACTATAAAGCTTTCAGAATTACTTTTTTTTTTTTTTTTTTTTTTTTTTTTTTTTTAGCCAGACTCCAGCTTCCCACATGGATCTCCAGATACTAACTGGTATCAGAAAAACACCATGTGGGCAAAAACTATGTTTGGAACAGGCAGAATCTGTTCCAAAACTAAAGTGCTAATATATGAAGATTGCTTTAGAAAGAAATTTGAATAAGGAGCAAGACCCTTTTTAAATTTCAGCTTTTCATGTTTATTGCTTTTATTACTCCCACTTTTCATTTTTAAACAGTAACAGTTACCAAATCCATGCAGCTTACTTTAGCTGAAGATTTCTAAGCCTTTCACTGAAAGAACAGCATCTTTTTCACAATAAACTGGAGAGTAATGTTATTAAACTATTAAATGGATAAGTCATCCCCTATGCTCTCAAAGTTTTTTGTTGTTCTTGCTGCTGTTTTTTGTTGTTGTTTTGTTGTTGTTGTTGTTGTTGTTGTTGTTGTTGTTTTTAATTAAGGAGACATTTTGAGAGGTAGGATATAGGGAAAATATGCTATACTTTTTAAACACGAAGATTTGACTCATAAATGAAACAGAACTGTAATCGGTGTTTTGAAACAGCTGAAGTAAACCTGTCTCTAGATAACTGGAAGATGACGCCACATTTTATCAAATCAGTCAATCTAAATTAGAAAATGTCTCGTCTGTAAGTTTAGATTTCTAAGAACTGTTTAAAACAGCTTTGCTTGAAGACAGCAGAACAGTTCACATGATCAGATTAGAAGGAAAGGCAGATAATACAGCAACTATAAATTTTGATAAATATAGTAAATTATAAAGTATCATATTTTACATGAATAGTATTAAAATTTCAGTGGGGAAAAAAGCACGATAAAAAAAAAAAAAAAGATTATTTCATAGGACAGGAATTTTGCAAAGAATACTTGACTACTTCTCAAAAAAAAAAAATAAGGTAGCTATTTAGTGGGAGGTTTTGTTCGGGTTTTGTGGTGGTAGGGTTTTTATTTGTTTGTTTGTTGTTGGATTGTTTTGTTTTGTTTTTGGTGGGGAATGGGTCAAGAAAAGAGGGGAGGGGGTGGGAAAAACCCATGTTTAAAGCTGTGACTCCTTTGCTTTACTTCACCACACCTACAGAGACAAGTTTCTGCCAGCTGAAAGCTAATGGGATTTGCTTCCCTCTGTGGTGAATTTCATTTATAAGACCCAGCCAAGCAGAAAAATCTTACACATTATCAGTACTTTTTTCTTATAGAATTATTCATGTTTGACTTTTGAAGTATATTTCCTGTATTATCACTCTGTGCTCTGTGATCAATAGTACAGATTCAGATTAAGTTTTTCTCAACTGTTTGCAGGCAGTTTATATTGTATTATCATGTATTTCTTGTATCTTATCATTCTTTTTTCTTCCAACTTTATATATTCAGTTGTAGCTAATTTTTTGAATCATTTCAATGTAGGTAATAGCCATTCTGTATAAAATAATAAAAATTCCTCATTTTAAAATATCTTACATACATTATTTGTCTACGTTTCACAGACTTATCAAGTAGTGTCACAGCTAAGCATCTGATTTACTTAGTAGTAACACTTGAATTATACATGATAAAAGCGACTTGAATATTTCTAGAAATTATTACAAAATTATTTATATAGTAGTCCAGACCAGATGTTACTACATTCATACAAAATTCCAATTTTGCTGTGATCATATACAGAAAATATCTGTTTGAAATGTTCACATCCTTCTTCTAAGAAAATGAAACAAAGAAACCATGTGCTGTGGTTTAACCCAGCAGGCAGTCAAGCCCCACACAACCATTCACTCATCCCCCCGCAATGGGATGAGGAAGATAATTGAAAAAAGAGATTAACTTGTGGGCTGAAATAAAAAGTCTAATAGGAACAAAAGGAATGGATAATAATAATAATAATAAAATAATGTACAAAACAAGTAATGTACAATGCAATTGCTCACCACCCCCCAAACAATGCCCAGACAGCCAGCATCAGCAGCTTCCCTTACCAACTCCCAATAGGTTTATTGTTCTGCATGATGCCATATGGCATGGAACATCCCTTTGGCCATTTTGGGTCAGCTGTCCTTGCTCTGTCCCCTGCCAGCTTCTTGTGCACACCCAGTCTCCTCGCTGGCAGGGCAACATGAGAATCTGGAAAGTCCTTAACTCTGTGTAAGCACTGCTCAGCAACAACTAAAACATTGGTATGTTATCAGCATTTTTTTTTTTACCTTAAATCCAAAACACAGCACCACACCAGCCACTATGAAAAAAAAAATAACTGTCTCAGCCAAAACCATGACACCATGGTCAGAAGTACAACCAAATTCATAACAACTGTGGAGAAAAAAAAAAAAAAAAAAAAAAAAAAAGGTTCTTGAACTGTTTTATCTAGTGCACTGTGGTATAGAAACAGAATCAATCAAGAAAACGCACAAAGCTGGCTTGCATATAGCAATAATACATATTCTCCTTTCACTAGCAGATGAAAAGCTGACAAACCAGCCATTGTAAAAACCTTAGGAGAGGTTTCCAGGAGTGAGAAAAATTCATTGCTTAGAATATCTTTTAAAAACTATGTAAATGTAAAATAATATCACTCATAAGACCCCAGTGCAGATTTAGAGCAGCATTCATTTCACATCCCATGGTGCAATTAAATTAATCTAATTGCCCCTAAACTTAACAGCATATAACTTCCTAAGAGTAATAACTGTGAAAACAAGCCATGGATTTATTCAGCAGAAACGATACTCACCAGGTAAAACATTCCTATGCTTAAGATATGCTTTAGTGACACAACACCTATAAAAATAAGAAGAATGTGATCTCAAGAACAAAAATCTTAGGAAGATGAAGAAATGTGAAACTTGAGGGGCCATTTGCTGTTTATGCTTGAGTCCTCCAATGTTAGCCTCACTACTTCCAGTTGCCTAAGTCTTATAGTCAAGAGGCCTTCCATCCACATTGAAAGAAAGATTTTAATAGCATCTGGAAAAGCAGAGGACATGTATATGACTTTTAGGTGCAAAAACTCACATATACTACATGTAGGCAGATATTATTTTTAGAAAGAAAATTCACCAATATTCTGTTATAGGCAATTTGCTTTGACTAAAAGCCTCAGAAAGAAACAACACTGAATAAGTGTGATCAACAGTCTTCAAATAATTGATTTGGAGAACCCTTTAAAAATACTGAAAAACTGGCAGAAAGAATGAAAGGAAAGAATATTCTTAAAACTTCCTGACAGTTTCGAATTAGAGATCAGATAGAGAGCAATACAGACTTGTTTTCTAATTATCATGAAGGGCTTAAGATCACTTAAATTTAGTGTTCTGGCTAAATCAGAGGAAAAATGCATCATATGAGATAAAGATCAAGAAAAGATATTGACAATAGATTCCTTATTCTCAATTGACACACTCTTTCTCTTTTTATCTTCTAATATCACTGTGAGTTTTAACCTCCTCCAGTAGTGTTCAGCTGTGGAGGTGTTTCCATGCAACCTAGCCTGAGCTTCTCTGCATGTTACTTGTCACCTTCTGCCTAACACAAGAACTTACATTCTTTTCAGGAGAACCCAGATGGATGCCACCAAAAGTAACCAACCTTTTTGATTGCTGGAATTTCTCAGAGACATTTCTTAATCTTCCCCTGTAGCCACTGCCTCTGATTCAGGCTCTCTGCAATTGCCGTGTTAAGGTTTCAGATTGTTCTTGAACCTCATTATCCATACCACAGTCTAGTATGTCAGTTTGGTATGCTCATCTGATGCCTTTTCAGAAGAGATACAGCATTCCTCCTCTAGGGACAGTCCACCACTAGACAAAATTGGGATTATATCTTTAAACACTTATACTCTCCTTAACCTTCCTTAAAAGTTAAGTCACTTTATGCTAGTCATTTCTATTTTTTAATTTTGTTCTGTCCCTTCCTTAGATGATCTGCTGTCTACTTTACATTTCTCAGGATCTCCAGGGAATAGTCCCAAATAATTTTTTGGTTATATTTTGGTTTGGGATTAGTATTATTATTATGCCCTGCTCCATCTTCTACATGAATATAAATTACTGTCTCCTTTTCTCTAGAAAACAACCTAGCACCAAGCCACACAATATTCCAGAACTATGACACTTAACTTTAAATATATCAACAATGACAATTTTCAAACTGTTTCACTGAAAGATGTGGAATGAAGCCCAGATGTAAATAAAACCTGTTTTTCATTCATTCCACATCAGTTTGACATAATTTGTTACAAAATTTATATGAACGGTGGAAAAACAGGATATGCTGATTTTCGTCTCTTTTTACCTCTAAAAAATAATAATAATAATAAAAAAAAGCTATTCTAAAGTCCCAGGAACCTTTTAAGAGTTCTCTTTAGTTTCAAGATAAAGAATGAAAACAGAAGGAGAAAATAAAACTGATTTCCTATGTGTTCCTGAAAGATATTCCCAAATTCAGCTAATAATTATGAACTGTTTGCAAGAAGTTCTTAATAAAAAATTATGCCCTACTTAGTGCAATGGGCCAGAATAGCCTTACAGTAGACTGTCATAGGAAAAAGAAAAATGGAAAACAAAAAGTCAGAGCTTTCCAGAATAAAGTTATGGTAATAAGGAGTATCTTCATTCCTTTACTCTCAGGGATTTTCACTGGCCAAAGCACTGGGATTGAACTATTGCATTTTTAAAATGGCACTGATTTACCTCTTTAACTACAATAAGCAGATGCTTGCCCATCTACTGTCTCTCTGTCTGCCAATGTCCAAGACCGCACAGTTCAAAATAGATGTCTTAGGTACATCTATGCAGCAAATATTGGCAATTTTAAGTGTTTTTTGTACAAGTGCCCACTTCATGTTTTAGGAAAAAAAATGAGTGCATTTATTATTTTTATTAGTATTAATATTATTATTATTTTATTATTATTTAAGACTTGGATGATATTTCTTCCAACAGCAATGAGGATTCTTCTATTATTTGTCCTAACATGATGAAATTAGTGGATACTACCTACCAAAGGACATCAAGCTCTCAAGATCTAACATAAATCCTTGTTTAGAGATAGCAACAAAACACAACTTCACAGATCAGTAGCTAGGCTCTAATAATGTATCATAGAATATCGTGAGCTGGAAGGGACCCACAAGGATCATCAAGCCCAACTCCCAGTTCTACAAAAGACCACCCAAAACCGAAACCATTTGTCTGAGAGCATTGTACAAGTGTTCCTTGAACTCTGTCAGGTATGGGGCCATGACCACTTCCCTGGGGACCCTGGTCCAATGCCCGATCCCTCTCAGTGAAGAAACTTTTCCTAACATTCAGCACGAACCTCCCCTGATACTGCTTCATGCTGTTCCCTCAGGTCCTATTGCTCATCACCAGAGAGAAGAGATTAACTTGCTCTTGTTAAACTTCATATTGTTGGTGATTGCCCAGCTCTCTAATTTGTCTAGATCTCTCTGCAAGGCCTCAACACACTTGACAGAGTCTACAGCTCCACCCAATTTGGTATCACCTGTGAACTTGCTCAAAACACCTTCAAGTCTTATATATAGCACCAATGAAATATATATATTCACATATATATGAAATATATATATTCACAGATTCTTTTTGTGCAGAAACGTCAAAATTTTTGATGTCATATATGTAGGAAAAAAAAAAAATATATCATTACACTGATATAATAAGATTTTATTTGCATTTAGATTTGCCAGGAATTATTTTTTTAACTACAACTATTTCCTACCAATTAAGAGAAATATACTAATTTTATAGTAAAATAATAATAATAAAAATATTTCATACCAGAAAACAAACGTAATATACATCTGTCAACTAAAGTAATTTACAGCATTTAACTAGACTGCCTCCAAAATGACAAGCCTTTGGGACATGTCTTTCTGAGTAGAGTACTTTGAAAAGTGAACCTGTGACAATGACATCATGGAGTTCCATATTTATTCTTCTCTCAAAGCCTACCACAACACATCTGTTTTCTTTGTAAGTCAAAGGGTGATTTCTCTGATTGTTGAAACTGCAGTTTTACCTAAGATCTGAAAAACAAGCCACACATTTATTGGTTTATACTTCAACATCAGCAATAACAATCTTGCAGTCAGGAATTACTGACCAATTATGTGCTATTGATGTATGAGACAGAAAATGACGCAGAATATGTTTGCATAGTTGCTTTGTCTTAGCAGCACTGGCCAAAACAAAATTTATTTATTAGTCAAACAATTAAATTTCTAAAATTATTAATAATCCATATTTTAATGTTACACTACTAATGATGATGTTACTCTCTACAGTAAAACAAGTGACTTATTTACTTATTTTGCTAAGAAATAAAATAAGTTTTTCCAATGTTATAGAATTAGTTATAAGATTAATTTTATTAAATTCATGGATCCTAGCAGTTTTTGGATTTAAAAATTTTCAGAAAGGGCTTGTTTTTTTATGGGAATATTCCTGAGTCCTGCATCAGAAATTTTCTGAAAATTATTTAGTCAGATATTCTTGATTATTTTTTTTTTTTTTTGCTATTTATAATGTGATATTTTTCCTCTGTAAAATGTTGCAGTTATCTACTGACGAAAAAGAAACATCATTACTTTTAAGTAGCCAGAATAATAGGAATGCATAAACAAAACATTTGTTTCCCATGACTTTGAGAACTATCCTTTGACTAAACACTTTCTGAAAAAAAATTAATGCAAGTTCAAATTATAGAATACAAATTATGGAGTAGTGCATATAAGTTCTTGGAAAAGTTGAGGACAATGACTATATTATTTTGCTGATTAAAGTGACAAGGACTATAATTTTCAGTATCAATGACTAGTTGTGTCATTGCTGATCATGCACTGCAAGTATTGCAAACATAGTAGGCAAACAAAGTACAATGGACTAGTATTTAATTCTCAGACTATAACATTGATCTTCATACTATATGATAAGCAACATTTAAATGTGGTGGGGTTTTTATTATTTTGTTTGTTTGTTTTTGTTTTTCATTAAATAGCCTCACAGAGCATCAAATAGTTTCACACAGGATGAAGGAGACAGTCTCAAAACATGGTTTAAGCATTAACATCTACCTCCTCATAAGAAAAAGAGAGTAATATATATATATATAGAGAGAGTATTATATATATATATATATATATCTGTCTTGAGTGATCAGAGCACACAATGAAAACAACCATGTGGGAAGGACTCTTTTCTACATTAAACAAAGGGAGAAACATGAGAGACTGTTCAGTGAGATGAAGAATACCGACCGGCAGGGTCAGGCGGAATAATTTCAGTACTGCTACTAGCAGAACTTTCAACAGAGGTGTCTGAAGTGAGTGATGAAGCCAGCATTGACAACAAGGAATATCTCTGAAGAAAACTACAATGTTTCCTTACAATTGATAGCTGCTTAAAAATTTTCACCTTCCCTTTATTTACTTTATAACTTCTCCTGTTCCATATATGTCTCCAAAGAAAGAAAATGCAGCATATTGTTCCTGTAATGTTATTTCCTGTCTTCTATTTTTTCCTTCTTTTTCTCAAAATCAATGAATCGGAAAAATCACAGTCGTTCAATGTGAACTCATATAGCAATCCTGTGGCTGGCAATACTGATATGATGCCTGAATGTACTGAAAGGAATTGCAGAACAAAAACAGTGAGGTGATCTTGCCTCCAAGCACAACACTGGTTACACAGACACTCAAATATTTTATCAGATATTGTCTGTACAAGCTTCAGAAAGTTTTGAAAATAAATAAATAAATACAAAGAATTGAAAAAGTTGGCAATTCTTTCTGTTGCCGGAAATAAAATCCTGCCATCTGAGATTAATACAGTCAGTTTGCTCAGTAAACCAAGGGAAAATCAACTTGGTCACCAATATACATGCATACATGTCAATTACAGTTGAAACGGGGGATTTTTTACTCATAAGAGAAAAAAAAAAAAAAAAAAAATCATTGCAGTCTTTCCTATCCAGAGACTACCTGTCTGTGACTATACTGCTTCAAAAAAAAATATTTTTTAAGCTACAAGTTCTCTCAAACTGACCATATATCTTCACTCCTCTATGTAGGCCAAAAATCCAACTGATAAAGTAATATCCTGCGCTGTTCTGAATTGCTGAAATTGAAAGGAATGAGATAATATCATCCCTACATCCTCTTTTATTCAAAATGACTGATATTACAAAAACTTGGTATCCAACTTGAACTACTGTTTCACAAAACCAAAGAACTATTTGTTCTGTGGAAATGGAAATGCAATCACATTATTTCTAAAATATGCTTAAAAAGCTCCATTTATAAACTCTCCTTGGACAGCTTTTGCCCAGCAAAGACTATCCTAAAAGCACAATATTTCACTAGCACAAAAAAGACTGAGAAAGAAACATGAATGGTAAAAAACAATCAGACATTTTCAGTCGTGACTGTGAGATCAGAAGTTAATAAGCCAACAAATCAAAATGCTGTTCTGCAACTTGTAGGCTACATTTTAAACTTAGATAATCAAAAGGAAAAAGGTTGATTCTGGGCCTAAGAGTAGTTAAAGAGTGCACAAATTTATTCTTTGTTTCATTCCACCCCACATAATAGTGATTCCAATAATTATTTTTATATTGTCATTCCACAGCTGAGCATCAGTATCCCTGAAATAGCACCTTGTTTATCTTTATCCTTATTTCAGGACAGACTTGTTTTATTTAACAACTTGTAGATGGATTATTCATATTTTCACGGAAAACTAAAACAATCAGAATATAATCTAAAAGAAAAATAATAACATTACCACTAGAGAAGTTTATCTTTTACTAAAATTATGTAGCAAAAGAGAGAGCTTTAAAAAAATAAATAAAAACCATATGTTTCTCCAAATGGAAGGTAAAAAAAAAAAAAATCATGAAGGCAAACAACCACTTTTTACAAGTGCAGTTTACAGGCTGGATGATCATAAGACTTAGGAAAAGTATTAGAAAGGCTGTGACTATCGGTTTTCACAGTGTTTTTATTGGATGTTGGAAATCTTGGGATCATTTGGAACATGAGTATCATTACAATTGGACTAACAATCATTTTATCAGATTACTAAACCTTAATTAGACTGACAGAAAAGTCTTGGATCTATATATGTGTGATTCATTAGTCCACATAAATTGTATGAGGTCTTTAGTCCCTTGTGAAATTGAGGTTATTAAGGATTAGTTGTCATTTGTACACAACAAATCAAATTGCAAACAAGTAACATTTTAGCTCTGCTTTTGTAGATGGCTGAAAATTCAGTAGAGCTCCCACACACAGAGCTCGTATTGCTAAATTCAGTAATGTGTATTCTGATGAGTTTTTCTTTGGAGAGACATGAAGAAAAGGGAAGAATAGCTACCATTAACTCAGAGAGACTGAACTGTCTCACTGATAACAGATCCTGTGTTTCTCACTCTTGGAAGGTTTTTAAGAGATCCCATTTAGAGTATACATAGATATTGGTAAGTAGCATAAAAGCAAGAGGTATTGACTATAATAAAATTAATGTCAAACCTGTCAAGGAACAGGTCCTCTATACTTTACTGGGTGAAAAATTCTTCTTGGAGAAGGGAATAAACAGTCTCCTCTGAAATCCAGGATTTCTCTGGAACTTTCAAGAGGTAAATATACATTCTTCTGTGTTTATTTGTAAGCTTTGAAATATTTATTCACTCACCCACAGGGTGCAATGTGTTCATGTTTTCTTTAGTTTTAAAAATTTTGATTTTTTGCTTTCCTTGAGAAATATGTATGCTCTTTCAAAGAAAAAAAAAAAAAAAAAAAAAAGATTATCATAATTATCATAATTATCATAATCAATATCTTTGTGACCTTCAGATCACTGATCTAGACATGCCACATGAACGGGAGATGAAACTGGTACTAATACTGTTTGCTTGTTTGTTTAGGGTTTTAGCACATCTTACCAAGGGAGCTTTCTGAACATAGATAGTGGCATACTCTTAAGTGATGATGTTGCTAATACTGACTGCAAATACATGAAAAAAAATGAAAAACACATTAATTCTTTAAAAGAAGCTGTATAGTGTAAGAAGAAAAAGTAGAGCCAAGTTCCTTAGGGCAAAATAACTTCTGTGTACCATATAAACTAAAGAAACCTCTGCTATCAAGTTTTTCAAGTCCCTCTAGTGATTTTTTTTTACATGACTCCTTTTTTGTTGTTGTGTACTTCCTCCTCTCCCTTCCCCCCCCCCCCCCCCAACTAATTCTTAAAGGAAAGATGATACATGTGCTTGTGGGTTTTTAACATGGCTAGAATATTCTCCTTTTTGACAGGAAATTGAATACCTTTAATAGACCACAAAAGCTACCTAAAGCCTAAGGAAGCTATTTGATTGTAAGAGCAGATGTTAATTTAACTGTGTAAAACAGTTTGCAATGAACCCTTTCCCAGCGTGTACACAAATGTGAAATACATAAATTCTTCCCGCGGACAGGAATGGTACAGATATTTTAAAATGCAAGAGAACTCCTGCTCAAGACAGTCTTATATATTTTAACAGCAGTGTCATGGTAAGAGTTATCGGGTATAACCAATTCTTTTTTATCAACAAAAACATCATCTTAAATGCTGTCCAGAAAAGAGATCTCCCATCAAAAACAGCCAGCATGCCATGTAGATGCATATATAAATGACTCCCATTAGTTTGGTAGACTCTTAAACACAATCAGCTGATCATGTCTTCCAAAAAGAACAGTAAACTTCTGGCTTCAACTGTCTTATCTCCTGTCCTGACTTCAAGTTAACATTTCATGCAAATATCTTCTCTATAATTAAATAACAAGTCATGAAACAGCCAATGTCAATGCTCACTCTTCCACATGGCTGCCTAGTAATTAGCCTCCCAGATTAGATAGTTATGTCTCATTCATCCACACTGTAAATATAAAAATGAAACTAATAATCTGTATTTACATACATGGCAAAGCAATTAAACACAACTATTTAATATCATGAGATCAAATAGCATATTGTATAGTTCAATGCAAATTACATTACTAAAAAAAAAAAAAAAAAAAAAAAAAGAAGAAATTGATGTGATTATTAGCCTTATACCATTAGTTATATCTACAGTAAGAGTAATGAAAGGAAGGAACATGCAAAGAAACTCCTCAAAAAGAAAATCATTTGGCTTATAATAGTCCTGTTCTGGATAATGCAAACATTAATTAACACAGTTTGAAAAAACATGTCCTTTCAGTACTGCTGAATACAATTTCAATATTCAGACAGTTGTATTTTGAGCTTTAGGTGGGCCCACCCCCCTCACCTTTTTTTTTTTTTTTAATAGACAAACAAACAAACAAATAAATAAATAAATAAATTAACCTCTGACATCTTAAATGAAGGGAGAACACACAATATAGGAAATTAATAGATGGCTAGAGGACTCAAGGAAGTTTTATTCTTATCTCCACATCAACCATAGTATTTCTGATATCTTGTAGGCACTTTAGTACAACTTACAAAGTTTCTTGCTCTTTAACAAACATGAAAATTGTCTTATTGATGTTTCTAATTTTCCCATAGCAAAATGGGACAGATAATCTTGTCAGACACTGATGATATGAATTTCTCTTTGTAGCAACAGAGGAAACTTACCAACTCACACAGTAATTCTTCATACAGTCTTTTCAGCTTTGCCAGGTCACCTTTGGATATTGCTTAGAATTGCACATCACTGCTCAGGCTTAATGTAGTAACACCCCCTCCAACCCCTCCAAAAAAAAAGCAAACAACAACAACAACAAAAAACATAATCAAACGAAAAACAGACAAACAATAACAAACAAAAAAAAAAAAAAAAAAAAAAAAACACCAAAGACACAGCTGGGAACTCATTCTACCATTCTACCACCACTGGGAATACTGGTTGTAAAAGGCTACTGGCTGGTCTGGAACCTCTCTTTCCGGAGAGAGTAGCACCTGGTGTTTTCATAACCGCCAAGTGTGTGCACTGCCAAAGAGGCAAATGGGAAGAAGTGGTCTGAAACTAACTGCCAGTATTGACAGTTGTGGTGGTTTTACTCAGCAGCTGAGCTCCACCAGAGCCAATCTCTTACTCCCCCTCCTCAAAGAAAAAAGAGGAGAAAATAGGATGGAAAGGACACAAGGCTAGAGATAAGGACTGGGAGATCACTCAACAATTATCATCACGGGCAAAACAGAGTCAGCATAGGGAGATTAAAATAGTGTTTTGCGTATTGCTAACACTCTAGAGCAGGGAAAAACTAAAAAGAAAAAAAAAAATCAAAAACACCTTCCCCCCATCCATCCTCTTCAACGTCCTCCCCCTGAGTGGTGCAGGGGAATGGGGGTTGAGGTCAGTTCCTAACGCTTCATCTCCACTGCTCCTTCACGGTCACTCTCTGCCCCTGCTCCACATGGGGTCCCTTCCACAGTATGCTGTCCTTCCTGAACTGATCCTGTGTGGGCTTCCCACAGGCAGCAGCTCTTCAAGAACTGCTCCCACATGGCTCCATACCACGGGGTCCATCTGTCAGAAGAAAACTGCTCCAGCACGGTTCCCCACAGGCAGCAGCTCCCCCTGCTCCTGCGGGGGCTCTCCATGGGCCGCAGCCTCCTCCAGGCCACATCCACCTGCTCCACCGGGGGCTCCTCCAGTGGCTGCAGTGTGGACTGCTCCATGTGGGACCCACGGGCTGCAGGAGGACAGCCTGCTCCACCAGGGGCCTTGCCACTAGGGAGCTTCAGCTCTAGCCCTCCCTCTACACTGACCTTGGTGCCTTCAGAGCTGTTTCTCACTCCTCATTCTCCCAGCTGCTGCTGCGCAGCAGATTTTTTTTTTTTTTTTTCCTCTCATTCTTAAATATGCTCTCTCAGAGGTGCAAACACGGCTTATTGTCTCAGCCCTTGCCAGTGGCAGAGCCCTTTGGAGCTGGCTGGAGCTGGCTCAAAAAGATCTGACATGGCTCAGCTTCTGGACTCTGCTCAGAGGCCACACCTGTAGCCTCCTGCTACCAAAACCTTGCCACTTAAACCCAGTACAATAGTTCAGTTGGAAATCATAATATAAGCTTTCATCCTTTTGGCATTCCTTGTTAAGAGAAATAGAACCATGCAGTTACTTAGAGAAATTTGTTTGTGTAACAGGGCTTAGAAACTGTGTAAACTGCATATTTTTCAGTGGCCAATTAATAAACTGAGAAGAATTAAGAGCATGGGTATTTACTTAGATGTATTGCCATACAGCTGTGATTTCATGTTAATTTTTCAGTTATACGTACATCGTAATTTTCAATTTACAGATAATATACTTCAACAAAAATAATACTATTTAAGAAGTCACAAATTACTCCTGTTTGCCTATTTTCCAATCCAATGTAACAGGATTCACAAGAAAAGTTTGCAGAAGCCAATTCTCTCATCTATCCTCCATTATCTTTCTTTACATCTTCTTAGGTGAGAGGGGAGGGGAGAAAACTTTTATTTGACACTCACTGAGTCATATGTTCTCACAAAATTCTTTGGCTGAAGTTTAATACTCAATGCTTTCATCACCTTTCAGTTAAATGTTTTATCTTTTCCTCACAGTGTTCCTGCTCCGGTCTTATAAAGCCTCTGCCAGGTGTTTTGATCTTTCTCCTTCCAGACCAAGTGCTCCTTCCTAGGGGGTTAAAGGGGAGGGTAGCAATGCTGCTGCTTTTACTCACCCTTTGCAGCACAGATTTAATCACACACACAGTCTGGCAGAAGATCCTCCCAGGTCCATTTTCACAGCTTAAATTTCTCTCTAAACTTCTAGATGACCTTCCCTACTGTCTAATTTTTTTTGTCATCAATAGTGCTTTCAATGTGTCTTTAATGATCAAAGTCAGACCAGACACCACCCATGGACTGTTTTGCATAACAAAATCCCCAGGGCAGTTTTTTGAGATCTTTCCTTTTTGTATCCTTGAACTGCAAGTAGTGTTTTGCCCCCTCTATTAACAGCTGTGGAACTGGTTGTGTGCTTTCTTAATATGTGAATGCAGTTGGACTCTTAAAGGTCACTCAAGGGTGCAAAACTGAACATAATATTTTCATACACATACAGAAAGAAACCACACAGGGATCAGAATCAAACGAAGAACTGTAATTGCAGAACAGAAAGAATTTAAAGTTAGAAAGGTAGCAATGAAAGCTGACTAAATGAATTAGAAGATAGCATGTAAGCATCCCAAGACATTAAAATCTGATATTAAAGCACCGACAAAATCTAGGAAACTGGATATAAAACACAGAAGATTTTATTGTGGATTCACTGTAGAGGTACCTAGAATGTTTTATTCAAGTTATCCAGGGATGTTCGAAAGCCAGACATTTCTTCCCTAGAGCCAGAAATTGCAAAAAGCTCAGGAGTGTCAGGAATCTGTATAGACTTCTCAGAAGTTTGATTGCATCAAGAGATAGGGCTTTAAAATTACAAGATAAAGAATGGGTATCAGGGGCATATGATCTGCCCTGTAACTTAGTTCATAAAAAGAAAAATTTACATTAAAATTGAAATAAAAACATAATTACTCTCCATCATTGAAGAAAAATAAAAAACAAAAATGAAGACAGGAAAAGTGAGATACTCTCTTCAAAGATTTAAAACAGATGGCAATATTCAAACCATACATGTCTGAAAATATTATTATTCTCTTATGTTTAAGGATTTTGAGTTCAAAAGGAACCATTATGATCATTTATTCCTGCATCAAACTCTGGTATCCATTTCTGACTAAGCTAAATCACATATAAAATGGTCAATTTTCCACATATAACATGGTGAGTTTTTCATATGTACTGGGTCTGGAGTTAACTTTCCCTGCAGCAGCCCATACAGTACTGCACTAGAACACTTGTAGCT
Source organism: Stictonetta naevosa (assembly GCA_011074415.1). NCBI lineage: Eukaryota > Metazoa > Chordata > Aves > Anseriformes > Anatidae > Stictonetta > Stictonetta naevosa. Next base: position 97,521,530 of record CM021698.1, read on the forward strand.
AGAACAGCATTGGTATCACATCAGTGTTCTGTCCATTGCCGAGCAGTGCTGGCACAGCACCAAGACTCCAGTCACCACCCTCCCTCCCCCCAACCTACCCCCAGCCAGCAGGGGTGGGAAAGAGGTGGGGAGGGAACATTACCAGGGAAGCTGACCTAAAGGGTTATTCCATACCACATGACATCTCACTCAGCAATTAAAGGAAAGGAGGTGGGGCTCTCATTATGAAGACATATAGACATATGTCCTCCCAAACAACCTCTACACATATTGAGGCCCTGCTTCCCAGGACATGGCCGAACATTGCTCATTGATGGGAAGATGGGAATTAGACAATATATTTTTTTCCTCTGTCTGGGCTTCTGTGCAGCCTATGCTTTTGATTATTTTTTGTTTGTTTTGTTTTCCGCTTTTTTTTTTTTTTTTTTTTTTTT